>NADL03000590.1:2405000-3605000 GCA_002205965.3 Kappaphycus alvarezii
TGGCTAAACAGCCCCGTCAGGACAACGATGGAGGCATCCCGATCTCTTGCCTCGTAAGTAGACCCACGCTCGCGCTTTGCAGCCGGGCCCAGCACTACCTCCTGAAGAATTTGGAATCATTACCCGAGAGAAGAAGGAGAGGAAATCGAACGATGGGAAGGAGAACCAAAAACAGCTGGAGGAACACGTTGGCGAGTATAACGTTGTTTCAGAGCTTGCAAACGCAAATTGCGGTTTGAAATTCGGTCAGCTTCTGCGTGGAGATGCTGAAGTAGGTACCAAATTTATTCGCTGTTTGTTTATAAAACAGTCTGTTTCTCGTTTCGCTGTTGTTTCGAGTTCTGTTCCTTTTTTATTGCGGTTTTTTCAACTCAAAGTTTATGGTACCGAGGTCTGGGCCTCACAGGATTCCGGAGCCGTACCGGACGTCATGTCAGCTGATTTGTCTCGACATCTCTACCTCTCGCCGAACTATGCGTCTAAAAGGATCACTGTTGCGAATTGTGACAGCTCTTTCTGTGTCGGTTCGCTGGTCAAGGTCCCGACGACCTTCGGAGACCAAGCCATCAAATTAGACTTCCTCGTCACCGAGAAGTCCCCATTCGACATCATAATTGGTCTCCCCACGCTCACAGCTATTTGTGGAAATATGGACTTCGGGTGGCATAGCGTCTGTTCAGCCATTGGTTCCGAAGAAGTGGCGCTCCCGCTCGAACCTGAAACTAAGTCTAATAAGAAGAAACTGGTGAAGGGCGAAGAGATAGGACTCCCAGTGAAGATTTCACGTCTGATTCGAACGCACGTCCGGGGTCGTCGGAAGAAGAACTGTTCCTGGCTATCCGCGAGAACAACTCCTCCGAATCGAGCAGAGATCTTGCCAGTAAGGGAAGTACCACGGACGTAGATGAAAAGAAAGAAAAATGCATGATACTCTGAGGGCTCGACTCGCTCATTTGAATGAAGAAACACAAGAAGAGATAAATGATTTGCTCCGCAACACAGGAAATGTTACCTTAACTATCGACGAGCTATGTCCTACAGCTGTGCCGACGATGCATTCATTTGAAATGAAGGACTCTACCCCGATCTACCATAGGGCTCGCAGAATGTCGCCTCGACAACAATGAAATCGCCCGTCGTTAAATTGACAACATGTTAGATCTGAGATCATCAATCCTAGGTCTTCAGCGTGGTCGTTTCTAGTGTCCAAAGGACAAGAAAATGTACTCATATGAGTACAAATGATTGTTCGAAATTACCTAGATTTTTTTAATTAAAATTATACACTGGCACGCTGAATCCCTGAAAACTAACTTTCCCTAACTATAAAAGAAGTAGTTTTATCCCTATTCACAACAACCGCTGTGGCCTAATGGGCTTCAAGTAAAGAATGAACAAAGAAATCGTGAGTCCGACTCGCTGCGCTCCACAGGAGGGCAAAAATTTCCTTCAGGAAGGTCGACATTTCTGCGACAGCTGCTCCTCAGTTTGCCTCAGCGCGCCCACTTGAACATGAGAAGAGGGGTTAATTCACTGATCACTCATAAAGGGGAATAACGCCATAGGTACGTATGCTAATTCCGCAAGTCGAACGACGCGAATCAGAAATGTAGGCGGCTATAGTCAACGACTCAATTTTCTTCATTTTTACTCATTCAGCCTACATAAAATGTAAGCGGAGACAAGTAAACATCACTATAGAGTAGTATAAAGCATCTTCTAATTATGACAGAAGTGGACATCGCGTAAGTGATTTTGAAAGCAGTTACGTACTGTCTCTGAATGGCATATCCAAACCTCTTTGTTAAGTTTCAGGCACTCAGAGCAGAGAAATTTGGACTTCTTGTCAGATTTGCAAATTTTGCATCTGCTTTGAAACGCCGCTTTCGTTGGGGCCCCATTGGATCCTTTGCACCTTTTCAATGTGGGCACCAGGTGGATTCCAGTACCGCAGGCCAATGAGGGAATAGAATCCTCTGGAACGTCAATGTCAGATCTGCGGAGACCAATAGCATCAAATGAATTGTCAATGAGTTGCTCTGCAAGTTTTGCATAAAAATCTTTTTGGGACCTGCAATTTCTTGCACCCATCAAACCCTTGTATAGCAGCCATGAGTCAACGATGCAAATTGCAAGCAAAGATGTATTAACACTCAGTGACCAATCATTGACTTCGAATTTCTTCTCCAATCCAAGGTCATCCTGTCTGCATCTGTTATGCCTGTCAATCTGGGAGCACGTTTGATAATATGTGCTGACAAACGCTGGAACTGGAATTTACATTTCTACAAGCACCGTTTCATTACCAGAAGATCTCCAACGAGATCTTCTGATAGGCTCTGACGGAAGTGTTGTACCGGAAGTACTGACAAAGTATCTTCTGTCTCTATCCATCCACAGAACGGCCATCATAGAAGGGTGGCTTTCCGTCCTGGGACTTACCATACATATATGATCTCCGCGCCTGAAGAGTTCCAGGCCTGACAAAAATGACATAGGAAACTGCCTTGTCGCATTCTTGACGAAACCTGTAAATCTCAGTCCATATTCGAAAAGCGCATTTGCTGTGACCACAGAAGCAAATGCAGAGTCTGCACAGACAAGTCGATTTGAATGAAAACAAGGCTCTGTAAGGCGAAGAACAATAGCAGTACCATGAGGGAAATTTGACTCGTAACGCCGATTATTATTGTCAGATGCTGACAAAACAACCTCTAAATTCAATACAATTCTACTGACACCGCAGCATGCAGTCTTGATCTCACATCCGTTTTCAGTCTTACGGTCCATGGCGATATAGTGCGGTAGTCCTTCTGACATCCAGTCCCCCCCATTCCGTACCAGCGCGACATGCTTTCATCCACGCAAATTCTCTCCGATGACGAAAAACTTGACCTCATATGCCGTTTTATGGCCTCCACGAATCCGCTGACCATAGACCATCTTCTGTCAGTGCTTTCAGTTTCAGTGTAGCGGCTGAATGTAATACATGAGACCAGTGCTTCGAAACGGTTCCTCGAAATTATTTTTCCAAAAGCCGCCAATGGAATGTATTTGGATGTAGACTGTGTACTCCAAAGTGACCTTCTGCTTGTAAACTCGAATCTGCATAGCAATATGAGAATTCCAAAAAAACTTTAGAATTTCACCAGCTGATGTACGCATGTGCCCACCATTAGCGAGTTTCCGGTTTGTAAGTTCAATAATTGTAGAAAGGTGTTCGCCGGGAAACATGCAAAGGAAAAAATCATACGGGGTCTTCTCATACTCGGTATGACCTTGTATGTACGTGTTCCCTGCTGGACCAATTACCTTCCATGGCCGACATGCCGTTGATCCATTCAACGGTAATACTACCTCCTGAGTGGTCCAAATTTTTCCATGCACTTCTTTGCATAGACCTCCTACTCCGGCCATCCCATTGGCTTCTTCTCGAGGTTCTTCAACAGAAGGTTGACGATTCGGTAGGTCAACCCCAGCAGCAGTCGTCTCCATTTCATTGGACGTTGCTAGGTCACTTTCAGATGCTTCTCCTGGCTTGATGTTGACGAGTTTCAAGCTGACGCGCTTTGTCCTGTCCTGAATGGGCCAGTCTGCGGTGACCAAAGTCTGACGTGTTCCGGTAGATGTGTCAACTTCGATGTAGACCACGGTTACATTGACGCGCTTACTTCTCCAAAGGGAACCGAATAGTCGCTTACACTCAGCCGCTGACGAGACAAGGGTTGCGCGAGTGTTGACAAGGTTTTCGGGCTGTTGACGGAGGTCATTTGGATTCGTCATTTTTGGTTAAATTTTTCGATGTTGACAAACTTGTTGTGTGCTCGAATGACCTGTTGAGGAGTAAACTCCGAAGTTTTGCACGGTTGACTACCTAAGGGTGCTATTACATATGGTTAAAAGCTAATGGTGTCATCCTGTAATTTTTTTGTATAAAATCTAGCCGTTAGAAATATGGACTCATATGAGTACAATTGTCCTCTGGACACTAGTCGTTATCGTGAAGATAAATGACTATAGGTCTCATTTCTGCGTAGATTGTCGCACACTGAACAGCAAAATGAAGGCAGATCGTTGGCCACTACCCAAGATAGAGGAGATCTTCGACGATCTAAACGGTATCCCTATCTTTACCACCCTTGGTTTGTTTGCGGGATACTGGCAAATATGTATGACCGAAGAACGTAAGAAAATAACTACATTTTTCATTCGTTTTGGTATCTTCAAGTTCGAAGTGATGCCATTTGGTCTCATGAACGCGCCTTTTTCATTCCAATGCATGGTGAAATACGTATCGAAAGATATTCCCTTCACCAGGGTCTATCTGGATGATGTCTTGACCTTCTCGAACTCGATGGAGGAGCATATTGATCGCCTGAATATCGTTTTCAAGCCAGTCGGGGACGCAGGACTTAAACTCAAGATTACAAAATGTGCGTTTGCTATGCCAAGCGTAAAGCTACTTGGTCACTTTGTAGACAAGCGTGGAGTCTGCGTCGACTAGGAGAAGATCAATGCCATCAATTGGGCCCCTTTTCCTACCAACTCAACGGAGTTGTGTAGCTTTCTTGGCCTCGCTGGGTACTATCGTCGTTTCATTAAAGATTTTGCAGGAGTATCGGCCGCCCTTCACGCAGCAACTTGGAGTAACAACAAATTTGAATAAACTGAAGAGATTACTGCCGCCTTCGAAGCTCTGAAAGAGAAGCCCACGTCTCCGCCGATGCTAGCCTTCCCGGACTTCGGGTCTCCCTTCATCTTTGAAACCGACACTGGTAATGTCTCCATTGGAGCAGTTCTGGCCCAAAAGAAGGAGGATGGAAAGATTCATCCCATGAAGTACGCAACTCGGACAATGAACTCAGCAGAGGGTAACTATTCCGCCTGCGAGAGGGAGGCCCTCGCCGTCATTTTCGATTTAAGGAAATTTAGGGTGTATCTGTTATCGACGGAGCTGTTCAAGCTCATTACTGATTATCAAGCCCTTCTTTATGCCTTCAAGGGAAAGGTCATTGAGGGGAGGCCGGTGCGCTGGATGGACATGTTTGCGGAGTATGAATTCGAGGTAGAGTACAGGCCAGGCGCGAGAAACGGAGCAGTGGACTACCTCTCGTGTGCAGTACCTAGCGGCTTGTCTCCTATCTCTGAATCTGATGAAGCAGACTTAATTGCCTCGCTGCATTCTGCAACTGCAGAAGAGAATCCCACAGTCGATCATTTCCTCCTCGACGTCGCACGTCATTTGCAAGGTTTAAAGATCCGAGTTGACGATAAGGAAAAGCGTCGTTCGGTTAAGCGTATCGCGAAAAACTTCACAATGTGGGAAGTAAAGCTTGTTAGACGTACCAGAAAAGGGCTAAAGTCCGTACCTTTTATGGAGGACAGGGTCGCTATATTGAAGACCTTTCATGACGATGTTGGACAGTGGGACAAGGAGACGATGAAAAACTTTGTCGTAGACCATTATTGGTGGCTGCGGATGCATGGAGACATTCATAACTACGTGAAAACTTGTGAAGGGTGCCAGAAGACGAGGCTTCTTCCGCCGTACCGCACAACTCTGAATGTCCCGTTGACAAATATCTTCGAAACTTATTCGATCGACTTCGCGGGTTCTCTACCGATATCAAACGCAGGGAAGAAGCATCTGTTTATCACAGTTGGGCATTTGACAAGTTGGCCAATCGCAGTCGCACCACAGCCTCATCGGCCACAACTGTCGCCAAGTTCATAGGGAGCGAATTTATGCACCCTTTCGGTTCCCCGAAGACCATTATCTCTGACAGCGCTAGGTGCTCCACTGCTGCCGCCATCGCGGATTTCATGAAGGAACATGGAATTACCTGGACCATTGTTCTCGTGTATGCTCCCGTCTCTAATGGTAGAGGCAAAAGGATGGTACGAATCATCAAATAGACCGTGAAGAAGATGGTCTTCGGCCAAGAGATAGATTGGGAAGATTTTTGTCGCGTGCCTTGTACGGATACCGCCGACGTCGCCTTTCCGCTGGAGCTTCGCCGTTCGCACTGATTTTTGGAGTAGTTCCGCACATGATTCCATGCGAGCCCATTGCGTTGATGGACAACGCTTCTGATACTCATCGCAAGCTGGAACTTCTGGCCTCCTCCGCCCTTCGAGCTCATCGTCGAGAGGAACAGATGCGTAGATTTGGTGATTCAACCTCGACAGGGCCTGGTGTATTTAATGTAGGGGGCTGGGTTCTGCTGCCGCATTTCCAGGAGCCAACATCAGCCGATAATTGGCCTGCCCTTCGGTCTCGCTATTATTGGCCTTACTGCGTTTGGAAATTTGCACACCCGCGATAATGGCTCATTTCGTTCGGGGGTCGCAATTCCGTCGCGCCATCCACGCGAGGATATTAGTGCCCTACGTCTTGCGCTCGAGCCACCTGACGGCCTAGGATGCTGGATTGAGCCATGATAGTTATCCATTCATCCCTTGCTTTAATGCTTCCCTACGCTTCCTGGTTTTCATGATTCATAGGCACCCACATGGAATCTGAATTTGCCTCTTCGTGCGGGAAAGCCCGACCTGAGACTCTTCTTCACCCGCGGAAACACGTATTTTCTGACCTTGTACTCCCCGTAGGACCTTTATGCCATTCTATCCGAGTGATCGCGGCATCACCTCGATCTTCTTGCCGCCTCATCCAAGGTTCCTAAGCTCGGTTCTACACACACTGGGTCTTTGCCTCTATCTGACTTCCGGCGCTTCCCTAACTTCGGTCTGTTTGGTATTCGCCGTCCTCTTGGTCCGCGGAGGGATTTTGGGATGACGATACCACCGCTATTCCTTCACATCTATACGCTGAGTGGATGGGCCAGTCGCAGAAGCTTTGCCTGACCTGAATCGACACTAAGCTTTGAGGCCAGGACGGCGCGCGGGAGGACAAGGAATTTGTTGTGTAGCGCGAGGATTCAGGGTTGTCTGCTTGGCGCTTAGTTGTGGGGGGAGGCCTGCGTCGCGACTGGCAGAGGGTTCCAATGGTTGAACGGCTCCTAGCTTGACCTGATCGAGGTCACTGTATACTGCACCCGGGTTGCAGGTTGAGGACGGGGTGGTGTTGGTAGCAGTTGCTGGAAGCGATCTTTACGTGACTCTAGTACTGCGTATAACGATTTCTAGGGTAGCTTACTGTACTTTTTATTCTTTTAACTGCTGGTTTTCAATTTTTTTATGGTACAGAACAGTAGTGTGCTACTGCATACTACTGCATACTGCACTGCATACTGCCGTAGCACACTACTGTGCAGTGTGGCCGAGAATTGCCTGTACAGTAGCACACTACTGTAATGGACACTACAGTAGCTCAATATCCTGGACACTGCAGCAGCACACCACTGTACTGGCAATTCTCGGCCTCAGACCGCTCGGGTGTCGGTTATGTAACTAGCACCCGTGGCGGCTTGAAAGTTAGGGGTGGAGATAGCGTTCTCTTCTCTTCCTATCCCTCTCCCTGAATAAAAAATTCCGTCTTCTCTACCCTTTCGCCACTTTCCACTCCCATCATACTATATTGTGCAGTAACTATTGTCAAGTACAACATTAAGACATTTAGGTGTCCCAACAAATTACAGTTTGTTAGACAATACTTTTGTAACAGCAATATGCTACAGAAAATTTATACGACCGTATATTTTTGCGGGTATTTCCCTTGCAGTGGTATAATTAACGATAATTGACACAAGAAGTAAATTTAGAAGAAAGAAATTGACAAAAGAAGTAAATTTAGAAGAAAGTACTATTAAAAAGACCCGAACACTACACGCTCTAAATGATAAAAGGCAATGCGCTGGCGGTCATTCTCTCGAGGATTAATTTGCGTTCAAAGCTCTGAAGATGAAACAGTGCTTCTGAGCTCAGATTGATTTATGCTTGAAATTATTAGCTAAACAATAGAAATTTACTGATAACTTCCACATCAACTCAATATTCAAGGTATACAAATTGTTATCACTTTTTCACATGGAAAGTGATTGCCTTACTTATTTATTACTTGAAAACAAGACAAATTGATGTTAAGTCTTGATTTTTGAATTCCCAATACCATGAGCTTCAATGAACGTAAGTGCTTTATACTTTAATTATACAAGGTATTGCTTTTTACTTTTATCGACCTTGATAAAAAACTTGAAATTGAATAAAAGTTTTAGATATTGTAGTGATGTATATCCGTTTCTATATTGAATTTTAACTATATAATCTCAGTTTTTTCTGTGCAAAAGTGGGTAAAGCGCAAATTGAAACGATTTTTGTGGGTTTACTGAAGCTTTACACTCGCATTTTACACTTAAATGAGTTAGTAGTGTCATTAAGGCCGCTTTTTACAGCTGGTTAATGAACCTGAAACTAACTTTGGTTATTTTAGAGGTTAGCTGTCGTCCTTGGAAGCTAAAAGTGTGCTTCTGACAGTGTTTTGAAACTATTTCATGATTATTGTATTAGCACCGGCAAAAATAACACCGAAAACCATTTTGTGACCGTTCTTGATAAAATTTCTCGCTGGGAAGTCATTTCTAAGCATGCAAAAGCCTTTCCTCAACCGTTGTTCGTAGGGTGAATAGTGATTAATATAAAGCCCTACTTGCTAACTACACATTATTATCATTTAATGATAGTTTGATAAGCCCTACTTTCTTCGAGTGTCCTTGCATAGTCATGTAAGAATTCCTTTGCACTCTTTTCAAAAGGTTTTAGGCATTCTTGGAGATATATATGCAGTAACAATGTGACAAAAATGTATTAGATCTATTTTTTGAGGTAAAATATCTTTACTGAAAGGGAAAAAAGCCCAATTACATATATTTATCTTGGGAGTGCAGCTGTTTTAGAATAGCTTTACAGCCTTTCACTATAACTAATTATAACCTCGCCTTATATGTCCTGTGTATATCATGAAGCAAAGATGAATTAAGTGGTTATTGAAGTTTTCGGAGTCTATTTCAGAAGACGTATCTGTACTGCTTCTAGGTACAAGTTCAGTGCTCTGCTGTACTCCAGAAGGTCTGTACCGCTGCAACTTAAGGCTGCCAAACAATGGAGCGCAACAAGCCTACAAAATGTACTCAAGGGGATGGCTGTGGTGAAGGCTTTAAGGTTCCAACACAACTGCGGGAAGAAAATCTTGGTATGCACGCTCAAACTATCAGAGATGTTCAAAATTGTATGGCACATGCATTGTACCGGGGAGACCTGTTCGACTCTTGCCATAACAACGACACGGAGATATGGTCACTTCAACTGAATGAAAGGGTCCTCTATGAATCAAATCAAAGTCACAAAGGGTGCCTGAATTTGAAACAAACCTCGAAATAAATTTAAACTAGCACTAGACACAAGGAGAGTGATGTACTGGAAACTCCTGGGAAAATGTACCGTTAACTCAAATTGCAGTGGAATTGAGAAGTGAAGGTCAAGATGCTCCGCGTGGTCAAACAAATGAAAAGCTAGCTATGGGACGTAGAATTCCTCTCGTGCCAAGCAATATAGACGAACTTGCCACTATGGCAATAGGGTTAATAACAGCCAGGATTTAGACCAGTATATCAGCACGACAGTGCTTGAAACAGGAGAATAATCATGAAAAATTGCAGAGACAGTTTAGAAAAGCAGTGGCCAGAAATGCGCACACTGGAGATTTAAACGAATCATAGCATCAATCGCAAAGGAAATAATCATTTAACGGACATATCATACCCTGGATCCGACGCAAAGTGGGGAGTTGCTTTGAATAAGTTTCTCAAATAGTTGGGCATAAATGTAACGACCAAACCCTCCCACGCTACCGTTGAGAAAATGATTCGAGAAGAAAACGGAAAGAATTAAAGAAATCCTGCGATCAGTATTTCGAAATTCAAAGCATATGAAAATTGTTTCCACTGGGCCTTAGAATTCTTTCAAATTGCAGCTCATGACATAAATATCGGCAATTCTGAGGTCGCACAGTCATTTTAAGCTGCGCAGTAATTGGCATATGCCTGACTTCCATACATTTGAATGATTTCCATGACTTAATCATCCCAAATTTCAGGAGACGTTTAAAGCTGGAAGGAACCGCGTTTGATAGAATGACTGGAATACGCGGTAAGGTAACGCGAGCCATCCTCACACATCCTGAGTCTTCCGACATAAGGCAGTAAATTGACTTACACTAGATCCTTTTTCAGTAGCAATCAAACTATTTCCTTTACACTACCGAACGAGTACCATGGTCTATTTCCGCGTATGCACAGCCACGACATAAGTGACACAATCAGATCGACTAGAACAGAGCTATGTCATATTGTATTCCCTGACCAAATGCGTAGCACAGTCTTTCGGTCTCGTAGAATTTTTGGTTGCACCTGTAATTGAAAGAATGATGCTACGAGTTCCTTGCATGCCAGGATGAACTGTCATGTGTCCGATTTTCAAATTTCGATTTTCATCGAATCTAACGCCCATATATAATCCAATTATCGTAACTGCGTGAAGTAATACATATCTCTAGTCCAATAAGTTTCCGTTGCCCAACCAGAATCTAGTCACATTTTCGCACACATGAGACGTCTGAAGCGGCCAAATTCTTAATTTAGACCTACTAATTTGAGAAAGGTGGACCTTACTTGCTGGACGTAGCTTGACGATGTATTTTATTGCGTCTAGAAAGTTACCTTTGTCTACTCCCTTCTCCTCATTTACACTCTAACGGTCAAAGAGACAATTCTCTTCGTATTTTGTACACAACCCTTGCACAAGCGCCGTATCAAAATATAAGTTACTATTAACTAGAAGCATATTTTATTTGATGTACTACATCACTTAAGGTACCTCACTGCGGAAGGTGATTACGAATCCCTTTTAGAGTGATAATTCACCCTATATGGTCTTCTAATTTTCTTGCATTGCATGAAAAATTTCATCTTGTTTTCTTCTCAGTTCAATTCAACGTTTTGCGCTGTGAGTAATGCATGTTTTTTTTGTTCATTGTATGATTTTTCTGCGATATAGCCTTTTGCCCGTTTCTCATGATTCTGATACATATTTATCAATGTTTTCAACCTTTTGACCAAACTTCCCATAAATTTCGTCCGTACCTAGCCTAAAATCTATATCTAGACTACCTTCTGGAAAAACTATCATCCAATTGCTTGTAATGTATTTTAGAACATCAGTTTCACTAATTTCGGGGCATTTCTCCATACAAACTTCTTCAACACGCGTAAGGAATAAATTGATGACAGAAGACCTGATTTTCCAGTTATCTCCGCAGAGCATTCAATATGCTCGTAGGATTTTTTGATACCAGTACACATTGATAATTGCATCATGATAGAAATTACGTAGAAACTAAAGCTTTACGCATCCATTTGCTGTTGGTATCCTAGGATCCCATTCAGACATTTTTCAGATCGAATGAGCTAATCAGTGTTGGGGAACATATCAACCGTTATATTACGAACCACTTCCAGGATGCTTCCGAAGGGTGTCCAGCAATGACCGTCAGCCGAGTAAATTGAACTATCTTTGATCACGAAAACACGTCCCCAATGCATATCATGAGTGATGTCCATGAGCGCTGTTACCTTCGGGTTTTGACATTGGTTATTCATCATTACTCGACACTTTAGTTCTGCCACTATTTTCTTGAAACTACTCTCGACAAATCTTTTTTCAGAGCTGCGGAAAATATCAAATTGTATGTCACAGGAGGGATTACAATGGTATTAAATGCTGAGACCATTTCTGATAGAGGACCAATCAGAATCTGACCGTCTGCGAAACTACCTGCCCATGAAAAGCCCAGCCAAGTGTTCCAGCGGAAAGATGCAGGCATATGCTGCTCTCCTTGAAGCTTTTTACGAATGTAACATTCGATTGCGTCACAAGTGGGTACATTAGGTCTTCACTGCAAAGACGGAGTAATTGGGCAAAACCCAGCATTTGATCAAAAATGGCATGTTTAGAAAATTGTCTGTGATTGAATAAAATAAGGTGTAGTTACAAAAAAAACAATTCCGTGTTCTCCGAGATGTTTTTGCATGAGTAAATTAGGTTTTTTGCTTGATGGGGGCAAAAGTGTAATAATAGGTGAATATATAAGTAGCGTAATAGTCACTCTGCAGTAATATTGCAGGCGGTGGTCACGCCAGAACATGTTTCAAACAAACTTCACAGGCTCGAATTTCGAAAACAGGTGGGAAAGTAGGGTCCCAGAGTGCTCGCAATAGCGTTCCGACCATATTTCTCAATTGAAACAACAAGAAATAATAATTCCCGACTAATAAGTATTCTTAAAATTAACCGTGTTTCGTTAGCAGGGTATTCTTTGGGTGTTCACTAAAATCTTAGCCTGCCAAATCCCTTCAAAAACGGCAACAATTTAACATGAGAAATACAGTAATTTCCAAACTTTTGATGAAAACGGCTCAGAAATTATTCCGAATCAAATGTATACTGGCACATGGGCAAATCCATACGCCTCTTGCGATGAGCACAATAGTTTTTACATGCTAGTTTACGTTTCTTCACATATTCCGCTCCGACTTCATACTGAAGAGTATGAAACTTACATAGTACTCACCGTCACCCTGAGGAAGAGGATAGTCCAGACTATGGAGGTTGATAGGGGCAACACATAAGGTCGAAGTAGTATCGTAGCTTGACTCATTCCACCTATACTTCAGCGACATTATTGCCCGCAGAGAACATATAGACCCAAAAAAAATTTTCACGGTAATATATTTGGAAGAATTCCTACTTTCTGCTTCATTTTCAACTGTTAAGTGACCATAAACGAGCTTTTCCTTCGGATTTGTAACACTACATGGGGCGATAGCCCCTGGATACCACTTGCTAGTAAGCTCCGCCCACTCATCTGGATTATCTTTGTCAATGCCACAAGAAAGGGTATCCTTCTCGTCGGTTATTTTGCTAAAGTATTGGTTATGAAAGGCCTGTTACACGTCAAAAATTGTTATGGCAGAAATATATCCCAAATAGTGCTTACTGCAGTAAAAAGCCAACCCATTGGGCAAGACGGACACCTCTAGCTTGTACCCGTATATTTAATGCTTTCAGAAGAAGTACTTTTGCCCTCCTCTAAACTTCCGGATGGGTAATAACATTGCTGAGGTGTCACATCTGTTGCGTAGCGGGGATGAGATTATTTTGAAACGCAATCTTTTTCTTCACTAAGCGACTCATCGGATACGCATCCGAACCGGCAACAACTAAGCTGCCGGTGAAGAACTCAGCCAGGCACGGATTAAAATTCATTCAAAATATATTCAAGCGTTGGACCCTTAATTCGAAACAAACTTCACAGAAAGCCCTACTGGCAACCGCTTTTCAGAACTGTTAACGTAATAAAGAACACGTCTTTTGCTGTGGATGTAGACTTACGGCCTCCACCCATGTTCCATAGCCGTTATAATTTGCTCATTTACTGTCCCAAACAAGTCCGTAAGCGCCTTCTCATCAAAGTTCGTCATTTGGAGAATATTCCTTGAGCTTCTTTTGGCGAGGAAAGCATCGAAAATTGGGGAGTCGTTGAGCTTTTTAGAGTCAGAGTCAGGCAATACGTGGGATGCACTGTACTGATCGAAGTCTTGTTCGCGTATGAGAGCCGCATCAGTAAGCATAGCGAGTGCACTGATGGCTTCAGAGGACTATATTTGCTGCGTTTTGCGAATGGGAGGGTGTAGCATCGTCGAAGGTAGGGGTCAGTAGTAATGTGGGGGAACTGGCCGAGCAACGAAGTTGGATACATTTTGTTTGTGCAGTAGTCGCGTTTTTTTCGAAATGAATGGATCGTTGTGATTACATTGCTGTTTTTGCGTAATACTTGTTGTTCAAAGATAACTACCTAATTGCACAATTGGTTGATCTCTCCGTAATTTGTTGCTCTTTTTAGCATTTGGACTCGTTTTACGCTATTACATTACTATTTCAATCAGAACTTAACTTGTTTGAAATTTCGCCCAGCCTTTGCGCAGTATTCGAGTTTTTAAGAAGAGGCTTTATTGTGAAGCTTAAGGGAACGAATTATTCCAATGAAACGAGCAAAACCGTAGCGATTCGAATTCGAGGTTATTTGTAAGAGTAGTAGTGACAGTATCAAAACAAGCTAAGTTGACACGGTTGATGGAATTGACAGACGTGAATGTTAACCATAATTGTGCGCGGCTCCTTATCAATTACTCAACATGTCAGTTTTACCGGTCCAGAATGGGCAGTATGGTCCAAATTGGCCCGTTTTGGGTCCCAAAACCAAAGTTGTAGCTGTTAATGAGAGCTTTCCAACGAACTCAAGAACACTATATGCGGATTATTGTATGCGCGTATACGGTCCCGGACCGACTAGAACCACTGGGATGGCATCCCTTCTCAACTTACTGTTCCCATTATTGACCTTCTATGCCATTCCAGTCGTCACCAGACCCAAATTATCGGCTGTGAAAGCCCTCATCTTTCCTAAAATACCTGTCAAGTACATTTTTTTCCAGTTAGTTCATCTTATCACCTTCCTTAGCAGACGGTACAGTACGAAAGTCCGGTCTACCTAGCATAAAGTGCGGAGACTTCAACATAGTAGTTGCTACCGCGCGAATTTCATCAACAGATACAGTCCTCTTCAAGAACTTAAACTCCGAAAACGTTTAAGTTGTAGTAAAGTCCTTCAACTTTACAAATCCAGGCCTATTATTTTCAAAATGAAAGGCGTGATACCTAGACAAACGAGAACCACTGGAAATTTTAAGCCAGACTGCAAGAAATCGTTTCTAATCAAACCATTCCACATTAGTAGAGCATATAACCTTTTTTGTTGTAGAACTATCCGCAATAACTTTCATCATTTGACAAGGTGAAACAACGTTTCTCCGTTTCAACTTTCGTTTCACAAGACCAAAAGCCTCATCATGTCTATTTTTTGTATGTCCTACCACCAGAAAGTAAAGCGTAACACAGTCTTCGAAGTTTAGTATAACCTGAGGAGCTAGAAACCAAAGAATAAACTTTTTCTTGTTTTGATCTGAGCAGTTGTCAGCATGCAATTTCAACTAACGGAACAATGGCCCAGTGGTCCCAACCAGCGCATTTGTCATCTTGTGGTAATCAATACAGTGCTGCATCATAGATCCTACTTCATTAGCCGTTTTACTATTAGGCCAATGTCCCTCAGGTAGCCCATATAGAAACGTTTGCCCGAAGTTTTGAACGCCAGAAAATCGACCTTCACCCCTGTCACGATGTGGAACTCCCCTGGTTAACGGAATAGATGCGGAAGCAGAATTGTTTCTGCAAAGTCAAAGGCGAGATGCATAATATAACCAAAAGGACTTCGCAAAATGGTTTGTTGTAATTTTTTGTAAAAGCGAAATTCCTCAGCAGCTTCCGCCCTATGCCTATCCCTTGCTCGAAGTAGCGACTCTTTTAATGGAACATCTGACGTGTTCATAATTAAATTTCCCATCTGAGTGCAAGTATCGCAAAAGTCGCTACCTGAGCGCAGGATGCGATGGGTTGGTACCTGGGCAGACCAAACCTTAAGAGATCTTCTGTAGTCCAGCGGTGCTGCGGGCAGCTTGTACGATCCCGGATGTTCTGCGACAGTAGCAGATAGTAAAATATTCCAATCGTCTTTACAGGCGTCGTACACAATGTGTCTTTCTGTGGCACTAGGGAGCCAGTAAATTGGCATCTCTGCTGAAGAGCCGCGCCCGGTTGGGAATGCCATTGCGTTCATCTCGCTGTCGCAAATCAGAAACGCCGTTGCAAAAATTGATTCTACAGACATCGTACCCTTCCTCGTAGCTTTTTGGCTCCCATTTTCTATTTCAAAACGGTCCCATGACTCGCTTTGTAAAGCAAACGAGTTGATTGTTCTTGGGTGTATCTGCACAATTGCAGCAAAAACTGAGCGGCAAACTCAGGAGCTCCGAATGGCGTAGGAAGTAGTGGCGTTGCCCTCCGTGTCCGTTGTTCGCCGTTTTCTTTTTCGAGTAGGCGCGCTCTCGGTGAGAAGCTCATTGCTTTCACTCTGTCTGGCGGACAGCGCAACTAAAATCTCACAAACAGCGTTGCTCCGCGATGTTTCGGATAGCGCAGCAAAAAAACTTTGCGAATTCTTCCGCACCAGGTACTACACATTATGTAGAGCATATACAGTCCGCTACGTCGTGTGTAAAAAAACGCAAAACGTTTTTGTCCTGTACCCGGCTATTGTCTGCGTTTTCTTTGCTATCACCGATTGTAAGGTGCAGAATGTTGTGGGGGGTATTGATAAAGGTATTATTGAGAAGCTAGTTGACATTTTCAGGGAGTATGGTAAAGAGATCGGACTCCTGGAGCCCCTCGGGATCGAAAGGATCAAGTGCGGCCATTGCAGAGGCGTTTTTTACTTGCTCTTTTTAAAACGCAAGGAAGGAGGATTGCCTGTTCGGACTTGCATTTTATTGTTGAGGTCTGTTGTGGAAAGTGTTTGGAGATTATCTCGGCTGCTTGCGATTTCTAAAAAATATCTTAGCGTTTAACTGACATCCGTTACAGTACCTTCGAGTGACTTCCGCTTCTTTTCGATTCCTCCCCGCGCCTTACAGACTCTATAGCTTTAACGCTGGTAACAGTAGCTTTCCGACAGTATGCGAAAGTTCGATCGGCCCAGATATGACATTTTGAGTAATTGAAGTGGAACCCTACACAATTTAAACAAAATTGCATGACAAAGTCGAAAGTATGAACGTCCAGGACCTCTACCGCAAGCTCTCCCGCCGTCTGGTACCTCCCTCGGAAAACTCTAGCGACCCGGGTTTCCACTTCCAACCCATCACCCTTGATTCACCTGGTGCGCCATCACCGGACACATTCTGGTTTAATGAAGAGTACATTCCACAAATCGCGGCCCGATAACATATCACTGCGGCTACAATACGCACACGAATCTATCAGCGCATCAGCTGCGCTCTCTGGTCATCGGTGGCTATGGCCATCATCTCTCAGGCTCCACTACACGTGATCGACAAGAACAATCCAGTTAGATCTAAACTAAATATTCGATCAGTCAGTGTACACTTCAGAGACATAATGAGTAAAAATGATTATTACAAAACTTCAAGTTTCAGCCCCAGTCATTCGATTCCTTCGGTGACTTATACCCCGCCTTATTTCTGTTCCTAGAAGAGTTCATCCCGCATCGCAGAGAACTTTAACACAACCACAGGAGTGATCCGCAGGCGTCTTTATCTGCGCAGAAGTTGCAAATTGTGGTATTTTATTGCAATGGCGATTCTGTCGCGAGCTCCACTGCACGTGACTGATGTGGAACATCCGGTTGGTTCTTAGCCGTAAAGTCAGATCTGCAGTGTTCACGATAGATACTCACTGCAGTAAAGTTGCTGAGTCTTGCTGCCAGACCCGAGGAAATCCCACCCGCACGCTTGTTCGCACACCGGCTGCAAGTCTCTTGAACCCCACTGCGCCAGTCCAGACCAAGCCCGCCCCAACCTCACCCGGCCCGCACCAGCGAACTAACATCGGAAGGAGTTCAAGCCCTACTCGCTCCCTGCCGCTCCCCGCCCCGCCCCTTGAGGGACTCTCGACCTCACATTCCGGTCTCAGGGCTCTTCCTCGTCGGAGAAAAAACGTCGTTGCTCGAGGACTGAGGAAGCCCCGGCTGCGAAGTTCATCATGGTGCCCAATGCATCCCCGGCACCTACGGCCGTTCTCCCTCCCACCGTCGCCTCTGCGGCAACGAATGATAAGGAGTTCGCCTCACCCGTTTCTATGCAGCAGTTGACGGCTGGCATGCACGGTGTGGATGAGCTGCTTCATCAGCCAAGCGACCAGTCGGCATAATGCCGTTCCTCCCCACTATGGAATCGGACCACCCGCTGCATAATCTACTGGTGTCTTTCTCTCTTGCCTACTACCCTCGAAATCCCTCTACTCCCTACCTCGAAGCGGATATCTTCTAGGATATCCTCGCTCCTTGCCTAACGAAATTAATCCTTCTCTTCGTCCAGTTGATGGAAGCTGCGGCGAATGCTCGAGATGAGGGCCTTGATTTGCACCCTTCCTCACTGTGCCATGTCTCGTCGCTCCCGAAAGGCCGCCTCCCGCTGCCCATGCTCATCAAGGAGGCCGCTTTGTAACATGCGGTCCGCGGCGTCCGCGGGACACCACTGCCGGGCCCCAACTAACGACGTCCACATGCATGTATTTTATGTTTAGAATTCTAGGCACGAGTTAGCTGCACCTATTGCAATCCAGGCAACCGTACAGTAAGAACTTGCGTAATTGACTTGAAAACAGTATAAATACAGTCGTTTTACGACTGTCGGCCCCAATAATAAAATATTACGAGATTACTTTTTCCTTGGTCATCCTCACGGTCCCACAGATTATGTGCCACTGGTACGCCCGCTGCTTATTCCACCAATCCATATCTACGAACCTTCTCGTCCTCGATTGCCGATCGCGGGCTTCGACACTCATCCCGTGAGTCGACACCAACTCCGATGGACGCGCCTAATATCACAAGCCCTGTCTCCCAGAGCAGAGACAAGAGCGAAGACCTTGATATATTTATCAGTGTTCCGTTTCCATCGCTTACCTCCCGACAACTTCGCTGTATGGTCCCGTGTCCTTTGCGATCATCTACAAACTCGACTGAACACTCGATGCGGACTCTCAATATCCAACCAATGTCGATTCCCAGTGCCTCGCAAGAACCGAGGATGCCATTACCACATTCATGATGACATTGGCCACCAAAGAAGCCGCCAGGAAGTGCCCGCGGCGAAATGGACCCTTCCGCCAGCTGACGCTTTGACATCAATCCGAGCACCACTCCGAGCGGAAACCTTGGCCATAGGTACCAAAACAGAGGCAGGGTATCTCCAGCTCCACAGAGACATTCTTGATGACATGATCGCAACTCAGTACCCGGCGATCGAGGAAGAGCAGACTAATTCTTGTTTTTTCCTTGGCTGCCTCCACGACAACCTTTCCTCTCTCTCGCCCTATATACGATGTTATGGGCACGATCCCGATTCCGACATCCCTCACAACTTTGCAAAGGTCTCTAACTTCTCACGAGGCGTATATTAAAATCTCCGCCTCCGCTGGTGCCCCTCAACACTTCGTTCCAAAGCCTCCTCCAGTTGTACGTGGCCGCCGTTTCCACCGGCGATCGCTCCCGCGCTCCAATCCCTCAAGCTCCAACTACATGATATAAATACTCAGCTGAAAGATATCAAAGCTACTCAAAAACAAGCCAGAGCAGCGCCGCGGATTTCCAGCTAAACGCTGCCTTCGCGCTCGGAATGCGGAAAAATTTTCAAACTTCCCGTCTCCCTCATCCTCGGACAACGGCAGGTTTCTTCTCGACACGACCGCATGCCCATCATACATGCACAAACCCTGGCCTCTCTAACTGTCCAGCGCTCTCTTTCACTCATTACAACTTCCAATGGCATCATGCGCACACGAAAAGCGAGGAAAGCTCGCCTCACCTTACCTAACGGCGACGCCATTAACACGCCAGCCCTGATCACCCCTCACAGATCGGAAAAATTGCTTTCCGCTCACGAGGTTGTAACACAGCTCAATCCCACTATCCTAGATGCACGGGGAGCATACGTCCTTCCTCGATATTTTCAGTATTCCAAATACTACCAAAAAGCAGATGTAATAGACTCTCTCTACGCCGCAAATATTAAGATCGACCCACTCAGACCAGAGAACAAAAAAGTGCATGGTCAATCTACTTTTGCCAACTCAGCACGCAAGCTCCAAGGACGGCACCCACGGGGTTCCATATTCTCAAACAAGCGCAACAATTGTGGCGCCCGGGGCCTCTCCCCCGCCTGTGTAGTATTACGGGGCACAGGAAACGTTTCGTACAACAGGCATCTATTCCGGGTCCCAAGGGTCTGTCGTGCCAAGCCACGCGATCCTGAAGAACAGAATGTACATTATCTCCACCTTATCTTCAATCTAGCCACAGCTTCTAAGCTTCGTAATGCCTACCGCCACCTCCACAACCGTTCCATACCATATATCAGGTTTTCCTGTTGTGCTCTTTTTCTGACAAAATTGCATCGGGCTCCCCACCCTGCAGTCCGGCACAACTAAGCTCCCAAGGCGTAAATCTGTTCGTATCTCGCAGGACCATTCCACTCACCCGGTCCTAATGGGGAGAAATAATTCCTCTCTATCATCGATGTTGGCACCAGGTTTGGCCGCGTCCATCATACCGCTGGCCTCACGCACCCAAGCCTTGCCCCACATCCATCGGTGCTTATTGCAATTTCAAGAGAAATTTTCCAAGCCTCCTCGGTTACTGGTCACGGAAAACGCAGGAGAATACGTCTTGAAGGCCGCTCAATACCTCCATGATGAATTCAACATAGTATTCTGCCCGACGACACCCCACAACCCCGAGGATAATTCAATATGTGAGCGGATGAACTCTACAATCGCGAATGCAGCTCGAGCTGCCCTCGCCGTCTGTTGACTGCCAAGTATATACTAGGCGTACGGACTTTGAGATGCTGCAGACAAATACAACAACCTGCTGCATTCCAAACATGGAACCACCCGGCAGAGCGTTTCTTTGGCACTTCGGAGCGACTAGACTGCTTCCATGCTTTCGGACAAGGGAGATAACTCCTCAGCCTCCCTTGCAGGAACAAACTTGAAAAAAGGGGGGTCCCAGTCATATTCCTCCAGCTCGTCGACGGCGAACAGTTTGCCGTCATAGACGAATGTGACAGAGTTTTTCTTCATCGCCCAGCTGACTTCTACCCGTATGAAGTCCAGACGGATCCCACGGCGAAAAATACAATCGATCTCCAAACTTCCAACCTCCGGGCGCCAGCAACATAACCACTTCCTCAAGCCCTCCCTATCCCTCCTAAGCACAAGCGTTTTGCAGTACCAATGATCCCCTCTACCGTCGACACCTCCACGTAGCCCTCCCTTACAGACGCAGCTGCCAAACGGTATACCTACTGGCAGAGATGGGCAGCAGCTTAGGTTTTGCTACGTCTCCGGAGAGTTGGGATTTTTGGTGATTTGATGACTCTACCTCCGAGTCGGTTGGAGTTTACTCTTGAACAGAGATTATATACCCATTAAACACACGATAACAGCAGTGGTGGCTATAGAATAACACCACTGCATTCTGGCCGTATTTCCGGTTAGACATAGATGCTACCCAGGGCTGAGGTCCGGGATCTGCAAAGCTGTGCTACCCACAGTCGGAACCAAAAATTACATGACAACTAAAAGTGATATCAAAGGCCAGCATAACAGATATCAGAAAGAACGACAAACTCCCAAGTGATGCCATAGCTGCAAGACTAATCCAAACACTAATCCACTCACAGACTAGCTTACTGTATCTGGCGGTGGTACTGCCACCTACAGTCCCCTCTCCGAATGGCGACGGCTCAGGATGCTCGAGCGGCGGCGGCAAGTTCCTAATTATCATGATCTTGAAGGAACTGTTCCAGCATATCCGGGATGTCTTCTTTCATGATGTGGAAAGGCTCCCAAGTAGGGCCCTCCCCTGGAATTCCGCCACTTACACAGAACTTCGAATGAATTTGATTGCTGTTTGAAGCGAAGTTCCAATAGCTTTGTCACGGTCTCGTATTGTGGATTATTGTGGGAAATGGTATCCAATAATGTCTCTGTGACATTGAGAGAGGAGTCTGCGAAATACTTGATTCGCGTTGCATGAACCAAGGAGGTACGATGGGTGATCAAATCTTCCACATCGTACACGAATGCAGACTCAGCCCGAATGATCCGGCGAGGACCTTTCCATTTGACATGAAGTTTGTTACCCCTCTTAGCCTGTAAATCCGCGACAAGAACGAAGTACCCTACATTGAAGTTAACCTCCTGAACCTTCGTAAGCTCATTGTGACGCTTGACTTCGGACTCCCGCTTTCTAGTGCGGGTCGCGGACACATCACGATGTAAGTTATCCAGAGACTCGAGGAGGCTCTGCACACGGATAAGTTTCTGAGCCTGAATAAAGTACAAAGTGCGGGCCTTGGGAACAGCAGGAGGGAGTAGGCTACGCAGTGGGCTGTCCGGCGTTATCCAGTAAAAACGGTGAGCGGAGCAAGATCACGCAAGGTAGGCCGCTTGGTTCTGTTGAGGATACTTTGAATGATAGCCAAGACCACAGTCCATTCGGTACTTTTCAACCGAAACTCAGAAACCAAGGCACGGGCAGCCCGGAGTACTTCACGACACACTGATTCGACTGTACCATTACCTTGGGGGCAATTAGGAGTTGTAAAGTGATGTTGTGCGTGTAATTCACGGTTGACTATAGCTATCAATTGATTCTTAAAGTGAGGGCCCTGATCTGAGACCCAATTCTGACTGACGCTGAACAAAGAAAACCACTTAATCAAACAGGAGGCAGCTGAGGCAGCATCAGCAGCGAGGGTAGGTAGTAACATAATGAATGAAGAATGATCATCTTTGATGATTAATGTGTACGCAAGGCCCTCTTCACTCGGTCCCATGTATAGAAAGTCGAAATGAATAAGTTCATTAGGTTTGTTCGAGTGCAAAGCATGGCCCATGGGACGAGGAACGCGCTGGCCGCCAACAGTAGACAGGCAGTGCAGACATGTGTTGCAGAAAAAAGAAATGTCTGTCCTCATGGATTGCCAAAAGAAGTTGTCCTGGATGTTCTTAAAAGTAGCATCCGCTCCGCGATGTCCACCACGGCCGCAGTGTCCTATAATGCATATGCGTAGCTGCAAGTTAGTAGCTCCTGTAGGTATCCACACAGCTCCATGATCGTTGACATGAAGGCCATGATCATTGACAGATGATGGTGGGACATCAGCTGATGCGGGAGTACTGGAGGCGATAGCTGCCTTTTTTGCCTCGAGTAGATCTTGATGAGTTGGCCATCGGAAATCTGGATCTAGTTCGGGCGCGATAGGTGCTGTAAAGAGAGCGGACAGCCTCGGTGCGTTTCTTTGAAATTCGGAGGCCCCCCAGCGGGAAAGCAAGTCCGCCCATACATTGCCATCACCAGCGATATGGACGATAGTGTAGCGGAAGGCCGCAAGTATCATGGCCCAACGCTCAATTCGGTTTGCCGAATGCTTTGCCAGATTGGGACGAGTAGAAGCTGGATCGAATATGTAGGATAGGTTCTTGTGGTCCGTGAACATCCAGAATCCAGTCGGAGTGTGGAGCATGTAGTCCAGTCTGGTGACGGACTCCACGATTGCAAAAGCCTCTTTGTCAGCAGTAGACCAACGAAGAGAGCTGCGTCTGAAAGAACCAGATAGAAATGATAGAGGCTCGTGCCGTTGGTCTGCGAAGGGAAGGTCCTTTTCTACTGGCGGAATCTGAGTCAAAACGCCGGACCAATGCTTCTCGGAGGCATCCGTAAACAGACAGAGTAGCTTATTTGGGTCTGGATGAGGAAGTGTTGCGAAATCATGTAGAGCTTGCTTCATATTGAAAAAGGCTATTCTGTGTTCATCTGACCAAGAAGTGGATGATAGCATAATACGGGATGTAGCTGCCTTAGTACGCTTACCCACGGCTGCGTAGACTTCCTCAAGAATTTCCGACAAAGGTGCTATTTTGTTTGTAAACTCAGGAACAGCGGAGCGCATCCAGTTGGCTGCACACACAAACTGCTGGAGCTCAGCGCCATTGATGGGTTCCTGGATACCTAGGATGGCTGAAAGTCTCTTTGGGTCCAGTCGAATCCCTTCAGCCGAAATGAGCCGCCCGCACCAGTTGACTTGAGGTAGGAATAGGTGGCATTTCTTTGAGTGTAACTTTTAACTTTAAGGGTTAAGGTTAAGTTACTTTTAACTTTAAGGGTTAAGGTTAAGTTACACTCAAAGAAATGCCACCTATTCCTACCTCAAGTCAACTGGTTGTATTCACAGCATAGGCTGAAGAACTTGCGAAGGATCGAGAGAAGTTGTGTAACATCCCTTGCATGAACAAGTATATCATCAAGCCAGCGCAACAGGGAATTAAGCAGTGTACTATCACAAACCGTTGATAGCGTGCTCTGAAGATAGGCGACTGCATTGCATTGACCATGGAGGACGCGTGTTGGAGTGAACACCCCATCTGGGCAAATAAAGCTTTGACATTCTTGAGACGGTTCTGATAAGGGAAGTTGCCAGTAACCGTGACATAAGTCCAGTGTAGCAAAGCTCTTGTCCCCTGCAAGCTCGTGCATGACAGTTTCCAAATTAGGCATGGGCCAAATTGCTGGGACGGTCTGGGCATTGACTGCCCTCAGATCGACAGTAAAGCGAAACTGTTCGGGTCCTGATTTGGGAATGATGAGGGGAGCCGAGGCCCACTCACTGTTCGGGTTACGATAGACAAGTCCAAAAGCTTCCATCTCAGCTACCTTTTTCCTCATGAAGGCTAACTGCGGGGGGAGTAACGGCGAACTTTAGCCCGCACTGGTTTCGAATTTGGTTTAAGACGAATCACCATTGCAGGCACTGTGGTTGGTGGATCACTGCCCATGTTGTTACGAAATATGTTGGAGTACTTGTATATGAGGGAACTAAGTTCCTCGTGATGTTCTGCGGGCAGGCCTTCATCAATAGCTCTTTGCAACATCTGTGACAGGTCACTGTGTACATCATCTTCTATGTGGTGACCAGTTGCCGGCCCCTCGATATCTGATGCAGAATCCGGGTTGTCTCCATAGAAAACAGGATCCGGTTCTTGAGAACCGCTGCTCACCGACTCATTGCTGCTACCCAGTAAAAGTCTAGATAGACTACCAGGCCTCAAAGGTGCACAATCTGGCTCGTTGTTGTAGATTGCTGGGGAGAAACCGATGTGGGAAAAATCTTTGTCGCGGAATGTTGCTCGAACAGACGACAAATGTCTATCGAGATCAAATCCGAGGCTCTGCAGGATAGGGCGCGATAGCAAAACCTCATCCATGTGCTCATCGAACACGAGGTACTCGACATTCCTCAGGCGCAACGGTCCTGACAGAGTTTCCAAAGTGATGGAAATACGGGCTTTCCGTTTTGATTCAACAGTGCGAGCTTCCGCAGTAGAGGACGCTGACATGGCCAGTTCCATTCTAACAGGTGTTTTGAGTGGAAGTATCTGCACAAAAACTCCGTGTTCAGCGCATTTATCCAGATGTTCGGCACTCAACGCAGCATGGTCGGCACCGTAATCACCATTCACAACGACACGAACACAGTCAGCGAGTGTAGCTTTGATACGGCCATTGTCCAAGCCAGAAATGGCGAGCTGGCTCAGGTTTCCATTAGTCACTCGCTTCGCTTTGAAATGGGCTTGAAGCAGCTCTCTCGCCTTGGCTTTGTCTGTCTTTGGACAATTTTTCATGAGGTGATGTCCATCACACTCTTCAGTGTTTAGGCATCGGGGCAGATCGCTATTCTCGCTACCTTCCTTACGACTGCCATCGGAGCGACGAGAATCATGGGAATCGTTGGTCTTGGAACTAGCCTCATGTGCTTCGTCCTCCTTTCCGTTCCCAGTATTCCCTTTTCCACCTTGCAACTTTTTTACACGTGCTGAACCCCCTTTGCGGAAGGATCCAGTGCTCTTTGCATTACCAGACGGCTGATTGATGGATTCCGGGCCTTTGCCCTTGTCACGGTTCTTCCCAGGGCGAGCGGGAAAGAAGGCCTCACATGCAACAGCCTGCTCGATAACATACTTGTAGAACCCTCTATAATCCTTCTGAAGGGAAACCTTCGAAAGTTCGAGATCATTCTCTACTTTGGTTTTCAAAGGTTCGGGCTTCAAAATATCCACCAAGTGTACAATTGCCACCTTCGGGTTGTTCTCGATAAGTTGCTCCCACTTCTTTGTTCGAAGAAGGGTCTTGTAGTCCGCTAACAATTTCATGACACGGAGCTTTGGGTTCGGTTCGTACAGAATCATACGAACAGATGACTTCACCGCTGTCTCTAGCTGGTCAAGAGCGAGAGTGTATAACGACTCTCCCTGATTGCATTCGAGAAAATACCGGAGCTTCTCGTCTGTAAGCTTCGAAATGCAGTCGATTTCGGTTCCGAACTCCTCTAGATCAATGATAGACTGAAGCAAATCGACATCAACGGCAGAAATCATACGGATGGGTTTAACGCGGCTATCTGGCGTAGTTGAGCAAGAATCCTGAATTCGAAGCAGGTATCTATCCCACTCACGCAAAAATGTGTGAATATGCTTCTGACCTAGCTGTCGTAGCTCTGGATGGGCAATAGGAGCAATCATGGGCTGCCCCGACCTTGGCCCGTCCTGCAAAGAAGTCATGTTGAGAAAGAGACCAGACGTTTGTTGGCTGAAGTGATCACTTTTGCTACGTCTTCGGAGAGTTGGGAGTTTTGGTGATTTGATGACTCTACCTCCGAGTCGGTTGGAGTTTACTCTTGAACAGAGACTATATACCCATTAAACACACTATAACAGCAGTGATGGCTATAGAATAACACCACTGCATTCTGGCCGTATTTCCGGTTAGACATAGATGCTACCCAGGGCTGAGGTCCGGGATCTGCAAAGCTGTGCTACCCAGGGCTGAGGTCCGGGATCTGCAAAGCTGTGCTACCCAGGGCCGAGGTCCTGGATCTGCAAAGCTGTGCCACCCACAGTCGGAACCAAAAATTACATGACAACTAAAAGTGATATCAAAGGCTAGCATAACAGATATCAGAAAGAACGACAACATCCAAGTGATGCCATAGCTGCAAGACTAATCCAAACACTAATCCACTCACAGACTAGCTTACTGTATCTGGCGGTGGTACTGCCACCTACATTAGGATATGGAACTCGACGAACTGTTCCACCTCAATTCGATCGAGTGGTTGCCAAAGTCCACGCCGGGGATCAGGCGCCCCATCTCGATCAAACTGGCAATCGACAACAAATGGTCCAACGATGTGGTGGTCCTCGAGCATAAGGCGCGTTTAGTGGCCAGAAAAGACCTTTAAAAACCGTTAATTCACTATGACCTGTCCCAAACATCTGTCCTTACGGGAGACACGACGTATCCCGCCCGATAATTGTAAATTTCGCGCAGTAGTCGCTCATATTCGAGAATTTTGACCTAAAAGAAGCGTAGTTTACCGATCTATACCGCTTTAAACCCCCTGTGTACATACGGGAACATAAAGGAAGCAATGGACGCTTCAGTTATGGCGATTCGGCACAAGCAATCGGCAGACTCAACCTTATCCAGTACGGAACTCTATCTGGAGCGTACTACCAAATCAAGCCGATGCTTCAATACCTCAACTTAACCGCTTATACAGGAACAGAAGCCGACCCCTGTGTTCTAGTTAAACGCTCAGGGAAAGTGCTTCATCTTCATTGCTGTCTGCAGTGACGACTTCACTATGGCAACGAACTCCCATGTCCTACTCGAAGATTTCGTTCGAACCATGGGAGCCAAGTATGGAGAAAGCCTTAAGCTACTGTGGTTTCCGTCCAATTACATAGGTTGGAAGGTTACATAGGTTGGGAGATCACAAGAGGCCTGGAAAACGCTTTCTTCCTACAACAGAGCATGCTCGCAGCCCGCACTATCAACCAGGCTGGCATGGCATCAACTGTCGGCAAAATCACTCCATTCCCATCGGCCATGCTCCTTCACCCTCCGGAGCCAGGGGAACTTTGAATTCACGGCCAGCTCTCCAATTATAGGCAATTGGTCGGAGACTTGCGCTATATCGCCCATAGCACCTGACCCGACCTATCTTTGCTACCGCAAAACTAGGAGTGGCGAAACACTCATTAACTACCCCCAATTCGCTCTGCTCATGGCAACCTTACGATAGCTCCGCACTTACCACGACCATGGGTTGCTCTACAAACAATGTCGGGACTCTAGCCGCACCTTGTTGGTCCAACTCTTCACTGCTTCAGACTGAGTGAATGACAAAGCGGATTGCAAGTCCCACTCCGGTGCTGACATTTACTTAAAAGAATGCCTATTAGCTTGGTTCTCCCGCAAGTACCCGATACTAGCGGACTCCACCGCCGAAGCGGATTATCTTTCCATGCATTCCGGACTACCACAGGCAATCTTCGTCCTCCATCTCGTCTGTGAGCTCGGTGCCTACCCAACTCTGGCTGCGGAGGTCCGCTTAAAAAATCAAACCACCCTTGAGATGCTCCATCAGGTTGGGGGAACGAAGCGCAGAAAAATCATCGACCTCCGACACTACAGTATATAGGGTAAACTCAAACGATACCAAACGTGCCTACATTCCTTTCCCTCCGCCAAAAACATTGCCGATATATTCAGTAAACTGCTTCCGTGCAACCGGTTTCAAGACCTCAAGCCCCGCCTAGGAATTGTTCAGCCACGGAAAGGTCGAGGGGTCTGTTACAGTATACTGCCAGAAACGCATTAGCTGCAGCAATTGCAAGCCAGTCAATCGTACAGTACTGCAAGGCGTGTAACTTTATGGCATCAGTAAAACGGGTTTTCGCCGCAGGATCCTACTATACTGCTAGCTAAGAGGCCTTGCATAACAGACTAGAAAACAGTATAAATACCGTCGGCGCATGACCGTAGGCCCCCAAAATAAAAGGTCATGAGACGACTTTTACCTTGGTCATCCTCACGCTCTCACATTGTAAAACACATTGTGCAACGTACAGTAAATTTTACTTGTACTGAAGTGTAAAGCATAATGTGCACTGTACCGTCCAGTACGGTATTTTGTGTTGTGTACTCTACTTTACTGTGTACTGAGTACAGTATTCCGAATGGAACAGGCCATCGACCTGCTGTTCTGCATAGTAATGTCGGGAATCGGCAAAAAGTGCTATTGGAGCGTTGAACTCAAATGTCACGTTTTTTTTCGTGACCACTGAATGCAACGGAGCACCATTTGGACGGTTGCGTGAAAATGATTTGCATAGGGTTTCGCGTACTTTCCTCGACGGGAAAATGGGGTTGTTTTAATGATTGAAAAATAGGTTAGCCTATGTTCCAAAAAGGGATCAAAGAATTGGGGAAAATGGTCGCCATGGGGGAACCAAGAAACAGATAACCCGGTCACAGGTCCCTACTACCTATAGAACCACCTCCTTCATACAAAGGACAATTTTTAAGAACATTTTTAAAAAAATTATATGACTTTTCAGTTCATTTTTTGGCCTCACGTGCTCATTAAAGCATGGAGATACTTGATCAAAACAAACTTTACGAGAATTACAACTCTGCTCAGTGCAGAAACAACTTTCCCTTACGTAATAATCCTCGTTTTTCCCTTCTTCTTCGCAAAGAAGGGTCCATGAGCCGTTCCTGTAAATACAGTTCACTGCTGAGCTTGTTTTGATACGTCAGCGGCAGAATGTAAGCGTTTGAATGGGTCGACTTTGAAGACGAAATTGGTCAGTTGAACAGTCAAATCAGTCCATATTGACATTGTAAGTGGGCGAAAGAGGAAGTCGGTGGAAGCAAGCTGGGAAATACACGACCATCTCAAGACCGTCAGGCTGAAGATTGTCACCATAAAAGCGGGATTACCTCCAAAAGACATTTTGGTGGATCTTAAATCGGCTCAATTGCCGAATGAACGCGAAGATAACTATTTGGATGCTTCACCATCCCCTCGACCGCAGTACATAGGAATTCAGATGATTCAGCGGTGCAGCAATCAGATCAAGTATAATTACTCACGACCAATTTTAGACAAATCAGGACGTTTCTACACCTATTAATGAAAATTATTCGCAAAATATGCAGAATAACTGGCTACTATGATAACATTATTACCTGTAGTCGGTATCTTCGAGATTTATCGCTATTTGAATGCTTCATGAGCATGTTTCCGCTCCGTCACCTCAATGTCATGCGTGACCTTACAAACGAGCGATTGCATACCATTGGAACTCAGCACGTTTCGTCAAGTGAGATATTTAAGTTATTTGGAGTTATCATTCTGATGATAAGGTTTACATTTCCAAAGAGGCGTGATCTCTGGAATGATAATGGATCTAAGTATATTTCCGGATCAAGTTTCAGAAAGATCATGTCATGCATGAGATTCGAGCTGATTCTCGTAATTTTTTTCTTCATTCCTTCCTCTAAAAGGGAAGAAAACCTTTGGATAACACAAGATGGTCTCTAGTGAGTGGGTTTTTGAAGGCTATTAATGACCACCGTAAGCAATATGTCACCCTATCTTCTCATATCTGCGTAGATGAAATTATCAGTTGGTGGTACGGTCTAAGCGGGGACTTCATAAAAAAATAAATTACGCATTATGTTACCTACGACAGGAAAGCACAAAATGGTTGCGAATTGAAGGCTTCGGCGTGTGTTCAGTCTGGAATAACGTTGAGGATGGGGCCTGTCATTGGAAAACGGGTGGCATTCGGCGTTACTTCAAAGAAGAATTCTGTCGCACTATCGCTCTTACGCTTCGCCTTGTTAAACCGTGGCTGAAGAAAGATCGCATCGTATGCGGGGACTAATACTTTTCATAGGTGTCAACCGCATAAACCTTGATAAGTTATGGAACGAGATTTATTATTGTGGTCAAAAAAGCAGCCAGGAAAATTCCGATGCAATATATGTCCTCAAAATAGCTCACGGAGCGCGGAGATCATATCTCGATGGTCTCTAAGAATGTTAACACACAAAAATCTTCAATGGCTTTTTTGTGGAGGTACAGAGAACGAAAATATTTCCTAATCATTTGCACTGCAACCAATCAAAGGGCACCAGTTTGCAGGGAAAGATAGAAAACTGTGGAGGGTAAAACAAAAAAGTGGAATTCGAGATTGCGGTCCCAGATATTGTCGAAAGGTACAATGACACGTGTTCTCGAATTGGTCTTCATAACAGATGCCGGCAAGATAACCTTGGAATTAAGAAGAAAATGGAATTGAAAGATTAGGCTATTTGCTCTACATGCCGTGACAGTGCGCCTGTTGATCTTTATATCTATCGCGAGAGCACAAAAAGGTGTTGCCTTATGGTTCATTTGCGCGCAAAGCACCATAGGGAACTTAAACAGGATTCAAAGGTAAAGCGAATTAGAGTACCTTTCTGAAGTAAAAGTAAAAATTATTTTGAGGTCTTTTTCTATAACCTCGCATTTGTTATACTCGCGTTAAATTACTTACGAAGCTAGCTGCTGTCTATAGCGTACCTAACTATCTCTTTATAAGATGTAATCGTATTCTTTCCCATATTCAAGTTGATGCCTAATGACGCACTGAGAGAGCAGATTTTTCGCAACAAGTCGAGTTCCCGATGTAACTTTCGCGTCTCTGATAGAAACCCAGGGAGAAATGAACCCACAACCTCTGGTTAAGCCACCAAAGACTCGCACCATAGGCCACAGCCCCAGTGTTGGATGGGAGAATTTGCTATGGATTATTTAAAGTTAGATCCGATTTCATCCTATTAATAAGTTTCACTCGACACTTGACGTCATCCGCCGCCGTATCTGCAAGCGACTGAGTTGTACCCTCTGGTCATCCATCGCTCAAGTTATCCTGTCCCGAGCTCGGATGCGCATGGACGACGAAGTACATCCGATTAGATCCTAGCCGTGTAGTTAGAACGTGCGCAGTCCTCGGCAGACACTGAATGCATTAAATCTCTTTAGACGATAGATAATCAATGAAGTAAAGTTTCTCTACTGTACGAAAGGGTACAAACTGCAGGATAGATGTCTACTGAAACTATTACTTAACAGAGTAACTTTCTTACTACAAAATATTGGGCCTAAAACTTTTTGACTACCTCTGTACAGTACTGTAAAAATATTGTCCTCATATGAGGGCAAAGTGTGCCTCATATAAGGAAAACGCTATGACTGTGATAATACTGGGGGTAATGAGCACCGACGATCGGTTCGTGCAAGCAAATCCCGACGACCGGGATAAATTCTGTTGCTGAGGCTTCCTGTGGAGGGGCTTCTCATTAGATATAGTTTGGCTAGGTCTGGCCTCATGCTTGTATTGCTTTGCCTTGTGGGCCGAGAACTGAACAGGACTTTCTCTGACATCCAGCTTTAAGATATTTCCAGATACATTCAGCACTTTGTGACGACCTTCCCATAGATCAGAGTTGTCACAATCTACTGGAACTTGTCAACAATTCCAGTTTGAGCCATTGTAGCAGCTGATATTTTGTTCCTGAGGGCTCTAGAGATCTTTTTGTGGTATAAACGCGAGCCATCTCTTTTCGTGCTTCATCCAGAGACGTCATTAGTTCCACTTTCGTTGGTAAGTCGGCAGGTGTTAAAGGGATCCCACGTATAACGCCAAAAACGAGTAATCCGTAAGGCCTAGCGTTATGTTTGAGAGCCCTAACGGTAGTCTCCAATACCTCTCGTTTTCGCATGGTCGGATGTTCCAATTTAGCCTTACGGTATGTCTGCCCCAGAAAAGAATGTTATCTTTCGCCAGCTCCAATGAGTTCTGATTTTCATCTCCGGCCAATGTCAGTTTGATGCCGGCTAAGCGGCATAAACTCTTTAACAGAAGGGAGGAAAACTGCGGTCTTGAGTCTTCATGAAGCTCGATTGATTGCCCAGTGCTACGAGCGCTCCAAGTACTGGCGAAAGTCTTACATACCTCCTGTGTGGTTTCACGGAAGAGAAACGCTGCGGAGTTGAACATAGAATCTTTTTCAATCACGTGCAAAGCAGTGTAACCTCCGAGCTAGAACAGATCAAAGCTCAGAACAAGGTTAAATACAATGTCATCGTTCAGTACAGTCACTTGGAAGCGGCTGGTTTTCTCACTTAAACGTTGGCATTTGTCACAAGACTCCTCAATTCTTTGCAATGTCTCAAGTGTTACTTGCGGACAATCTCCAGGCCTAGCACAGCGTAACACAGAGAAAAGTCGTCGTGATTCTGGGTGATACAAATGGCGGTGCACCTTCCGAAGCTCAACATCAGTAAACAGAATATAGCTGACTACATCCCAGACGATAAACAGATGACCATGTTTCCTTGTGAGTAGAATCTACCACTCCTTACTACTAGGGACAATCTTATTATTCACCAGGTCAGTTGAAAACTCGTAGTTATCCAGAAACTCTAGCCCAACCAATAGAGGAATATTGACTTCAACAACCTCGACCTGAAAAGATAGAAAGGTAGTAGCATTCACAGGGATGTGTACATTAATAAAACCCATGTCCCTGTACCTTTTTTCTTCCAACTTATAGAACCGGTGACCATCTATGTCTTTCGGAGAGAATGGTACTCTCATTCAATGACAGTAGGCTTTTGTTTTTCGGCGCTGATGACAGATTTTTGTGCTCCGGTATCAACACACGCTCCTTGGAAGTGATGGTGCTCGCCAGGCTCACTGGCTAAAAAATGGAACTTGGACTCATCATCACTTAGGATGGTGGCTATTGACTCTTTAGCAGTATCGTATCCATCTGCGCCTCCCTCATCTCGGGACCGTTATTGTGGAGTATCAGATTCACCGTCATAAGGTAGAGAAGAAAGGGTAGGCAAATAATCATGGGAGGGTTGAAAAGTGGAGAAATGTAACATGTGGCTCTCCATGCTTGACAGTAGATTTTCGAAAACCTGTTGATCGGATTTTTGGATCTGATTATCCAGGGGTTCTGAACCTTCGGCTTACTGATGGTCGAGCTGATAGAAAAGCTCGGCTAAAACACGATGCGTGCGATTCTCAACGATCGAATTCTTCCGGAATTAGTACTAAAACTTGTTTGCAGCTACCTGAACTACATTAAGCGGTTTCCTGCAGTCTTTTACAAGATGAGATCGATTCCCACAGTTGAAGCACCCACAAATAAACAGAGGATCAAACTGGGCTGTACTTTTGATGAGCTTTCTGTAGTTGAAAGAGCTCAAAGATGAAGGCTTGCGCCCATAACTCCCCTGTCCATCGAAGACAATGCCGGAGATTTCTTGATCTTGGGGCTTTCTCGCTAATCTTACCTTGTTAAAAATTTCATCTTTAAGGCGACCAATTGAAGCTTCCTTAATTTAACTGTAGTTGTGCTTCTAATTCTCCGTAGAGTTGTTTTAAATTCAGATTGCAGGTGGAAACCCGCGCAAGGATTTCTGTCGCCCATTCATAGCCGATGACTGCGGAGGAAAGGTATTCCACTTGTGGGCGTCGCCGCGGTGAGCAACTGGAGCTTGACGTGCGAGTTTCGTAATTAACTTGTATACTTTTTATAGGCTGGTAGCGGCATCCATTATCTCAGCCACATACTTGCTTATTCGCAGTGATTTCGGAAAGTTTTTCACTTTGTTCTGTCGAACGATGGGATATTATTCCTCTCGATTTGGTCAACGGCCTGTTGGAACGATTGGGTATAGCCATCCATAGAGTCAAGATAAAAAAGTTTTGCCTCCCCATGTAAGAGGTTACGTAGGAAATCTAGGCGCCGCGTTGGGTTCAGGTTGTAGTCGCGAGAAATTTGGCGATATTTGTCAACAAAATCCTGCCGTCACTCACCAATATCACCTGAGAGATTTTCCGTTCTCTTGGAGTCTCATAGCCACGTTATGGGCGAGCTTGTCAGAGCAGGTCACAACTGATTGCGTTGGTGAACTACTTTCAGAACCAGGTGTTGAAACATCTAAGTTTTGATTCTGTCTACCTGCAGCAATAATCCCTCTCGCAATATCGATAACTGCACTCCGAACGTCCTCGTCAGCGTATAGATTTGAAGCTAGCGTCATATGTATCCGTCAAGATGAATGTATCCGTCGAGATGAATGCTGGACGACATATGCTCCTCAACGGACCAGAAAATTCTTCAGCCCTGTGGGTAGTGCTGCAATGGCACGGGAATTCGCCCCCAAAAGCACAGCTGGTGGAAAGCGGTCGGCAACTGCTTGTATTAGAGTGCCGCCTGTAATGGAGTCGTCTGCATTAAACACCCGAATTTTAGTAACAAACCCTCTTTGGATATGGTCCATAGCGCCTAAAGTAGGCTGAGGCAGGGTTCGATAAACATGGAAATCGTTTGAGTTGATGTTTCCGGCTTATTCCTGGCCCCAGAATCAGCTGGAGAATTTCCCGACATGGAGTGGGTGGTCATCGTCCTACTCTTGGTATAAGCACTCTTTCACAGTAAAGGACAGTACGAAATACAATGTATGTCAGTTACTTCAACTGTTGCTAAAAGAAAGTCAAGGAAGTTAAATGGAATGCAGATAGATGATGATGGGCGGTGCGTCGAGCGTGCAACGTTTGTGTCCAAGGTGGATATTAGATTCTTGAAATTTTCCTTGGCTTGGTAGCTGGTCTCTTTGCAGTGGTTCCCCAGATGCAGATTCGGGATGTGATAATACTGGGGGTAATGAGCACCGACTACCGGTGCGTGCAAGCGAATACCGACGACCGGTATAAATTCTGTTGCTGTGGCTTCCTGTTTTTTGGCTTTTTCTCTCTGCCCTCCGGTCCCGGCGGAGACTGGCAAAACACTTTACTCCTTTACGCAATCGTATTCATCATTATGGCAGAAATATTTCTAAAAAAAGTAGACATACTAATATGACATCGCGAAGTGCGACGTCCCGGTAATACGACACCAATCATCATAGAAGCAATCATATTACACGTATTAACAATGTCGGATAGACAATAGAACGATGAGTCGAAGCCAGCTAGCAGGCAGGCCGCGTTGGACGTGGCAACAGCCGCAGCGTGCCTTGTATTAATATCCTGGGAACCTCCCGGTATGACTCTATGACCTTGGCTGCAACGCTTCTTGCCACTTCGGTATGAGTGTGAATGCGTCTGAATGCCAACTGCCGATAGTGTATATGGTATCTGTCTCAAAAAAAGTAGCAACGAAGGGTAATACTTTCTATGTTCCCTCGAGTGAACCCCCAACATGCACCGGATCACGAAATTGCGGCCGCCACAACTCTCTACGAGGAAACTTCCTCTGTATTTAGAGACTTTACTAAAGAAAATTTCCCGTGCGCTATCCGAGCCTTTAAAACAGGTTCCGCTGCTGGAGGGGTCGGGCAGTAAGCCATGCCACCTCGTGGCACCCTTGCCAGCTTTCTCCTCCACGCAGGGGGTATTTATACAGGCCATTACAAATTTCGTCAATTTGATGGGCTCTGGGCGAGCTCCCTCACACTTGCTCCGTGGATCAAGGGAGCGCAACTCACGCCACTGACAAAAAAGGACAGGTCTCCAAGGCCGCTTGCGTCGGAGAGACGCTGTACAGACTCGTCAAAATCGAAGAGCTTCCAAGAAAGCTGCACTATACTTCCAGCCTCTTCAAGTTGGGCTACCAAAAAAAGCCGGGACCTACACGGTGGTACACACTACGCGAAAAATGGTACAAGCATTCGGAAAGAGGGCAGATTACGCATTGCTCTCTGTCGACCTAGAAAATGCGTTAAGCCTCTGCAGCCGATCCTCTTTCCTCAAATCCGTGAAAGATATGTTCCCCTAGCACCTTCCATGGGTGCGGTACTGCTCTGCCAAAGAGCCTACATATCTATACGCAGGCTCCAAGACTATGAGGAGCGTGTTTAGAGACCAGCAGGGCTTGAAAACCTGGGTGGACTGCTCTTCGATCTAGTCGTGCACCCTGTCGTCCTGACAATACAGGGTTTGCTGACCTCTAACTAGTATGGCGATAGAGAGGTAGGGCAGCTTCTGTTACAGCTATCATATCATGACGACGGATATATCATAAGAACCCACAAGCAGCTATTGAAAGCAGTAGAAGTCCTGTCGCCTTCATATGCCACAGACCGCGGCCTTCATCTGGCCATGACAAAGTGCAAGATTTGGTTTCCTATTACACCACCGCCATCCGTCAAAGAGCTTTACCCAGCCGGACTAAAGCAATTATATAGCGACATAATTCGCATTCTCAATAGCCCCATGGGTTCGACGGCATTCATGCAACGACGATTTATACGAACACGTTGGGTCCTTCAAGCCCTTCCTGGCAACAATTGCCGATCTCAACGACACAAAAGTGGCTCTTCAACTACTTCGAAATTGCTTTGGCGTCTGAAAGGTCGATTGCTTGTTACGCTTCGTTCCCCATGCTAGTATAGTGGGAGGCGCCAGGTGGATCGACAAGATGATCTAGAAATGCGTCCGAACTCTAGCAAGAGGCCTCCTCGTCCTCAAGATCCTTCGAAAAATCCAGCTCCCAGGGAAACCGCTAAACACCAATGAACCATAGCCATGCATAGGCCTCAAATTGACGCGCGATATTTTCGCCGCCGCTTTCCTCGCCTGTTGTGCCGCTGCTGCTACCCTCTGCCACTCCATCCTACTGGCTTCAATAAGATCGCTGAGCACATACAAAGATGGAGGCGATGCCTACAGGTGAGGTCTACCTCATGTCCACTGTCGAAAATAGTTTCCTTCGGGATCTTTGCTCCAACAATTGTCGCCGAGGAAGTAGGGTAAATTGAACCCGATATTTTCGAGGGTGAAAGTCACCTATTGGGGCAAGTGTACACTTTACTTACCTCTAACTTGGATCTCCATTAATTGGATGGCCTTAACTTTACTTACCCCGCCTTCGCAGGTAAAGGTAACCTAGCTAACTAGTATTTATGCCTAACTGACCACTAGGGCCCCAGATTACACAGCCACCCAGGTGTTGGCTCTGAGCTTGACTTATAACTTACGCCTTTGCAGAAGCCTTGCCAAGAGCAACTTTGGCTATAGCCAAGTTTATCGGCCCAGGTCCCTCCTTTTATTTCCTCCCCCTCTACCCAATATAATAATACCCCTCTTGTTGTTTGTTTGTAATATTTACTCACTCTGAGCGCCCCGGACTACGGCGTCTATATATGAATAGGAACTTCAAGGTTGTCGTTCGTGAAAACATCATTATTTCCAAGATAGATATTCAGCACTGCTGACACACTACTACATCTTCTTTGTCCAGTATTACATCCCTGGTGTCTATGGTTCTTTGGACTCGATTTTATTAAGGTTCTATTATTCCGCGGCCCACGGTCCGGCCTGACAACCCGGAGGACAAGTATACCGTCCAGCCGTCCAAGAAATCACCCCCGCTCTTCCAGTCCCACTCCTCCTCGCCGTCGGCGAGCTGTGGTCCTGCATCACAGGATACTTGGAGATAAAAAGGGACAGCGAACATCTTTGGGTCTTGGTGTGTGTGAGTTGTTTTTCTCATTGTCTGACGGGGTTCCGTTCCTAGATGAGAAGAACTGCGCACCGCGCATTGCACTACACTGCACCCTCATTGACATGCAGGCTGAGCTCGATGAAGCTATCGAGATATTTGCTCATAGGGACCAGATAATGGACTGTATTTGACCCGAAAACCGCACTCGTCATCTTGTTACTGTGAGGTGTTGAGCGTACAAAAGGTAATCGATGGTTGAACTGTTGATTGATGCTTTCGGTAAACAAGCAGAAGCATCATACCAGGGTTTTATAGACAAAGTACTCAACTTCAGCAGAGATAAACTGTAAGCAAAAGGTACTGAATTCAAAGGTATTTTAGAAAAAGCGACCCTAGAGGTATCAAACTACAAGGTTCTGAAGGCTCATGTAGCAGAAATCAGTGATACCAACAGAACTAAACATCAAAGAAAAGTCTCATTGGTCCAATTGGCAAGGAGGCATAAAGTAGTTGCTGATTGGTGGGATCCGAAATATTTCGAGAACCAGACGAGATTCCCACGATGGCTACATGTAATTGGCTTGGCACATAGTGGGATGATCTTATGGGTTACACTGGTGTATGGTGACAGTGAGCAAGTTGCACTGACGCCTTTTTACAGTGTAAATTCATAGTACAGGTTACTGGAGGGATACTGTCAGGTTATTTGAGGTAATTTGTGGGCATAATGGCTACAGTTACTCAGCCAATGCCACTACTGCGCTGCTTCAACGAAAACATTGACCTCGTCGGTACTTCAATTGTTTCGCCTCATTTCATGGAGAACTTTTACAGTGACAAATTTGATAGATTCAAAAGGACATTTTTGTTGACGATGCTAATCTACAGGATTGGGGACGCTCGAATCTGGTTACATTCACCAAGTTCGTGCCAAAGCATGCAAGCAACAACGTGTGATAAAGCAACTAAAGACCCTTGTGACTGGATTTCACCAAGAGCAGATGGATTGCTACTGGCGATCAAAACACCTGCTGATGAAAAGCAAAGTCCGCTAGCAAGTGAACCTCTCTCTATGCAACGGGATTAAATCTCGTGGCGACGCTGAATTTAGCGTGTAGTGCGAACAGCATCACTGACTTCGGACGGGTCACATGCCCCGACGACCTTAGTGTACGCGGGCATCGAGCACCTCGGGCAGAGTTGCGCGAACGCGGATGGCCTTCTCCATGAGATTTTCCTACGAATTCACCTAAACGTCTTTGACGGATTTGGTTGTCCTCCGGAAGCACTGTCAGCGGCCAGTCTTCCTACCAAGGCTAATAATACACAACTCATGTTGTATCATGTTCTGGAAAGAAGGCGATTAGGAGAGATTTCAAAGGACACAGTCGAACTCAAACATGAAATTGGGCATAGGAACCACCGCAATGCATACATGAAAATGCGTATCACAACTTTTCTCACCACACATTCCGTCTTTGGCCAGCCGGACGTTCGATAGGATTTGGAGTGAAAGTGAGGACAGTGGAAGACGAAGTTACAGAGGTGGAGGATCAGCGAAGGCGGCGATCGGAAAAACGCGTGCTCTTGGAGTGTGTCACCTCGAACAGGCTCAGAGCATCAGAAATCAATCTGAGCCCACCGTCTCTCACGGGCAGTTGGGATAAGGAACATGAGGTCATCGAGGTCATCGGGAGCCGCGGGTAAGGCGGGAGAGAGGGTTCAACAGCGGAGAAAGTGTTACGCACGTTGAGATGAAGGGAGTGAGTCTAGGCAATAACTAAAAGACTGCAGAGGCGGTTGTAGGGAGAACCTGGGAGTTGTGGCGTCTTTGGCATGTGCTTTTTACTAGCGAGTAGTCGGAGGTTTGAGAGGAAAACGAAGAGAGGCCATTACAGGCAGTTAATACAATTAGTTTTATCAGCAGTAATTTTTGTGTTGCAATTTACGACCTCCACACCGAAGGTAACGTTACCAACAGCAATTATTCCTAACCCTACATCCTGTCTGAACTCAAAATAATGTTACTTTCACAAAAAATTTAGTGTTGCTAACACTAAATACTGTTTGAATGCTTCCTCCAATCACGTGTAGCTTAATGATTGAGCACACGTACGCAATATTTGTCACGTGTGGGTTCAATTCCCTTCGAGTGCTACCACGGGAGCGTTAGCTAAAATCCTCTTTCGAGGAGCCAGTGCTGTGCAAGGTGGTGGCGTTTGGAGTTCGGCATTTATTCGGAGATTCACTCAGGTTTAATTCTGTGGATATATCTTCGGTACCCTGGCTGTGATGAATATCCCCATTGCTTGAGCTTTGATGAGAGTTGAAGTACGAGCGTCACTCAGTGTCACATGTGGCATTGTCCAATCTCTATCACCGGGAACGTTGAAAATGGGAACACAGTGGCGGCTCGGTAGCAAAACTTTATTTATTTTTGCGTACAATTAACATCGCTTGTTGCCTCATCCGTAGCCTTGACCTCGAGATCTCTTTCTTCAAGTTATCAAAATACTTTTTTATTATGTTTTGCAGATGAGTAAAGTCTGTTTTGTCTCCCATATCCAGTTACATTCAATGCGAGCCCACAGCGAATCATAGCCTTCCTCGAGTATTTAATACCACCTTTATCTTTTTGTTTGTTCACATCTCGAACAGCATCCGCAGCAAGTTTCAAGAAAAATTTCTTCCCTGGATTTGGCAGCAGCCCAGATTTCGTCGCATATGTTTCATGATTGACAACATTCTTTAACATTTGCAGCTTGTACTTCTCCCACCTTGCACTCCACGCAACCTTTATCTTCTGAATAACAAAGCGGTCAGCTGGCTGCACGAGATGAATTGCATTTGCAGGGAAAACCCGCAGCTCTGTGTTGACCTTCGCTAAGCTTCTTTTCAAGTCTTCCGTCATTCCATGGCTGCTGCAGTTGTTCATAAACAAAACTCGTTTTCTATTTTCTAGTAAAGGCTTCATTAGTCGACGCTCCTCAAACTATTACAACATTAAACGACTATCCATCCATCCTTTCGGACCCGTTCTATAACAGACGCCAGATACATTACCTTCAACTCCTCTGATCGGATAATTTGAATCTTTTCTTGAATATCATAAGAGGGTTTTCGATGCACCCATTTCGTCCTCCTGAAGTTCTCACAAGCATCGTCATTCCCTCCCCAGCTGATGTTACATCCGCATATCGCACATTTTTTTCTCCACGAAATCCAAGAGTTTTTCCATTGTCTATATTAATCAGAAAATGGTTTTCGTCGGCGTTCTAATATCTTCCTCAAACAACTTTCCAGACATGAATTGCCGAGCTATGTCACCAAGGAAATATTTCACTTCCCTTTCAATCTTCTATTGGGCCCTTGGGGACACTTGAAGTTTTCAAGACTGCGAGCTGCTTACAATATTATGCCTTTGCATGAAGTTCTGAATCCAGCGAGGAGTGATAAGATCAACTATAGGTTTGTTTGAGGGTTCTGACATGAGATCAATGTGATATTAGTCTTTCGTAGACGTTCTTATGAGATGTTTTGCAAGACCTCGCAGTTTCTTTGCGCTAAATTTGACACCAAATTTGCGATAACGCTCAAACTATGAAACAATGTCCATCTGTAACTCTTTTACACATTTTGCACGCTTTCGACTGCGACCAAACCTTGCCTTAGTCAAAACTCTCTTGAGGCCAGTGTTAGTAACCGAATAAACAGAGACCAAGTTTGGATTCCCTCTCTGCCCGCGAGTGGGAAATAACGATAGAAGCTCATTTCGTTCTCGCCACAAACGCATTGCACGCATGCAGTTTTCTTCTTTTTTCCCTTTGAATGGGAAATTGGAAATGGTCTTGGAGACAATTTTATTGTCTGTGCCGAGAATTTCGTACTGCTCGTTCATCCACTTTGCAATCGAGACCTTGACAGAGATTGGAAGTACTGCTTGTGGGCGACGATGGGTTTTGACGAGTACTTGATCTCGGTTATGACTGTTCACGGAGGGCTCACTCGATGCGTTGGTGAGATCATTTTGCTGATTGAAGACATTAGATGGATCATTGCGAATGCAGGCGTGCACATTGTTCAATAGTTTTACTATTGGGACCCAGAAGTGGACATGTTGGGGAGGGGATTCATGATTCCTTCACATGCTGAGGGGTGCTTTGTGCAGTGTTGCATCCCGCCACTCACCTGCAAAGACCATAGGAAAGCACGACATCGAAGGTGTACCGATTAGCAGTAAATGTTGTTTCCCCATAAATAGTGTTGATAACATTAATTTGTGTTCTGAGAATGTATATTGTACACATTTTACTATTGATAACACTAATACCAACTTAACAATAATTAATCACTAACACTAATTGCATTAAATGGGTAGGGCGGCGGCTGGTGATACAGGCGTGGGGACCGGTGGCACAGGGGCAGGAGACCCGGCGAGATAGACTTGCGCCTGTCGGGGTTCGTCGAGATATGGCGGAAAATAGTCAACGTGAGATAGGTTAATGATCCTCAAAACACATAATCACTGAACAGTACAGTAATGGTAATCGCCGTTTCTACTTGTGTCTTTATCTAATACTACGCAGTATCGTGCAATAATAATTTTATCATTCAAATGATGCGATTGTACTATAAACGATCACAGGAGGCGGCAAAACTTCATGAAACAAGAACATAGTTTACTATTACCACAATGTATCGAAAAATCATATGTTTACTGGAAGAAGAAGGCTATGGCCATATCGTATCCAAACTGGGATTTTCTTTGTCCATGTATATGCGGAAATCGAAAACGCTCAATTTAGAACTGTGCAGTACTGTTACAACTTCACTCCGAAGTTGCAAAGCACGGACGAGGACTGTCGTACTTCCAATCACTGATGCTTCACCGGTCCTATTGGAAGCGGATTGGTGGCCTTATGTAGACTCCCGAGGTCCCGTAAAGTCATTACTGCACTACTGTGCACTTAAATGCATCAAATGCAGTAGTTTGCATTTGATACGAAAGCATACACTAATGAAATGTTCCGATATGCAACTGCCACTGCACTAGGCTAACTATACACATGATATACCACGTACTACTTGAAACTCAACATTCGTACCTTGTGCCCTTCTCGCGTACTTCAGCAGAAATTTTAAAATATCTACATTAATAACACACAAATTCAAATGGAAAATTAAAAAAATACGACAAAAACCCAAACCACGAGACTTAAACTCAAGCAGTATTCCCCAGCTTCCCTTTAGATTCCGGGTCCGACCTACACGGCAACTTGGACGTCTGTATTATTTGGTCCGTTCTTCTTGTTGGCCTGACTGGCTGCGGTTGCTTATCCTTTCCCTTCAATGACACAGATGCTGGAGGATCTTGGGAACTACGCGCTTTCTTTGTCTCTAGTTTTTTAGTGGTTACTTAAAAAAATTTGTCCCACTCGTCGACAAACAGCCTTTCATAATTCGAACACCTCCTCTTGCCCCGAATTTTCCCAACGAACTGCACTTCGTACCCTTCCTCGATAGGAGGAACCTGCCACACCAATTTACTTATGAAGCGCTACACATTCGCCAGCTCTTTACTCACCCCAATCATTAATCTGTAGCCGTGCTTCACCGCCTCGTGTGCAGCATGGATCTCCTGTTACTCCATTCTGATTCTCTGCAGTGGGTTCAGCTTCCCAACCGCGGCACCCCTTCCTTATGTGGCCTCCTCGGCAAGTAAACCCCCACCCCACTCCCGTTTCTGCAACCCCTTTCCAAGCGTCGCATGCTCATCCTTGCATTTTGGAAAAGTGCACCCTTTTCCTTATAGCGTCCCCCTGTAATTTCGATCAATTCCAATATAGATTTACAATTGCAATGTTGAGCAATTTCAACAAAGCTCTCCGAATCTCTCTGATCCATTCCCTGTCCTACGACATAGAACGTTCTTGCACGCACTATTGCATATCTTATGTGCAACGTGCACTGGACGTAGGCTGTAAATCTCTTCACTGTACGTCAACTGATGAGCTTTTTTTCCAGGGAGCCCAATCAGATGAGGTCTTCCCGTGTTGCTTGCAGCAGATCTACCAACCAGAAGCCCCGTAGCTTTACTCAACTTCTCGGTAAGTTCTACCACTTACTTCAGCGCGGCCTAAATACCATTCATTGCCTCGTTTATTTCTTCTACTACTTCGAAAGTATACTGGCCGTCTTCTGACTGAGCTTCCTTAGCGGCATCCTCCACATTATCCGCTGGAGCCATCTGGCCCACATCACTTTCTTGAGCGTCTCCAGAGATGTCATTACCTGGGTTCGCTCTTGTTCCTTGGCCAACAATATTTCTTGTTCCCAGGCGAAACGAAGCCTCCTAGTCCGACGGTAGCTAATCTGATTTCTGACTTTAATTTTCCGAGGACTTTACCTCTTAAATCGGTGAACTATCGCCTTGCGCGCCACTTGTTGAGTGAATCAACTCCCAATATAAGGTGATAAAACACTCTTGTTTGAGGTTCCTACGAGAAGCCGGAATCCCAAAGGTCTGCGAAGTGCTCAACAAACTCACCAAACGAAAATTTCTTCTAAACACGGCGTTACCTCGCATGAACGACTGAATCCCGTCCACAGATTCCAGGACACTCGTACCTTGATGGAACCCTCGTAATGACCAGCTTGAGTAGTCGTGCTGGTAAAAATCGACTTTATGTTACAACTTCACTCCGAAATTGCAAAGCACGGACCAGGACGGATGTACTTCCAATCACTGAGACTTCACTGGTCCTATTGACCGCGGTTTATTGTCCCTATGTAGACTTAAGAGGTACTGTGAAGTCATCACTGTACTACTGTGCACTTAGATGCATCATATGCAGTAGTTGCCATAGTTGAATTTGATACGAAAGCATGCACTAATGCAATGTTCCGATAATACAACAGCCACTGTACTACCCTGACAAGAAAATTGCACATGTCAATTAATAATTGAACCGTAACAGTACAGTACTCTATCATCATTGGGAAGTGATTTGCGTGTCGAAAGTAGAGTCTATATGGATCAAAGGCGGAAAATGCTATTTAGGGGCACAGTCGCCTTGGTACGGTTCTCCGAGAGTTATATAGAGGCCATACTGACCAAAATATCTGAGAATTGCACCTAGCTAACTCTTTGCGAACGCTCCATAATAAAACGAAAAAAGTGCCGTAAATTACAACATGACCTCGACATATCTTGATAATGAACAACTTCCTTTACTTATGTCGGACACCTCAAGCCCTTTCTATAAGCACAAAATTTGCAGTCTCTTGTATGCGAAAACTCCCAATTGAGACAAACATGTCAATCTAAAAAATGAATACGTTTTTAAAAACGAGGTTCTCTGTGGCGACACTATTGATATTCAGCGTTTACAGTGCAGTGGTACTGTACACACACGTATTGAGGGTTCAATGTGGTTAATGAGTGTTTTACGTATTGAAAAGTGGGGTACTGTATGTACAGTAGGCCAAATGGTGTAAATGAGGTCGAGCAAGAGATTACGAACAAAAATGTTACTTTACTTCAATGAATATCTGTCGAAGGCTAGTCCTAATTCGTTGAGCGATTGATTTTCCCTGAGACTGGAGGTTCTCCGGAACACACTTGGGATGGCATTAAAAATCGCTCAAAATCCCTTCTAAAAGACAAATGGCGTTGTTCTGGACGAGTCTCGCCGCGTGAAGAGCGAACAGAGTTCGCCGCGCGTCAGCAATCAAAACAGCTGCACGTGTGGCAATTCCAGTCGCAACCCAGTTGGCGAAATTCCGAGCAGCCAGATGTCAGCCCCCTAATGTAGAGAGTGGAAGGTCAATGAAGCGATGCCCATAGCCCTTCGCCGGGATTAGTTTGACACAGATGGTATCCTTGCCAAGGCGAGTATACTTAATGGGCTTGAGCGGGCATCTCTGAAACAAAGGAAGTCGGGCGGGGGTCAAGGGATGGATGATGTTTACGTCGTAATAGTATCTGTCTCGTCCTGTTCAAGCGCCTTGATGTACGGACGAACTACATGGAATCCTTGTAGGGCTCTACAACAGGGTACCAGGCAGCCTTGGAGCTTTTTGTGGTAAGCAACCGTGTTTGTTTGGTAAATAGAGTCATTATTGAAACGCACGGTAAATGGGGTAATTAGGGTTTATATTAAAAAGTGGAATAAGTGTTATAAATGGGGCTTTACTGAAATGTTGGGTAAATAGTGTGAATAATATATTGATGAACAAAATTGCACACAATTACTAAACTTTGACTGAAGAGTATGCATTACAAAAAAATAAGGACAAAAATAGGGATAAATAATCCTAACAGCGTGACGGGATAACTTAAATTCAACAGCTTGTCCTAGTAGCCGGGGAGATCCGGATTCAGCGTGTTGTGCGAAAACTCGTCCCCACCCGTGCTTGCGTCTGTGGGTGACCTGGGGAGGCATACGTTGAAAGTCAGAGATTCCTGGTGGACAGATAAGTCTAATGAAAGATGGAGGAAATTTATAGGAATGAAAGAAATAGAATGGTGGATAGGTTAAAGGTGTGTCTCCCCAGAAGCCTCGATCCTTTTCGCCGTTTCATTTCCGTAATTCCATTTCCACACGTATGCATACATTTCCACGCATATGCATACATTTTAAAGGGCAAAACCTAAAATTCGAGGCGTTCGTGCTCGCGAGATTCGTGAGAAGTGAAGTGTTGGTAAGTCACCCCTACCAATGAACACGTTCGAAACTCCGACCAAACCGAATGGTGGACTCCGTGGTACTGGGTAAAGATGTAAAGCACAAAAACGACCAAATAATCAAGAACAAGTGAAGGCTCAACAATGGGCCACGAGAGATGAGTATAGGGCGGGAGGAGGGAGAAAAAGCGAATAGTTGGGGAAGCACAGAAAGCAGCGATGGTGACCAAAGCCGAAGGTTATATAGCCCTGTTCAACCGGTTGCCTTCGAAAGCCTTGCGCAAGTACTTGCACACTAGAACCTTATCTGGTAGACTCTTTGGTTCAGCCTTGGTGTACTAATGAAATTTTTAAGATTAGGAAGCAGACTCCCACGCGTGACCTGCTTGTAGTGGTGGAAGACAAACGCGATAAAGACTCTCCATTAATTCTCCCATAATTTTTAATAATGACACCGAATAATATATTGAGAAAAATAAAGGAACAAAGTGATGTTATAAGGGTAAGGACAGAGCAGATGATCGAAGAAAAAGAGAGAATTATCACACTTCATCGCATGTGCGTCTTGATACGCTTCCTTTTAAAGATTTTTAAGACAGAGATTTTCCACGGCGGATATGGTAGGGATGGAGGTGCCCAAATTGATAGAAGACAGAGGTTTTCGGCGTCAAAAATATGCGGGCTTGAAAACTTCACAAGCTGGGTAAACCATAGCTGAGCGGGCCAATTGGGGGTGATCATAATACCGTGGGCATTCTCTTGACAGAGATTGATGACGAAAAGGGGTATTATCTTGAGTGGTGGGTTCCAAAAGTTGGTTACCTGGCGCCAGCTTTGTCTGAAGGCGTATATGGCCATGGATGCAGTACACGCATACTCGCTGTTGAAACGAGGGTACATTTTGTTGGAACTGTCGGCGAAACGAGCTAAGGTGGGTGCCATTTTGCGTAACTGGGAACTAAATGGTTGATTACTGATCCTTCAATCGTCCATTGTGTGGAGGCGAGGCAAACAGTCGGCGAAAAAATTTAAAGCCGATGCCAGATAGTGCGATTCAATAGAGATTCACAGACTGGTGAGCAATCGGTGTAACACGCGGAGTTCTCGCATAAGTGGTCCCGATTCGACAGTCATGGCGTTCAGTATTGAAATGACCGCTTGTTTATCTTCCCAAATCTTGAGATTGTTCCCAGAGGGTAAAAGCTTGGAAAACGATCCGATACTGTCAGTCCCGGCCCGTAGTTACAGAAAATTAATTGGCTTGACACAAAGTAATGGATCCTACATAACTCGGGCCTCCGATGTCCCTTGGGCTCTTGGTAGAAGAACCGACCCCAAAGTTCCTCCCAGACCGATGGAGGTTGACGCATTTGAATGCATCGCCAGGGTAGGGGTGGCGTTGAAGTGGGGCACTCAGATGGATAAACCGTGAGATCTTTCCAGAACTTCATATCTCGGATTGCCGTGAGTAGGAGGCGGACTCTTTTCCCTGATTTGGTGGTCTTCTGTTTCAGAGAGCCATACGTTGAACTTGTGTAGAAGCGGGCAAGCGGCATTGCAAGAGAGCATGGAATTGCCACACCCGTGAAGTGGCGTAACAGTTTGACGTCGACCAGTCGGCGCTTTCGCCAACTTTTGACGTAATAGTTGCAGAGCCATTCCACGTATCTTTTCCATTGGACGGGCCTAGATGCCAAAAATCATCCGTGAAGTTTCTATTACGAATCCAAGGTGCTCGAAGCGGCCGGCACCGGCCCAGTTTGCTTTTTCCTCCTTGCGCCCCGTCTCAGGTGCATGTCGCCCACGATCTTGGGCCGCACATGCCACGCGCGACATGCCCGCTGCTCACTCCTCTCTAGCCTCCTCTATGTGATCCATGTCTGAGTTTCCCCACCTCGTTAGTAATCCCTCCCGCAGTTCTAATTTTCGCCCTTATCTCTCCCTGTTTCCGCCCCTACTACAGCCGTCGCTTGTTTCAATTTCTTCATCCAGATCGCCAACATACCGTGCAAAAGTATTCACTGCTTCGAGTCGCGAGGTGAGCTCATTTTTCTTCTATTATTTTCGAGTGGTCGGATATCACAACAATTCAAGCGGTCGTTTTTTTCTTTCACGGCTGCATCGCTGGTCAGTCATGGCTGATATGTAGGCTCAAAGGTAACTGGTTCCGAGCCAAGCGGACTCTTCAGATTATCCTACCAAAAGTGCCCAATATGCGCAGTGAATATGACGCCAAAGCAGGAACTCACAGTACACGATACATAAGTACGAGAAGCTGGTATAACTGCTGTCCCCACAATGGCCTCTTTTCCGGATGACCCACTCCCTACACAGGTCCCGGTCTCGGGAGACTGTTGCGCCAGAAGCGCCAGAAACTATTTCTGAGTCAAATTATCTGCCTCCAGTCGAACAAATGCTTATGAAAGACACCCGCATCATAGCACGTATTCCTAGCAAACTCAGTGTCTTGCTCTCGGAGCTTTATATAAACAAAATTAATGAAGCTCTCTATGCTTGCGCATCCGGACATCTTCAGGCAGTAGACAATCTCTTCAACCTGTTTTTATCATTAAAAACAGCGCTCAGTACTACAACCCCCTCTTCCTCGATACTCAAGCACAAATCTGCAATTTCAGCATAGGAGGCTTCATCTACTCTATCTACCCTCTGAACCCTAACCCCATCAACATAGTGCTCCATTGCCATTACTCTAGGCATAGAGGGTGAAAAATAGGCAGGCACATGTTGAAAATATCGGTGCACCGAAGAAGAGAATACGGCCGTTCCATCTTAATTCGTTCCATTATACATTATCTGTTATTAGCAGAGTGAGTAAGAGTTTCAAACATGTTCGCTTAAAACTATGGACTTTGCACTCATTACCTTCCACCAGAGATATTCCAAGCGCAATCAGCCTTCCCTGATAGAATCTTTTAAAATTATCCGCTGGTCAGGGGTCTTCATGTCAGACTCTTTTACAGGATTCGCCACTACTATCAACATCACAGAGAATGTAACCATCCGTATCCCCGCGGACCTCAAGCCAGACTGATTCTGTCAAAAATGGGCCCATGGTTGAAATACCAGCAAAGTGGGTACCAGGCCAGGCTTTCAGGGTGTGCCTGTTTTCATTCAAAGAATTTTTAGTGTTTTCTCCGATTCTAAAGTAAACTTGATGTTTGTTACATGTAAAAGCTTCCAGTTTGATCTTTTTAATTTAATCATAGCGCAGGACACAGTTTATTTCAACCAAAAGTAGAGCATACAAGTCGACATCTCGGACATCAAATTTGCGCGGTGATAAAAAAATTGATGCACGTGATCAACAATGTATTAAATAGAAATAGGAGCGGCATGCTTTGTAGTCACCCCGATTTTATGGAGACGTTTCTTGTTTGACAGCCTGAATAAATCAATTTCAGGGTTCTTCTCGATGGTGTTCCCTGAAAAAACCAAAGTTCCGTCCGTTTGTTTTCTGGCATCTCAGTTACCGTGGTGGTTCGACAGCAAAGTAATTCATGTGATGTTCCAAAGCCTCCGCTCTCAAGGACCTTCGTTCTGTCAGGGTGCACACCTGTAGTGCCTCACCTATAGTCTATTCCAATACTCTCTTCGGATATGACACCGGTCGAGTGCCAAAATCTGGTGGAGTGAGAGATCTTCTCACTGTTTCGAAATAGCTCATGGCATCGTTAACCGACGTCCGACAACTGTACCACATCTATTTACTGAGTTGTCTATCTCCGAACTGAAGTCCGTTACCATACAAAACCCATCAATTTCGTGCAGTGTGAGGTCAATGGCATCAAATAAATCACCTGATTAGCAAGTATCGTTAGTGTCGGGCTCAACTGTGGCAGCGTTTTCATCTCCCGATGCACACTGGTTTGTCGTTTCGCCATCATTGTTTGCCATTTCGCCATTTCCGATTCCTTGCGCTCCTCTTCCATCGGATAGCTTGGTGAAAGCTACAGGCGAAGACGCAGTGTCGATGTGGGTTGTTGAGCGCATACGTGCAGATCTAGGTAGAACTGTGGTTGAAACTTTGGCTGAGGCTGGCTGGGTTAAGTCGGCCACTCCAAACCAGGGTTTATATTGAACTGAATGTCGGTACATACTAAAGGAAAATGCAGTCTAACAGTAGCGAATTCAAAGTTTTTCCCGTAAGACAGCCCTGACGGTACCGTAAGTAGCGCTTTCAGAATTGTATTCGGCACGAGTGACATACTCTGACAAGATGTAATAAGTACATTGGTCCAAGTGGCATGGGATCGCAAGGCAACGTCTGATTAGTAAAGCAATCACATAATATCTCAGTGCGTACCTCTCCCGTAACTATTCCAAGTGTAACATTGGGGTCAAAGGCTTTGTTCAGAACTGTAAGGAAAAGTGTAATGACAGCAAAGTGCCTAGTAGCCCTGGTTGTAAGGTTAACGGTAAATGGAATCTACAGTACAGTACGTGGATGCAGTGAATTCGTGTAAAGTTGTAAGGTCTGTGAAGTGAAATACAGCAGTCAACTTGAGAATTGTCAGTTCGTTTGATTAGCTGCGCAAGCGAGTTTTCTTTCGATACCTTTCGATATTCGAGACTGGCCGGAAGCGCTGAGGCCCAATATTCAATTTTTCCTGCTGTGCGCCCCACATATTCATAGCGCAAACCATGTTTACACACAAAAGGAGACAATCACAGAGACGAAAGAGAGGTGAGCACGATCAGATAGGCATCCGTCGGAAGACAAGCCGCTGATTGATACCGAGACTGCGAGGTTCCATGCTCAAATTTTACCTTGCACTTTTATATATGCCACGCAAATAGTGTGCTATGGGACTGCGGAGTGTCAGTTACACTGTAATGCTCAGCGCCATACTTCACTTCGGAAGAAGTTTGGCACTTCTTTGCGGTTAAATATCTACGAGCTGAAGTGCCCCTCGCCGTCGAAGCAGGCATGATCGAGAAGAACTGCTGCGTCTAAAAAAATAATCAGTAGCTCTGATTATTTTTTAGACGCAGCAGTTCAAAAAAGTCAGCCCCTTCTCGTCGAATAAAACTTTTGCTCATCTATCTTCATATTTGCCGTCGATAAAAAAGACCTATTGCAGAGTCTTACAACTGCAGCCAGTAGAAACAGGTAACATGACAGTAATTTAGGGACAGATGTTGAGGAAGTTAGGACAATGCGATTATGGATGACCGTACTTATTAAGACCCATCAAGTGGAACCCCTTTTAATGGTGGAGAGGGTAAGCTAGTACCTGGTGCCAGATCTCACACCTGGTGCCGAATCAGATTGCCTCATCGATTCTCTGTCCCTCCAAATCAAGCTATCAAGTTCACGTGAATCTCGGGATAACCTACTGTACACGCTTCTTTGCCTTCATTTATTTTCAGTTAAGTTTTCACTGCTTTTTCAAGTAATTACTGCATGTTAGGGCAATAATAGTTTCGAGCAACTTTTATACTGCACCAGCATTAATATCGCATCAATCGATTCTCCTGTGTTGTGTGTTCCAGAAATTCTATTTCAATTTTCGAATAAAAAGGGGATATACTCGAGGAGTCATATAATCGAACCAGTCTAAATGCACCTATCTACTTCGTTCGTTCCAACTCCATTGCAAGAAGTGCAGTACAGTACAATAAATTCCCCGACAAGAATAATAAGATCAACTCAAAAGTTTTATTCTTCCGTAACGGATTGGGTACTCAAAAATAATCATTAATGGAGTACAAAGTGCGTAAAACGTCAACTATTCCTTCAAAAGAGCAAAATAACTGAAGTTCAATGGTGACCACACGAAGTCGAAATCAATCGGTATTCTCCACATTCTTCACTCAAAATGACCAGCCTCATCTTTATCGATCTCTCTTTCATTGTTTACCACTTCAAATTTGGCAAAGCCACTCCGACCGTTAAGGCCGCTTTTCCTCGTTTCGACCTTCCTGAGGACCACGCGGATCCCCTGCCGGACATAATTACTGAGTCGTGTGGAAATTTTATGTGTAAAACATGCCTAACAGCCCTGAGAGGTAACATGAAAGGCATTATTACAGCAATAGATGATAGACGATGTGATGCTTTCGATGCATTGGCATCGTATTAGGCTCATAATGGAGAGCACTTCCGATCCAGAGGCTTCGAGCACATGTTCTGTCACTGGTTCATTGTTTGAGACTGTTTCTTCATGGAAAATCCGATGCCTCTCTCCCTGATGTGAAGCACTAGGAGCCATAGAGCTAGAAATTTCAACGTTTTGAACTTCTGAAAAGGTATTACGTCCGACAACGGAGCTTCCTTCAAATTCCTGAATCGCCTTTGATTGCATGATCGAGAGAATTAGATGTCGGAGGGCTGGATCGGTGCCTTCGGCAGAAAAGAATACCAGCATGGCTTCTTGTTGGTCAATCTGAAGCGATATTTTCCCGAAGTCTCAATCGTTTCAAAGAGAACTCTGCTAGAGAAACAACACTATCCGCCCCCTCTTCAACTTTTGATGTTTTAGAGCCAACTACTTTGCCCACTTGGTCCCCGTGGGCCTTGCAGGTGTTTCTACCTGATTATTACCCACTGCTTGGACGTTCACGCCAACCATGTCAGCTACATTAGACTGAACGTAATTGTTACCACCTCTCATCTCTTCAATTAGCCCCTCAGCTCGCGAAACCAATGAAACCTGGGAGGATCCAAACGTTTGGTCCTTGGATCCCTGAATTAGAAACCAAGCGGCTGTCGTCCTGAAGAAGCGAAGGCACTCCAAGAAGGGAATCGGAGGCCCTCAATTGATACTTGCATCTCTAAAATAAGTATACGTATTTCAAATAGTTTCATCACCGTTTTGGACCGCGGTCGCGGCCCGAATGAAGTCATCTTCCACAGGGGAACCAGTTGGATTTTTGCGCTTCATGGACCCAAATGTCCTTTCCAACTTGGCACATTCGCATCTCCCCTTGCGATGCCGTTGAATTATCGCGTCACCGGTTCTCGACGCGAACTGTGCCTTTGGGTCCTTCCCGCGGAGCTCGTCCAAAATAGACTCATACGCCTTGCTTACATGAAGCCGGAGGAACTCCTTCTTCCCATTTCCAGAAAGAGGGTCTTCAGATGCAATTATATATGCCCTGCACGCGGCCAGGCTTATTTCCGTAGACCAACCACGACAAGCTCCCATGGTGAGGCTCTGAATAAGTCCAAGTATTGAACAATGAAGATGCGACAGTGATATGTTCTGAATAGAGATGCCCTCGCAGAGTACAGCTCTCCTGAAAGCTCACACGATTCAGATACCCTGAGTCAAGCCGTTCTCAATTGAATTTCCTCGGAAGGCTTGAAGAGAGACACTAGCCGATCGCGTCGTTTGATCGCGAAGCAGTCCGCAACAGCAGCTGCAACGGCAGAAGGTTTTCTACACTCCGTCTGATTCCCACCCAAACTTTGCTGAAAACCAGCTTATCGTGCGCGCTTTTACTACGCAATTCTGCGTTATTTTCCCTGTTTCGGTGCGGGCGCCAATACCTGTACAGACCCAGCAATGCACGTGTCATGCTCATCGCTCTCCAAAATCGTGGTTCAAAAAGCGAATTTTGGAACGAGATTTGCTGACCCGATTTTATTTGAAATTCGACCGGTACGCGACCGTTTCGGCGTGCGTTATTCAAAAGTGCGTTGGAACTCGAATTTGGACGCCCAGTAGGGATGCTCTAACTGTTCCCCGATCCTATAAATTTAGCATGCTGATGTTGCATGGGGCCACATTTAGGTCTTGATCATATTATTTTCAGGGAGTACAGTAGAACGGTAGGAATGCAATGCACAAACCTTTTTCGCCCCCTCGATACCGCCAGCGTTTTTCAGCAGCGATCCAGCTGCAGGTCAGCGTTTCCAAAAGGAAACACGCGCAATCAGTGGAAAATAGTTCTGTTATCAGACCAAGTACCTCACCGTGCAATCGCTAAAGAATTATTTAACAGTAGTATTGCTTGCCATACGAGGGCAGTGAGCACGAACTGGTCTTGTTGGCTGACAAAGACAGGCCTGCCGAACGTTTTGTTACTGGCGGACAATTTCATCTCCGAAGTCCACTCGCGGTTTTAAGCCATAAATTGCGAATCTTCACGGGGTTACCATGTGAAATGCAATCTCAAAGCACTTCACGCTCCGGACGGTACAGAAGGGGCCATATTCGCAACAGCAGCGGCACTGTCTACTGCGCTTTCGTGGGCATCACAACATGTCTCCGGATTTCAAGCTGACCTCAAAATCTGGACGAATACCGCGATAACCCATTTCCAACAAGCAGCACGCTGGAACAACTGCTGCATCCTGTTGAAAAGTTCAGCCTCGTAAGAAAAGTTTTGTAAAAGTAACCCGCAAAGTATCATACCGACTTTTCTCCAAACTCTTTCTGTTGATTGCATACGTGGCTCCATGTTGTCCCTGTTTGGCCATTTAAAAGTTGTAAACAATCCGCCGCCTTGTTGCATACAACACTGTGGATACCAGACCACGTCCAACTACAATTAGGTATAGCTGCTACACCTTGTCTCGAGATAAACATGCAGCAGAGCTGCGTCCAACTGCGAAGTCATAAAATCAACCTTACAAAACCTAACTGCTGCCCATGCGACTCTGCGACTTCTTCATTTGCTTGATCAACTGTCTTCGTCACTCTCCCGCTTTTCCCACTACCTGATGTATCATGTATTCACCTGACCCTTCACCTCTATCGCAAAAGCACACCTGCACCCACACTTTGTTTCCTTCTCAACACTCAAACCCAAATTCCTTACTTTCGGATAAGCCTCCACATCGAGTATCTCACCACTCCTTGTACTTGACCTTTCCTATCGGCTTGTAATTTCAGCAGGTTCCACAAACGTGTAACGTAGGCCCAGTCCATTGGAACATAAAATAGATGCCGATAACCACTTGAATGCCTTCCATCATTCTCGCCTTTTGATCTCCCAAGGCCAAGAATTACTTTGCCAAACATAAACAAGTGCTCATCACTCAGCAACCCCAGCTGGAACGCCTCCCCAGTCTCTAGCCTTGATCCGGGCCCGTTCCAAAAATCTCCTCTTTTCTGTAGACCTGCAATATCAATATGATGCTACCAATCCATTGCCTTCTATAATTCCAATCGACAGCAGATATTTCTTACGACGATTCGCACATTCTTTGCAAGTGGAAACTTGTGATACCTCTCCGTCTATTCTGTAACCCCCACACTTCCTTTCTATGCACAAGCAACATTTTCAAAACATTCCCTACGACTCCCTCACGAGCCCATTGCCGGAAGGCAACCCAACAGGCCCTTCTCATCTCACTTCATCGCGCCGCTCAAACGCCCTGAACATTACATGCAATCCTAGAGCAAACACACCTCACACAATTCATGTTCACATACACAATCGCACATGGATAATACAAGTAAAGAAACAAATGTAACCGCGTCCATTTCTGGCAAGGCCCTTGCAAACAAAACGCTGCCGATGCAAACCCTAGCACGAGACGCAGAGAGCGCAAACTGTCCAAGATCACGCAAAGCGACAGCGACACAAGGGGCACGTCGCCTGTTGTTTAAGCCACGGAGCAATGCAGTCCCTATGAAACTCATCGGCACACGGCAGGATGCAAATAAGGTCTCCATGATGCCAAACATCTCTACAAATGGCGCATGTGGTGCCTCTCCGTGCATGTGATTCCTGTTCTGCGTAATCATCGAAGCGATACGTGGGTAAAATAGCAATCTGCTCGTCGGTCATTCCCATTTTGGCCTGGCCAATGGAATCTTCGAGTGCAATGAGTGCCTCATACGTCGGGCGTCTTTCCCTCGTCTCGACGGCGCCGTAAGGTGCAAAGGAGCGGAAATGACGGAGCGACTCTGCTTCGTTTGGGTAATTGAGCGAGTCGCCAGGGGTCCATCGCGGGTGTGGGGGCAAAGGTGCAATCCATGGGAATAACCGGAGGATTGCGGCGGTAAGGAAGAGAAACGCCGAGACAAACAGGATCATAAAAAGGTCGGCGGAATGCGGCGATTGCGGGGAAGAAGGGGCCGTCCAGACAGGGGAAAGACGCTCAACAACAGGCGGGTGCAGGTATAGCGGGAGCGGAACGGGGGACATTTTTGGGAAACGCGAAGAGACGAGCGGGAGCACGCGACGGTTGAGTGCGGGAGTCACAAGCTGAGGAGGATGTGAATTGGGGGAATACGTGTTTTCCAAGGTTGGGGATGGATAAAAGTCACAGATGCTTGTGTCTCATGGGAGATAAGAAAGGTCCTTTTTGGGGACTTGGGGTAAAGTTTGTGGGGTGATATGAATGAGTGTTTGGGAAGCAGGGCCGCGTTGTATGCGTTATGGAAACGTTGATGCGGAAGCGCGCGAGCGGTGTGATTCAAGGACAAGGCACTGGTTGGGACAAGCGAGCGACAGCTGGGGGGAGAGAAGACTGCCCTACGGAGGGCCAAATTTTAGAATGTTGCAGTGCGAGGTTAAGAGGGAAGATGTTACGCTCGGAAATTTGGGTGAGCTGATTGGCCCTCTTCAGATCCGTTGTGCAAGTTGTTTTTTTTGTTTCTCGTTGTTTTGGCCGAGTCATCTACTTTTATGATTTAAATATCATGGCCATTGCCAACCAACTTTCGTCGAGATGAAATTATGCAGTCTCGTTGTTTTCTTTTCTTCACGAGAAAAGGTTTTCAAAGCCGAAATGCAAAATACATCCACTTGTCCAGATATTTATCTCAAATTTACCTGAAACTCGACTTGCATTGCGTGAATCTAGGATTGAGTAAAACAAGGACCCCGGCAATCCCACTTTTCTGCGTAGTAGATTGCAATCCACACAGCGCAGTGCAGCGTTAGGCTATCCTCATCCGCACCCCTCACCTTACGCGTCGATCGTGTACCTCTTCATCGCAATACACCAGCCATGCCATTAGTTCGTTCACTGTCGCACCCGTAACCTTACGCTCATACCCCTCTCGGTCAAACTCGTTTGTGTTTGTCAAACATACCAAACCTCCCTCGAGCGAAATCACAAACAATAAGACAGTTTAAAAGTTTAATTCATCGCCAGGATTTCAACAACACGTCACTCAGAAGTACAACTTAATCGAACCACTGCACTCATGTTCCAGGGCTGGGGATGATGGTGACCGTACGCCCTAACCTACCAATGCCGCGGGAACCATTCTAACTCCCTCCTTATCGCGTCAACGCCCCGTTTCCAACCTCTACTCAACCACCTCTCCACAAGAGCCCCGCCCCGATCTGCAAATCCCATCGTAACATTGAAAACAGGACGCGCCCTACTTGATAGGGCATCAGTCGCAGTTCATATGATACATGCAAACGTTAACAAAACAACACAACAACAACGCAACTGTAACAAACTCATGGTGCTCGCGATTTCCAGCAGGGGGATTTCTTGAAAATGCATTTCCTTTCCGGAGTCGCCGCATACAACTCAACACCAGCAGGCGCAAAGAACGTCAACTTCGCCGCCGAATGACAATCGATCCACACTGGCTCGTCAAATATTTCCGCACCCTCACTTTCGCCGTCCACCTCCAACCCCATGTCCTGCCCTCTGAACCCAGATGCTGCAGATAGCATCATCGAACTACTTGCTAAGAGATCTGGATGCATCGAATGCATGATGCTATGTGGTGAGTGTTCCAGAGACTTTGGCTGCCTTCTTACCCTCCTCAATACCTCATCGGGAACAGATAGGCGCATATTGTGCTTCGACATTCCTTCGCACAGGTCAAACGTCTGCCATTGGCATCCTGCCCCCATCATCAGGTATTTTCCAATACCGATAGAACGGAACCATTGATTTAGACTGTCATTCTCATCCTCGTCCTGCTTTTCGTCGTCGCTCATGTTCATTTCTGTCACCGCGTCACGTTGCGTGCACTGATCCTCCTCTTGTCGCAACTCCACCCACTTTGTTTCCTTTATTCCTGTGATCTCAAACACGGGCCTGTCTGAGCCTTCCTTGGGCGGGAGGACCCCGACTGTGACAGTAAGCCGCAACGCGCGGCACATTTGGGTGACGGGGACGCCATGCACTTCGGCCGTAATAGTGCCAGAGTTGAACGTGCCGATGCGAACGTTGGCTGTATTCGCTTCGAAACGAGGTGCCTCGCTAGCCGATATTAGCTTGACGACGTCCGTCTTGACGTCATTTGATTGAAGGAATTCAAGTCCAGCTTGGCCGAACTGACTAGGCCTGTGAACCTCGCATATTGTAATAATTCCCGTCACTGTGGCCCATGGGGGTATGCAGCGGGGCATCGGGGGCGTCTCAATGACTTTTTTGATAAAGGCACGTAGTTTTGACTTTCCCTTTTCTCTTGCAAACAGGGTACGGTAATCGGATGACTTTGAAAAACGTAGGGATTCTCCCGATAGTGCAAGCCACTGGTGTCTTGTTGTGGGACGAGGGCACGAGACTGGGTTAGGTTGAACCAGTACTCGGAAATTTTGATAAAGATATGCTGATACATAAACTTGCGCTTCTCATGAAGTTTTTGCTCGAACCTTTTGGCTCGTTGGCTTGTGGAATCGTTTTCAATGTCCAGGATAGTGGTGACGACACCACCCCACGTCTTTAGCAAAGAATTTGCATGTGCGTCAGCACACTGGCGGATAGAATCGCCGATATCCACTTGGGTAGTAGGAAGCTGATCAATACCTGGCATATACGAGCTTGGGCCACAAAGAGAGACACAATATGAGCAAAACATATCCGTAAAAGGACCCAAAGCCCAGTTTTCAAACTTGACATGAATATGCTGCAGAATACCCGGAGTGCGTGCAACGGTCCTGCCCAAGACAGCTGGCTTGATGCGGTGTTTGACGAGCTGGGCAGAGGTCATTGTATCTCCGTGGTCGGGCTTAATTTTGGCATAAGCCAACAGGACGGCAATCTCATGCTCCCGCAGTAAATCCGAGTCTGCGCCCAACATGGGCAAGACTCTACACGCGGCGAACAAACTAGCCCAAGCTTCATCAGCAGGACCTTGATAACCGAAACCGCAAATGTACTGAACCCATGTGACCAAATCCAAACGTCCGGTCTTTCTGATTTCGCGTTCGGAGCGAAACTGAGCCAAGGCTTGTGCGACATCGGGTTTCTCGGCCCATTGCAGGTAACGACTTTGTGGACGCTCGAGGGCCTGTGCGACAAGGGTGGCGTCGGCGGAAGTGTCTATTTCGTTGTCCATTGGTCGGACGGGAAGAAATCGTGGAGCGGGGAAGGGGAGTGAGGAGCGCGGACGGGGGATGTTCACCCGCCGCTTGGTTGACCGTAGTCACCGGTGACAAAGGTCATGCGTTGTTAGCGCGATTGAAAAGTGAATGGCGGATGGTAGGGGTGTTTTCTAGTTATTCAATATTGAGAGATTTTGGAAGAATTTGAAAATGTTTCTGGAATAATTGGGACAGTGGTTTGGATTGGTCCAGTCGGACCAAATGGAAAGCTCATCTCGTTGTAAAAGCGGTTACCGAGAAGGAGATTGGATGTACAACTGTAACTGCAGCGCAAATGCGTGGTAACGAAAATCCATTGGTGCCTCGACTCGCCTGCTGTGGCCTGTAAACGGCGAAAAAGTTGTTGCGCAAGGCCTTGATTATCCGCATCAGGGGTGAACAGATGTACCCAAACAAATGGAGAGGTAAAGCGGGCAATCATGCCTGCCATGGGCAGGTTGCGATTGGCCCGTGTGTAAATCGAGTGTAAAATAACCTCTTGTCAGAGGCTACTCGCTAGTTCACGACGGACCGATACTGTATACAATAGTGCGGGACTGTACAGTACTGTACAGTACTAGTTGACAGCAATCAATGAGCAGCCCATGAGCCAGCAACTGACAACACCACAATGCTCACAAAATTGTCAACGGAGGACTCGTCCTGATTTTGACTCTCCCCTTGTCATGGTCAGCAACTGCTCGAAACTTTATTTACACACAATCTGGCAACGTTTCAAACACGCATGCACAAATGACCGCGAGCAGCCTCCCTCAACCGGATCGGAGACAGTCTCTCAAAAAAAAGGACAGTTTAGTCTCCACAATCCTCTACCTTCTCCGCACTCCTGTCTCGTGCCAAACACAAGCGACACCCCATCATCCACACATGCGCCAGCAGTCATCCTAAACAAACTCGTCTACACTCATCACAAAAAATACTCACAGTAGACTTATCATCAACGTAAATCTCCCAACACCTACACATCACTCCCAAAGCGTCTGAATCTCTCCCTTGTCAGCCATGACCACTGGCAACACGACATCCATAATTCTTTGAAACACCTCATGCTCCCTCCCCCTAGCGTCCACTACCCTCCACTCCTTCCCCTGTCTCAATTTAGCAAACACCTCACCAACCCTTCTCTGCATACCTTCCTCCTCATACCTCTCCCCCCCCATCCCCCCTCTCCCTCGCAACCTCGACACTCAAATCCAAATACACCACCAAATCCGGTTTCGGTAACCCAACATCCCCCCCACGACACCACTCCATCCCCAACCCCTTTGCCACCGAATACGCCACCCCGAATACGCATACCGATCCACCACCACACTCTCCCCTCTCTCCAAAGCACTTACAATATCCCCAGCCCTTTCCCACCGGTTTGCACAAAACATCAAATGCAAAGCACGATCCTCCACATGCGTCTTACCTCGTAGGTATTCATCAATCGTCTTACCAATTGCTGTGGTGCGGTCCGGAAATCGCCACGGAATACCCGCTGCCGTGGGAATCTCCGCGGATTCCAACGCCTGTGAGACAAGCCTCGTTTGTGTTGTCTTGCCGCTGCGGTCCGCACCTTCGAATACAATGAATGTTCCGCGGCGCATCGCTGCGTTTCCTTTTTTCGGGCAGAGTGCTGTTGAAGGGGGATTGGAGTTGGGAGGCGATGAAGGGGAGGCGCACGTGTGTTCGCAGCGGACGGGTGCGAACAATGATGAACCGTCTTCAGGTGGTTGGTGAGTTCGGATGTGGATTGTGTTTCTGTGATGAATATTTTGGCGGGAAGCAATATGGGAAATAAAAGGCTTTCGAATTTGGTGGCAGGCATGAGGAAAAAGTTTTTGTCTGCTTCCATAGCATTTCAAGGCTTGGCTTGTGTTGTACTGTACAGTACAGCGGCGATCTATTTATACAAAGGGATTTGTGCAATGCCAGCAATGTAATGTTCATACTTGTACTGCGCCATGAAACGCGCATGCCTACATCTCGACTACCACACTTTCCCCTCGCCGCTCGAGCCGTCTGTCACCCTCCATCCATCCGACAGGCCAGACCAAATTCTACCAAATATACAGATTCTGATTTCCCATTGAAATCTGAGGTTGCCATTCGATATTGAACCCAAAAACCCTTTCTGCCCCACTCTCGGTCCGCAGACGCGACAAACCTTCATTCATTCATGTCCTTTCAACTCTACTCGCAATCCCAACTACGCCACACCACCCGTTGCGCCGTCACCATTCTGGGTGCCCTTCAACCTCACGTTACCACCTCTTCAAAACGAGCATCCACTAACAAGAGCCTGCTCCACTCCACATCCCTCCATTCCCATTTCAAAACACAGCTCTTCCCTTACAACCCCTCCCGTAATACTACTCCCCCCTCACACTACCTCAAAAAGTCCTCGCTCATCTCCCATCCATTACCCCCAGCACCAACCCGCGATCGTAAACTCAATCCAGCTCATTTCCTCACCGTTCGCTCAGGGGCGAACACCTCTTCCGCACTACACCAACCCTACCGGTATTCCTTCATCCCATCGTTCAAACCGACTATGCCGCCCAGCTTTCGCGCCCCCCGTATTTCAGAAAGTCAGCCAACCTCTCCTTCACCTCAATCACAGCGTGCAAATGCCAACGCCCTAAACCTCTTCGTACTTTTTATCGTCCGCCGCAGTCCCCTTACGTCACCTTGCGCGGTATCAACACTCCAAATTCCACAATCAAAGCCCAGCCTGTACACGCCACGCCACCTCGGTGTAAACCATACGGTACATCCTGCAGAAACATTCGCTCCTTACTGCGGAGGTCTCGAGTATATAGTATGCTGCAAATTGTTAGGAAGCTGAATCTCGCGAGTTTCGGAACCATGCCCCAAGTTTCCGGGTGATAAATTCTGGTTTGCATACGGTGTTGCAGGTGGTGCACTAGGTTGTATCCAAGTCCCTGTCCCCGCTAAGGCCATTTGCTGTTGCCCCGACTGCACATGCGTTGTCTGCGACGACATTTGTTGTGGAACACTGTAGCCTTGCGATCCTGTAGTGTGCAACTCCTGGCGGTTTCCTGCGGATGCATGATACGAGTTATCACGGGAAAGTGGTGGCGACTGTGCCTGCCCAACATGTGACAGCGGAGCACGCAGCACCCGTCCTTGTGGCGGCGGTGTAGGTATGTACATCTGAGGCCAGCGTAGGAAGCGGCTGGTGGTATAGCGGGCCTTCTTTGTTGCGCCGGTGTGGGAAAGTACATTTGGGGAGCCGCATTGGCCACGGGGGGTTAACCCACTGAGCGCTAGACGGTTGCATTCCAGTATGGGGCACATACGCTCCTGGTGCCACATGAGTTGCCTGTGTTGGCAATCGCGGCGGCTGCGATATCGGTCGAGGCTGATACTGGAAGTTAGGCTGCAATTGATGAGGCAGCGGACCAACTTGTGACGGTTGTGGCATTGTCGTCTGCTGCAAAGGTGCAAAATGTGCACCTGTAAACGACTCTGCTGGCTGTGACTTTTGTTGGGCCACAGCTTTGGCCGGAAGCTGCATCGAAGCTGATATGGAAGGCTGCACAGGCAACGGCAATGAAGCTTGCGCTGCAGCCTGTGGCGAGGATTGTGCTGGAATTTGCGCAGGAGCTTGTCCTGAACCCTGGACGGCAGACATTGGTAGCTGCTGGTATTGCAGTTGTTGTTGCACTAGTTGCTGCGGTTGTTCTTGCACCGGTTGTTGCGATTGCTGCTGCACCTGCTGTTGTGATTGTTGTCGCGCCAGTTGCTGCGAATGTTCTTGCACCGATTGTTGCGACTGCTGTTGCACCTGTCGTAGTGATTGCTGATGCGCCAGTTGTTGCGATTGTTGCTGCACCTGTTGCAGATATAGCTTTTGTGATTCTTGGATTGCCTCCTGAGAAGGTTGTCCGCCGAGTTGTTGCTGTGTTTGCTCTTCTGTCTTCAAGTGGGGACTCTGTTGGTATCGTTGGTTCACCTCAGTTCCTTCACCCATTGATTGACGCTGTTTTTGTTCTTCGTCCTTGTCTGCATCTGACGGTGCCTGCGGAGGTTGCACTGGCGATTGCAACGGAGCCTGCTCAGGCGGCTGCGACTGTAGTTGCGATGGAGATTTCCCAGGCGACCCTGCAGGTGTTTGGCACAAAGATTGCTCTGGCTGCTGCATCAACAACTGCGACGCAGGTTGCTCAGCCGGCTCGATAGGCGGTTGCGACGCAGTATGCTGGGGCTGCGGCACTGGCAGTTGCATTGGATGCTTCTGCGGGGGTGTTCGAGGCGAGGGCACATGCTGTTGCAATGGCAGTTGCGATGATGGTTGCACTGACGGCTCTATCGGCGGATGAGGCGGTGGACGCAACGGTAGCTCTGACTGCATTTGTGGGGGTTGCATTGGCGATTCCGGCAGCGGTTTCAGCGGCGTTTGAGGTGGCGGTGGAAGCGATGGTTGCACTGGTGGCAGAATCGGCGGTTGCGTGGGCGTCGGTTGCATCTGTGGTTGGGTAGGCGGCGGATGAATCAACGGTTGCATGGACGGCTGGGTGGGCGGATGCTGCGAAAGTTGAAGAGAGTGTTGGTAAGAGTGTGAGTCTGATGGCGGGGTGTGGTTGGGAAGTTGTTGACCGGGATGCCACTCGCCTGAGGCGGAGGGCGTTGAAAAAGCGCTGTTGGAATTGTGAAGAGAAACCGCAACCGCAGAGGAGTAGGGTGGGTTGACGAACTGAGCTGAAGGAAGGTTGGGGAGCATGCACATGGGGGCTAAACTGGTATGTGTGGGAGGGGTGAATGGCTCTGGGTTGTGGGGTCCTGCAAGACGGTGGTGGAGGCTTGAGAGTTACCGGGACTTGTGATGGCGGATGCGAGTGCTGTTGGTGTGGATTGCGGGTTTGAAGGTGCTTGGTCCGATTGTTGTGGGTAGTCGAGTTGCAGTTGGTCGAGGCTGTGCGCAACAGGTGTAAACGACGGTGGTCTGTGTAGGTGGGTTGATAAGGCGGAGTGAGAAGAGGATGCGGTGGCATTGGGTTGTTGAGTTGATTGAGTTTGCTTGTGAGGGGCCCTTGAAACATGTGGCGGTTGACGCTGTTTCATGCCTAGGCTTGATTGTCGAGGAACAGGACGATTTCCGATTTGGAAGGAGATTGACTTTGCCTTTGCTTGGCGCGACGGGTTTGCATCGTAATGTAAATGCTGTACGTGGATGAGAGCACGGACAGCAGAGTCTGTTACTCGTAGGCGTTGGGTATCAATCTCCTCCATGTTGTCGTAAAGCTGGTCTGCAAGACCATTCAAGCTGTCGGCAGTCTCGCGGATGGCAATTTCGCGCGCGAAACCTTTGCGGGGTAGTCTTGTTCTTAGCCTCTTTGGCCAAGAGGAGCATGAGATGCGAGTCCTTGTGTTGGTATTTTTTCGCGAGTTGAACAAGCTTTCCCTGCATTTCCTCTGCACGTTTGATCTTGGTAAGAATCGTGGTGAGCTGCTCGACAACTTCGGAAACCCTCTGTGTGGCGAGGGTAACGGTAGAGCCTTCTGGTGGGCCTGGGTTGATGTTCTTATGGCCATCGCCAAAGGCCTTGATGCAGGCGTGACCGGCGCTGTCTTCCTGCGCGTATATTTGAACGACTGCTTTTTCGATATCGAAGCAGGAGGCGTAGACTCTTTTCCAGGCATCTATGTTATGTTTGATGGCAGTAATGAGGGATTGAATTGGCGGAGCCCAGGCTTTGAGAAATGCGGCAGGCTCTACGTAAGGTTCGATTCCGGAGTGGGTAGGGGATTTCTTGCCCATGATTCTCATATTGGTGATGTTGTGCGTGCGAGTAGAGCGGAATGGAGGGCCGTAAACAATTACCGTGTTGACGACAGAGCTTGATGGTTGGTGCGAAGCTGACGGCTGCTGTGTGCGAGAGGCGCAGTTAGGCATACTGTACTGTACGTATGCCGGATTATACCACAAGGTGGAGATTGTACATGACATACTGTACACGCCTTTATTGCTTTCTGCTTCATTCATTTCGGTACTTTTGTGCACTGCTGCCATAGAAAGGTGCACCTGCGCCTCCGTTTGGTACTGTACATACAGTACGTATCTACTGTACGTACTGTACTGTACGTACTGTACTGTATGTTTGTAACGATGTACAGTATTCATTACATTAAATTAACATATTTACCTCATGTTTTCTTTGGGGTACACTGACGGGACTGCTTAAAGCAATGCCCACAGCCACAGTACTAAGTTAATTGTTTTAGTGTATTGTACTGAACTGTACTGTACTGTACTTACGAGATTTACTATATTCCAACGAGCTTTGGGAACTATTTTTTTCTTGCTTTACAGTAAATTCTGGTAAATGAAGAGAGCATCTGAATTTTTTGAGCACCACACTGCCAACTTTACATTCTTGTCGCATTTTGTGATACTGTAAATACAGCACAGTACTGTACAACACTGCACATTGCTGTACAGATTTTCAAGTACGCTCCAGAACTGTACGTACGGTATAGTACAGTTTAATTCCACCAAAGCTCTCAACACAATACTGCGCACACCGTTTTACAATTTTGACACCTTGAAATTTTCAAACTGGTTGGGGTAGTAATGTGCTTCCCCCGAGGGTTTACGGGTACCTACCTGTTGACAGTACTGTAGAGTTCTGTATTGTTTGTGTGGCCACAGTACAGCACAGTGCCTTAAATGCTCGCCTTGCGGCAGTACCCAAAGGTCTATTTTGGCCCCCCTTGGGCCTAGTTCTTCCTCCGCACCGCTGGTCCATTATACACTTTGTCTCTAACCCACCTCAACCACCCCCTGCCTTTCTGTCACCCTCCCTACAATCCCGCGAGATACCCACCCCAAATTCCATAAAACCTCCTTCACACGCGAAACTTGTCCCCATCCACAACATCCCACAAAGCCTTCCCCGCCGTCCCATCCCACGCAAAATAAAAACAAACCAAACTCACCAGCATCTCTAAACCCCATCACATCGTAAGAAAACCCAATCCCCCACACCCCTCACAATCCTTCCCCAACGTCCCCTTCCCCTGACAAGGCACACATGGCACTCGTTTCCCCAAAAACCCAACCATCAACAATGTCCCATCACAAAACTGGCACACCTTTTTGCCCGTCCCATTACACCTCGTGCATCCCACAATCTTCCCGCGCATCTTGCGCAGCCATTTTCTCTTCCACCCCCCTCGCCCGCTCCCGTCTTGCCGCTTGGTCCAAACCCTTTTGCCAGATGCAACACTACCCCAGTCCACAGGAATGACCCGCCACTAACCGTGAGGAGCGCCTGTGCCATCTGCGCTGGTTGGCGCCGTTCGTGCCGCGATTTGCTTGCTGGTGGCACGGCGAATTGTTCGGAGGTTACCGTGGTGTGCGGTACTGTACGGACGGATGGGGAGGGAGACTTGATGTAATCTCGGTTGTTCTCCACTGCAATGTTTGAAAGGCGAGTAGGGTTTACGCTGTTCAGCACATTCAACCGCAGCACCCGTGCTTCAGAGAGTACTGTACAGTACTGTACGGTATTGTACAGCACTCTGTGGCCTGGAGATGTTATACGTGCTACCTGCTGTTGTTTTACCAAATACTTACAGTAAGTACTTACAGTTTAGAAGTACAGTAACCTTGCCGACGTTTGAGGATCTCAGACTCGTACAGTAAGGTAACCTCTTGCTTTTTCCATTTGATCCCCCTGTCGGTACACTAACCTCACCGAGCTTGACTCACCAGCCCATCACCCTCGACGCCATAAGTGCATTGTCCAAATCCACCACGTACCTAATTGAGGAGTTCATCCCAGCAACCGCGCCCCGCTTCTTTACGAGATCTGGTGAAGTCCGCCACAGAATCAAGCAACGACTGGCCTCTATGATCGAGTCGTCTATAGCACTGTCCTTCCTGTGTTGGGACCATTTGCGCCCCGCTGATATGTCATACACGTAATTCATAATATCTACATGGTGTCGATGAACATGCTGTACAAATCGCATTTCTCTCTGCCCAACGGTTCTCAATTGTGGAGGCGCACGTTCATCAACGGCTAAGCATCTCCATCTGATACAGTGTCGCTGCTGCACAACTTGCTCACATGCCATAGAACGGCGAGGGCATGTGCCAAAGTTAGTAAGCTGCAACTTTGTTAGAGCACATTCAATCGACAACCCCACACCTTGGTGCCCCGTCACATGCCACCGCTCGCCTTGGAAATTTCATTCCCACTATTGCGCGCTGCCTGTTTACGGGTAACAGCATGGCTCGCTGCAAGATCTACCAACGCCTTTTTTTATTTGGTTGTACCGTATACGTATAGCGATGTCAGTCTTTATTGGCATATCCGGTTAGTTACTGCGCTACAGTAACTGTAAGGTCAGGGTCGTCAGTGCGCTCATCCACAAAATCGTCGAAAACAACGAACTTTACAGCATTTTTACCAATATCACGACATCCCAAGGGAACAGCTGACCTCATTTTTCATGGATTAAAAACACCCCAAAATTTCCCCTTTATACCGTACATATAAGGGTCCGGTGCAGGAAATACTGTAAATCTGTACTGTAGGGATAAGTGCAGTACTGTACAGTACTGTAATGTACAGTAGATACAGGACATACTGTATACGTAAGAAAAGATAGTTCCCTACTGTAAGGTGAGTTTGGTCAGTACACCCAGAACAAACCGTACTGTAAGTACTGTACTGTACTTGATCGTAAGTAAAATTGAGACGAAAATTGTAAAGCCAATGCAATTTTCTAAATCGAGGCTCAAAAGCTGTCTGGGCTCTTTTTCTCAAATTTTAACAACCAAACTTACTACTGTATCTTTGGCCGCTTCGACAAGCAACACTCTGTACAGTAACACCGTCGGTGCCAATTTCAGCAATTCCGCCGTTGTCCACGAACGTGATGGTAAAGCACGGTGATACAACAATCGCTATCTCCACTTTCAGTTTGCAAAAAAGCTAACCCCCGTTTGATGCCACACGAAACGCAAATAACACAGCAGGTGCATTGCACCCTTGTGCCCCTAAGCTGTGATACACACAGAACTCTAGGCATTGGCAGTCCGCTCAAAAATACCAACTTGCCTCAATTCGACTCTGTGCTCACGCTCCACACGGCTCAACCCAACACCACACCATACCTCAAAGTCCACTTACCGTCCTTACAGCGTGATTCACATTAACATGTTGCGCAACGCCACCAAGCTCACCGGGAAAACCTACCCGCCCGAACCTCTCAATCCCAGAAAACGCAAGCACGCAAATGACAGTCCAGTCGAGAGAGACGTATCCGTCAAAAAGCACCGCCGACAAAAAAATTATCTCAAGAATGCGTCTGAACAGAATGTTGACGGGCACCCCCCCCGGTAAGAATGCGTCTCAACAGAATACTGACGCACAACACCCCCCCAAACCCATAGAAGGAAAGCAGTCCGACGCACCTCTTCCAGATATTGTACAAACTTCCACCGTGTCGCTTCGAGTCAACCAAACGGTGAAGTACAATTCCCGTCGGCAGCGGAAACGGAGAGCAGCACAAAGGAATCTGGCTGAAGCGAGTCATGCCACACAGCCGGAATCCGACGTTCCAAATTCCGATACGCTTGTCAAGCCTACCGTCTGTACCCAAGATGGTAATGCCGAGGTAGGCGGTCATACGCTGTCGGATCCTCGAAATTTATCAACTGCCATGGGAAAGAGAAACCGAAATGGGAGAGCTGAAGGGCAGCAAGTTCGGAAGACCGATTGGTCCGCCCTTTTGAAAAGTAGAAACGCTCCCAAAGGCAATGAGAAACCACTCAAACTGAAGGTGGAAGGAAATTCGAAGGGTGATCCGGAGGAAGCTGATGAAGCGGCCAATAGTAGGAAGGAAGGCATTGTGGAGAGCGACGCGAATGGGATAGAGGAGTCGCTAGAAGACCTGAATGAGGACGAGCGCCTTGAGCGTACCATATTTGTCGGCAATGTACCTCAGGAGGCCCGTCAGAAGGACATCAAGAAGCTTTTTAAACCGTTTGGACGCATTGAGTCAGTGCGCATTCGAGGTGTTACTCCTGTCAACCCGAAACTTCCAAAGCGAATGGCATACATGACAGGGAAATTTGCTCAGTTTGCGGACTCACATCAGGCCTACGTTGTCTTTGCGGATAAAGAGGGATTTGAAAAGGCCATGGAGACTGCTATCGAACAGGTCAATATGACAAAGTACGAGGGTAACTACCTCAGGGTCAAGTATGCAGACACCAAAAAGGGTAATGACAGGAATGTAAGTTTGTTCGTTGGAAATTTGCCTTTTGACTGTCGGGAAAACGAGTTGGTAGAAGCATTTCAATTCGCGGCAGAGCAGACAGAGGGTAAGCTCGTAGATGCTCGAGTAAATCGGGATACGGAGACGGGAATGGGGAGGGGAATCGGATTTGTTAGCTTCAATGATGGGCTCGCATTGCAAGCATGCATGAACGAGGCAGATAAGTTGAAAATCAGGGGTCGTACTCTGCGTGTCGAACTTGCCGAGAAGCAGAAGAAGAAGAATACAAAGACCTTTAAGCGACCGAAGAAAAAACACTCAAGATCGCAGAGTATCCGCATGACTTCGTCTAGGAATCCCAAGTCAATTAATCAGAGAGCAGTTTAACGCCAGAACTCAGTACTTTGCTGCATTTGGGTCTCGAGAATTCAACGCATGAGGCCTCGTAATGGACTAAGGCAGACATCGCAACGTGTTTGGAGAACTTGGCATGTCGATGACTGGATACTATATCACGCTGATTAGGTAAACCCATTAGAGCTCCAGGTCTGTCTACCTCTGGAGCTAGAAGCAGCGCAGGATCTGTAGAACGAAATGCTCAGCCAGCCATCTCGCTTCCTAGAAGTTCTAACTGAACATCCCTGGCCGTCGTGCAGCTCGTGCACGGCACATGGCGGTGCGAAGTGAGAAATCAAGTGTCACATGATCCAGATGTAGCTTAAGAGACGTACTTGAGCGCCCTGAAGTGCAGGATATCTACGAGCTTATTGATGTTTTATCTGCGCCAAACTTTAGGCCCCTGTTTGACAAACTTGCAAGGGTGAAATCAGCTGACATTCTTGCTTCAGGAACTGCAGACTCTACCCGCAGTATGGGAGAACAACTCATGGGCAGTCTACCCCAGTCCGGATGACCTTACCCAGTCCCGATGACCCTACTCTAGTCCCGAAGACCCTAACTCAGCGACCATGGGAGGAAATGCTTTGCGGAAATTCTTCCCCGCTTCTGGTGGCACTTCTTCCCAAACACCTACCCGTTTGCCCCTTCCTGTGTCCATAAAGATCTCTAGCCTGGTGATGCGCAGACAACTCGCTTTCCCTGTCTTTAACATTCAATCCCGCTAGTCCGGTGCTCCTATTTCCAAGTACCTATGGACTCTCGCAAGCCAGACTTCTTGTCGATGCGTGATTACGCATGTACAGGAAGTCCGGCAGTAGTGTTGCCCATCGCCTCGGCACAACTTGAAATCCAAATACCAGCATGTATTAAACTCCGGTGGTCTCACAATCAGCAGAGGCTCCTTTTCAGCTACCTAGCACAGCCCATCGGCCGCCGAAGTCATCGGCCATTCGCCGCTCCTTGCCTCTAGTCAACCTAAACGCCCGCAGAGAATGACATCACCGTCTGTTTCCCCTTCCTGCCTTCATCAGGTGCGCTGCCAGCAAAACTCACGGGGCTGCTGGCCTTGCAGGTACTGACAAGCTCCGGTCCGATTCGCGGATGATACGCGATGCACCCCAATTGCTTATTCCTCCATGTGCAGTAGGATTCCGTGAATCTACCGTTCCATACCTCGCTTGCCCGCTCACATTTTTGGCAAAGTGACATTGAGAACCACGCCCACGGAATAGCGTTCCGGCCTGCTGGCCCGCCTCGAACACTGGAAGTAACCTTAACTACTTAGTCCAGCATCGTTACTGTCCGTCTTGCTCGCATAACATTCCAGTGCGAAGGCTTACTATCATGCCAATTATAAACTTTGCTGAGTTCATCTGATAGAGCAAAGAGATCGCCCGTTCAGTTTTGATAGTAAGTCTAAAGTCCTTCCTTTGAACCAGACAAGTGGTTCACCTGGAATTCTCGCTGCATCCCTCCTGTTTCCTTCTTTTACATCCTCGAGTCTCGTAGCCAAATCTCCATTGTCATAAATTCCTTGGCCCGCTTCTCCCAGCTTCCTCCGACCGTTTCGTCTTTCGCTCGATAGCAATAATGTCATCTTCTGCACGTAATGTTCACTTATCTTTGCTGCTTTCCAATTGAATGGTTTGTGGGTTCCTACGTCGGTGATTCCTCAACCTTTAGGGGTCGCGGCGTTGGTTACAGATGATAGTGCTTGCTGAGGGTGGTTGGCGAGAGCTTGGATTCTTAATATCATAAACAAGTGCTCGTGCCACTTCTACAGCCTTTTCAAATCCCTTATCACTCATAGGTGTGTCGTAACCCCGTGCGCAACAAGCACTTCTCGAATGACCTTCACAAACCCGATAGCCACGAACAAGGACGCAAAATAAGTCAGCAAGAGAATATGTAGATAGATGGACAACGGAACGCGAGAATGCAGGCTCACCTTTCGCGCAAACCCCCCATCGCCACTCCAGCGATTCGCTGCCCCCTCGCCCCGTGCAGCATTCCAGATTTCCTTAACAGAGGCACTGTCGCATCGTTGGTGCCCCCAGCAAGTTGAACTTCGCCAGGAATCCTGCGAGATGTCAGTATATCTCTTATACGCTTCCCCAGTCTCACTGCGGCATGCGCAGTACCTCGTCCAATATCCCCACTCATCGGCCTGCCATCAGCTTGCCATATGAGCCTCACGCTGTTTTCACCTACCACTACTCCCTGATTCAAAATCTCCCAAATTCCCGTTATACCTTCTTCTAGAGCGGCATCTCCCCGAGATCCGGTAATGATACCGCTACAACCTTCAATCTAGCCGCAGCTTCTCGAACTCCAGTCCATAACTGTTGAAACGCTTCTCTGCGTTGCGGCCCGTATGAATCTCCAAGGCGTCCACAACCTCTAGAACCCCACAAATCGTGCTTACATCATGCCTATAATCCACTGTTTCAATGATACCTGGTGGGCAGATTGGTACACACCTGCCACACCCGTAACATACGTCTCTAATAACACCTAACTGATTAATAGCAAAAGCTGGACAGATATGTTCACAAGGCCTGCTACATTCAGCAGGACACCCGTTCACGTCAAACTGCGCCTTCCGAAAATGCGGGTCCTCTCCCGCATTGACAGATACCATCAAGATCGGCTTATATGATGACTACGATGTCGTAAGCCTTCTTCTATTCCCGCCCGAGCGGCCGCAACTGTGGCCACATCACAAGCCACGTCAATACAATCAGCACCGGCAGCTGTGTATACAGAGCTGAGGTTCTTTATGGCAGGGACATCATGAGAACTCGCACCGCAAATAAGCTTAAACCATTGGCCCTCCTCAAGAGATGACAGCGGATGGCCTGGAGGAGCGACATGGGGGTTATTGAGGAAGTGATGGGTTGCTGCTGTTGCTTTGGGAACTCGGCACGGACTGGTTGCCGGGCGGGGTTCTTGGCGCCTCCTGAGGCGAAAAGCGCGGAACGGCAGAAATGTCGGGACAATGATGCGATTGCCTCCTGCGGGGGTTGTCGTGGGCATCGGGACATTAATCGCAACAGGTACTTTGATTTGAGGCTTTGTCGCTTGTCGGAAAGGAGGCTCTGTCGCGGATATAGCCACCTTTATGCAAACCTACGAGTAGGGGCCAGGTTAGGATTGCGCTGTATAGTATTAGTTGATCCAGATAGATCAGCCGCGAGATTTCCGTTCTGAGCATTACAGTTGGGCAATTTACAGTAGTAGTAAATTCTTCTGGCCCCTTCAAGACGGACCCATGCACTACCGTAACCCTAGAGAGTCATAACGGAAAGGTCACGATACTGGAGCTGATCTAGCCGCAATCCGAGTGGGGCTCGAACAACACAGGGGATGACTGTACTCATAAGGTGTCTGGAGTGTGCAGAACAAATGACTTTTTAAATTGTTGTACAGTACTGTACAGTACTTTGCTTACCAAGGGTAGCGTCAATTTCATAGGAGTCGCAGCGAACGCTGCTGGTTGCCAGTGGAGGCCATAGGGTTTAATTGGTGAAAACAGAAGGGTTCGCTACGTCTTCCTCTCGTAAGCCTGGAAAACAGGGTTCTTTGTAGGCTAGAATGGATTCTGATGTGATTTACGCATTTGTCAGTAGATGAACGCGTAGGTATGGGCATGGGGTATAAATGCCTGTATCTATGTAATAAACCAGTACTGACATACAGTTAATTTTGCAGCTTGCGATTTGTCAGATAAAAGTGTCAGAGGCAATTTAGTATTCTCGAACCTACTAAACTCCACCCTAGTATTGAGCGAATAAGCAATTAATATATGTTGTTTTTGATAGTGCCTTGTACTTATTCTTCAAAACTGTACTTTCCATCCGCGCAACCCAGTAATGAATTCCACAAACACGTGCACCTCGCCCCCTCCCCTCGAGGTCCCCTACCTCACTTCTCTCCTCAATCTGATCTCAACCCCACAAATCCCACGCGTCTCACTTCCCCACAGTACCCCTCCAAGCGAAAAGCTCCCCACACAAAAATCCTCTGATAGAAACGACCCACGCGAAGAGTACGTCCTCCCCAAACATCGCCAATACTGGACCGATGCAGAGCAGCATGCCCAGCGACCTCCACGCCACCTGATCCCTGCATGATTACCCCCCACCCTCACCCTCGCGCGGCACGGCAGCAAATGGCGGCAAATGTAAATCAATCAAGCGAATATCAGCCTCCAAGACCCGTGTCCAAATACTTCCAGAGCTCAACAATTCTTTTTTCGTCTCGAGCGACGAAGAGAATGCAACCGCGCCGCCAACCGCGCCACCACTACCGCTTCATTCGCCGTCCCCTATCCCACGTCATAATGTACCACACCGCTCCTGCCTCACCCCGACCCACCACACATGATCAGTACTACCTCACCCTGGTCCCCTGACAAACGCACCCATCCCTGTTTTACAACCACCCCCACAACACTAACACTTGATTCTTCCATTCGAACCTCCTTCCACTCCCACTCCCGGCCATATTAACCCTTTGCACGCGCTCATATTGTCTTCTCCGGCTCCAAAAACATTACTAGTAGTACCACCTCCCTACCCCGCACACACAACAACTTCTACACCCACCAACGACCCCAATGCTCTCGCTGCCCATTTCACAATCCGTATTCCTGCTTTTTCCACTCCGACCGCCCTCACATCACATGTTATCAGCACGCAAAGACCTGCCCTCAAAATTTCACCCATTAAGTCCCACTGATGCTCGTGAAACTTTAGCCCGCTGGCTTCGCGCTCCCCATCCATTCCCAAAGGTTGCAATGCGCAGTTTTAAGCGAGACAAACCACCCAGAACCGTTCCTTCCCGTATCCCGACACCTACATTACGTGCCTGATCGCTACCCGCTCTCCCAAGACACGGACTCAAACAGGAGGCAATGAAGCGATTCTCAGTTTCAAAAAACACGGACCAGATTTTGCTTACGCTTATCTCGGGTTGGGTGTCCAGAACACCAATAAATTCAATTCACACATAAATTGCCAGAAAATAAGCTCAGAGTTGCTTGTCGTGATAAGGTCCCTCAAATTATCGACACCCGAGCATAGGAATAGGGGCTTCCGAAACCCCTCTAATACCCTACAGCGGCAGCTACGGCTCCAACAAAATCTTGGCACCATTAATGAACTAATTTATCGATCTGACAGACCTTGAGTTCGAAGCATTAAAAAATTCATCGAAAGAAAAGTTCGTCAAGCTTCCAAGCTGTTGACGGAGTTCTCCAGGGTAATGAATCGCAAAGATCCCGAAGAGGTCGATGAAAATACTTCAAGGTTCTTTGTTACTTACTACATCATTACTTGGGCACGGTTAAGGACAACGAAAATGGCATTAAAAAATAGGATTCTGTCGTTGGAATTATTGCTGGCTTGAACTGGGTCTACCGATTAGCTGGACATCGCGATAACTGAGATGTCAGAAGACAAACGGACGGCACGTTTCTGGGTTTGGGGAACCCCCTTGAGAATAACCCTTAAATTGACTCATTCATGCTTTCTCACAAGAAGCGTCTCGGTTGAATCGGGGTGACTACGAAGAATGCTGCCCCTATTCCTATTTCCTACATTTTTGATCACGCACATCAGTTTTTTTTTCAAAAAACAACTTTGATGCCCGAGATGTCGAGTTGCATGTTCTATTTTTGGTTGGAATAAACTGTGGCCTGCACTATGATGAAATTTAGAAGATTAATTTGGAAGCTTTTACATGTAAAAAACATCAAGTTTCCTTTAGAAGCAGAGAAATCACTAAAAATGCTTCGAATAGAAACAGTTACTGCTTGCAAACCTAGTCTATTACTCACTTTGCTAATATTGCAGCCATGGGTCCATTTTTGGCAGTATCAGCCTGGCTTGAGGTTTGCGGAGATATGGATGGTTACATTTTCTGTGATGTTGATGGAAATGTCGAATCTCGTCAGAGAGTCAGGCATGCAGACCTCTGGACAATGGAGAAGTTTAAAGTTTCTTTCACTTCAGGCTGATTGCGCTTGGAATGTCTCCTGTGGAAGCTAAAAAATGCACAGTCTACAGATTTAAGCGAACGTCTGTGCAACTCTTACGCACTCTGGGAATGACAGATAGGTGTTTAATGGGGCATATTGAGGTGGAGGGGCCGTATTCTCTTTTTCGTTACACCGAAAATTTCAACATGTGCCAGCCTCCGCGCCCACCACCCATGTCTAGTGTAGAGGAAATGGAGCACTATTTTGATGGGATTAGGGTTCACAGGGTGGAAAGAGTCGATGAATCTTCCTATGATGAAATTGTGGATTTGTGCTTGAGTATCGAGGAAGGGAGGATTGGAGTACTGAGGGCTGTGTTTAATGAGAAAAAAACTTGGAGAGATTCTCTACTCCCTGAGGATATCCGGATGCACAAGCGTAGACAACATAATTAATTGTTTTTATAGATAGCTCAGAGAGCAATCCTCTGAATTCGCTCGGAATATGTGCTATGATGCAGGTGTCCGTCATAAACATTTGTTCGATTGGAGTAAGATAATGTGACGCAGGAATGGTTTCTGTCGGTTTTGGCGAAACAGTTTCCCGAGACCGGGACCTGTGTAGGGTTTTGGTCATCCAGAAAAGAGGCCAGTGCGGGGACGGCAGTTGTACCAGCTTCCGGTACTTATGTATCGTATACATTGACTTCCTGCTTTGGCGTCATATTCACTGCGCATATTGGGCATTTCTGGTACGATAATTCTAAGAGTCCGATTGGCGTGGGACCAGCTAACTTTGAAACTACGCATCGGTGATGACCTGCCAGTAACGCAACCGTGAAAGAAAAAAATCACCGCTCGAATATTTGTGATCTCCGACGACTCGAAAATACTAGAAAAAAAATGAGCTCACTTCGCGACTCGAAGCCATGGCGCCTTTGGTGCAATATAGAGGCGATCTGTGTGAGGGAATTGAAACTGGCAAAGGCTGCGGTGGGGGCGGAGACGGGGAGAAAAAAAGGCGAAAATTAGAACCGTATGAGGGATTTACTAACGGAGCGAAGGGAACTCATACATGCATCACAGAGAAGACGTAGGAGGGGAGTGAGTAGTAGGCATGTCGCGCGTGCCATGTGGGGCGCAAGATCGTGGGCGACATGCAGCTGCGACGGGGCGCAAAGAGGACAAAGGAAACTGGACCGGTGCCCGACGCCTTGAGCACCTTGGATTCGTAATAAACACTTCACGCATGGTTTTCGGCATCAAGGCCCGTCGAATGAAAAAGATATATGGAATAGCTCAGCAACTATTACGCCAAAGTCGATGAAACCGCCGACTAGTCGACGTCAAGCTGTTACGCTACTTTACGGCTGTATGAATTTCATGCTCTCTCGCAATGATGCTCGCCCGTTTCAACACAAGTTCAATGTACGACTCTACGAAACAGAAGACCACCAATTCAGGGAAAAGTGCCCGCCTCTCACACACAAGAATCCGAGATCTCAAGTTCTGGAAAGATATCACAGTTTATCCACCTGAACGCCTCATTTCAACTCCATCCCCTGCCCTGGCGATGCACTCAGACGGGTTAACCTCCATCGATCTGAGAGGAACGCTGGGGTCCGATCTTCGACACGGAGCCAAAGGGACATGGAAAGCCCGAGGCCTGTGGGATTCAGTGCTTCACGTCAAGCCATTTACATTCCTGTAACTACGGGCCGTGACCAAAAATATCAGATCTTTTGCCAAGTTGTTACGCTCTGAGACCCATGACAAAACTTGGGAAGACATCCAGGCGATCGTTTCCATACTGAACGCCATGACTAACAAATCAAGACCACTCATGCGAGAACTTCGCGTGTTATATTGATTTTTCATCCGTCTCTGAATCTCTATTGAGTCGCAGTATCTGCCGTCCGCTTGGAATCGTTTCGCTGACCGGGGTTTCTGACATAAGAAAAAGAAATTGTTCATTGTTAAGATATTTCGAGGGTATTATGTAATTTACAGCACTATTTTCGGTGCATTAAGGAGCGTTTGCAGGAAGTTCGCTAGGTCCCATAATTGATATGTTGGTCATAATGGCCTCTAAAGAAAACTCAGATAATCTTCCCAAGGCTAAATAGCATTTTTCGCTTTTGAAACACATAGACTCTACATTCGACACACAAACCAAGTCCAAGTGATAATACAGTACTTTAATTTTATGATTCAATTAATACGTGACTATGCACGGTTATTGTCAGCCTATTACAGTGGCTGTTGCATTATCAGAACATTGCATTGTAGTTCATGCATTCGTATCAAATTCAACTACTGCATTTGATTCAGTTACTGCATTTGATGCATTTAAGTTCATAATAATACATTAATGACTTTACAGCACCTCGCGAATCTCCATAAAGACACCAACCCGGGGCCACCAGGACCAGAGAGGCATCATTGATTGGAAGTACACCAGTCCTGATCTGTGCTTTGCAACCTGGGAGTGAAGTTTTAATATAAAATCGATTTTACCAGCACGACTACCCAAGCTTGTCATTGCGAGGGTGCAATCAAGATACGAGTGTACTGGAATCCTAGGACTGGGTTCTGTCGTTCAGGCTAAGTAACGCCTGCTTTAGAATATATTTGTGTTTGGTTAGTCCTTTTGGCACTTCGCAGGCTCCCGAGATTCCTGTTTCTCGTAGGCACGTCAAAAATGGTGTTTTATCACCATAGATTGGGAGGGATTTCCCTCAATGAGTAGTGCGAAAGGTGATTATTTGCCTATTTAAGAGGACAAGTCCTCAGAAAATTGGAGTCAGAAATCAGATTAGCTACTTGCTGACTAGGAGGCTAAGAACTGCCTGAGAACAAGAAAAATGTTTCTCCCAGGAACAAGAGCGAACCTAGGTATTGACATACCTAAAGAAGCCCAAAAATTGATATGGACCAGATGGCTTGGCTGATATCGTGCATTTTGTTGCTAGGGAACTCAAGCCGGAAGACACATCAAAGGACTTTCATTATTTTTTCGAAGTAGTAGAAGAAATTCGCGGGTCAATGATTTTTATTCGGCTGCGCTGAAGGAAGTGGTATAAATTACCGAGAAGGTGAGTATAGCTACATAGATTCCGCCAGGTAGCTTGACTGCAAGCAACACGGGAAGACCTCATCTGATCGGGCTCTCGGGAGAGGAAGCTCATCAGTTAAGGGATATTTGAAGAGGTTGGCAGCCTGTATTCAGTGCAGATTTCACACAATATTTACAAGAATGCGTTGGATAACTCTCGTTGTCGTAGGGCAGGGAGTGTATGAACGATATTCGGAGAGCTATGCTGGAATTGATCAACACTGCAATTGTAAGCATATATATTGGAATTGATCAAAATTACAAAAGACCTCTATAAGGAAAAGGGTGCACCCTTCCCAGGGGCGACGATGAGCATATGAAGCTTGGAGAGCGGCGGCAGAAACGGGAGTTAGGGGAGTTCTACTTGCCGAGGAGGCTACATAAGGAATGAGTGCCGCGGTCCCGAAGCTGAATCTATGGAAGAGAATCAGGATGGCGGAACAGGATATCCAGGCTGCATACGAGGCGGTTAAGCACGGTAAAAGGTTCATTATTGGGGTGAGTATAGAGTTGGCGAAAGTGGAGCTCTTCATGAGTACGTTGGTGTGGAAGGTGGCTCTTATCGAGTAACAGGGCGAGGTGCAGTTCGTGTGGGAAATTCGGGCAAGGACCGGTGAGGCATCAGTGATTGGAAGTACACCAGTCCTTGTTCGTGCTTTGCTACTTCGGAGTGAAGTTATAATGGTACAGTTCTAAATTGAGCGGTTTTGTTTTCAGCATATTCATGGACAAAGACAACACCTGTTTGGCTACGATATGGCCATAACCCTCTTATTCCATTACAAAATTTTTAATTTTTGGGTCCACTCTGATAGCAGTAAGTTGTGTTAAGATTCATGAAGCTTTGCCGCCTCCTTTGGTCATGGTGCAATTGCATCATTTGAATGCAAAAGGTATTATTGCACAACACTCGCTCGTATACTATCTCCAGAAGGCGAGATTACGGCGACAATTTACTGGAAAGGAGTTCTATCATTCTCTGTGTCGAGAAGCGGTTGGACGTGCTAAGCGAATTTGCTGAGTCAAGCTCATGGTCCTTATTTTCCCATTTGCGGTCGACCAGTCCCCGGATTTTGCGCATAAAGGAATGTGGTCCGCAGCGTACTACGCTGGCCACCTGCTGGATGGCGATGTATTCTCGGGTGTCCTCTGAAGCCGTCCTTATTGCAATGGGACGAATCTTCTTAGAATATCCCGGGATCTACGAGTGGTGCCTCAAGCGGCTTGCGGAGGCCGGCGGGTTGAGACAGGTGACGAGCAAGGGCATTCTGCACGTCATTGTAATGGTGAGACTGCCAGATGTGCAAGTGGTGACATGGTTTCAAAGGTGATCTGAGTTCCATTCTGGGCACCGTGGGAAGCCAGGATCATCATACACAGGTAAATCGGGGTGGTTCGGGAGCATGAGCGACCAGGCCAAGGGTGACTCACTGCAAAGACGGTTGGGGTTGCAAGTACTGAAGGCTGCAGACCCTAGCTAGGGGGAGGCGGAGTCTCAAGGTGCGCAACTGCATTCAATGGATAGAATGTGAAGAGAGGCGGAAATATGGGCACCCCAGGCGACCCGCCCTCAGAAGCGATCCACTGCGGCGCGCTGAAAACTTCCAAACGTCTTTAATGGGTGCTTCTTACAAAGATGTTTTTCGAAAAGCGCTGAGCATTTTCAAGATGGGGTGCTTTTTATACAGTTAGACAGCCCGGGTCGCCGTCTGCACAAATGTGGGTCGAACGGTGCCTTTCATGTGGCACCGGCCTTACAGTACTTTGTAAGGTTCTTTTTGTAAGATACTGACGTGATTTTGGTGGTGTAGGGTCAGGAGGGTCCGCTAGCCGAAATAATCCAACATTAGAATTACTGTACTGTACAGTGCACTGTATTCTCTCGAGTCATCCCTCCCCACCTCCCCCTCCACCCATCACTTCCCCTTGGCGGTGCGGGCCGCCTCTGCTGCGTGCGGCACAACGCCGCGCGTATACAGCGCGCTGCACGCGCTCACACCCCTCTGTCTCCCGCTGACGTTCTTCTTCACGGCCTTCCATTTTATGCATGCTCAACGCGCACCGCCCACTTTTCGTCAACACCCCATCTTTCTGCTTTCGCACCTCCGCCTCTCTTGGGGTACACTAGAAGCGATTTTGCTGTATTCGTCTTGTCATCCCATCGCCCCAGAGCGTTGTGAGTGGCGTCAAAGTTCCCTCGTCCTCGTCCCTGATCCCAACTTCCCAAGAACAGAACTCCGCTGGCAAATTCAAGATTTGAAACGGTCAATTTTTTTGATCAACTACACGTGGCCACCTGGGACCAAGGTTTGGCGACAATTACACCGGTGAAAAAGGAGGTCTGAGGTGCATACCGGCGTACAGGATCGGAGTCCCGAGGATTGGCGTACAGCACTGTAATAAGTCCAATCGTTTAGTACGGTGCACTGGTTTAAGACCTCAGGGTGGGGGAAAATTGTCACTAAGCCTCCACGTGGCCACCGGCAAAATCACTGTTGTACTGGAACAAGGTGCAGTACAAGGACATTGCCATCATGTCCCCGCCTACGGAGGAACCACCGATCGACCAACAACAACGAACAAACACAAGTAGCACACGTGCCCCACTTACAGCACATACCTTTCGAGCGAAACAATGGTAAATGGTTTTCAGAGCGCCCGATGGTACGCCCCGCCTCAACAAGGCCATTACCACATAAAGAGTATTGTCCACTCTGCCCAAACCAAAACCATAAGCTCCACACAGTGGCGCAGTTACTAGCGCATCTTCGCGGCTCTCACCGTCGGGGCTCCAAGTTGGGCATACCAAAGCAACACGAACTAGGAAAACTCCGACAATACCTGGGAAAGCTAGGTTATTGGTATTGCGGGTGCCACGACAAGCATGTTGGGTCCAAAGTTTCCGGACCAAACTCGGATGGTCTCGATGAGTTTTCGTACTCTCCATGTCCCAATTGCAGCTTTAATTCAGCCCCGAGATGCTTCCTCCCGCTGGATGACACACAACTCTGCGATCCGCCAACTCCAGAGAACGTCCCGGTGCTCGCCTCCGACGAGCCAGCCCCACCGCCACCTGTGGAGACCACACCAATTCGCCATTCGGGGAATGGGGTAGAGTCGGCAAATCAGCCGCACCAGAAGCTACCGACCATGGAGCAAATTTGTGTCACGCACACACCCGTCATGACACACATTCCCACCAGGTTCCGGGGCATTCTGGCAGAAACATATGCCAGAGCCATGAATGACGCCGCAGACGCCTGCCTAGCTGGTCACTCGCATGCAACCGAAACGTTTGCAAAACTGTTCCTTTTTCCGGCCGTTATGCTTACAAACCTGTCTCACCCGGACTCCGGCACAACTGAAACACGTCTGCAATCTATTGCGGACCAAATGCGAGACAGAATCGAGCTGTGGAACGCAGGACAGTTTGAGACCCTGTGGGAGCAAGCTACCCAACAATCTACATCCCGGCGCCCAGAAACAGTCTCGTCCTCCGAACAAGCACAACTCAATATTCGACGAGCAACTAAACTGGCCAAAGAGGGTGCGTACGGCAAAGCTGCACAGGCGCAAGGCTCCTTGGGCGTCCTCCCTCCGACGCCTAATGTGGTACAAGCACTTTTCGCCAAGCACCCGCAACAGGCTCTCCACAGTGACAGCGGCCCTTCCACCCCACCTCAGACTACTGCTGTATTCCGTGATTTCACTGCGGAGGAGGTCCTCGTCGCTGTAAGGGGCTTCAAACCGGGATCATCTGCCGGCGGCTCAGGACTGAGGCCTAATCACCTGGCGGAACTGCTACGAGCCCCTACTTCATCCAGACAGTCGGGATTTTTAGCTGCACTTGTCAGAACAGTGAACATTTTGGCAGCAGGGAAAGCCCCAGCCTCACTGGCCCCATGGATCGCGGGTGCCCCGCTTACACCGCTCGCAAAGAAGGACGGTACACCTCGCCCAATCGCCGTGGGCGAAACACTGCGTCGATTAGTTGGCAGTTGCCTAATGAAAAGGGCTACGCCAAGAGCAGCACAGCACCTTCAACCGCTCCAAGTTGGAATCGCAACCCGTTCCGGAACTGACACAGTCGTGCACGGCGTCCGAAGGGTCGTTCAGAAATTCGGGACGAGTTCTGATTACGGGATGCTCACAGTAGACCTCAAGAACGCCTTCAATTTGTGCAGCCGGCCCGCTTTTCTCGAAGCTGTCAGGACGTCTTTCCCAGAACTGTTGCCGTGGGTCTCGTATTGCTATGCAACTGCGCCGGCGTACTTGTGGATTGGTCGCCATATTCTCCGAAGCGTGCGCGGAACACAACAGGGGACAATCTTGGTGGGCTCCTTTTCGACCTAGTTCTGCACCCCCTCATACTCAAAATCCAGGAGCTCTTGGGCTCTGGTTCTGGGGAAGACGAGACCATGGGCCAACTCTTGCTCCAACTATGGTATCATGATGACGGGTACATTATCGCGCGTCACGAACAACTTTTCCGAGCCGTTGATATCCTTTCTTCGCTGGACGCCACCAGCAGAGGTCTGCACCTCTCTTTGCCAAAATGCAAGGTCTGGTGGCCGACGGCCCCTCCAGAGTCCGTGCAGCGCCTCTACCCGAATGTCCTCAAACAAGAGTATAGTGAGGGCACACTCGTCCTCAGCGCTCCAATTGGCACAGAGACCTTCACCAAGAGAACTTTCTCCACGCACGTGAAGTCCCTCGAACCGTTCCTTGAGGCCGTCATTGACCTCGAGGATACGCAAATAGCATTCCAGCTGCTCCGAAATTGCTTCGGAGTCTGCAAACTCGGCTATTTACTGCGCGTAGTCCCGACGTCGTCCACCGCCGAGGGCGCTGCCATGTTTGACGATATGATGGAGCGCTGCGTCCGCACACTGGCAGGGGGGTTTTGGATTCAGAGGTCTTCCGTGAACTTCAACTCCCAGTGAAACCACTGGATGCGAAGCGGCCCTCCCTTGGGATCGGATTCACTTCCGCCAAAAACATCGCCGCGGCCGCCTTCCTCGCCTCCAGCGCGGCCGCCAACAGGTTGTGCAAAGTTGTTCTGCCCGCTCCTATCAGGAGCCTCGGCACCTACAACGACGCTTTGGACGCCCACCGGAATTGGTCGCTTTCCTGTCTGCAGTCAAGGATTCTACCTTTTAGTGCCTTTTGCTCAAGCAATACACCATCGCAAAAGAAACTAACAGACGCAATGCATGCAGCTGTGCAGGAAAGCATCTCCCCCGGTGATCAAAGAAGGCAGGCATTCCGCGCCTCCATGGCCCTCCCGGGCGCCAAGGAATTGGTGTATTGCGCCCAGTGCCCCGGCCTCAAGACGAGTATTGACCCCCGCGAATTCGCGGTGTGGTTCCAATACTTCTGCCAAGTCCCGCTGTTCCCCTCGGACGTGCCGTGCTTAAGACGTAACTGCCCCGAAACCCTCGACTCCTTCGGAGATCACCTCCTTCACTGCAGACATGGTGGCCACAGGACTCGACGGCATGACAATCAAGTGACCCTCTTTGCGCAAGACTTGCAGAAAGCGGCACGTCACCCCGCCGTCGAACCGCGGGACGGCGTTCATCGCACGAGGCCAGACATCCGGGCGATGGGAAGCAGTGAAGGTACGGACTTCTTTGACGTGACGTTCGTCAACCCGCTGGCGCCTTCCCACAGGAGGGCCCAAACGTTTAATCCGCTCACCTCTCTCAATGCGGCCGCCTCCGCGAAGCATAGGAGATATGATTCTTTTATTGCAACCTCCGTGAGAAGTAGGCTCGTGCCTATTCCTATATCTACTCTCGGAGAGTGGCACCCGGACGCTTATACGGTGCTAACCGACGTCGCGCGGAACGTGGCCGTTAGGGCGATGGAGGCATATGGTAAGGTGCGTGCGGTACCCACTCAGAGACACGCTGCCGCGGCCGTAATGTCCAACGCAGCCTGTCTGCTGGGGAGGCTTGAGCCAGCTTTTTAGAGTAATTTAAGAGGTATTACTCGGCACCCTGTAGGATATGCCGGGCCACAACGGACCATATTTTTCAAATATTAAATCACCCCACATTTACCGCTGTACTGTACAGTACAGTACTGTACGATGGAGGAATAACCTTCATATCAATTACTTTCATGAACAGTACTGAACTGCTCGGTTTCGAGCAATGTTCTGCATTTGGCAATATTTTAGATTGCTCTTGATGGTTACCGTAATGGTCGACCATGCCTCACTTGCTAAGCGGCAATCTTTCTATGGATCTTCCACGAGACTTTGCTAAGGCAATCGGCCTTCCTCGAAAAGCTGGACCGGTGACTGCTCTACATGTGTTTGACTTTGACGGTACACTAGTGCGCACACCGTCCCCAGAGCAAGGCAAAGCTGCCTACCTTGCAGCAACTGGCCAGGTGTGGAAGGGTGGATGGTGGGGACGCATTGGCAGTCTTTCTCCACCTGTAATGCCATCACCTTGTCCGCAAAATCGAATTGTCAAAACCGTTTTCGATGAATTGAAAGAGGTCGTGCTAAGGTCGGAAACCGCGGTTGGCGTCGTTGTCACAGGCCGGATCAAGCCTTTGCGACCGGCAGTTTTGCGCATTTTGGACGAAATTTGTGTCGAGGACGGGAAAATTTACTTACATCACGACGCCGTGTTTACTCATCCGGGTGGAAGACCGAGCACAATGGAATTCAAGCAAGCTTTATTCAAAATGATGCTAACTAGGGAGCCTTTGAGTCGACTTGACATTAAGCACTTACATATTTGGGAAGATCGGAAGGAGCACGCTGAGTGCTTTGCAACCGAATTCTGTGACCAAATACGCGATCAAACCGGTATCCAGACAACCGTTCACTATGTTTCACCAGATATGCCCTAGGATCGCTTTGCAGAGTGTGTCTTTTACATTGAAACCCCGATTGACAATTTTAGCTTTTGACAGTCCAACACGTTTTCAGTACACCGACAGCCCGCTGCATCCCTCATCGTAACACAGACCCCTTGCCCCATCGGGCCCACTTCATCTTTTTTTAATCAGGGAAGCCCCTGTGTATCAGGCGTATCAAAGTATCAACGCAAAGCACATCCCAATTGTCCGCAACCGAGATGTTATCTGCTGATGATTCCCTGGTTATGAATGTCACTCATGTGTGCCCTTTTTTGGTAGTATGGTTAACTATCGTTGCTCAACGCGCAGTGAAGCTCGGAAACTTCAAGCCTATTGCATTTTTTGTCAAGACGTTGACTGCTACTGGCGCTTTTGGAAGAACCATCATTCTGTCTAGGCATGGTCACCAAACTTCTTCCCAAGGATTTCATTTTATTCTGGATCCAATTGGTAAAGCTGCACTTTTCATTAAACTAATGAGATCCTATCCCCAGGAATTTCTCCCTCCGCCACCGATGCGGCTTGGACACGGGCTGAATCCCCGACATTCGTCATCCCGACAATCGAAGAATTGTTAAGTGTCATAACCCGCTTTTCCTGCTCATCTTTCACCCTTTTCACCGTCAACTCATACAAAACAAATCCGAATATCGCTGAATACACCACATATGAATGCCGGTCGACGTGCGGGTCCTCATGTCGCATAGCATGTCTCCAGGAGTGTATAAAGAAATGCATTCCTACTGCAGCCAGTGCTACAACATGCGCTCCAGCGCTGTGAGATCGTGTGCGACATGCCAATACCACATGACACAAGACATGTGTAGCGTATAACACGCCATGCAAAAGCATGATGCCATCGAATATATGCTTATTCAAAGCTCGTAGGGTAAGTAAAACATCGACATGTCCGACTAGGGTGGCACCAAAACAGCCGGCACACATGACTGCAAAATAGAAATTGACTAGCACGATGACATGAAGGAGTCCCATCTTGGCTAAACTACGTCTCAGACGAGCGAGAATACTTAACACAAGTACGATGGGGGTCAATAGAACAAGATAAGTGACAAATCCAGAGTAAAAGGGATTGTCGACTAGTGGGACCCGTTGTCGAAGCTGTCCTTTCATCCTTCCCTCCAACTCTTCCTCAATCTCAGCTATACGTTCAAAGCCATCCAAGACTGGCTCAACGATGGAGGCAGTGCCATGCATTAAGGCATCAGCGACGAGCGGATTTACAGAATCTTTTACTCTTTCACCAACCCATCGCTCAAGCCCACGTTCTCTGAGATTGTCCTCCAAATTGCGCAGACGTTGTAAAAGATAAAATTTTCTTGTTCTCAGGGTTTCAATTTGGCGAATAGCGTCAGTTGCTTGGGATTTCAGAATTTTAAGGGTATCCTGATACCGAGGAAGGCGGTGGTGAAGGGCATCGAGTTCTTGCCGAGTTTCTTCCGAAGATTGGTGAAGGTGGGAGTGCTGAGAGCGGAGAGTAGCTTCTAGGGACTTGGACTGGTGAAGTTCTTCAATGGCTCGCCTTTTTTGAATACGAAGACTGTGAAGTTTTTCCTCCAGCTCTGAGTTGAGTCGAAGAAGATCCTGCACTTGAACAACTTGCGCCGAGGAAGGAGGAAGGGGAGTTTCAGATGGTTTTGTGAGGGGTTGAGAGTTAGGGCGGAGGGGGAGGGATTCGGAAAACGTTTTCAAGGTTGTTGGGTCGCTTATGGGGTCCTGGTCTATTACAGTGCTGTGAGAATAGTGAGGGTTTGTTTTGTTTGAAGAGGCGTTCACTATGTCATTAGGCAAACGCCTTTCGAATGTTTCATTTGATAACGGAGGGATTGGTAGATGAGGATGGACGTAGTTTTCGCTTTGGTTAGGGGAGATGGGCTGTGTTGGATTGATTGAGGAGGTCGGAGACGCCAAGGCGAACTGGACTAGGCAAGTGGAGACGCAAAACAAATGAAGGTAGCCAAGGCGGAGAGCAATTTGTTGGACCATTTGAAGTTTGAGGAGTGAGAGGGCAAGTGGAGAGGAAGATGGTTGATGAACCACCTCCAGGGTAAACATGTATCCCAAAGGGCACTTCCAGTTTGTAATGGAGCTCATTTCTTGCGGCCAAGTATTTAGGGAAAGACAACATTTTTTCCGCCATCAAAAGCACGCGAATGGAAAGTAAAGCGATATTTGATTCTGCATTGAAACTTTTACCTTTGCGTTGAATTGAAACTAGTATAATCCATTACAGGGATTGATTGATCCTGCCATCAGCGGCAGGAAAAACTTCGTTGCAAAAATTGGCAAAAGATCAACGTCATAATGCCATCTATAGATGGCACTCGGTGTCGGCTGTATGTGTCCAGGTCCGGGAGTGCTCTGCAGATGCTTGACACTTCCATTTGAGAACCTATCTTGCGACTCTTGACTTTTGCTTTCAGGTACCGTACTGCAGTGGCCTTTTTTAACTAACTTTGCACACCACCTCCGGCTACCATCCTAGGCAGTATAAATTCCACCAGAGGAACAGTTTGTCCCGCCCTTATCCTGATAACACAAGAGACTTCCTCCCCCTCCACGTTACGGAAAATGGGGTAAACGCCAGGATGCATGCCGTCGCACACGACAACCGGGCTCTCCGCCACCGCATCAACCACGCCGCCCAGGCCGCTGCCTTCCTTATTTATCCCTCTAACTCGTTAAACCGCGTGGTCAGGCAGTCAATGCTCAAACTCTTGCCTACTCGCAAGTCCACGCCCACTCAGTTCATAAACATAGTCGATCGTCGTTTGCAAACCCGGCTCTTCGTCTCAAACAGTAAGCCCACCCTGGTTCTAAGCGCGCGGGTCATCCAACAGGGTGACCGTGCCAACATGCTCATGTTATCCCTCACCATTCAACCCCCTTTACTTAAGATTGCGGAGGATCCGGACCTCATCCTCAATCAATGTTAGGCGGACGATGGAAAATTCGTCGACAAACTCCCAGCTCTCCGCCAAGCCCTCTCTACAATCCTTTAAGACGGCTCTTCCCTCGGACTCCACCTCAATACGCACAAGACGCGCATCTGTCTGCCCCAACAAACCCTTAACGACACGCGGAAAGTTTCCCTCAAACCTCCTACTGCAGCAATGCTCCCCTCATATTTCGCCTCTAAGTGGCCTGATTGGCACCTGCGAAAACACGCACGAGGTCCTGGCCGTGATTTCGTGCTGAGTCTCTGACGCGGTGAATCCTCGAGAAGATTCACCGCGTCAGAGACTCACAAGGCCGCTTTCATATGTATCGCCTCTGCGCTTTCGCGTGCCCGATGCTAAACGCGTTCCGACTCTCGGACCCCCACCACGCTTCGGATGCTGCCACCGTTATTGACTCCGTTCAACGGGAGTTCTACAAAAAACTCAACAACATTTCCCTCACTGCCCAAGCCTGGACTCAAGCCCGCCTCCCAAATCAGTCCCCTCCTCCACTACTTCGCCGTTTCCAGCATCCGTGACGCTGCCACTACTCGCAAACACACCAGCCGATACTTCTCCCCCCGGACTGCGGACCACCTGCGCTTCCCGTCCCCAGGGGAGTGGTGTTCCCTCCTCGATCAAGCCCGCCCGCCCCTTCATGTTTTCGTCGGCCACATCTCCAACCACCCCGATCCAGCCGCCCTGGGGGAGCTTGATCCTATTGTCCTCACAGCATCCCCTCAAAACACCCAATCCAATCTAACAAGGGTGTTGCATGTCGCACGGGCCCGTGTCAATTGGCTTGACACAGATCGGGAGGCCGACCCTAACTCCTCCCAACACAGCGACAAGGATATCCGACTGCGCTTCCAGGACCACGCCTTCCGCAATAGCCGCACTGCCGACCTCCCCGATGCCCATCTGTTGTCCTCCTCTCGTGTTCTCGACAGTCAATGGTACGCAATGTCCCAAAGACACCTCGCCCTCCCTGTGTACCCTGCGAATAATTTAGTCCTTCCCCAGGATAACGCCCTACTGGGGCAACCTCTCTCACTCGCCTGCGACATCACTATCGAATCGTCCCTAAAACGGTCATCAAAAGGAAGGCCACAGAGATTGCAGGTGGTGCATCGCACTGCGACAACCAGGACATGATTCGCGACCTCGACCACAAGCTGGCACGTGGCGCGCCCAACCTCCTATAGTCTGAAATCTTTCTCTGACAGGGGAAAAGAGTGGGGTGGTTTAACATTGAAAGATACCATGGCTGTTATCGGGCGCCATGATGCGTAGTGGGGGGGCTAACTGATGGAAGGCGACAAGGGACGCTCACAGTGTCTCTAAAAGGTCGGAATAAGACCGGCCACGCGATAACCATGAGTGCTGGTTTTTGTTAGGCACCGCAAGGAGCTCTGGTTTTTTTCCTGCACCCCTATTTGAGGGCGTCTAATTTTATTTCTTTTAAATCCTTTGTTTTTGTTTCTTAGCTCAATAAAGTACTCTAACTACGTCCCCTCTAGAGGGACGGACACTAGGTGAAACAGGAAAGTCTCCTACAATGCTTGTCACTGGGCCGGTGGGTCTCTCGGTCGATCTCCTGGGCGAAAGTAATATCGCACTGGGTACAGCGCGGGGTATCCCTGCTCTTCCTTAACATCTGATCTGCACTCTGGTGCTTCCCACCAGCGTCGTGGACGACCTGTTGCCCAGAACTGACGAAATCAATGTCGCAGATGCGACAATGGAATTTGGGGTTTTTGCCTTTCTTGTCGCTCTCCCTTCTCTCCCGATCCGTTGCAACCTTGAACGCGGTAGTACAGACGAGGTCAATGCGGGCCTGGGCCTGGGAAGCAGTCGCGGAAGAAGACCCCAGGGCGGTCGTGCGGTAAGAAAGACGAGAGGAAGGCTGTGAAGAAGGGGAGAGGGGCTGTCTCGAGTGGCTAGAGGCCTGTGAAGGAGATCCGGCGTGGACAGAGGCTTGTTCGGATTCGTCGGGCCCTTCCTTGGACTCTTCGTCAATAAATGGTTCTTCGGGAAGGCTGTTATGGTAGAGTTCTCCTCTTCGGTAGAGTTGTTGACAAGTCCATCTCTTTCCTCCCGCCGATGGAGCTCCCTGTACCTTCGGTAATCCGCCGAAGTCCGTAGTGGCCTCCTTCTCCCTCCAACCATTCCCTTTGAGTACCAGGAAGGTTTAAAGTTTAGCAGTCACCGAGGGTATTGCCCCCTTGAACTTCGAGCTAAGCACCGAAAGTCCAAAGAGACAAGAGAAACCTACAGTATAATGGGTATTGCCAACTTGAACTTCGGCATGCACACCGTAAGTCCAAGGAGACAAGGGAAAAAACTAATTTGAGAACAACAAACAAGAAAAGGGCAACGTTTTGGTGGTGGTAGTGTTCAGGGGGTGTTGTAGTGTTTTTGGGTGTTGTGTTTTTCGAGGATGTTGTGGTGTGGGGGTTGTGGGTTTTTGGGTGTTCTAGCATCCTCCGGACTAGACTAAGCCCCTCCTCACCCCTCTTTATATAGACCACTCAGAAATATTAAAATGCGCTAGATAGTACTAAAAACCTAGAATGCAGATATAAAATAGCCTCTACAGTATGTTTTGGCCTGGTTGTCGTGCTTGCCGCACTTTATTGTAGTGCGATGTTCACAATTTGTGTCCCAGAGCCATGCAAGGAACTGTACATATCTCACGTGCTCCAAATTTGAGGCCATGTACAACACTGCACATGGCTCTCAGGAGCCAAATTTGTGGCCAAATACTGTACGCAATGTTGGCGGTACAACAATAAATAATCAAGCACGGCACTACATGGGTGTGAGGATGCGGAAAAACAGAGATTCTTTAGAAATATATGAAAGTCAACAAATTTCGATTTATTGTGTCATCCCGAGAAATTGAGAACGGATCGCTGTCAAAACCAACAGTAGTACAGGTTTGATACTCAACTACCAGTAGATTCTTGTAAACGAGTGCTGCAGATCGCCATGAATACGGTCCGACCGGACCATCATTGAACTCGTTAAACCGGGAAAAAGCTCGATCCTGTCAGGGGCTTGAACAGGCAACTTCAGTCTACGCCAAAGATTTTCATACGTAGGTTCGGCCTCAAAAGGTCAACTGTAAAGGAGGATGCTGTTTTCAATCGCACTCCTGGAGGATGCGGGAATATCGAGGAAAGTCACGAACTGTTGTTCGGAGTAGGGCGTTTCTAGCGCTGGGCTATTCCAACCAGTTTCTACCACGTACGAATCTATACCTTATAAAACAACTAGATGGATTCATACAATACGACAAAAGCACAAGAAACCAAGTTTCCAGTTAGTGATCTATTAAAAGGAATCCAGAAAAGCGCATGATGTTCGATGTAGGCGTGTACTAAGAACATCACAGCACTCAGTACCTATTCAATGGAAAAATTGCAAACAAATAACATCATTTATAAACTCTAATCCAAAACATTGGATCCTAACCAGAAGATGTTGTTATACTACAAATCGAACAAAGGACGCCAATTTTCGAATATTCACTGGACCAAACATGCAACTGACATAAAACAGTTTCGATCCAGGGACAACCTGTGCCTGAATAGAGTCGACAACACCTTGAACTGCTTAATACGACTATTTGAGACTTCTTGTCTTGCTCGGGTCCTTCGAAACACCTCAGCATCCATTCTCGGCGTTGGCCCGCTGGGGCATGTGGGATCAGGGTATCTTTTTTCTGCAACAACTATTTCACCATCCAGTAAATGCCTCTTCAGACTCATCCTATAAATGTTGACATCAGGATGACTTCCACAATGATATGATCCGTTAACCCGTACAATATCTCCACTCGCGATGCTCACGGAAATTTCATACCTTAGTCCTAAGGTATGCAACTTATGCGAATACCAGCGGATATCGAGCTCTCCAGGCTTATTAATAGGGCAATCAGTACGATTTCAGTACGATTTCGGAGTCTATTTGACCAGCGAATCCACAGAAATGTTAGTTGAGTTAAAAGTAAATCTAGGAAACAAAGCGTTAATTACACTTACCAAATGTTTTCAGAGACAGACCTCTGTTCATGACAAAAACTTTAGCTCAAAGCGAAACTAATATATAGAAGTAAAGTACATTATTTGACGCAATGCTTTTTGTCAAAAAATCATATTTGATGTAAGTGGCTTTTTATCAATAGAATTTCTTCATTTCCTTTAATAAAAAGGTTGAGTTGTCGTAAAATAAAAATAAAACTTAGAAAATTCTCAAAAATGTTGCGTATTATGAGCCTTAAAGTTACAAAAAGCAAGTTCAGCAAAATACTGTACTTGATTTGTATATGAAAGTCTGACTATTGATTCCATTTTCTTCGCGCATATTTTAACTTACATATTTTTCAGTTTCTACCGGAAACTTTCGGTCCGAAAGCATTATAACTGAAACGGTATATTTTTGGGGACACTTTTTCGTAGATTACCCTTTTCAGCTTTCTTTTCTAACCAGGGGTTGCATTTTGGAAGGGAATGGTAATATATAAAGAAAGAACCCGTTCCCAGCAACCTTTTTGTTGATATGAAACTCTGCATAGAGAGAAAATTAAACGAGGGCGAAATGACACCAAAAAAAGTTTCTTTTAAACTTTCGGTATCATGTTTCGGGTTATATAGTTGATTTTTTAAATAAAAAACACGCTTGCCTAGTTTGTGGTGTTCTACATAGTTTTGTCCAAGCTTAGTTTACTCTAAACTAATTTACAAAGCATTTGGTGCATTTTTAATTTTAAGACCCGAACCACTGTCTTATTTGTAGGGCGAAACTTTTGCAAGATTTCTGGCGAAACTTTTCTCCATTTGATTTTTGGAATGTACAGTACTGTACTGTATTCTGCAATAAGTACTTTCGGTGCAGTACTGTACTTTGAGTTACTGTACAGTACAGTACTGTGTTCAGAGTGTAGCTACTACTGTACAGTACTGGATTATAATGCACAGTGCGCGAAACGCTATTAGAACAACCCCCGTTTTTGCAACCATTTTTTTTAAAAATAAAGGTTAAAATAAAAAACAAATCCGCCCAATTTCGATTATTACCAAAGAAAAATAAACCATCAAAGTTTCAGATAAAATGAAGTATTCTTTATAAAAAATAGTTGAAAAAGGCTACTTCGGAGGGTGAAATTCTAATAAAACAGGGAGCTTGTAATAGCACTTCCCACCAATATAATGCTCCTAAACACAAACACTCGCCATTACACAAAATACAAAAACCTCCAATCAGATCGCAATGGACCGGGGGAAGCGATTGACCGAACTGGAGCAAGGGAAACCCCTCGCTTGGCGTGAAAAATCGCTTTTCGACATCGGCGATTGCAAAACGCCTGGGGAAGTCGAGAAAAGCCATTTCAACTTTGTTCTCGTGTCCAGAATCGTACAAAAAGCCGAAAAACCCGTGGAATTACGCGCAATTTGACAGCACAGGACCGCGAGAGTCTCTGAACAGAACCATCAAAAACAAATAAGTCCTTTGATCAGCTGCGTAGAGACTTCAAACTGCCTGAATCCAGACGTAGAACGCAGCAGATACTGTCTGCTGCTGCCCATCTCACGTATAAGAAGGTAAGAAGGGATCTTACGATAACCTTACCAATATTTCCGCCCGGCTCAAGTAGGCTCGGGAGAATGCTTTCTGGACGATACCAGAATGGGGTGGAGGTCAAAAAAATTTAAAACCTAATACATTGGGAAATACGTTCAACTGGCCTTTTCGAATATCATGACATGTGAAATTTTTGATGAAATTTTTAGGAAGTAGATGAAAAGCGAGAATATGACTCAAATATCCCAACAATCCATATAAATGAATGTATCTATTCTGTTGTTGGAGAAACGGACTAATTTTACATAGTACTTACACGGATCTCACAAGTCAAATGCGAAAGTTTTTAGAGACGAATTGCTTCTCTTGGAAAGCGACTTGTCTACTGGGCTCGTGAGACAGATTATTTATTCCGTGATTTGTTCGAATAAAATGAAAACCCTTTCGAATATTTGCCTTGCATTACAATAGATCGTTTAGTCACACGCGGGAAGTCGGTTTCTTCATCTCGTTGAAATTGTCCAACTATAGAGCGTAAATCTTTTACAAGAAGCTCAAAGGAGTGCATGGAGCTGCGCAACAAAGATCAGTCCTACTTAGTCCATCTTCTAGTTTTAATTTTTACAGAACAAAATATTTTCTCCCAAACAATTAAAACTCTTGCGGTGAATTCTTTCTTTGCACGGCGAATGTTCGAACTTCAAGTCTTATTGCAATCGGATTAGACCTTTCTTTCGATCGAAGGCTATAATAATTCTTCAAAAAGGTTCGAAATATCGCGTATTTTATATGATGAGGTCCTCCACGAGATCCTCAGCTATGCTGCAATTGCTGATTTTCGGGAATCGAGAGAAGAGAGAACAGAAGAACTTACTGATATAGTTTGTAACGAAGTTTTTGGGTTGGGAAATCTGGAAAAGAAGAAGCAGAGAAGCAGACTCAAGTTTTTCGGCTCAGAGGACTGATTTTCCCTTCATCTTCAAGTTAGGGTACATAGTCAAAATATCTGGGCGCCTTATTACTGTGATCTTTGTAGTAAGCACATAAAAGGCTACTTAAGACGTTGCTCTGTGCATATAGATAAAAAGAACAATACTCAAATTTCCATTAAAGCCTGAGAGTAAAAACATGTTTTCGAAAGATTTGCTGCGAAAAATGGCATACTAAAAATTGCTTACAACCCCTAAAAATCAAATAAATCACCCTCATTTTCGAGTATTACAAATGGAAGCTAAGCTAACTATCAGATTTTTATTCTCATATAAACAGTAGTGGAAAATACGTACAAGAGGATGCGTAGTCCGAAGAAAGAAATGAGGAAGTTGTTATTTTTAGACTGTAGAGAATATCAAGTAGCATCTCTGGAAGATCTTTAGAAGGGTTTTTTCATGCTTCAAGGTCCCTTCTAAGCGATTTTGGCCGTCATTGAAGAGAAAGGGAGTAGATTGAACATGTATGGAGACAAATAAAATTTTTCGTAAAACACCGTAAGGGCCTTTTATGGCTAAATTTTTCTGAACTTAAGCTCATTTCCAGGATTTAAAAAAGCCATGCTAACCACGTGCTATTAGAATTTTGTAGTCTTATAACTCTGTCAATTTTCGCCTGATCGATGTAATACTTTGCAGAGGCCTTGGGATACCATTTGGCTATATTTATACCAAATTAGATTTGATATTCGTTTCACAAATGGGCAAGTATACGGTTTAGAAGATCGATCCTTCAATTAGACCTCATAATTCGAGCACAGATGTACTGATATTTTGAAGTTGTAGTCCTCCTGGTCTAACAATTCCCCTTTGATACTTGTGCATTAGAAAATGATATATGTAATTATTACTTCGACTAATTTGTAACAGTTTACGTAAACGGCATATTTATGCACAGCAAACATTGGAAAACATCTTTAATATCTGTAAATTGTTCTTCAAACCACTATAATAGAGACTTTATATGGCCAAATATCCAAATTTACATTTACATTGACTTTAATAAAGTGATTTCGTCACTTTATGGCACAATAAGGTAATTATTTGGACTTTTAAGAAGTACCTGAGATCAGAAATTGGATCAAGCAATGTAAGAAAACAAAAATTCATTGTCTTCAGTGATTAATCAATTAACAGGGTAAATTTATTCGCGATTGCAGAAAAATCAAAAATATTAGCGAAATGAAGAGCCTTATACAGCTTGGGTGGGTAATCTCAAGAGAAGATCTGTTCAAAGCGCGGAAGCTTGAAAATTGTAGGGCCCCACTTCAATGTACGTTCAATCCAACTATTTCAATACAAGTGATAAAATGTTTTTCCAAATATGAAATTGCAGTGGTCTTTTGAAAAAGGAAACTTTAAAACCTGTGAAATTCGATTTATGTAATTACAGCAGTCGGAACAAGAGATATTCCTTTACTCAAGATCTCATAACGTTTAATTGTTGCTTATCTGCGTTCATTTGAAATGTTATGTATGGAAGAACTTTCTTTATCTATACAGATCATATACTTTAATATCCGCAAATCTCTGGCCTAACACCACAAAAAGGAAGATGTTTTGATATCATTGTCCAGTTTGACTTCGGAATTGTCCTGGCTACTGGAAAATTCAATTTGGTCGCAGATAAAGTCTCAGCAAAATACCAAAGATCTATTTCTCAAGTCGAAGGTAATCAGAACCTGCTTGACTAAGTGCTTCAAACCATAAAAATATTGATAAACAATACAATATGCGAAACAAAGTTACCTTTTTTGGAAATCATTCTAGAAGAAACACGCAAGTTTACATAACAGCTTGTATATTGGGAATTAAAACAATGCAAGTCCCAGTGTCTTGTGTGAAAACAGCATCAATCTCCCATTCATTAGCATTACAATGTTTTATCTACTTAATGTCCTGTGTCTATATTTCAGGTAGTCAAGGGTCACATTGTATACATTTGGGACCAAATACTGAAAACAGAATTCTGATGGATGATTTTTTTGAATATTTGATCACATGTAACATTGATTTCGTGCATGTTTAGGTCTTCTTAGTAAATACCTGCCTTTCAGATGATTTCTGATGTGATATTTAGTCAATAAATTAAGTAACTCTAGAAAGCTATTCATTACTACAAGTTCGAAATCATTTATTTCACTTGTAGGTAAGATCAAATCTTTCTGAGGATTAAAGATGCGAAATAATGATTCTTCACCCTCCAGCGAAATAATGTTTTCATTAAAAGCACGAGCTGACAGCTTCTTACTTCTACTTCTTGCGACCTGATGAATGAGTACAAAATTTCATTGTCCGATAATAGGCAAGTGCTTAAAACAAATTCTCACACATCGGGTTCAAGGTAGAATTTGTATATTATAATCAAAATTTTCCGATTACCGTGCTTCATTGTGTTCACAATGTGTGAGTCAGTGTCGCATCAAATATTGAAACACGAGATCTGGTTACAAACTCTTGCATATGTTATTAAGAAACCACATTGTTCTGAGTGGAATGCGGTTTTGTAATCAATATAGAGAACTTCTTAATAGAAAAACATATCAAATACATACGTACTGTATTCTGTAGCCCTATCGAGTAGAATATGTATTATCATCCAACTTGTTTTGTTTTCAGACCTTTTCTCATTTGGCATAAACGCAGCCATAATGTCATCACTTTGAGATGTAAAATCAGCGAAAAAGTCTACAGCGTTCTGAATACCACCAATAGACTGAGCTGGAAACTTTGTGGAATAATTTAGATGAAGAAAATCTAAAAAATGTTGTTCCATGTGCTCATTACACCCAGTAGACTGCCTCCTATCCTCTTCAGCTGCACAATTTACACATAGAATAAAATCTAGTATTCTCTTGGAGAAAATGTTCAAGTCATGCAAAATTTTGTTTAATTTCATACATCGGTTCGGTAATTTATGACCAAGGAGACTGTTTCATTTCAGCGAAATCTATTTTTCACTTGATAGTGGAGAAATCAAATGAAAATTGTATGCATGGAAGTTTTTAACAGTGAACTGACATCTTCCTTTGATTCATAGGACAGGAAATTAAATGTAGCCATTACCACTCGAAGTCCTCCAATTCTATTTTATTCAATTTTACCATTGGAGGAAGCTTCATAATAAAGCATATTGTAATTCGATTTCTGAGAAAAGGATCAAAGAAAAAGAGAGCGTTAAGACATTTATCAAAGTTTTAACAGATATGATGTTTGATGTTAAATAAAACGCGTTGTACGCTTCGAAATAATTATATATTGGATTATAATTCCAACGGCTTCTTTTCTGAAAATCATTGACATTACTTAACTTCTTGAACTTCAACGGTCGAAATTGGATGATATTTGATACATTCCTTGAGTGGAAGAAATCATACCACCCATCTGAATCAATTACCGCATGGGATAACTTCTGTTCACTATAAATTCCCAGAGTAATCAAAAACTAAAATTTTACCATAAACCCCAGAAAAATCAAAATATTACTGTGGGAGTTTTGTTTTATGTGTGTGAATAGATTTGGAGCTCTGCTATTGATCTTAGGGTTCTTCTTTGATTTTGAGGAGGTTGTGGTTCTTGCCGATAATTTCGAGGAGTATCAAATCTTTTCCTTTGGATTCCAGAGTGAGAACTGATAATCGCATATTAGATTCTAATTATGTTTTCGATGCAGATGAAAAATTACATCTCTTTCCTTCCATTGCAATGATTAGCTCTACTCTTCCTTCACCGTATACTGCGTCGCATGATTAGCCAATTATTCGTTTTAGCCCTGGCGAAAATAATAATTGCAAGTGTAATGACAAATTCTGCACACTTCCAACAGGTTTCATTGCGATCGTTATTATTTTAATTCTTAAAGAGGCTATCCTGCACTCCGGGAGCCTTTTTTGGACGGCCGCTATCTAGAGATATTTTCGGTATTTTCACCGCTCTCTTCACCGTTTTACTTATCATTCTACGCGAAAACGCAGTTAGAATGGGCTATACCAAATGATTAAATTTTATGCAGGAGGACACTATTGAAATGGAGCAACGATTTGACAAATAAATTGATCAAGTTTGTTGCTTTTTGATCAAATAATATCTGTTTACGAAGGATGAGATCTTGCCGTTTATCTCGTAAAACTTGTTTATTTATTATTCCTAGTTTGCCCTACCTTCACATTTTAATTTGTTTGAGTATTGCTTGATGTTTTGGAAATTATGTCTATTATAATTTCAGGTCAGCTTGCCTATGCATCCCATATTTTTGGGCACTTCTTCTACCTCATTCATAATTTTATTCATTTGAGCAAAAGATTCCAAGTCTAATTTCAAGGTGATGGATATTTAGCGCCTATTGTCTTGTTCTTCTGTTCAGGAACTTGAGTTGAACTTGACACACGGAAAATCGGACGAATTTATATTCCGATGAGCATTTATTCTTTCTGTATGATGATTTCTTTTGGCTTGATGAAGCCGTCGTATGTAATTCGAAGAGCTTGATAACGTTTAAAAACTTCTAAATTGGTCTTGATTTACTTTCATTGCAGTAATGATTGAAAAAAGAATCAATATTATCATGGAGTTCAGAAAAATAGAGAGCGAGGTACTTATCACGATTAAATGCCCTCAATACCCTAAAACAGCTAACAATTTCCTATTTTTACTTTTCTTTTCATGAAATTTGACTTTGTCCGGTCTGATGATTAATATAATAAAGATACAATTCGAGTATTTTGATATCAAATACCGTCAAATCAGTTAAATTTAAAGTTGAAAAACTACAGCAACTTCCCAGACTTCTAAACTAATAAGGAGAAGAAGTGTAAATGTCCAGTTTTCGACTCATATTAAAAAACCAACAGCTCACGAATAATATCCGGCACGAAACTTTCAGTGTAGAGAACTTTGGAAAGCATTAGACTATTTCTGAAAACTTAACAAGAGCAGCTTAAACTTTGGAAATGGACTAAAAAGTGAATTGATGAGAAAAAATATTTTAATATGATATTTCGAACCACAATGTGTGAGAAAATGGGACCGAATAGCAGTTTTCTTTGCAAGGGAAGAGCTTTCATAGAAATAATTCATGAATAGTTTCATTTTATATATTTCAAATTTTATTCTTGGGTCACCTCTTGATTAAATAGGTACATAGTTTTCAATAAAAAGCTCTTAGATTGTAAAAAAAGATTGGCGTCATTTTAAAATTTAAAAATCATAAGTTCCTGCCACAGTGAGCCATTGCAGCGCGGGACTTGCGGGTCCCTCAACTAGGCAATCTTGTTTAACACACCAATTCCTTGACCTTGGGTGAGGGTCGCGGCTGCGGAAATTGATGACTCGTTTACTGGAGGGTGGTGACTATCGTGTACCTCATATTGCCCCGACGGCAAAACTACTGTAAAACTATCAGCTAGACCTATAGTAAAAGTGTTTAAAGTAAATAAAGGATAAATAAGTGATTACCTTGGACCTAGCTGCCCTAAACGTGGTAGCGACTCGTTTACAGGACAGAGAGTCCATACTGTATTAAGTACACAGATTCTGTCAATTAATACACCTTACATGTAGAGGAAGGTGGCAGGTTTCAATTCATGGACAATTTATTGCACAGGAATGGCACTGTTCGGCTACAAAAGCGCCATATTATTCGGTACACGTGCGACAAGAAGTGTGAAATACGTGTAGATGTAATTTTTGAGTCATTTGTGTGAGATCGTAAGGATTACCCAGGTGAAAGTTGTTTCGCGAACTTTTGTGCTTGCGCCGAATTAATTTATACTTTTCTAATCAGTTTTGCAAGCCCTTACTGTAAGTTTGACTCGCTTCCACTTGGTGCAGCTGAAGCTTGTCTGACATTCAAACAGATCTCCTGATATGGCCGTGGCTGACTAATCCCTAGGCGAGGCTTGAGCTGGGGCTTAAGCTGGAACCGACTACTTGGAAGCAGTTTCGTGAATATGTCGATGAGTTTATTAGCAGATTTAATGAAAGGTAGGAGTATTTAGTGCAGCTTCAGCTTACCCAATATGCAGTAGTGACGTAGTTCAATATTTTTTCTGCGCCTAGTTCAGCCGATAGGGAGGAGCATCTCGAGGCTGGGGAGACTGCCTAGTAGGACCTCCACAGTCAGTGATGGGTAGACACATAACTCGAGGACAAGACGAAGAAAGAAGACTGCTTGGGAAAGTCCGAAGTTCATGGCAAGAAGCTGAGTATATACTCAGCTTAAGATGTAGAGTTATCCAAGATTGACTGCTTTCGAGAGAACCAAGGGATTAGACACTCGTTCAAGTATACTGCAGCACCTGAGTGGGATTTGAGATCCGCTCTGTCATTTTCCCAGTTGGAGTCAGCAAGGAGTCTGACCGAAACCGTTGAGCGGGAGTGTCGAGGTGTTTGGTACAACAACCCATGGTCCTGGTGAGAGTGAAGGTATCACATAGTTTCCTCGGGCAGAGAATAGAAGTGGTCGGTTGGGGAGTGCTTCGCTGCTCAGAGTTACGCCGTCGCCAAGGATATTTCGCGGCGGGAGTTTTCAGCTAGGTAGTGCAAATCGTCGACCAGTTGGCGTTAGTTGCATTGATGGCTGTTAATTCAAGTTTTTTCTGGTTTTGGTGGGTGTAGAATAGTGGTAGACAGTTACCGGGTGATTTCCCCTTGGCCTATGCTGTGTCAGACTGGTCGATAGCATGGGCTGAGGGAAAGCACTGCAGTAAGAAGACAAAATTTTCTGGGATTCTTTTCATCTCCTTACCTATGTACTTGGAGAGGAACCCCAGTCGTTTGAAACTGGCTCCATACTTGGATTCTATGATCTTAATGAACTCGCCGAGTAGTTTCCGGGAGTTAGTCAGTACAGTGAATACCTCATTGCAGAAAACGACGAAGAGAAAGTCCTATCCGGCGCTTTTGGCCATTACAAAGGGGTCAGTCTCCGTGCTTGCATAGCCAGCATCGTTAAGGTACTGAAACATACGAATAATGTAGTAGTTCGCTCTGAGTGGCGTAACGTGGAAGTTGAGGTTAAGTCGCCCGATTACGGGAGGCGAACCGCCGCTTTTAAAGCTCCCATTGCTTCGTTTAAGTTACTTAATGCAGACAAGGGATCCAAAGCGGTGAGTTTCCATGACATACGCCTTCTTTAGATAAAATTTCGCGAAGATAAGAGTTTTCTGGGCAGCGATGGCAATGATCGGGCGGATTGACGTCTGGTACACCATGGGGGCAGATGTGTTTGCCGGGTCGTAGTGTATATTATGTTCCATAAGGTCATCTCTAACAGCTGCCTGTACCTTTTGCATGAGTATTGTCCATTTTTTCGGACCTTGTGTACTCTTAAGCCGGTTTGATCTATATAAGACAGGAAGTGCCCTACTTGGGATGCGGAAGCCATGCAAAAGCTCCTAGTTAGTCCAGTTCGTCGAATTCCAGGTCCTATGTAGCTTCCCACCGTTTTCAGTCTGTTTATGTTTTTGCAGCTGCCGTTCTGAGGTTTTTCGTGGAAGGTTTGACGGTGGTAAGGATGATGGATACCACAAATTGCTTATGATTGGAATGGATCGGTAATGCATAGGCGAATGTTTTCGTTTTCGGCTCTAGGGTTTTGACGATGTAGAACGCGAGGTTTTTTTCGTCGTGGGATCCGCTCGAGCCTTGTACGGGTTGAAGTCAGTCGCTTGGCGGAGTAATATTCTGTCGCGTTCATCTATAAAGGCAAATTGGTCGCCGTCCACGTACTGAAGGAATTTGAAACGGACACTTCGTTCCTCAAGCTTGCTCCTCCTGGGAAAGCTCGGGGCCTACCCTGATTTTACGAAAAAGAATGGAATTATTTAAGTGATTAGCTGCTGCTAAATTAGCCCTATACTGGGGATGTGCCTATTTGAGAGTGCAACAGATTTTTCTGTAGCATCACGAAAGGCATACAGGCAGTCCTTCTTCGGAAGACCAGGGAAGGTAACGGACGCGTTTCCCGGACGCAATTTTAGAATTAAGCCGCTCAAAGATGCTAGTCTGCCCAAGTTTTTGGGGTTTAGTCGGTCGAAATATTATGTTGAATTCGTCATGGAGGGATTTCACGGCCTTAGATACGCACTACCATGCATTTTTAGTGACAAATGGGTGTGAGGCCTCGCTAAAGTCCTCCATATTTTTACAAAAACACTGAGGAATGTGGTCCAGGACTTGAATGCGCGTAGCGAGCAGATTAATAAATAAAAAACCGACTCAACTTTGCTTGGAGGCAAGTGTTGCAGGGAAGCTTGATTTACCGTATAGGTCGGTCAACGATGCGTCTGTAGACATCCCGCAGCTTCAAACTAGAGGCTTGCTTGAAGATGGAGTAGAGATCGTGAAATCTTTGTCCTTCCCAGTGGCGTGATGTGATCACCCTGGAAATTCGGTCTTTTGTTGTCCGAATCATTGGTGGCGTCCGATAATACAGCTTGGGAGGGATCTAGACACATTTTGCTGCGTTATTCATGCTTAAATGACTGTGATGATTAATGTGGCTGCCGCCCTGTAAGTATGGGTGCAGATTTTGCACGCCTCTATTTACTATGTTTGTTTTATTCAAAGGTCGGGGCGGACCGACTTTAACATGTGTGGCGTAGATGTAGTCCGCGAATTTTTCTTCCTGGTTATCCTTGGGAACCTGTAAGTCAAGAGTTGGATTTACGCTCTCCGATCGCCGATTATGACAGGACCGAGCCTTGTGTGCTCTTCGTGAGAGGAAAGCAAGTTGTCCGAGTTGTAATGGATGATCAGGGCTGCTACTTGGACTTTATCGCCGTTAGATATTTAAGGAGCGCTCTTTTCGCTTTCTGAGTGCATATAGCCCCATTGGAGGTAAGCACGCAGAAACGGGGTTGGGGGAGGGTTAGAGAAGTGGTTTACTATTTATGTAGGATGTAAAGGCCGCAGTGTCAAGGAGAAAATTACACCGCATGATGAAGAGGGTGAGACATAACGTGAAGATCTTAGGTGACTTTAAGCGCGGCAGCTGAATTTCGCCTTGGATCCGTGACTGGGCTCCTATTTCACTTGGTAAGCCTTGAGGGCCTGAATCTTGGTTTGAAAGCGTGAATATGGTGCTTGAGGGATTGGAGTTCCGTCGTGTTTGGCGTGTAGCGCGGAGCTGAGCGTCGATGGAAACGGCGGCCACTCACAGTTGGTTATGGCTTGAACGCAAACTGCAGAGCGTAAACTGTTAGACTTTTGAGGATGACCAAGCTAGAAGTTGTCTCGTAACCCTTTATTCTTTTAGCCGACGTTCGTGCGCTGACGAAATTACTACTTGTCTAACCAGTCACGCAATATTTTACTGTAATATTGACTTGCTTGCACTTGGTGCAGCTGACGGATGTCTGACATTCTATTTTGGGAATCATATGAGGCAGTCTAGTGTGGGCATTTAACTATTTTCTGAGCTATTTTTTAATAAAAATCTTAGTTAGATCCCTTCAATTTTTGCTTCTGTATCGCACCCCATGCCCAACAATGCTGCCTCAAATGTATTTAAATTGTTGTTTCTTCTTTCAATTAACAATCATTACAGGCGTTTAAAAGGAAAATTAACGCAGAATATATTCCTCAAAATGGTATGAAACATGATTTTTACGATGTGAAGATCATTAAAATTATTTTCGTATGAGAAATTAAGTACCGTAAATGCTCTAGGTCATCTTCAGGGGAAAAGAAATACGTCTTCTTGTTAAGCTACATTTTGACAAAATCAGACCGTCTCTGGTTTGAAATGACTGTAATATGCGTTACAAGAAATGAATAAATTTCTACTGATCATTGAATTAACTCACAATCAATTTTTATCTCCTGTAGTTGGTATTACATGAAAAAACTTACGGCATAATATAAGGATTTTGGAAAATGTTCGTAAAGCGGCACTTTGGCCAAAAAACTGCTTCCAACCACACGAGGAGTTCTAGGCCTGCGATTCGTCTGCCGAGAGAGAACTTCAGAATAAATGGTCCTCTTTTAAAGAAAAAATGTTTCTAAATGAGACACATCTCTTAGATAATATTCCAAAGCTGATCTGGCTTCAGTTCTCATGATTTGAAAACTGATGTACTTATGTCAAGGCTGATGTGCAACAGAAAATGTAAAAATTAGGTCTTTCAATCAACAAAATACTCATTTGAAAATATTGACTACATATGGACATTTTTTGCAATTTTTTGGTAGTAGAGAAGCGAAAATTGACTCATTTAATATTTTTATTGATAAATTTCGCAAATATTTAGTTTTAATGTCTTCAAATGTCTTCTATTGATTAATAAAAGCTTTATCTGCTGATAATGAAACATAAATGACTTCGCAAGTAGCGCTGAAAATTATTATTAATTTCTTTCGAGGATGTTTACTCCGTTAGATAATGTAGTAATCAAAGCGGAGAGCAAGTTGTGATACTAACTAGGAATTAATGTGGAGTTGAACCGGAAGTAAAGAATAAACGCAATACAGTACACAAATTGCTTCAAAATGGTAATACGATGATATTAATAGTTTAATTAGGTTCTAAATAAACAATCGACTGTTTTATGCCAATAATATAGCATTATTTGTTTTTAATAATGATTATTTCAGGTTCCCGTCGTCTTCCCTATCTTACTGACCTCCTCAAGTTTTATTTTCGCTCTTCTCGGCGCCCGCGCTGAACTTGGCACGGAGGCCCGATCTATGTCAGCTCGCATGTCAGGGCGACGGAACAACCATGACTCAGGATCTATCGCTGCACCGTTGTTGCTGATTTTTATTTCGAGTGGATTGTCCTCCCAAGCCCCTAGCGCACGTAGGACGACCTGGAAAAGACGTGTAAGGACGGCTTTTCCACTCGAACAGGGTTTCAAAGTTTGGTGTTTCCTATCGCTTTTCAACCTACTGTCTTTGTTACAGTCTCCGAAGGAACGTGGTCTGCGTAGCCCTCTCAGTCCGTCGACAAGTTCGTTGGTCCGGAGTTTTCTTCGTCTTGGTTATCATCGTCTGTAGGTTGTCATGTAAATTGTCATGCTTACACTAGAAGTTTTTCAAGCTGTCTCCATCCCCTATTTAGATGGTGGAACTTTCTTCTAGTCTCATCTCTGTCCTTGTTGCAGTGGGTGATGGTTCAGCCGTCGCTTGGAGATGTTCTTAGTCTTCGATTGCAACCAATACCTGTACGGTTCAGGTTTTTGAACACATAAAAGAATTCACCCCTACTTTTGGTTAAAAATTGGTAACAAAGATCTAAATTAATCGTTTTGGAATAGAAATACTTTTGTTTAAAGTTTTTACTCAGCTTCGACTAGGAAGGAATAAATAATTATCGATAAACTGTAAAGGCTGACTTATGGGTACAAAATAAATGGGTTTCAGACTCAAGTCCAACTAATTGAACATTAATGTGTATATCCGAACCTTCAATAAATATGAAAAGATAAATTATTGACTGCAACCGCATTAAGCTTTGATCTGCGTAACTACATCCAGAAATGAAAATATGATTTTTTCGTTAGAAGTAATCTACTAAGAATACGGAACTTTATTGAAATTAGATGTTAAATTAGCCTATAAAAACAATTACATTACAAAAAGGTTTCTATAAAAGTTTTAATCATTCCACAGCTCATCCAATCATTGAAAAATGATTTTCCTTCTAAATTAATTTATATTTGTTCATATAGCTTAAGTTCATCATTCTATATTTATTCAAAGAGGCGAGAAAAATTCGAACTTCTTTAGTTCAACATAAATAATCAGATAAAAATAAAAAACAGCAAAGTTGGCAAACATTTCCTTGAGTGTAATGATTTATCATAAATTCTCGAGATGTGTCGAAAAACTTTATTTCTTTCTTCTATTTCATTCCGCACCCAAACTGAAAACTTTCTGGTACTACTATTCAACATGGACTTCTCTACAAGTAAAAAATTGTTAAAGGAAGACTTTTTAGCGACAATTTCACAGTTACAACCAGTCCAACCGCAATTCTTCAAAGTATTACTTCCAGAAAATCATGCGTTTCACTATGGACCCATTTAAGTGACAAGATTGTTTTCACGGCAATTTTTTTTCTTGAACAGGTCGTTACAGAAAATATTCTGAACCGTAGAAAAGTACCTTTCGTGACTCGTTTGAGGATCTAATCCTTGAGAATATTCGAAGAAATTTGACGTATATTGAAATTTGAACGATATACTGAGCTTATTTAGTTATGTCACCTCTCAGGCTGATTTTTTGGTCTGATACCAATGATTTGGGAAACTTTGAAGAAAAATCACGGTCATCAAACCCATAGTCAAGTGATATTGATCTAGGAGCTCAATTAATCGCAATATCATGTGCTTTAAAGAGTATTGAAGCTTCTTCCACATGCCTGTGTGACATAATAACCGAATTGGAAAAGAAAACCTTCATATCTTCGATATGTAATATTGGACCCTTCCTCAGCTTATCCTCTTATATGGAATCGATTTGAACTTCCTCCTTAAAGAACCGAGATGAAATTCCCGAGGAACTTTTGCGTGGCTTTCCAGTCTTCTTGCAGCTTGAGAACCTATTGTACGAAATATTGAAGTGCTTATTCTAGTTCTATACAAAGCACTGCACCCCTTTCGCATAGGTCATTCATTTACTTGAGAGATAAATATGAGAGTATAGGTGAATTTCTGAAGCAAAGCCCTTTCGCAGATTTTACCGTTTAGTGCGACTATTTCATTATGTTCGTCATTTTCACCAATTTCTTAACTAAATGAGCCCATTTTGTAGCAAGGTAGCTTTTTCACTTGGATATTTTGCTAATGACAAAGTGAGGATGAGAAAAATAGTTTACTGAAAAAATTTCTAGAGTTTCCACTGTAAGATATAGCGATACGTCTAGGAACTAACCGGATATTGCACGCCATATACGTGCGAGCGAGAGGGTGCGAGAAAAGATATCCATATAGATTGACGAGTATATAGTGCAACTAATGCGCTGGTAAATGAGAATGAGAACAGTTCTGGCGTAACGTGTAGCCTCTTTGTAATGCAAGGGAGGATGTATTAGACAAAGGATATCTTAGCGGGAGAGGGTCCATCCGGTGATTCAAACACCAAAGGTTGGAAATGTTGGGTGCAGGAATTGGCGTGGGGGTGAAGGGGGGAGGTGGCGGTCGAGCGATGTGCGAAAGCTAGGTCATGTTTACAATGAGTGGGTTGTGAAAATATTGTTCACATCCACCGAGTTGAGGAAGTTACATCGCGACTTTCATTATCCAAATACTGGGAAATTGTTCGATATCATGCATATGGCTGACCCCGAGTCTATATTTCCAGACTTTTTAGATTACCTTGAACAAACAACTTCGATTTGCGAAGTCTTTCAACGTGAATCAGATGTGTCGCACAGATGGGGTATCCCTAACTCACGGCGAGTGCATATTCAATCGTACAGTTTATCTCGATCTTATGAACCTATAAATTAATACTTTCCTGCATGTGGTTGAAAAAGACACGAAATTAATCGTGGTTTGCTTCCTCAATAAAGAAAAAACAACAGAAAAGTTGAGCTCTATTCATGCGCATGTGTGTATTGGGTTTCCTGAAAACTTCGCGGGTGACGTAGGACCTCAATACGCTTCACGTGCGTGAAATAACATCCTGTTGGCGGCTGTAATTAAGAAACGAGTCTCGGGAGTCGAACACCATAAAGGACGCAGTGTCGAATAATGTTATCATTCATATAACTGTAGAGTTTTTAACAAGTTTGTTGACGATAACTCAGAAAATGAGCGCGAGCTCGCACTATAGTTGGCAGTGTAAACAAAAAACGATACAATCGGAACGTGTGATCTTATCCGCACACTTCTATTCTTCGGCTTCCCTCTGCCTATACTAATCATTCCGAAGGATCTCCCTGATCACAGAACCAGAATAAAGGCGTTGAAAAAGGCTTGAAGAGAGATGACGGTAATCTGATATAAAGCCAATTGAATTCAGCTTTAAGTAGAAATATTCCTTTTGCGGCGGATAAGTTATAGCGACTTGGAGATAAAGTAATTATGTGCCAAAAAAGCCTTTTTCAAGTGGGTAGGGCCCCATATATTATGCGACGTGCAAGGGAAGGGAATCTGAAAACGTTAGAAAAAGGTGACTGACTGAATAAAGCTCTTGTTGACAAGGTGAAACATTTCCGGGAAAGGAATTGATCTGCCGTTGGTTGAAGAACTCCTGCCAGTGACTTCTCCCCAAGACGATAGAATTGTTGATCATCCGAAGATTTCAAGAGGATTACCAGCCGAAGAGAGCAGGTTTGATGACAAGCTCCTTGACGTGCTGGCAGATATCCAACGGGCATATCATGATAGCAAAAGGGTCCAAGGGGCCCAAGATGACACACCGTTTCACATTGCAAATATAGGCGGCCACATCAATGAGGTCTTGACATGCATGGAACCGAGCCGAAATAACAAAAAATTTCAGGCCGTGAAGCTGAAGGAATCACTGGCCTGAAAAAGCGCAAAGTATGGAAGGTGATCTAAGAAGCAGAAGTACCGAAAGAAGCGGACATTTTGTTTTGGCGTTGAAGAAAATCGGGACGAATGATTGAACCGAAAAGGCTCACCACATGTCGCAATGGTACAATGGCAAAGATAGACAGTACATGGTACACGATATCGCCACTTCACGTCAGTCATCGATCCGTTTGATACTATCTGTTGCTACAGTCAAAGAGTGTCCAGTTTTTCCCCATGATGTCAATCAAGTGTACATGCAGAGCAAATACAAGATAGACAGGCCCATTTAGATTTTTCCGAGCCATGAGGATATGAAAACACTCAACAATACTAAAAATGAGTTTCTGGAAGTACTTCTTTCTTTATATGGGACTTGCATTGCGGATGATTACTGGTGAGTCATACCAACAACTGTTGGAGTTCCTGCCCTTTACGTGAAGGTTATGACGGGGAACTCAAAGGAACGATTAGGACATACGTCGATGATAGCCTACTAGTGAGAAGACCTGAATTTGAGAGTCGTACTCACGATATCCTTAAGAAGTTCGACCCCAAACCTCGTGTCTATGATATCTTCGCCTTCCTCGGTACTATCATTAGAACAACAGGGTCATCTAACTTCAACATCTTCCAGAAAGGTCACGCTCATAGGCGTCCGCTGGCTGCTAAGGACTGAAATTTGGAATAATTTCGGAAGCTCCGTGCCACGCTATCATGTTTTGCAAACTAGCATCCAGAGGTATGTTGTCTAATTAGCAGGTCAGAGCAAAAGACAAAAGATACTTCCTCTAATGGTGCACAAATTTTACTTCTACAGTCCACAATAGATTCTTTTCCTGTTCAGCAATGGATAGTGCGAAAGATTAAAGCTCTCAAGACATAAAAGACGGACATTTGAATGTGTTAAATGAATGATGTGGTCTTTTTTGATAGCAGGAGTACATTATCCTATCTTTAAATCGTATTATAAATTTTGAGTACCCTTCGTCGCATTTTATTGCTTGAAAAGGTTGGAGAGAATTTCCTTTCCACTTTCCGTCTGCCATTGTTTTTTGTATAAATTCTTTACCGCGCTCTGCTCCGCCGACGGAGAGAGCGCTCAGCGAGGAAACAGGTCTTTCAAAAGCCCATCTGCAAACGAAGCGAGGAAATGAAAGTGAAGGGATGGGGGACAAGAGAGCCGACACGATGAAATGGCACAAAAGTTCTTCAGCATGCCGTGCGAGTCCCATATCGGACTACTTTATCAGAATTTTTGCCTTAAACTGTATATAAACGTAGAATGACGCCCGATGGAGCGCTAAACTATCTCTCTATACGTCCCGATCTGGCTGTGATGACTGCTTTATATATAATTTTGTATGTCCATTAAGTAGTGGATGAAGTAGAAGGTATCCATTGTACAGTGCTACCCAGGGGGAATTTTTTGGGTTATTTTAATGTACGGAAGATGTGGTCGGTTGTATCAACTCCGATAGCGTTGTACAGTAACAGTTATCACCGATGGGTAGCAATAAATAACATCCATTACTGGCCACGATCAATGACAGCGAGCAGGTATACCGCACGCAAGTACGCCGTTCTACAGACTGATGCCATTATGGTCACCCCAAAAAGTTAAATATCTCCATATTTCTTTTATTTAATTAAAAAATTCTTTCAATCGACTCAGAAGCCCTAAAAAATAAAAGATCAGACATTTAAATTCATTCAGTATAGTAAACGACTTAATTTCGAAGTCCTAAGAATGGGGTGACTGATGCCATAAGACAGTACGAACATTTTGGAGAGAACGAGCACATATAAACACAGCTAGAATTCAGTCATTCCTCCCTGCCTATCTATTACCTCAATGCAGCGATTATGCATTGATTTGACCAATCTTTGGAAGCTTCTGTCGTCAATTTGATTCCAACAAGCCGAAATACAATCAAATAACTCTGAGACAGCTTAGAACTGCCTTTTGTTTACATAAAAAGCTCCACGTAGTATGCCTCATAGATATTTCAGAGCACTGAGGTCAAGAGGCCGTGCGGAATACTTTAATACACGAACCCATTGCCCTTGAAACAAATTTTGAGCAACCTTTGAAGAACGCGTAGGGGCACTGTATTGCATAAAAATCCAGATGACCGGCAGTTCCTCACCAACCCACCTGAGCAACTCCTTCTCCAGTATCTTCACGTACTCCAATCCAGTTAACAATACATGAACTTGCACCAGCTTCGTCTTTCCATGAGAGCAAAAATAGGCCAAAAACATCAATTCATTGCCCCTTGTCGACGCTTTGATAAAACCAATTCTTTGCATCTTAGATCATGCCAGTAGCATTTAATTCCATAAATTCAATCGCAATTAAACTGATTTTCATCGCTCCAGACCACTCAGCCCCACCAACTTTCGTATATGTTTGAAAACAACCTCACAATTTTTATGCAGGGGTCTCTGTGTCGTTCTAAGAGTGGAGGCTAAATTTTTATACTTCTTGTAACGCATGAATGCCGAGCTGCTCAGGTACGCCCTCGTTCGACTCGTATAGATAAGTAGATTCAGCTCATTCCGCAGCATGTGGGGGCTTTTTTGAGTTGTACACGGCTCTTATGAGCTTTTTAGCCGTACTGGTTTTTTTCGCCTTCTTGACCGGTAATTATTTGTTATGTACGCCAATAGATTCTTAATGAATGCACTTAATACTGTTCGCGAGCAGTGCATCATTCTCGCAGTTGCTGAAATTGAGATGCCGGCCTGTTTCAGACTAGTCACTTGGACTTTCTCTTCGGACGTGAGCTGAGTACCGTTTGGCATAGTTTTGTGTTTTCTGTGTTCAAACGAATCCACGAAGTGCTGGGAAAGGATTAGAGGCTCAAAGAATACTCAACAAGGCGATGAATTTACAATTTTGTCTACCTGTCTTGTGGCACCATTTGCTCCCACTTTCTGGATCAATTCACTAATAGTTGCTATAATAAATTAAACTTAGCCGCAAATCCACGACGTGATTCTCGCGTAGACCTCGTCTCTTTTCTGGCCGCAAATAAAAACTCTCTCACGTGGTGTTTTCATGTTACGATCCATCTCACCCGCTCCGCTAACAATCTACACCCGATCCACACCGTCCTCGAGTACGCGTCCTTCACATTCTGCCTCTCCTTCACCCCATTGCCTGCCCAAACTGCCCGTCTTCACTTCCTCCTCGACAGCCTCCGGTTTACGGCCTCAGTATACCTTAACACGCACCACGCACCAACCACCCTGATGTTCACTTCGTTAACTTACCGTTCGCGTCGCCCTCCAGTTCTTCGCCGCCTCCTACGCTTTCAGAGAGTGGAAGGACGCCATAAGCTGTGTCTTCGCCCTCTGCCTTCCGCAGTTACTCGCCGACTCAGCTCTCTCCCAGTATTGTCCGCCCCGTATCACCCGTCTATCTCTCGGTCGCCGCCTTGTGCGACCTCACTGTCACGCAGTCTGATCTGAAAGCGCCTGTTCGCGATCCCCTCCGCCTCGTCGCTTGGTACAACAGTTTGGTATGAAGACGACGCGCGTGCGGCGACATCGAGCGCTTTTAGCGATTTTTTTGAGGCTACCGCATAAACGTCACACCCACGAAGCGGAAATGAAAACAATTTGCCAGTCCCCGGTGGGGATGAGCATGAAAGGCTAGAATTAGATGTTGGAGGAGAAATTAAAAGTAGTCCAATCTGTCGTGATGACAAAGGAGACGCCAGAAGGCCCACGGACTACAATACAAGCGTTTTTTTGGAGAAAGTGTAGCAAGCAGCTCATAGAGTTGCCGTGATTGGTGCCCCATTACTTGAGGAGATGGATACAAAAGTACCTGGGACTTCTGGTGCTATTTGTTTTCCGCACAGGGGTATACAGAAGAAGAGGGCAGCAGTTGGTGCTGAATTATTTGCATCTGTTGCAGGCAGCTGTGTAAAACATTTTGCTGCGTATTGCAAGGGAATGAATCGTACTGTTCGATAAAGATACCGGCTGCGGTGTGGGAAGCAATCTACAAGCACTTTGTCGAGTCAAGGCAAGCCAAATGCGTGGCTACGGGTGCGGTCGACGTAGACCACACAGTCTGCGCTGCAATGAACTGGTTTATAATGCTGCAGATGAACATAAAGTAGCTTCGAAGAGACGTTCTGAAGCGATTACAGTAGGCTGCCTCGGCTCGAATACCTTTGTAGACTCGAAGGTAAAGTATAGGCGCCAAAACTCTCTCGCGAGGAGAGAGATTGCATTTCCTTCCAGCAGAGCTAGCACGGACCTCATGGGTATGAAAGCTGCGCAAAGCAAGAACAGAGCAGATAACTTGACATGAATACTCCAATTCTGCTGGGAAGAATCTTGTATTGACCTTGATGAGAGATACGTATCCGTTGATTAGATTTCTCCGACGGCTTCTCTTTAGGATCGACACTGAAGTCGACTGGAAGCATTTTTTTTGATCAAATAAAGGGAAATTTGAGAACTTGAACCTTTGGGAGTGTGTCTTATGGCATCTGTCAGGAGTTTTGAACTGTACAGTTGTAGATCTGTACACACGCGTGGATCGTGGACACCTTGGAATAATGTTAAGATCAGATTGGGTCCGAAGTGAAACATGTACGTATTTACTTAGCATTATCGATGAATGCTATGTCTGAGATATATCTAGCCGTCAGAGCCTGGGAGACAGGAACGCAAAGACTTGAAGGGTGAAGCGGTGAGGATGTAGGACAGTACCAATGATTGAAGACTAGATATAAAAGGAATGTTTGCGGGCCTCTTCCCAAGAGGTGAGGGAGGTGAGCCGGTACCTGGTGCGGAATCCTCGGCACTGCTGACACCTTTCAGAGCTTATCGAGCCTTATCTCTCACACGACAGGTTCTTATACACGTGCCTACCCCGGGATTCAACGAAGATAAAGACATCCTTGATGTGACGTATCCACTTGTCCTTGGAACGATAGCTGCTCGCAGACGTATACATTCTTCATTGTTGTGTCCAGTGGAGATATGAGTCGAGAAAATGCGTGTAGACAAGTCAAACTGTTGTTTAAAACAAAGAAGTGGATCTAAAGATAAGCTTTTTTGTATAGAGTATCGACCGACGTCGAGACAAATGGTAGCAGAAGAGTCCCCAGGTATGATGTCAAACTCTAGACAGCATGGTGAGTTTCATTATAAAAAGTAGTCAATTCCCAAATTTCAATGACAGAAAGCGGATTCTGTCCTCGTTATCCACATCGGTGAACTCTATTTACCGACGGAAACGATGTCTCAAAAGAAATTCCCATGAAGTCGCATAGCCTTATTGCGCTATTGATACCTGCTGTCAAGCGGGGTGACCAAAGGTCATAGATCGGGTTTAAATCCATGCTGAAACTTAATTGGCAAGGAAGACTTGCTTTCTAGGATTGCGGCTACCCTGATTTTACTCCGAGGCTGAGTCCTGGTCGTTTGAACTGAGCCTCTTCGGAGGGGTGATCCTTGTTGTGGTACTCTTTTGAATAAGACGTCTATCCTTGGCAGTCTTCCCGAAGAGGGGACATTTTGTGTCGCGAGCATAGTACCCTTTCTGTGCTCATGCATAAAAATTCGAATTTCTTCTGCTGCTTGTCTGCAATTTGACCCTTTCATTAAAATACTGATCTCTTGAATGGCCTGAACGATTTTTTGGAAAAAAAATCACACTCACAGTGACCTTTGGCGGGTTTTCATCTTGAACGTGCAAAGCTTTACTGTTACTTTTCCCGCTCCCAGTTTTGGAGGGTGTCTGCTGGCTTCAGTCAGGAATGTTATACTATACATTACAGTACAGTACATTACAGTACAACGGCACTTCAGCTCGTCAATCTAGCACGCAACCATTGCTTGTGCCATGTAAGAACAGTCGAGGCCCGTGATTGGCCACGACTTCTTGCATAGTACTACGCGTTGTACAGAAAAACAACTGCATTACAGTTATTACATTGCATAACGAGGGTCCCGCAATACTGTACAGTATGAAGGAGAGAAACTGGGACATACGGTAGTAGATACTGAACGCACACATACTGTACTGTACAGTGCAGTATGTAGAAGTTTAATGTACAGTACAGTATGTACATTAAACATGTATTGACCGAGATCTATATATACTGTACTGTACAGTAAATGTACTGTACAGTGGGTTATTATACTACATTCTATTGCATGAACCTTACAGAAGTGCGCACAACCGGGTTACAGTACAGTATAATAAATACAGTGTTCAGTACTATAGCACAGTACAGTAATGCTCTCTAGAACATAACAGTACTGTACAGTACAGTACTCAATGAAGTAAAGTTTCATAACGTTACAGTTCAAGTAGTACGTGGCATGATCACGTGTATTGTCAGTCTACAATAGTGCAGTGACGGTAGACCTGTTCACGGTCCGCAGACCGTTGGTCCGATACGTATTCACCATTTCAAAACTCAGTCTCGCACCCATTTTCTAACTATGTGGTCCGGTCACAGGTGATGGGCACATCTAGCGGTCCAGTCTAAATATAACGCCGGGCGCGAAGCGTCCGGTTCAAATCAAGTCCAATGGACATCGTCCGGTCCCAGAACTTCGCGAATAAAACGGTCCGGTCCCAATCACTACAGTCGGTCCGATTCTATACCATAAGCTAATATTAACAGGCAGTCAACCTGCTGCAGCAATAGAGACTCTATTACAGCAGTGCGGACTCCGCCAGCAAGGCTTGAGTAATACTCGACAAGAGCAGGGGGGAATTTTGGTTCATTTACTGTCTGGAAAGTCAGATCGGCTGTTCCCTGGATTACGCCGGTATTGGCTATGAAACTTAGATTTTCCAGATCCCGATACACTACTGTATGTACCAGATTCCCTAAAAAAAGGCTGTAGTCCTGCCGTAAGGCACGCTGCGTTGGACTCACCGATCATCGATTCTTCCCATTTCTCAATTTCCACTTGCCCTCTCGACAATGAGCAACCACATCCGTCCACATCACACTGATAGATCTTTCGATGAGAACAACAACCAACGCACCTCCCAGGCCTCCCGGAGAAGAAAACAAGCAAGTGGAGTATGGGACTTTTTCGCCAAACACACCGATGGAACCATAATAACAAACAAAGGTGTCATATGTATGCAGAAAGATGTTCAGTGTAAACTCATCGACGACTACGCTAACCTGGCATGCCAAAGTTCATGGGTTCCTGGCTGCACAAACTCAAATGACGTTTTGCACAACCGGCGAGCTGTCAAACTCAACGGTGAACCCTGATGACGAGCGCAACAAAAAACTTTTCTAAAAAGCTCATTAAATGGATTTTAAGGAGCGGACAATCCTTTTCTGTGGTCGAAAGTCCTGAATTTAAGAACTTTATTCACAGAATTAACAGCGAGGTGTCAGTCTTTTCGAGAGCCACCGTACAACGCCGAGTGGTCTCTGAGAAAGCAAGCCTTTCGTTGTGGTCAAGGAACAGCTTCACACGTGCAAATCAACGATAGCGGTGACTGCGGATGCATGGTCATCTGTGGTAATGAGGGGATATCTGTGTGTAACAGGCCATTATATTGACAAGGATTGGCGGTTACGCTCTTTTTGCTTGGCGTTTGAGCGCTTTCCAACGCCACACACTGGCGACGCTTTTGCCACTATGATGGAAGAAATTTTCGATAGGTGGAATATTCGGCATAAGGTTTATGCTGTGACCACTGACAATGCCAGTGACATGGTTTATGGAATGGCCACGTTGCGAGACCGGCTGCGCACTTCGCCAAGTGAGGACAGCCCTCACTTAATTCACGTACGTTGCCTTGCACATGTGGTAAACTTGGCGGTCAAAGAGTGCCTGTCAGAAGTCCACAACGAAGTGAAACTGATACGGTTGGCCATTGCATGTATCAGGTCCTAAACAAAGCGCCGATATTTGTTTGATAGGGTGAAGATTGAAATTGGAGAATCAGGAGCATCCCTGCCTTCTTTGGATTGCGAGACACGTTGGTCTTCAACTTCTGAAATGATAAGGGGGCGTATAAGGCAATGAAAGTTTTGAAAGCTGTCATGTACCGCGTTCCAGAGCTTGCGCAGAATTTCGTTCGGGACGAAGACTGGGAGCGTGCGTTCAAAATTTGCGAGATTCTCTCGCTAGCTGCCAAAGTCACGGAATCTTCCTCTGCCCGGCATAACGTCACCTACAGCTTAAGTGTTATGGCGTTTAAACTCTTTTTGCAGCAGTGTGAATCCTCTAGCAGGGAGGTTGGTGCTGCTCTGCAACGGGTCTCTGCGCTAATGCTTGGAACGTTGCAACGATATGCCGATGTCGTCAACTCACGTTCCGCTCGACTAGCCAAGATTCTAGACCCACGCTTGGAGAATGACATTCTAGAGGATGAGCACGTGTTGCGTCAAGCTCTGACTTGTAGTCCATCTAATAGTCCCGCGGAACACGGGGCGGCCATTGAGTAATCTACGGCATGTAATGTAAGGAAAAGCTCTTCAGTGGGACAGGCATCTTTATTAAGTCTGGTTTTGAAACAAGAGAGAGGCCCGTTGGGTGGGCCGTATGATGCCATTACTCGTTTTACATCTGCAACGGCAGTGGGAGACCGCCACATTCATGTTTTGGAATGGTGGAAGTCCAACCACTCCCGCTTCCCTCTCGTGGCAGAACTCGCTCGAAGCGTTCTCTCAATTCAGGCGACGTCTGTGGCAAGTGAATCGATTTTCTCTGAAGCCGGTGCACTTGTTACACCAAGGAGGGGTAGTTTGATAGACGAGTCGATATCCTCATCCATTCTTTTGCGGTCTTGGTATATGTTCTTGACGTAAGGTTGGCCAAGGCGCTGAATCAAATAAACAACCATTGTTAAATGCTTCTATTCTGCGAGAGAGAGATGGTGACCTTTACTGGACGATTAGGTAAATAACAGCCTGTAGTTCTGAGAACTACGTCGGCGAATGCCGGTGCAACCTGCAACGAGTGATAGCAATCGCCGTCCGTTGTAGGAGGAGGGAGGGGAGGGTCAGTAATAGCGTGTGCCGTTCAACATGGGGACTGGTTCCATTCCTCGTCATCCTCATCGCACCCGCCTCCAATTTAAAACACTCTGTACCTTGATAAGGGTACACGCCGGTAGCCATCAATAGAAGTACAGTACAGAACAAGTCGCTACAAAGGTGACCAAAGGTCGAGTAAAGTCCTTGACGGCTCTCAGGAGGTTTGCAAGAGTCCTGCGGGAATTCCCATTCCCGGACAGCGCGTAGTACAAAGAAATGATTGGTAAGAATAGAGTAGAAGCGGTCACGGAGCATATTGTGCCGCCGAGTGGAGCCCTCAGCGCAAGGACATACTGAGGTATGGTGCCCGGAGACGTCAAGGATTGCAGCGGAGCGGAAACGGGCGGTTGAACAAAAAGAGCAGTGTTCAGTCCCAGAAAAATAGTATTCCCCAATCGAAGGGCGATGATGGTGCGCCAGACCTCCGGTTGAGAGCGGATTCCCAAATGGCTGAGCGGAAGAGCAGTAACCGGTCGGAGGCGGACGGAGAGGAAATGGACGAAAGACGTTTCAGAGTGTGACGGGAAGAGGTCAGAGAGGGATTGGTTGGGAGGATCATGGAAGAGTGATAGTCCAGAATGGCGTCGGTGCCAGCGTGTTGGTAATCCTTTCGGGAAGCTTGGGAGAGGCGGTCACGGGCAACAACAGCAGAGATGGACAGGAACTGCAGAGGCTTGGGGAGGGCATTATGGACGTGGGGTGCAGTAAGGGAAGCGCGGGAAAAAAGGGACGAGAGAAAACGGGCAAGAAGAGAGAACACCTGGTTGGCCTTTTCTCTTCTTGCCCACTCTCTCTTCTTGCCCACTAGGCCTTTTCTCTTCTTGCCCGTTTTCTCTTGTCCCTTTAAACTAGTTGGGCTTTCAGGTTCTGTGTCTATATAGAAGCCGAAGTACCTCTCTGGCGGGCAGCGAGCCCTCCGATCTACACTACGTCTTTCTTGGAACCCGGGAGACCTCATCAAAACAGTATATCCTTCTGGGGATGAACTCCATAGACTCTGACTAAAGAAGGTCCTGGTATTTTGCAGAACTTGGGTTCAACCCAAGTTCCGTAAATACGGAACCGCAAATTGCGGACCTTGGGTTCAACCCAAGTTCCGCAAACACGAAAACCCTAGACTGCTGCAAGGGAGGAGTTATTGAAACGGGTCTGCTCTCGATTAACATGAGAAATCATACGGGGTTGATAAATACGGAAGTAACGAGGTGTGGAACGACAGTTCAATACACCTAGTAACGTTATTTAGTCCGCTCTTCCAGGCGCCCCCTCCTTGTCGTCCTTTCCTTCCTACTCTCCCGCATGGGCCCTCCCGAGCAAGAATTAAGGACCCTAGAGTCGGAATTTGGACCCTTCGAGCCTTTCGCTATGCTGCAGCGACCTGAACCAATAAATCACACTTTTATTTCAGGCACTGCAGAAAGCGGCAACCGAAAACTACTGCGAATACCGCCTCTGGGAAGCCAGACGCTGCAGACAATAACACTGCCTCCATTCGTCGCCGAGCTCACTACAAATCTCTCCTCTCCCAAGAGTTCATTCCTCACCACCCCAACTTCCCCTACCTCTCACATCTCCTCCCAACTATGGTCCACCATGCCCCGCAGACGCATAGATGTTCCAGTACTCGAAACCCCTGGCCCGGTACGCTGCACTCAATTTCAATCCGAAATGGACCCACAAAGTGAGCACGCGGTCACATGAAGCACCCGCTATGGTCTGAAGCAGATGCATAACAACTTCCGCAACATGCTCGCCCGTCATGTCTTTCGTGCAGCCGGTCTACATTCACAAGTGGAAGCTCCCTTGTTAGTCCCGGGTACAAACCTCCGTCCCGCTGATATTTTCGTACAACCCCCAACAATCCCGCCCAGCACCATCCCATCCCTCCCCACCCTATGACGTCACTGTTCGCAGCCCATATCGACTCGCGATGCATCGTTGCGCTACCCTCGGCATTGGCGCTGTCGCCAACATAGCGGAGGCTGCGAAATTTTCTGCCCACGCACGTCAAATCCGGTCTGCTTTTCGCTTGGAACCCTCCGACCCGCTTCCGAAACTCGGCTGGATCTTTGTTCCTCTCGCCTTTGACACACTCGGCGCATTCTCCACTCGCACAGAAAAAGTTCTGGAAGACCACGCCAAGTGTATCTCGTACCGCACCGAATCCACCCCAGCCGCAATCCTCCACCACCTCCGCCAACGTCTGAGTTCGTTTATTTGGTCCAGCGTCGTTGCGGTCATTTTTGCTTGCATTACGTCAATGCAGGGCAAACAGCCATTCATACAGTACGTCCTGTCTACACAAGGAATTCATCATCCCTTACCGAGTGAATAGGATTGTTTTTACTTGTTGTTTGTGTCAATTGTTCTTAAAATACCCATTGGGTCATTCTTGGTGCAAAGAGGTCCAGATTTTTAGGGGATAAAACTGCCTCGCTGACTCATGACGGTGTAAAAGTACGTGAAGCTCGTGGTGTAAACACTGTAAACACGCTCTAAAAGCGCTGGTAAGTTACCCCCGGACCGAGAACTCATGTTAACATTGGTAAACGTTATCGGTCCGGTCTGCGGGCGCTGTTACAATCACGGCTCGGTCCAGAGGTGCTGCTAAAATCAGCGCTCGGTCTATTCTACGCACTGTGCTCTTCAGTCTGGTGCTTAGTTGCCATTGAATTGGTCAACTCCGTCCTTTCATTATTTCATTACACGCCGTCCGTTCCGCCGCTGTACGAAAACACGGAGGTCCGACCTCAAGGTGCTCTTTTAGGTTTCCCGTTCGGTCTGTGCATGAGTATGATTTATCATACTTGGCCGTTGCCGGACCGTGAGCAGGTCTATAGTGCATTCGTGTCAAATGCAACTACGGCATTCGATTGAATTACTGCATTTGATACATTTTAGGGCACTCTACGGTAGTACAGTAGTGACTTTACAGCACCTCGCGAGTCTACATAAAGTGCCCTTGGCCTGGTCGTCAGGTCCAGAGAGGCATCAGTGTTCGTGTGACAAGCAAACCGATCCGCGCTTTACAGTTTTCGCAGTGCGCTGTAACATAAAATTGATTTTACCAGCACGACTACCAGAGCTAGTCATTGCGAGGATGCAATCAAGGCACGAGAGTCTTCAGAATCTGAGAAAGCATCCAACATCCAAGGTAAAGCCAGCTTTATTAGAAGAAAACATATTCTTGGTGCGTCCGTGAAGGTAATTTTTCGGATTCACGGGATCAAGACATCTCGTAGGCATGTTAAACAATAGCTTTAAGCTGATAACAATTTAGGGGACTCCATGAAAGACGTTTGTGCGCAAGAGCCGATTATTCGCTGGTTGAAGAGGAGAAGTCAGAACCAGGGTCACAACCTGCTGACTGAGAAAGTCAAGTTTCGCCTAAAGAAAGAAACATGGTTCGCCCGATAATAAGAGCAAAACCACATTCAGAAATGCCGGACCAAGGTCAGGAAGGTGCTCAGCTTCAACCAGGAGATTCGATTCCTCAAGACTCGGTTCTGCATCGCGAAGAGGTGGAAATCAAAGGCGAAGCCTCACCACAAGACAGTCAGTGCACTATTGAGGTAATGGAGGAACTATTTGGCGCGGTAAATGGCATTTTTACCTTAATAAATGAGATATTTCAGCTTACCAGGAAGTTCGAACAGGTAAAAGGGCTTCCAAAGAATGATTCTGCGGCAAGAAATGCAGAGGGGGCCCATAAGGAGAAGGCGGCCGCAGAAAGTGAAGAGATTATTGATTCAAAAAGGCATTCCCGCGGCACCAATACTGTAGAAGTAGCCCACAAAATATACAAAAGCTCTCTCGAAAACTCTCGTTTTCGTAAGGCTGGAGCCGGCTCTTTCTTCGTTGCAAAAAGAACATGGTACCGCCTGTTGAAAGACTTCCCAATTCAGAAGAGTGAGGAGAGGCGCCTTCTGTCTTGTGCCTTCGAAAGAGATGCGGCTAGAGTCTTCGAGAGTGTGGCGAGTGCACACTGGGATGCCAACGCCGATAAGCTCTGGGACCACTTGGAGGCTAGACTTTGCAACAAAGCGTAGTTAAGTGGATTACAAGACAAGTTTTTCAATACTAAATGGAATCCGAAGTATGAAAATGTGTCTGATTTTGGAGAACGCTTCAGGTCTGCTTCTATGGCTCTGCAGATCCCAATCTCAGACGAAATCATGGTGAACCGCTTTAAAGCAGGTCTGCCCGCGAATCGCCAGGAGCAAGCAGTTCTCGAATCAATAGACTACGACATCGTAGTGAGTAACATTTCTAGGCTTACGGCAGTACGTCAGTCTGCGAGTCGGGAAAGTGTCGGGCTAGTCCAAGAGCCAGCCAAGCCATACAGAGGAGTTCCGCGTGAGGAAGCAGGGTATAACTACCCTCAAATTAACTGCTACTACTGCCACGAAAAGAGCCATATGGTTAGCGACTGCTGGAAGAAGAAGAATGATGTGATGCGGCGCTATCGTGGTAATTTCCCACAGAAGGAAGGCTCGGGGGGTCCGAAGCCCCGGGTCGAGAAGTAAAGGCTCCATTGGAGGTGGTAAAAAACAAACGTGAGGGTGTTTGCGCTTGTCGGGAGCCGATTTGGTGGCAGGGGATGGTTGACGATGAAGAGGTAGCAGTCCCAGTCAATATATTTGGGGAGAATATTCAGGCACTTGTAGATACAGCAGCCTCATCAATCTGGGTGGACTTGAAGTGGTTCCAGGATAATGGGGGGATGTTGCATCCAACGGAGGGTAGGGCTTGTCCGGTGGATGGTCGGGGTATTCAGGTCAAAACGGAATGTTCCGTCAAGTTCAATATATGGGGTCTGAGTTTTTTGCGAAAACGTCCATGTAATGACCCAACTTCCGGACAAGCTGTTAACAGGGCGGCGGTTCTGGCGAAAGCGCAAGCTTCAGCTAGACTTGGGAAGAGATTCAGCGTCCATATTGTATCAGGGGGAGAGGGTCGGTCTGAATCATCCAAGAAGAGCTATGTTGGAATTAATCAACATTATAATTGTTGATCTAAAGTTGAAATCAGTGAACATTAAAAAGGGGCCGCTATGGAAGTGGAGAGGTTTCTACTGGTCAGGAAGGCTACATAAACAAGGGGTGCTGCGGTGCATAACCTGAATTCACCGCAGAAAATCAGGATAGCTGAGCATGAGACCCGGGCAGCATACGAGGCGGTGAAAGAAGGAAAAAAATTATGTTGTGGGTGGGTAAAGAGCTTGCGAAAGTGGAGCGCTTTATGCGAAGGGTGGTGCGGGAGGTGCCTCTTACCGAGAAAGGGGAGTAGATACAGTTAATAAGGGAAATTAGGGCCAAAAGGAAGGGGTAGGATTACTGTCGTTGAATGAAGTTCCCCCGTCAACCCCTTGACCCTTAAAACGGTCGTGCCGTGCCGCTGTCCCTGCTGGCTACGGGAACAATTGCTGGACAATTTCGTGGACCATGGCAGTTCTATTTAGTGACAGGTATCCCGGGACGGGCGACTATTTATATTTATTTATTTATGCAGAGTTGTAGTTTAGCGAACACTTATTGGCTGGCTGACCGGACTGCAATCTCGAGATCACATTTCGAGTTGTATATAGTCCACAGTACGGCCGGAAGAGTAAAGGCAAGAAGCACCACCGAAAACAACTTGGCGCAAAACTCCCAACCACCTCCTACGCGTCTCCTTCACATCGTCCGTGTACTGGTCTGGTTAGGCAGCGTTGAGCCAACCTCAAACCGCGTGTTTCCTTGTTCCCACTTACAGTCTGTCCATAGTTGGTGTTTTGTCGTCAGCTCTACCACCTCTCCCTACCGCTACCGACGAAGTCAGCTCAGGCCAAAGAGGAGTAATATACCATAAATTGGTCTCCCGACCGAGAAAACTTACTCTCGAGACCGTTTACGGACACCTCTCAAGACTTCCAAACCGTATTTTGACACAAGGGTTTGCAGGAGAATCAACTTCCTGGATAAGTTACGTGACTCATATCTTAAGGATTTTCGTCTATGTCTAGTCATCCGAGTTCACACCAAGCTGCTTTTCGCTCTAGTACGAGAAGTGGCCGGGAAAACTTACTGGAGCTCGTAGAGAACCCTGAAAGTTTGCTAATACTAATACTGGATTACCTCTACCATTTACCGCACAAGAACAGACCGTACAGGACCCCCCACCAGCCATGGACGTATCCATCCCTAACAGACAGCCTCCGCAGACTATTCCGACCCAGAAGAACTCGGGGTCCCTCCCCGATATGCTGAAGGACTGGATGGATACACTACGCGACTCTGTCCCTGAGATCGCCGAAGCTAACTTGGCTGAAAAGATGAAGCAGTCCTTATTTAAGGCTCTTCTGGAAAGCCAGATGTCCAGTGTGGTCGATGCGTGGGTACAAAGGTGAGAGCCATAACCCACTGGTTAACTACATCGGCCAAACGATGGAAACTAGAGTCAAAGAGATGAAGTCTCCTAAATTTATGCTCGTACCACGGACCGAATCTTTGGACTATCCGCAAGTGGTGGAAGAAAAAGACCATGAACCGTCCACCTGCTTGCCCGCCCTACCGGACGATGGGCCACCGGGTGACGACCCGAGTGATTGAACTTCGTCGGAGAACGGTGATAAACACAGTAGACCGAAAACGGACAAGCAGCGAAACAAGCATGCAAAGTCCAAGAATTTGCGGAGGAAGAAAAAGCGACATGACTCCTCTAGTTCAGATTCAGATGAAACCATTACGGACAGTTCGGATGACTCATCGGAGTCGAGGTCCAGTGAGGAAGAGGGACTTACGGGCAAATCGAAGTCCTACAAGGTCAGCGTAAAGGTTTTCGTACCCTTGAATGACTGGTTCATCAAGGCGTGTGACTACCGGTCATACCGGTTGATCAACCGGGATGACAAGTATACGTCCAGAATGGCCGAGAATATACCTAAGTATCGTAAGCGAATGAAACCACAGATGAAGAATCGGACCTTTTCTGGACAGGATCCCATCACAGTACTGTCCTCTCTTAATTAGTTTCAAAATGCCTGTGACCAGAGTGAGACCTCTGAAGGAGCGGCCCATTGGTGCTTCCAGTTCTTCCTGACTGGACAGGCCTACAGTCTAATACAGTCAAGGTTGGCAGGAGGGTCCAAAGCGGTCGATATTGAGAAGAAGGAGATGCTACAATATTACAAGGAGGTAGTTAATTTCCTTATCAGGAACTACGTGACTGATGAGTTAATTTCCGATGAGTACAACAACGTCATGCAGTACAGACAACGCACTGCTATGACCGAAATGTACTTTGCGAACAACCTCTGGGGGAAGACGCAACGCTCCCGTACTTTATTCTCTGATAGGAGACTCAAGTCCATTTTTGCAGGCAACCTTCAGTCGTCTTTGCGAAGGTCTTTCAATAATTACCTAAGTGGTAAGGCCAGAAAAGACATTAGGTACCAACAACTGGCGCGCTACGCTCATGGACTTGGCGATCAGATCCGGCGAACATCACGCCGTACCGCCGGCAAACTTGGATTCGAGACCAGAACGGACCATGGAATTAAGTTTAAGAGAAATACAGCCCTCAACCGACGCACCGTCATGACCATGAAGGACGAAGAGAACCTATACTGGGGAGATGATGACGATGCTGAAGGAGAAGCTGTACTCGCTATGAGCCATGGGTCCCGAGCCGGTCCAATTTCGGTCTCGATCCCCACCAGCCCAACTCTGTTGTCTAGTATGACAACATCACCCCCCTACCCGTTCCACATCTCCGGCCCGAGCAACGGCCTACATTGGAACGAAACAGGACGCTAGACCGAATACTGGACGACGATTCCCATCAGGGTTAGTAATATGCCGCATTTGCTTTGGGGACCATCCCACGCCCGATTGTTAGGAGGTACCCGAGGTAATAAGGGATAGACTGATAACCACGAGGGACAGGAACTACGCTATGCGCGTGCAGGACGGTACCTGATTCCCCCGTCGTATGACGCCGCAGCATGCCGACACACAACCTCAAGGTACCCCTTTCACTGTCCTACAACGTCCTGATGTCCATCGGAGACATCCCCCTAACCCAACGGGAAAAGGAAAGGAGAGCTCCTAGAGACAAAGACGCTTTCCGACAAGAATAGCCCCACCCGGGAGAGTGAAAGTGAGGAGCCCATGCTGGTTGTACCTTCTCAAGACAGCCCGGATACGGACGAAGAAGTAGAACCGATATGCGTCCGTCGGTACCGAAATTACAAAGTGTCCATTTCGGTCGGTCGCCATACAGAGCAATGCTACCACTTATTAGTGTCCTCAACACAGGAGCGGGGCCGAACTTCATTCGCAGTAGCGTTGTGCCCGTCGAATGGATTTTGCGAATACGTAAGGTACCGACGCCCAAGTTAATTGATGCCCAGAGACGGCCGATACAATCTCTCGAGGTACTCCCCCTTATTGTCCGTATTGGTCAATTTAAAGCTCGAGTGCATTTTACTGTGGTTTTCAGCATGGCCGTTGACTGCAGATTGGGAACCTCCTTCTGCGACCGTCACGTGCTGGGAATCTTTCCTAGGGACCGTCGGGCTAAATTCCATTACACCCCACCGGTCCCAATTATCGGCCAAACAGGCAGGCAAAAGAAAGACAGCACTCTCCCTGACAATTCTAAATCATCCCCATCGATCCCGTCCAACATGATCTCTAACAAGGTTCGTGTTGCACGAGGGGTACTCATCCCTCCGATGACCCAAACCCAAGTGGACGTTCAGTGTGCCCAAAGCGGACTCAAGTTTATACAGTGTCACCCAAGGTTAGTGAACAAACACCTAGCATTGGCCGCTAATGGACTCATGGACGTCTATCCCTTTAAGACCTTTCGCATTGTTATGAGCAACTTTTCTAACAAGCCAGTGCGTATTCCGAAGAAAGCAGTAGTCGCGATAGCCCTACCTGCCCCAGCTGCTGTCCTAACCGTGGACCCTTACAAGATGTATAGTGACCCTAAGATGGACGTTGAACAGAAGAAGGACAGGGGAGGGACAACGTTTCCTCCCCTAATAGTTGGAAAGATCAGGTCCATATTGGCCTAGAAGAACAAGATGTCCGATCAAAAGTCTTCGCTATGCTAGCGGAGTTTGAGTCCATGTAATCGGGCGACTTAGGGACCATCTCGGCTACCAAGCATCGTATAGAAGTGGCCCTGGGTCCAAGCCCATATATTAACATCTATACCGGGCTGTGCCTAAGGCCAGAGAATTTGAGAAAAGAGAAATCGACCGGTTGCTGGCCGCTAAGGCCATTGAGCCATTAACCTCAGAATGTGGTAGTCCTGTTGTATTTGTGCCCAAGAAGGACGGGACGCTACGCTTTTGCAGACTACCGCCGGCTGAATGCAGTGACTAAGAGGGACTCCTATCCCTTGCCCAGAATGGACGAATGCCCTAGGGGAGACGTCTATATTCTCCACCCTGGACTGTAACAGTGGCTACTGGCAGGTGGAGATCGATGACCATGATAAGGACAAAACCACCTTTACGAGCCACTGGAGACTCTTCAGATGTTTGCGCATGCCCTTCGGGCTGGAGAATGCGCCAGCGACCTTTCAACGGGCAGTGGACATAATATTGTCCAAGGTTAAGTGGTAGTTCGCACTGGTTTATCTTGATGATGTTATTATTCATTCTAAGACGGTCGAAGAACATTTTGTCCATGTACAGATGGTCCTAGCGATGCTAGGAGACGCTAGAATGACCCTACGACTGGACAAGTACAGCTTCTTTGACTCGTCCGTTAACTACGGACCCTGTCCCCATGCAAGGAATGTGGGAGACCGAAACGGACAATGATTTTATAGGAAACAGTGAAGTTATGGCCATGACGGAGAAGGAAGAAGATGATATCATGCCCATTACGGTCGACGAATTCTTTCAAGCCTAGACTACGGACGCATATTGCAAGCTCAAGGCCACCACGGTGGGCGACTCCGGCTCTGAGTTTGACTATGACCATTACGGATTTCTAGTACGCAAGTCCAAGCTGGACTGTGCACTGCAGCGGGTTGTGCCAAGTGCACTGAAATCCCGGTTATTATACTTGTCACACTACCCGAGACTGGCCGGCCACCCGGGCGGGACGCGCCTGTACTTGACACTGCGTCGTGACTACTACTGGCCATCTATGGGCAATGATGTGCATGCAGTTGCCCGCGACTGTGCTTCATGTACGCATATGCGTGGGACAGTGTTCAACCATCAAAAATGCTTAAAACTGTTTCCCGCCTCGGGCTCCTTGGAGTTCGTGGCAATGGACCTTCTTGGGCCTCTCTCGAAATCTAAGGGGGATTTACGTCCGTTCTGGTCATTACCGATCACTTCTCTAAACTGACAAGGGCTATACCTATGAAGTCTACAACAGCTTCCGCTGTTGACCAGTCCTTTTTGGACAATTGGATTTATGTATATGGAGCCCCTAACACTATATAATCACCGATAATGGACCGCAGTTCACTGCCAAGTTTTTGGAGACTCTCTGTTCCCTTCTAGGCGTACGTCAATCCCTGAGGACGGCCTACCATCCGCAGACAAACGGCCAGGCGGAACGCTTTAATAAGACCATTTTGAACAGGCACTACGTGGCGGAGCATCAGACCGAATGGGACGCATTGATTCAGCCCCTCATCTACGCGTACAATATGCAGGTGCATAGGACTACAAATACTACTCCCTTCGATCTGGTCTTATCAAGACGTACGCCCAGTACTACAGTCCACGACCATCCATCGGTTTACTCTCCCTCTCTAGATGATGTTAATTTGTCGCCCACGAAGGTCAATAGAAGTAACCTCAAGAAACTCCATGCGTCTCTTGCTACAGCCCGTTCTCGGACAACGCGTACCCAGGAGCTGTACAAGGAGGACTTAGACCATAAGGTCAAGTTACTACTTAATGTCCAACCTGGAGACTTTGTTTACGTTGACCAACCGCCACGGACGCAAGAAGAGAAAAAAAGGGAGGGCTATTTCTCTCACAAGCTTTTACCAAAAGCTACTGGTCCGTATATTTTCAAAGGCGTCACAAAAGACACTGTGACACTTGAAAAAAACGGTTTGCTAAATACCTATGGCAATAGCCGTATCACTCGGGCTCTTTCTTCAGCAACAGCACATGCACGGACACAGGCAGTCGTGGCCGACCCTGAGGGGCCGTTTGCTGAGCAATCGGTCGACGAGGAGGATGGAGACGATGCCTTCACGGCAGAATTTGCCGTTGACCGTGTAGTCGGACATAATTAAACCCCATACGGTATGGTTTACAAGGACCTTTGGTACGGATACAGCGCGCACAATGATACGTGGGAGCCAGAGGATCATATCCCATACAACTTTATTAAGTGCTACTGGGAGCGCCAAGCGACCTAGAATGGGAATAGAACAAATGACCTAAGATGGACTAATCCGGGCAGACTTAACATGGACTAGGCAGCTCAAAGCCTCACAAAGCAAAGGCATCTCAAAGCCTCACAGCGCAAAGAGGAGGCTTTGAGCCTCCTCTTTGCGCTCGGTTCAACCTCGTCCGAATCGGCCGGTTGCTGCGAACGACGGCCACCCTTACCGTTGCTAGTGCCAGTACTGGCCCCTGGTGTAGCCCCAAAGTTGGTTAAATCATCAGTAACATTACGGGTGAGCATACTCACCACGCCCAAATGGACCAAAGATTTGTCACGCACCGCTACTGCTCTCTTTCAGCCGTTGCGTGCTTCGACCAGCTCGGACATCCATCCCTACACCTCTAGGAGGAAGGAAGGCAAGTCCTCGGAAACGGATAGCCCAAGCCCCTTGATGCCAGACTTGCTCCAATAATACGGACGTAGCAGGCGACAATGAATCAGAGATCGCTGACATGGCCTTCCCACTAGGAATTTCTTGGATGACCGGCTTCGGGCTCGTAGTGCATATTTCGCCTGACTTCTCAGTCGAGCTCTTAAGCAGCAAACTCTTGGAAGCCGCCAGAACCGGCTGTACTTGAGGGACCGGCAACGGACCACCACCAACAAGTGGATCGGAAATTACGACAGGAGGAGCTGCCGACGTGTTCGTGTCAATATCCGCTGATGGCCTAGGAGCAGTTGGCGAGCGGTGCGCTTGCATTGCGGAAGCCCATGGTGTTAAGATGGGAGTACCGGGCCGAATCTGCTCCCATGGGCGACCAATAGTGGGCGTGGACAGAGATTGAGTAGCCGAGGACCATGACCTACCCTGCGATCCGCTCGGATGACCATATCCTGGACCATGACAGGCGTAGCGATAATACGGATCGGAGCACCGACCAAATAGGCGCTTCCAATCGTCACCAGTACGAACGTGGTTAGTTGAGGCTAACGGCATGTCCAATATACGGTCTTCACAACAGTCGTACCATACGTACGCCGTGTCGCGCTGGGTCCAGTCCAAGTTCTCCATGGTCCGAGAGAGAGCCTCCACATAGTCAGCGGACGTACTGCACCCTCACATTATCATCTTCAAGTCCATCTGACGCGCAACGCTGATTACAGTAGGTGATAACCAAAACAAACGACTGCGACCGGGCTAATCGAAGAAGAAGTGGTGCAGGCGTTCGTCTGTATGACGGTAGTGCCACTTAATCCCGTCACAAGCCACCTGGACAAACGCCATGACAACACAGACCACCCACTCGGACACAGCAATTTGCTTCACAGCCTCTTTGTAGGCCTGGTCGTTACCAAACAGGAAGTGGCTGTAATATGCCAGTACGTGCGGGGATATTACGGCCAAAGGATTGGGCACGGACAACTTTTTGAAACGAGTAGGCCACTCGGCATAGACCTGACTACGTTTGGACGGAGACACATCGTGGAACTCCACGTTGTGGCATAAACGGATACGCTTCTCGGACTTGTCGCGGAAGCGGGCATCCATCTTACGGTCATCGACAAAACTGTCATGGTACAGCCAATATAGTTGTTCGTAAGGCCTCTTGAAGGCAACCAAACTCAAGGATGGTCGAACGGCAACTTTCGCCTTCAAGCTTAGAGCAGACCGCAACACGATGGTCATCAGTTTCTTCTGATATGACCGTTCTTCTGTGCAACGAAAGTAGAGGAAATCGCACAGTAGACCATTACTGGCCGTGACGCAGCTATCATCCAAACGCCACAATGGGCCCACTTGGCCTTAAACGACAATGCACCACCGCGGCCAACCCCCTCCTTCTCAAGCACGCGATCGTTGACCGGGATGGCCGCAAAAAGCTGAGCATGAAGGGAAGCGGAATGCTCTTCCATGAAGTGTTCAACGGTACAGGGCATCCAAACTTTCCTGTCCGTTACCGGGATACGTGGTTGCCCAAAGCGACGCCCGGACTGGAAGCGACCTACCGGTAAGCGAGCGGACGCTTCGAGAGCTTCGGCTGAAGACAAATCGCCCTTCGCACGCGGCTCCTTTCGAGGGATACTGTCCGACATGGTCTGCAAGAAAAGGAAGTAAATGGGGAGTTATCGCAGTGCCGAACGGGATGTCGCAAAAAGACAATGATGGACAAGACAGAAAGAGGACGTCCTGAACTTAAGGGAGGAGGAATGTCGTAGAATGACGTTCCGCCGTCAACCCCTTGACCCTTACGACGGTGGTGCCGTGCCGCTGGCATTGCTGGCTACGTGGACAATTGTTGGACAATTTCGTGGACCATGGCAGGTCTATTTAGTGACAGGTGTCCCGCGACGGGTGACTATTTATTTTTAGTTATTTATGCAGCTTTGTAGTTTAGCGAACGCTTATTGGGTGACTGACCGGACTGCGATCTCGAAATCACATTTCGAGTTGTATATAGTCCACAGTACGGCCGGAAAAGTAAAGGCAAGAAGCACCACCGAAAACAACTTGGCGCAAAACTCCCAACCACCTACTACGCGCCTCCTTCACATCGTCCGTGTACTGGTCTGGTTAGGCAGCGTTGAGCCAACCTCAAACCGCGTGTTTCCTTGTTCCCACTTACAGTCTGTCCATAGTTGGTGTTTTGTCGTCAGCTCTACCACCTCTCCCTACCGCTACCGACGAAGTCAGCTCCGGCCAAAGAGGAGTAATATACAACAATTACGGCAGTCTAGCGGTCGACAAATGGAAAAAAAGGTATCAGGAACCGCTAAAAGAACAGGAACCGCAAAAAGACCAGAGAAAAAGAAGGCACGTAGTTCCCAATAACATACAGGAGCTGCTTTATTGGAGAAACAGGATGAGAAACTTCGATCAGTCACCCCAGCAAGCAGCCCGGACCAAGTACCGCAGACGTCCAAGCTGCCGTGCAAGGCAGATTTAGATTTAGAATTCGGAAGGGAAGGCGGGGAATACTGCTTGAGTCTATGTAACGTGTGATTAGATTTGTCTTGTGATTTTTTTCGATTTTTTCATCTGAATTTGAATTGTTTTAAGTTGATATTTTCGTTTTGCGAGTGATGTACGCGAGTGATGCACAAGGTACGAATGTTATGGTTCAAGTAGTACGTGGCATGCTCACGTGTATTGTCAGTCTACAATAGTATAGTGACGGTTGCATTATCGGACCATTGCATTATTGCATTTGTGTCAAATGCAACTACGGCATTCGATTCAATTACTGCATTTGATGCATTTTAGTGCAAAGTACGGTAGTACAGTAGTGACTTTACAGCACCTCGCGAGTCTATATGAAGTGCTCCTGGCTTGGTCTCCAGGTCCAGAGAGGCATCAGTGTTCGTGTGACAAGCAACCTGATCCGCGCTTTAAAGTTTTCGCAGTAAGCTGTAACAGTACAGTACATTACTTTGCCAAGAGAGAAAAAGAGACCTTTTATTTGTTAAGCTTCAGATAGGGGGTCACTCATGAGACCCGTCTATAGAGGTCAGGTTGTGGGGTAATTGCGAAGTTTTCGGTGATTCGCCAACAGCTGTTACTATACTGTACCATGGATAACAGTTGCTGTAAACGATTCTTTTTCTTAAGATTGAAGAGACAGGTTAAGGCAAATACTGTTGTTTCTAGCCCGATAATCGGGCCAATCAGCATACCGGACTCACACAGATATCAAATTATTCTCTAATCTCTACTAGTCATTGGCTAATTTAGTCATTGGTAAATTACCCAATAGCTAAATAAACGTTGGTACTGTAATAACCATACAGTAGCTACTCAACATTTGCTCATTGCTTTGAGCTTTCATATACTGTAGCATGGCATTATATGCAGAGATCTTTGCTCGTCAGTTGGGTTTTCAAACTACTGCGGTATCTATTGGTCTCTACCCACGACGTCAGAGGGTTTTCGTTTGGTTGACTCCAGCATACATTTCTACCGTTGCCCGTCGCTGACCGTTGCCCGTCGCTGACCGTTGCTCTGCGTCCAGCTTCAAGCTATATGTCTCTGCTCGGTTCCCGACTCCACCTTCCGCCTTCCTTTCAAAGCTTAAGCGGTCTCGAGAAGAACCTACTTGTGCGAGAGGTTATTGCAGGTCGACCTATAGCAACCCTCTCTACCCAACCTATATTCATGCCACTGCAACTCAGCTCCTCTAACGTATCACGTCTGCTGTGTCTGAACTGGCCTCCGTTCTCTTTTGGTACCCTCCATGTCTTCCCCTCCCCCGCCATCCCCTCTTGAACCCTTTCCTCACTGTCCTTCTTCCTCTGCTCCACTATCCCAAATGCCACCCCTCCCGATGCAGCTCGCTCATATTTCCAATGCCCCCTCCTCCTCACAAGACTTACCTCGTGCTCAATTAGATCTTCCCTCCCAGCCCCTCGTCCATCCCCAATCTTCTTCTCATCGCCCCGCCCCTACTTCAGCTTCCGATCAGTCTACTCCAACTCCTAATGGAGGAGAGACCCCTAACCCATGTTCTTCACGCAAACGTCGTTCCCATCTTGGCATTAACTACGCTCAGAAGCGTCGTCTTTGCGAACTTAGTGAGGAATTTCCCAACGCTGGCCATGGCTTGCTTGCAAGAAAGCTCTATTACGAAACTGGTCGTTTATTAGAACGTAGCACTGTTTCTAGAGTTCTTCAGAAGAAGGATACTTGGGTTAACGTCGATAAGGGTGATGAGCAGCGTCGTCGTTGCACTTCCCCGCGTTTTCCCATTATTGACGAGATTCTATGGGAGATGATCCGCAATCGGGCCATCGTGCCATCGTTCAGAAAAGGCCTAGGAGATCGCGAGCTGGTGAAAATCACACGGAATATCGCTCGGGTATTGGCCCAGCTTGGAGGAAACGAAAAGTCTCACGTTAATTATGTCGCCGGGTTGGATTCGTTCAAAGGAAGTGTGAGTTGGGTCTCCTCGTTCAAGAAAAGATTAAGAATTGGACCGGAGAAAGGTGAAAGTCCAAGGGGTAACTGTACAGACAACAGCTTGGACATCTGGGCAAACGAACTAGACACACAGGAGACGAAGCGATTGCTGTGTAATTGGTCTCGCCTTGAAGACTTTTACTTTTTGGAGGCAAGCGTCTTGGCCACAGCGGTATTACCAGAGCAGGTTGTTGAGGAAACTCCATCGTCTTCTTCTGGGGTTTCCCAAGATGGAAATGTCCGAGCAGAGGATTCCGTGCAGTTGTTACCAATTCAGAATCACGGGACTGCCGCTAGTGGCCCAGAGTTGGGAGGGGCTGGGTTCCCAACATTCAACTTCTCCCTCCCACCTCTCAGCCATACGATTCCAGGGTGCATTGTGCCAGGTACCGCAGGGTCTCCCAATGCAACGACGCTTGCATCTACTGGCAACGGGTCAGGATCTGCAAATCCCATAGCGAATGGCACCGGATCAGGGTCTGTAAATCCTATTGCGAATGGTGAGGTGAATGCAACTATGGCAGAGCAGATGGTTACTTCTGGGGTCAGTCATATCGTCCCCATCACTGTAGAGCCCATGCTCATGAATGGGATTACTCCGGTCCAGGTTACTGCGTCGGAACCAAGTATCGGCACTGGTGCCGAGCTCCCTAACGCCTTACCAACGGGCGCCATACCTTCTTTCAACCAGGCTATCAGAGCAGCTACGCCGGGTGTTTTCAATGCCTATGGGCTAGGGCGGATCAGCTCCATGACCGGTGCTCCGAGTGGCAGCGCAGTATGTCCCGTCAATACAAGCATGGTGGGTGGTAGTAACGCCATAGTTGGGGACCCATCTCAATACGAGGGCGGATTTCAGTCCTTTTGGCGGGCTTCGGAGCGCGACGCCGGCAACACAAGAACACCTCAGTTTGCTGGGCGTGGGGGGAGCTCCCGTGAAGAAAATCAAGCAGGTCAGAGCCAGCCGGCAGCGGACAACAGGCAACCCGTATTGGACGATGATTCGGTCGTCATGTTGCTGCTCTGTTCGAATGGAAATGGGAAGCAGCTTGCGCCTTGGATCGTGGGAAAACAACAACTGAGACAAATGGGAGAGAGGGAAGGCGAGGTTTGGTACGATAGCAAGATACGTTATTTCCATAACATGCGAGGGTGGCTGACATTTCGTATTGTGCGCATGTGGCTTGAGGAGTTTGACAAGTCTCTGGATCACAGTGTTGTCTTGTTGTCTAGTCTTCTAACCGGCCCGGACTTGGATCAACTCAAGTTGAAAAATGTGACGGTGGTACCCATCCCACGTTCTGACCGCGTGCAAGACTACTCGACAAACTCGGCATCGCGTGCAAAGATGAGTCCTCTTTATTCCGGTATCGAAGATTACTTCCGGGCTAAATACCGATGCTTTGTCGTTGATCGCGCATTAGGATACGTCTCTCGTGACACAAAGATTAAGCGATTGTCGCTAAGAACAGCGGCAAAGTTTATAGAAGAAGCTTGGGAGGGGGTTCCAAAACCATTGGTGCGAAAAGCGTGGCGACAACTCAGCTACATCCCTGCCAGTATTCTGAGAACTGCCAACTCCCTACGCGTCAATGCTCACTCCTTGATTGAGAAACAACTTTCGAAACTGACTGATACCGTCCAGCGGTATAAAAATGCCATAGAGTCGAGCTCTGCGAACAGCACCGACAAAAAAGAGGTTACAATGACGGCCCCAATGCCATATGTATGGTGGTCATTGGAGGGCTCTGCCTTGCATCCTACGGGCACATTGAGGGATTTCGTGCGCAGTGTCTGCAGGACAGATACTAAGTACGACGATAGCAGCGATGAGGATTCAGCCGCAGTAGGAGCATCAGTTCAGAGAATTCGTGACTACAACGATGCCTTACTAGCGGCAAGTAACCTTGCCGCATTCATTCGAACAGAGGAATTCAGCGACGGCAGAATCCGTCGACTTTATTTGATATCAACCCTGCAATCCGAGTTTAGAAAACTGCAAGAGCAAGCAGAAGACGAGGAGCAAAGACGGCTTTGGCAAAATTAAGATGTACATCACTGTTACTTACAGTGGAGGCGGAGGGCGTGTACTTGTTCAGAGCAGACGTTCGCCCCGGCATGGTACATTAAGCGCACAGGAGACATTAAGGGTACCCTGTCGCGCTCTTTTGAGATACCCTGGGTTTTCGCTTGACTTCCGGCATGCACTCACGTTGACAGGGAAGTTTAGACCTTGGACAGGTTCGTCCCTAGGTCCACAGGTTTGTAGCAGAATAAATGAATTGCCGCAGAGGCACGTTCTCCAAGCTTTTGCAGCAATCTGTGTGACTACTCACAAGTACCTCTTCGCTTTGAGAAATTCATTGCAAGCTTCATCATTCATAATTGCTTCAAACCCTCTTGAAAGTGCCCGCTTGAACTCCTGGTTCTCCGAGTCGACCCTGGTATGACCAGGGTGAAGCTTGTTCACTGGGTTGTACATTAAGACGGCACCATTTGCAGGTGGCTCGAGTCTCTCGGCTTCAATGGCTGTTTCACGTAAATCATCCTCTGTGAATTCCCAATCCAACTCATCGGCGAGCTTCCTCAGGACCTCTACCTGGATTTCAATACCTTTACCCATCCAATCTTCATAACGAATGTCGAGATACCTTCCAGCGCCAATCGACCCTAACGTGGCTGCCCTCTCTTTCAAGATATGTTCAGCGACACGGACCCATTGACTTGGATCACCAAAGGGAGTTCCAGCAATGTTGCCACTGTGGACAGAGGAGTTCCAGTTTTGATAGACCCAACTCCGCACCTCAGTGCGTAGATCACGGTGAGTGATGACGGTCAGATCCGCCAACTCTCCAAGCTTTCCACCACGTGAAAATAACTTGAAGGGACCTGGGCCGTGCATCTTCAGCAATAGACTAGTGTTGAGAGAAGAGTACGCTTGAAGCCAAGTCTGTCTCATGTTATCGTATTTGCCGGTCTTGTGGTTTTTCCATATCGCGATTAGATCGGCGTACCAGCCTGCAACTGTGTTGGGATCACGCTTTCGCATGAGAATGCGGAGAACATTGTAAACCCAAGTAGAACCCGTGCGAGGGAGTCCAGCAGCTACAACGACAATTGGACGTGGTTTGGGGATGGGATGAGAATGTCTAGTTAATGTGGATGGACGAGAGGGAGAGGGAGTAACGGAGGAAAAGAGAAGGGCAGCTGTGAGGATGCCGAGGACAAAGGTCGTGGAAAGTTGAATGGACAAGGGCAGCCGAGAGAGGGCTTTGCGGGTTCGCCAGAATGGGAGGTGGGATGATTTTAAGGTCATGGCGGGAACGATAGGGTGATGACAGGAAAATGTGAGGAATTCGCAATGAAAAGAGGGAGAAACCTGTGGAGATAAGCCATCATTGCGGGAGAAAGAGGATGAGGTTTGTGACGGGCTTTGGTGGGGAGGGCGATGGGTGGTAGATGTGAATTCGATCCAAGTATGTAGTTCTCAGAACAAATAGCGCACTGCATCGTCAAAAGGCCCTGCCATATTGAGATAAAAGATGGGCAGTGAAACGCGCTTGAAATTTAGATGTTTGCAATCGCAGGAAGAAAATTTAGGGTGACTACATGGTCTTACAGTATTACAGTATCCTATAATCACAAAAAGAATAATTACCTTATCAAGGTAATAGCTGACGGGCAGCATACCGTACAATACTGCACACAAATTTTTTACTAAACTTCATACGACCTCTACTTCTGTAAGCCAGGATACTTTACAGAACCATGACTTCGGCGTACACAACGCTGTCAGAAGCGTACTGTTGTAAGACTGCAGCTCCTGCATAGAGGAACAGATATACAGCGAATACACGTTTGCAACGTGTATTGTGGCACAGCAATGCAATCTAGGTAAGCACAGACTACATTAGGTCCCTCTCCCAAAGACTGGGTGATTCTTCAGTGACTTCGTACCTGAAGAATACCTAAGAAAAAAGGTATGTACGTAAGTCAGGCACAGTATACGAAGAAGAGACAATAGAAAATTCACTCAGCGATATTTTATTGTAAAAATTGATTTCCTCAATGAGTGGATCAGGTTTTCAGGAACAAAATCAATTGATTTTATTCAAGGGGTAAATTGGGTTAAATTGGGTTTTCTCGAATGGGTTCGTATACTTAATTTGCGTAAATTGGGTTTACTTGAATGGGTTGGTATACTTCCTAGCTAGACTTTGGGTTTACTTGAATGGGTTGACTTTGGGTAAATTGGGTTGGTTTTAATTGAATGTTTGGGTTTACTTGAAGAAGAATGACGCTTTATTGTTTGAGGACAAGTCCGCACTACACAGGACCTTGGGTTCTGCTAGACGGATGACTCCGGGCAATGGCTGAACCAATTGCCCACTCAAGCGAGAAGGGGACCGGAAGAAAACTCCACCACCTGAACCGAGGATTCAGGGGGCTCCAAAAAACTCCCGCTGTAAGCACATAGGCTTACAGATAGAGACGGCGACGACAACGGCGAGAACTCCGGACGAGCGAGCTTGGCGAAAAGCCCGCAAGGCTGTGAAGACCGCAACCCCTCGCACTCCGTCAAAATGACGGTGGATTTGAGTGCGGCAGGGTACGGTGGACTTCCGCAAACCTTGTTCGAGTAGTAGAGCCATCCTTATACACCTTTCCCAGTTCGTCCCACCTGCGCTGGGGGCGCGGAGAGGCAACCCACTCGATGTGGCTATCGACAAGAACGTTGCAGCGAGAGGTCTCCAGCCGTGACGGGAAATCTCCTGAGGGAAGAGCCGGATGAAAATCCGGCGCCCAGGCCGTGCGCGGGCGCCGAGCGAGATGAAGTGGAGGTTGAATGTAAACAGTCCAGATGAGATGGATTGAAACACTATTATGTAGATAGTACATGTTTACTTGAATGGGTTGGTATACATAATTTTCCTGCTAATAGCAATCGCACACTAGGACTACTGTAAGTAGGGTAACCACTTAACTGTACATACCTTAGAACGGAGGTTCTCTGGAATACGCTGTATACACAATTTCAAGTTGCGGCCTAAGTGTCGCTCAAAACTCCTTCCAACAAACAACTGGCGTTATTCTGGACGAGTCTCGCCGCGTGACGAGCGAACAATGTTCGCTGCGCATCAGCAATCGGAATGGCTGCCCGTGCGGCAATACCAGTCGCAAACCGGTTGGCGAAGTACCGAGCGGAAGGGTGCCAGCCCCACTGACTTTGGGTTGGTTTACTGTGAGTAATGGAAAGTTGGGAGTCCTCTGTACTTGTTTTATTCAAGTAATTACTCAGATTCGACATTCCGATCATTAAACTCAACATTACGGAACTTTACCGTAATTCAAGTCTTCTACGACGTTTCGTGCAGTATCGCCCCTGTATACGGCGGCGATTGTGGTAGATTTCCTCACCGGTCGAATGCAACCTCTTTTTCACCGGCTTTTAGTGCATCGCATCCTCTGTCCTCTGACCGCAGAGGATGCATTTGAATGTGGATATTAGTCAGAGCAGTACAAAGCTTAAAAACTAAATCGTATCGATCCTCTCAGCGCCACTTACTCCCACTCACACCCCACAATATACAAAGCCTCCGAAAATATTTTCACCAATGATCCTATCTGATGCAATTATAACGTTCCCGACCTCCTCTTCCCGGGAAAACGAACAATTCCTAGGATTTTTCTTTGGAGTAATAGCCCTCGTAATCTTCGCAGCCCCTTGATATCCTTTGTCCATCAACACAGCCCACAGCCTCGGATACGCATCAGAAAGAGGTCCAATATCTTGAATACTTCGCCATGCAAAAGGGCTTTTTCAGAACAGATCTATGAAATTCTACGTTGTGCTGGAATATGTCTAGATCCGAAACAGACCCTGCATATTTCATGGTACAATTAACAACGAGCTCATTGGAAAGCACGCACAGCTCCATTTTGTAGCCTTAAAACTTGTGATTCCCACGGACGGTTCGCTTGTTAAAAAGGTACATCCATCACGTATCTTGTTGCTGGAAAGTGCTTGAACCGCTTCCAATCCCTAAGCAAATTTCCAAGCTGAAATAGGGACATATTGCGTTCTATCAGGCCTTCATACAGAGGCCAACTCAAAATGTCAATAAACTTAGTCACCATTTTTCAAATGCTGGGACCTTCAAGCTGAAAAACTTTGCAATAATTTCCCATGCTTCTCCATACTTGAAGGTAGTAAGCGTCATGAGAACTATGAATTTTCCACTTTGCTTCGGTTTTCGGCCCGGCCTGACCTTTTAATTTTCTTTGACCATGTCCGAGATGATGCCCCATACTGTTCCGAATTCCGATGCATCAAATTTTGTCAAGTCTTGAACTGCTTTATACCCTCCTGCTTCATAAAAAGCGTCGAATAGTGGACAAGAAGAGGTAGATTCGTCATCTGTGGGAGGGTTGTCAGAGTCACTGAAATGTTGGAGTTGATTCTTGCGCTCAACAGCCACATCGGCGAGGATTTCAAGGGCATTTGTGGCATGATTTTGTTTAGGCGCTGGACTGGGCGTTAAGTGAGGGGGGACTGGGACTGGGATTGTATTTCCATGAGGTCTGCTGGTGGTGCAGGCGATAAATGAAGGGTCTCTGTGATAATGCTGTATTTAAAATGGATTTATCTTTGTATGGGATATTCTTTTTGCAATTACTACGTCATTTACAAATTGACTGCGCTTTTCTGTATGAACTGTATTCATTTTGTATTCTTTTGGGTGCCGATACCCCATGAGTTGTGTGGATAACTGATTTATCATTCTTCGTCTTAATTATCTATTTTTGAAGTTCACTAACTTATGATTAAATTTATTTCTCAAGAGGACCTTGTTGCGCAGAAACTATTGGCTCTTTCAAAGGTCCACCCCCCATTGATAGAGGGCTCTATTGTATTAAGCCCTAGCGAGTGACTTAGAGCATCTCCAAAAATTCTGCAAACTCCAAATTTTGAGGACTTTTGGGAAATGGAGTTCCTCGCGAGCGAGCTACCGGAGATCCAATCCAAATCCGGTTGAAGCGCCGCGCTTCAATCGGAGAGGAGTGCACTCCAAAATCACCAGATTTGAAGCGCATTCCAACAGCACAACAGCGCCGTATGCACCGCAGCACGTTTCTGTTCTTGAATCGCCACCGCGCAAAAAATGCTAAACCTTTTTTGCCGTTCGAAATGGCCTTTCGTCTTGGAACTTCGATGTTCATTTCAATTCGTTTGCCTTCGCTGCAAATGTTTAATTTCTTTATCAGGCATTCTTGCGAATTCATCAGTATCCAAAGACGAGCGTGCTTCTACTACAACTTTCGAAGCACGCCAACCTCTCGTCGATTTTCTTTGTCGCAACACTCCAGAGTCAGTACTAGGTTCGCGAGACACTGTCACACAACATGAAACTACTTGTCGGCATAATCTATGCCATTACCGTTAGCCTGAAAAACAGTACAACCTTCAAGATTTGTTTTGAAATTTGTCGTGGAAACCCCTGCAAAACAGGGCCATCTCCTTGAAATTATCCTCCCAAAAGCCCTTCGCAGTAGAGAATAGCGTAGCAATAATGGGAAGTGGGAAAGGTTAGACGAGCGCTGAAACTGTCGTTGCTTGAAAAGCTTGCGTGAACACATCCGAAGATCCTCGGAAGGGTTTCGGCAAGAAGAAAGATGTCTTTTACACTGAGTTTCCTGCTCTGTACGAAAATTATATATCTTTTTGGAGGAAAATGAGCCACTTCCGAAACGGATTGGAGCGGCGGTTGCACATCGGTATCGAAAGGTGCAGTGTGAATGCTTAAATTTCGAAGGCATGATTAGTAGGATAAAGAGTAAAGGACTGAATGGGTCTCCTACGGAGGAGGATATTGAGCGTGCTTCGTTGGCGGTCTATAATGGAGAGGAAAATGTGTCAGATATGTATACGTTCATGTCGGACAAAACGCTGAACCCAGGGCCACAATTTTTCTTCCGCACCGCCCTTTCGTATCTCCGCACAACTCACACATGGAAAATTATTTTACTCTCGCAGCAGAGATCATCTACTCCGCAAGTTGAGGGTCTGGAGAACGTTGTCTACGGACTAATGGAGGCACAGCCCGTGGAGTCAGGGCATATTTTTTAAAAAAACCTGCAATGAGGAGTCTAGTAGGAAGAGCAGCAGGCGACCCATAGGAACAAAGCGTGCAATGGAAGTATCTAACTGTAGCTGCGTGGTTTGTTGTAGCTGCGTGGTTTGTGTGGAGAACATCCCCCGGTGGACTGAAGTCAAAGACGATATCCGTAGTGTCCTCAGCTTCTTGAAATAATGCAGTACGACCCCCCGCACCATCGCTACCGTATGAATAATTCAAAGTTCCACAATCATGCTGTGGAGAGCAACACAGGCTGTCGCAGGCCACTTCATTTTCGCCAGAGACCAGTACTCACTTGCAACAAATAGAAGCTAAAATTAGCGTAAAAGTACCCCAAATACTCTCTCAGCACATTTCCGCAAGCCCTCTTGCCTCACGGTGTACAGTTTTGTCTTGTTGTCTGTAGCGTCACTCAAAGACATGACAATATTTTCCAAGGCGGATATATCCCATATGTTAAGTTATAATACCATTCAAATACCTCCCTAGACACTATGTAACTTGGAGTAATTGTAGGATATACACCAGAATTAACAGTAACAAAGTAGTTGCTCACTTCAAGAATATTCAAGTCATTCATTCCCTCGGTAAGCCCGAACTGAAATGACCATATCCAAAGATATAGTGAAAAATTATTTCCATTCGAACAGAAGGTTCACCCTCTTTACCAGTCATGATAACTTACAGAGCTTTTGTACAATTTTTCCCGTACCATCCTACACAGTCCAAGCAACCAGTACACCCAGGAAACCCTGCAGCAGCAAATGTTCGTTCGATACGTTGAAGATCATCTGCGTTTGTCCTTCGTAGATAGACTGGTGAAAACACCTTCGTAAGTACCATACAAAACTTTTCTAAACAGTTTGCCGATGTGGTTTCCGATATATCAAACATTTTATCTGGATATCAGAACAAATCCATGAGTAAGTTGTCTTAATGCGCAGATGATCTTCAGAATTTGAGTTATTACAATTCGTCCTGAGGCATCAGGACGCAGTCCTTGTCTCATGTATACAGATTTTTGTGTTACCCTGGTGATCATTAAATTGAATACTTCCCTTGGTATTCTAAATCTTCGTTCAAATGCATATTCTGGTTGTTCGGGTCCACTTTGGTCAGTTCCGGGACGTTTTCGTTTTGAGGCCAAAAGAACTTCAACAGATAGTGAAGATGAGCGCCAGTATAATCGCGTTGAATATTAGGAGATTTTTCTTGATAAAATACTCCCTGTTTTCTGGAATTTGACATGATATCAATAGCAGCCATCTGATACCAGAAAGTTATAGTAAACTCTTCAAGCTCCTCTAGTTTGAAGAGAATGGTATGTGTTGTGGCCATGTTGGACTTTGTGGACGATATTATCACTGCGAAGTTGGAGCACAACTTGTAATCTTGCGGTGTGATGCAGTTGGCAGCCAAGGATGCAAGCACTGTAGTTTATTTACGGATTTGAAGCCAGCCAATTATATGCTTTCTAATGGCATCGTTTGGGTTGGAGTTTGAAAGTGGGTGGATATGCTCTTAAGGGGTCACCAGGATACAGGTTTCATTAAAACACGAGTTCGAATTGGAGTAGGAACTCGAGCAGAATGCGTATAAAAGGAGCATAGCACTGATGCAAAAGAGGCACACGGGTAGTCAGTGCCGTTAACCTGATACCGAACAACGTGCCTGTTGATAGCCATCATTGAATTACTTCACCTCGATCCCCAGAACTGTGCAGTACAGTACTGTTGTGACAACTATGACAACACATTGGCAAATTTTTGGTACCGCGCACATTAATCCATTATAACGCTACATGAAAAGAGAAGTCCTTACAAAGAAGGACGCCTCGCAGCGAACGAGCGCATAACTTCGTTATTATTGCAAGTGAGCACGATAAAATAGTAATATGCAAAAGGGGGAATTTTGGGTTATTTTCATGTATGTAAAATCTGACCGATTGTATCCACGCCGCTACTGCGTGATGGTGGGGAATTCTTCACTGATGGGTAACACTAACTAACAAATCTAGCAGGGCCGGCTCAATTTCAGCAAAATGTAAGCAACTTCTAATGCATCAAGTCCGTGCTATGAGGAATTTGAAATGAAGCAAATCAACGCAACAAATTGTAAGCGAAAATACGCCGACGGACCAAATCAAATGGTCGCAGCAAAAGCAGGAAGGCGACAGAAAAAGGCAAATGACGGTCAACCAATGGGTTGAGAATTCTATACATACGGGTCAACCTCTGAGGTAAATGGGGAGTAACAGGGATAGATGCGACTCCCTCAGCGATTTTGCTCTATCCTGTGTTCATGTGTTCGTATACTAGGCTCATGTCACAATCGAACATGCTACTAACTACCCAAAGCACACCTTTACAGAGCAGCTCCTTCCAATAATGTGAATAAACGCCGGCTCCCAATTGTAGAAGAGCTAGATGTAATGTTAAAGTGTGAAGACGTTTTCACGGCAACTACTGTAAAGAATATAGTATTCTTTACTCTGTGAAAAAAATACTACCGAAGATATATGCCAATGCCTCAGAACTAAAAATGAACGAAGTGAAAGTGAAGAGCAACCTTCGATTTCGTGAAGCTTGGCGTGAAAAAATTCAGAAGAAACACGTACACATCTATATTCAGTACCAGCTGATAGAAAAGCCAACGAAAAACCTCTGCTATATATTTCCTCCAGGAGCGAAACTATTAATCGAGGAAAGAAAATAACTGACAGGGAGAAAGGATAAAATCTTGCGTCTTGCTGCATGGTTGTGCCACGACACTGCTGTTGAGCAACAGGGGCCAAACAATTATCGAAACATTCTTTTGCTTAGAAATATTTATGGAAAGAACGTTGGCCCGAAACAAACAGCAAGTTCCTTATTTTTGATTAAACAATAATTTTGAGAAAGACAGCCGGGAAGAACTTTACTGGGATCCCCAAGGCGTCGAAACTTAACTGCGGCACAGCAACAATCCGTCCTGCCTTCAAGACTCAAAACACATAAAATACAAGAGGGCGAAGACTGAAATCGCTATGCAGCAGAGTTAGTTCGCGTGTCAGATTAAATGAACAATGAAAAACATGTTTCTGTGAAGAATTCATACAATTTTTCAGTGATGTGTATATAGGGTAGTAAACGGGAGATGACCTGGAGATAATAATGAAGATTAATCTAGCGAAGGGTCTTCTTGGTTTTGTTGGCAGTGTAGATTGTCAGAAATAGGAGTGTAATAATTGACCAAAGGCGTAGTCAGGGCTGTTAAAAGGAAAGAGAAGAAGCCTACCATGGTAATAGAGGCTGTTGCGGGTGAATAACTTTAGATATGGCTTGCCTCCTTTGGTGACCCTGGTAGTCTGAATGACATGATCATGACGCTACACTCAACTATTGTTAAACATGTTGTGAGAGGATATTCTCCGCCACAGTTTCCCTAAAAGTTTAATAGAAAGCAACGTACGTTTCTGTACCAATTGAGTAGTTTAATATTCCCGGACTGGGTAGCCTTCATCAAAACAATCAAGCAGAACAGTACCAGTCGTCATAAATCGTTCGTAAGAGTACAGGAAGGCATGCGCGAAGATATAGAAAACCCTTTAGTGATGTTACCTGTGCTCTTCTATATGTTATCACAGCCTTCAGTTTATTTTTTGCGTAAGTACATATCTAATGCCATGAGGACGTGCTTGATCATTCACGACATGGTTGTAGAGGGGTGAAGATATACTTATGAAGTTGTTATGAACATACACCAATTCTATGAAGAAGCGATGAACATGTGTGCAAGTATTATTTCATTTACAAGGAATCATATGCTGATATTGATGCATTCTATAGTGGATCCTGGCCGAAAATGATTTAGTCTTCAATGGTAGCAAATAGACAAAATCGTATCACCGTCATAGCTGAGCACTATTTCTTGACTAATGACCCTATATGGAATACATGTAGCGGCCAAGGCGAAAATACTTTGTAAAACAGAGCTTTGAAATACTTTACCAAACTCAGCGCGAGGCGATTCGGAAAAGAAGGGGGTCTGGAGGTATCCCACAGTATGGTGCGGTCTCGTACCTTTCAAGCGATCCTTTCCCTGTACAGTGCTCTTCTGGAATATCAGAATATCCAGAGAACGTTTAAACCTGATTCTGTGGGTTTCGGGCACCCACACATTGACCATTGTTGTACCAGATGGATCTTGTGCTGGTGTAGGTGGCGCCTGGGTACCACCCTCTCCATACTCCTTACTTATTTGCTTTAATTCCTCCTCTAGTCCCGAGAAACGCGCCTTTTTACGCGCCATTGCCAAGTACTTTGTACGCATTGCCTTGCCGAATTCTTCAGTCTCATCCAGTCTCTTACTTTCTGGTCGAGAGAATATGTAATCGCATTCCTTCCCTCTATATTTTCCGTACTTCTCTCCACCGATAAATCCATTGACCTAGTATATTCTGTTCTTATGTACTCCTGTATTGCCATATTCTCACCTTGAGAGCCTTGTCTAAACCTACTCTTCTTTTTCTGCATGTCTTTCTCCGCTTCCAATAGGGCCGAATTAGTCACCAGTTGCGTTGCTTCTCCACTATTGGTTGAGACCTGGTCACTTGAAGAAGGAGGTTTTTAAGCCATCGACGTAAAAGGCATAAAGCTGCTCTCAGGATGTTCCTTCAATACGTTGCACGCTTTAAAGTAGATCCAAATATCGGTTGCATATTCCTTTTAGTTGCATTCTATCGTCTTCTACTGTTCATTTTTGATGGATACTGCTATAAACATGCCTTTAAAAGCCGAAGCAGGACTCAAAACTTCTTTAACTCCACTGAATATGCCTTGATGAGACACGCTATAAAAGGGTAAAGGAGCTCAATTGTATACCTTCCCATGAAAATTTCCTGTGTTTATATGCTAACAACGAATCCACGGTCGATGCCGGTAACACTGTTACCGATGCTGCCACAATTTCGAAACTATATGGTAACATCCGGGAATTCAGACGACGTCTAGAGTCTGAAATGTGGCGCCAGACTTTCAAGACAAAGTACTGTAAGCACAAATTCGTCACATTTCAACCAATACCGCGATTGAAACTACCTCGCCAGCCATTTCGTACAAACTTTACATTAAATTCATAAACACGTACGATGCGCAAGACTTTTTCGTGGCACACAGCGCAAACTAACTACCTTATGAATTTATTTGGAAAGGAAAAATACCTTGATCCAAGAAAATCTCCTTTCACATGGCAAGCAGAGAAGTATTTCATCTCCTTATTTCCATTACAACTTCACCGTGCATGCTCAACAGCCACATTGATCGCAAGCAAGAATTCCTACTCGAGGTATATGAGTGCAACTCAACCATATATCTTAGGACATTCTCGACGTTTGAAAAGTACTCACTCGATCACAGAGAAACTATACTCCCACAAAAAAGCAGTGAAAATACATGTAACACCGCGGGCGACAAAGACATTTTTCAAGAGAATTCATAACTCCTTACCAAAACATAGCTCTAGCCCTACCGCAAGCGAGCTCATTTTTACCAGCGAGCTCAAGATAACAATATCATCCTTCTTGTGTCATAAATGACGACTTTATAGTAGCGAAAAACTTACACGCATTGAACAATGAACTGCGACGCACTCTCTACATTAATTACAGGGTGAAAGACCTTGGGGATGTGATAAACGTCGTTGTCTATACATTCAAGCAACATTCTTACGGTGAGTGTACACACATCTAACAAACCAGATTGACGCAAACAATTGTAAAATCGCTATTCATACAAATAGCCTGGCCTCACCAAGATCCTACATCTCAGGGTGAGATACGTCCGACGTCGAAGAAACAGAGCAGCACCTAGATGCTACTACATACCCTTATGCGAGATTTATCGGAATGGTACCATGTCTAGTTAACTCTACGATATTAGATCTTCCGTAATTCAGAAAATTATTGCACGCAACACAGTCAGGACAAAGAATAGTCACAGAAAGGTCTTAAAAACTTCTAAACCCCTTAGAACCGCTGCAGATGTAGGACTGTACTGAAGCCCAGTAATTAGCTCTTTCTGTGCACATTCCGGTAGTTTCTACGCTGCTTGCACGAATTCCCGAAATTCCGCATCCTCGATTTTGACTTCCCGTGCCGGTAACCTAATCTTACCTTGCTCACGTCAGATAGGCATCTTAAGTCAAAAGTACCTGTGAAGCGTAATACATAGGAAAGAGCAAGACGATATGCCACACTAAATAGATGAAAAAGCTCCTTGCATATATTGTTGCGGATCACATTGGAATCATACTCCAGTTATCGCTTTTGCTCAGTCACATTTTGCCATCAAAGACTCAACATAAATCGATTTCTAGTACCATAAAATGAGAAAAACACTCAAAAAAGTACTACCAGGGTTTAAATATCATATCCGCATTTTAAAGCTTATTTTCTGACTAAACCGCTATCATTCGGGGTCTGTCTGACATACCGCGCAAAGCCCAGCTTAACGCCGTCGATTTATAGTACAGTACTGTAAGTGCTTGCTACGCCGTCGTCGCAGTCGATCTGCGGCCCCTGCTGCGTTCTCAAAGATACATGATAGCGCCTCTCCCAAAGTTCTTGCTTTCCTCCCTCGGTATGATTATTATATTGAGAAATTAAGAATCGTAGACGACACCGTCCGTTCCTTTCACCAGCGTACAGTGCGTTGGTACTTCCCAATTAAGTCCAACAGATCTCCTTGCCGTCACGAAACTTGCGTTGTGATTAAAACTATTGATTATACAGCATTTCGTCGCACTGTGTAAGGGCGTGGTTCAACAACATTCCATTCCGCCAATACCGACGGCTGTGAAGGAATCAATCCTTTACACTTTATGCACTGATTTACGCTATTTTACATCAACACCATATCTCCTTACACTCAATTAGCGGTCAGCCTGTATAAATACCCGCTCTCTGGTGCTCATCACCGAATTTTGAGACCGGGTTTAATCCTTCCCCATAAGACACAACATCTTGAAAGGTCATAATTTCTGCAGAATTTCTTTTTTGTCTGACTAATGGCTGGCCAGGGGAATTTTCTTTACTTTTTATGCCCTCAAGAGAAATTTCAAATAAAGCTCCTAGAAATAGTTGCAACTTCATATTTTTCCGTTCTCTGCCAAGTCCAATTTGGATGAAGCAGCTGTATAGGTACTTTAAGGCTAGCTAAGCTAGCCTCTACCGTAATAAATGATCTATTATCTCAAGATTTTATTTTTATGTACAATACTGCTGTGCCCCTCCACCTAGTGGCGGGGGCACACAGAATCCCCGAAGTTGTGTATTCACGAAAAATGAGTTGCGAGAAAAACTCTTTACCCCTTGACCAATAATACAGAATTTATATAATATTTGATGGTATTCCTCTTCGGAAGATAGGTCGCACGTCGAAAGATTTCTCAGAAACGTTTTAAAATCGCATTTAATTCATGCGATATTCTGTTACTTATTCCGGACGAAATGTGGGTCTTATATTCTTTTTAGCAGTGGACAATTGTAAATCATAATAGTTTCAAACTAATAGCTGTTCTACGTATCATTAAGATGACACACTCCTGGGTTTAAAAATTTGCTTTACTTAAATTTCCTATCGAAATTTCTTCCACGCTCGCCCACTAAGAATAGCTGATAAATCCTTCTGAATTTTCATATATTCTAATGAATTTACCCAGCCAGTGACGCTGAAGTTAGTCATGAACAAGATCTGGGCGTCTTATGCGCTTAGCAGCGCCATAAATCGCTCTCATTTGTCTACGGATTCTTTTTAAAGTAAATTTCTCGCTGGTGGACTCCAAAAAATTATCCCCCTCCATACGTTTTATTTTTGAAAGTCTGTACTAAATTATAATGCAGGAGGGGTTTAATCTGTTCAAATATCGCAGTGACCTCTTACTATTTTTTCATTGCGAAAGCACGAATATAAAAATGGATGAGGAAGTCTAAAATAAATTTCATCGCTTCATTCTCATTTTGTCCATTTCCATCGTCGTTTACATCAAAAAGAGGATAATTTCTGGGCTGATCTACTTTCAAGGTAGAATTCCTGTCTCCCGGATCTTTCGGTGAATAAATTGATCATTGTCGCATCTATTCTCTTTTCCGAGGCTCAATATCTCTTTATTCCGACAAACATTTATTATTGGCAACAATAGAATAAGAAGCATCCGAGTAGGCGCAAGAAGGTTGCAGAAGGACTCTACGTATAAGGGAATTCAATAAACTGGGGCTTTATTGCATATATAATGGCAGTTTTTTATCCTTTCCGATGCTAAATAAATTCAAATATGCATTTCTCCCATTTTGCTAGAGCCGTTCATAGTGAATTACGAATGCTGGTATCTATTGAGATTTACGCTTATAAGTTGTCTATTGATAAAGAAATTGGGCACTTTGGTCGTTCCCTTCTTCATTTCGTTGCTTCTGTAGGTGTAAAACAAGACAATTATCCTCCATTTCATTCATTCCACGCCAGATACCAGATGGAGCTTATCCATTTTTACTATCTTTTTATGGGCCTGAGATGTGTTGTCCACGGGTACTTATCCAAAATTAAGGGTGATTTTTATCATTTCATTTGGTTAGGCGCATCCCTTTTTCAGATTTTGAGGAATTATTACCCTCTCTGATAAAAGTTTTTTCTAATTAAAGTTTCTTTGAATATGATATCGGATCAAGGAAACTATTTTGAAGATAAGCTAAATTATATACAATTAAGGAGATCACCATCATAATTTCGTTGCGCGAAACACTTCATACACTAGCGGCTCGGTTGAACAATTTTTTTGCTCTGTTTGCAGAGTTTGGGATAAATAATCCTGAGTAGCCGTTTATTCTGCTGATCTCTCATTTCGTACTCACAGGCCGCATTCATCCCAAGTTTTGTCTTCTTGTCCGATGCCCTTGATGATGCCTCGGTCATCTGAGAGATGGGCTTTACAGTCTTATTATTTTATTTTCTAGCTCTAAGAAAACATTGCCATCTGATATCTATCAGCGTGACCCCATACATAATTTGAACGTTCATACTGTATTAATTTACATAAACTGAATAAAACGCTGTTCATATGAAAGCTATGAAAATTTTTCTGTATATAGCGTTGCATGGCTTCATTTTTTTTCATTCATATAGTATATCCGTAAATACACAAAAGATATTCATGTGTCTCTACCAGATCCCTATCTCAAAACCACTACGGCATATTCCAGCATATAAAAGTCACTTGATGTAGGTGAATCCCGTACAAGTGTCTCTTCAACTCCCCTTTCTTTGGATCCACGCATCCCCTGTATTATATACATTTCTCCCTGCTAATAATCCACTCTGAAGGATCACCTCCATGCTCTGCCGAACCTGATTTATTTGGGTTTGGACTCTAGCATCCTAACCATCCCATGAAAATCTTCTGTTTCAAAGTTTGACTCACCTGACCCCCTTGGCTTCGCTATCTATTTCGAGGCTGCTAATTACGACGTACGCGAAAAAGAACGCGGGGTGTATTATACCCCATTTTTCAGTAGTATTATCTTAAGTGTTTGATTAAATTTTTTGTGTTTCTTTATTGTTTAATTCATTATATCAAGTGTTTTAGGCTGATGAAAATGGACAAGCTGCAGACTTTGCTCATTGAAATTCATTGTGAATTTTCAGAACACCAACCCCATCGGATTAAGTCTTCTGTGAGCGTACAAAATCAGATGATGACAGCCATTCTGCGAACATCTCCGTCTGATAATTTGTTCTTGTCTCTAAATGTGTGTAACAGAACGAAAACAAACTATTTCATCAGTTTTATATTTCCAGTGAGCCTCCCATACCGAACCAAAAAATTTTACGTATTTAGGATCCTAATTAACCAAAAAAGATTGTTTCACACCAACCGTTTTACGTTACAGACAGACTATCAGAAAAGTGTCACTTAGGGCCACCTTGATACCGCTGATAACAATTTGTCGTTCTGAATTATCTCCTTTTTTATCTCCATAACTGCACAGATTCTATATTGAAATTCAGGGCTGATTTTCGTCTTTTTATCGAGACTTGAGGGCCACTTCAGTTCATTTGCGCGACATCTCAGATATTCTTCATAATTTTCTCGAAAACTATGCCGATCAGGAAAACACTCAGAGTACACTCAACTTCTCAATTTGCTATGAGAGTTTTTCTTGCGGCACTGTATGGTAAACTTCCTATCATAGGTTCTAATTGGGGATATTCCCGCCGCAACTACCCGAAATGACTTTGCGTGATTCTCAAGGAATATATTGAAACGTATATTATTTCAATGAATCTTTTTCCCTCTATAAGTATTCTTCCCTCCACATTGTATCGACCGCTGATAGAATTAATATTCAGAAGCTTTTCTGTGACTTCTCACCCGTACTAATCATGAAACATTTTGACTCTTTTAATTAAGAGGGGGAGTAAATGATTTTTCCGAAGAGATATTATTAGAGTCCGTGTGATGAATATTCTCATGGTGCTTTCTCCTGCAGCTTTTGTGATACCTTTTGTAATATTGTAAGAGTAGTATACTATGGTAGATTTTCTGGACTGCGGATTTTTCTACTCAGTATTTCTCTTTTTCAGGACGAATTTGAGCTTGAATAATGAAAATAAATCGAATATGAGGGTGCTCTAAAAAGAATTTTCAATCAAACTCGAAAATAGCATCGACATTTTGATCCAAAAATGTGATTCTTTTTTTGTCCATTTTAGTTCTTTTCGAATATTTCTTACCTTAAGAAGTCATTCTGTCTAGTCTATATTAACGGCTTTCTTGTGTAGCCTTGCCATTGTCAGTATAGCAGGATTGAAGTCAATTCTAACTTAATCTTATCTACTCAAAACCTTTTAGGAAAAAATTCGGCGGGCGGTACATTAACGTCGAGTAAAACACTTTTTTACATCAATTTACATTAATTTAACACCCGTTTCCCCATGTGAAGCCTTCTATTATCGGAGAGATCATGAATAGAGATAGAACGAACCATATATTGTAATCCCGGCAAGGAGCAATATGCGCACCTTGTGAGAAAATTCCATTATTGTACAATAGAGCTTAAGCACTTTGAAGAGATACTCGACTTTTATCCGCTCTGTTGACACCGCGAGATTAAACGCTCGTTGGTCCGCGCTAAGCGCATGTAGCTGTAATGGGACTTGAAATTACTCGCGCCGATTACACTCGCTGTCGCCATACAAAAAGCCCTTCTTGTTGCTCAAGTTAGGTCATTCTTCAAGCTGCTGGTCCAATCAGGAGCCACAATATAGCGTCCTGTCATGTCTCGTCCCTTCTACGGGCCCACACCCGCGCAATAACAGCCCATTTGTGCACACAACGGCCTGGAACTTTAGCACATGGAACCTTTTGTGACTATTATACACAAATTTTTGCAGACCTTCCCAACTTGGTCGAGCGATCCATGTTTTCGTCTCTTCAATTAAACCAATGCACTTATCGCGCCCTTAAGCCTTGCTATTGACTTCTTCAGTCCAAGTTTCCGCGAGAAGCGCAGCAAACGGTGCATGTAACAGGGACGTCAAAGGATGCTGATATTCGTCCAAAAACGCATCCATGATTTCCCGGAAGACTTCCGATAGTTGAGACGCATACTTACTGATCATCGTTTCGCGATCGGTCCATCTATACGGTTTCGCGAGTCTATTGAGCAGTACCCAATTTGCTAGCAGTAATCTTCAAGTGTAATGGTTCCGTGCAGTGAGATATAATTCTGCTTTCATGCAGATGATCGAAGCTAAAGTCTGTATGTCCGCTCTTAGAAAGCCAAATTGCGGGAGACCTTCCTGCTCGGAGATGTTACCGAATATCTCGATAAAATTACCTGCAGAAATACTGCCGTTGCGTGACAGAATCGTGATGTAGTTCCCATTATGATAGTAGAACGGCTGAAGGGCTGTCGCGAGGAACTCGGATGTGACATGCGTCCCTCAGCTTCTGCGTTGAATAAGGGACAAAATAATTGAGTTCCAGTTCTTTACACCCCGGATGGAAACAGTATTCGTGTGGTTGCATAGGATCGCTTTTGCAACCATGATGGGTGCTATATTACAGGAAGGGAGAGAGGGGCTAGGAGGGCTAAGATTTTAATATTCCGCAAATGAGTTTTCTGTATTGCGTAATACCAATTCTGAAATTGCCTTAACAGAACTCTGTATATATTTTTTTTTGCCGCTTTGGAGCGATATCCATCCCTTGCATCCACCGCACGTTGGATAAATCTGGGAAAAAGTTTAAGGAACTCCGCCTTTCTCGATTGGGCTCAGTTATACTCAGCGTGCCCTGCCGCACCCAACCAGTGCAGTCTTTGTCACAGCGAGCGAGGGGTCCTAGCTGCTGCTGACCTACTGGTGTTACTCAAGATTGCTCACTTCGAGAATCCGTCACTGACGTCCTCGCATTCTGTGAGCACATCGCTTACAACGGGAGTTTTTTAACCCGTTGCTTTCTCGGCTTACCGATTCAATGGGGGCTTTTCTTCCGTCCTCTTTGCTGTAGTACGCATCGGTCAAGCCCTTGCCGGTTTGTGTCTGTTTAGCAGATCCAATTAAATCTTTAAATAAAGGTCTCAGTTCTCTCTCTGTACTATCAAAATCAACATCGCATTTACTGAAGCATTTCTAAAACTTGCCAGAATTCTCTCACTGCGTAAAAACTATATTGTTACAATCACTCGCTAACATGATCAACGCATGCTCATACTGGCTTAATTGAATTTACCGTTAATTGATATTTCTAACGAACCACGTTAATTGTCAAATTAATTAATTCACACTGATTGCCGTAATTAGGTTCCTGTTCTTTGAATTAGCATTGGGTCTGATAGACAACTGCCATTGGGTCTGTTCAATGTGCGACAATTTAGTCACTCTGTTCATCGTTTAAGGCTGTTTTCTCGCTCGACGACAGTTAAGATAAGGGTTATTAATTTAAATTTTTCTATCGCTATGCACACCGTGCAACATGTACTGTACAGTACTGTACTGTACAGTACAGTACAACTTGGATGTTGCCCTCTGTGGCTGCGATCAGTATGTCTCTATGGCTGTGACAGAGAGATACGCAGCAGCTGTCGCGTCTCGTATCGGGTGCTCGACGAGAGGAGTGAAGACTCGCCTATATCAGAAGCGTAGTTACGCAATCTAGTCAAACGTGTGCTGCATATGTACGGTAATTTACTCATCTTTCATTTCGGGTGTACACTGCCTAACCGCCTATTCATCTTAAAAGATAGACAGAAAGAAGTTTAATGCATTCAGTATCTACTGGATTAAGATCTAATCGGATGATCCACGATTTGTCGTGCCCCACAACAAGCAGAGTTTAGTCACCCAATTCCAGATTAATTTATTAGATTGCGACGTTGGACGTTCGTGAGAGGATCTTTTCTCATTGCTTATCTTGAGTGTGCACCGACTGACCGACTACTAAGGTAAGAACTAACTGGATGGACCAAATCGGTCACGTGCAGTGGGGCGCGCGATATGATGGCCACAGCCACAGGCGACCACAACACGTAACTGATACGCTGGTAGATGCGTGTGCGAATAGTAGCGTCCGAGGTGTGGCATTTCCTGGCTACACGTGGTGCAAACCGTTCGATTAATAATACCGTGTCCGGAGAAGGGGCACCGAGGGAGTCGAAAGCCAGAGGCTGGAATTGGAAACCTGGGTCGCGGAAGGGCAGGGAGGGGGCGCCAGGCGCCTTGACAGCTTGTGCTGTAGGTCCTGGACCTTGCGTTGGTGAGTGAGGGTGGCAGCCCTAGCGGCGACTTGTGTCGCTTTGGTGATTGAGAGCTGCTTGAAAGGGAACGTCACGGCGACGACGCATGCGATGGGGCGGCCGGACAGGCCGGGTACACCATTGATAAAACGATATAAAACATACAGTACAGTACAGTACAGTAAGGCACAACAGTGCTTCATTATGGTAACCAAAGCAGGGTAACCTTGTACAGTGTAAATATCTCCCCTTATTGACCGAGTCAGATTGATTTATGTTGCACGCAATTGGCTCGCGCATGTCGCCAGCCTTCCATTCCGAAGGGTGAAATTGCTAGGGAATCGGATGGTTAATCCTCTCCGGCATTTCTTCAGAAGCGAGCTAATGGTGTCTTGCAAACAATTGAGGTCACGAAAGCTCGCACGGGCGGACTTCGAATGAAACAAACTATCTGATCACGGCTTGCTCTTCGGGCAACCCATTTTTCAAGTCATTCATGGCGCTCTTTCACACCCTTGGAATAATGCTACCTGCGGTTAGCGAAAACTCCCAGTATTTGGTAGTCTGGGTTGATGAGAAAGAAAACTCTTTACATGCGTTTGGAATTTTGGCCACTCTTTAGTAAGTAGAACACTATGATTAACTGTACACAACAAATTTCTGCCGATGACAGCCCTCAAGCAGCCTCAGAACCATCGCCAAATCTTTGCACAAACCTCCATTGGAAGCGTCAATCTTCATAAATACGCCATCTCTCCACTGCCTATACAGAACCGACTACATTCTTTCTGGTATTTTTTCTCGGTACGGCTCTCATTCCTCGCTTTTCGTGAGATCTTTGTGTCCACTGCGTTACTCTACCTGCCCAAGTTTGAATACATAGACATCCAGCAAAGTGTAAGCCACAAACACCCCGTATAGTCCAAACAAGATGATACCGAGCAGAGGCCGCAACTTCCACCGCAAGATTACCAAAGTTGCCAACAGGAAGATAAGGATTCCGAAAAGAATGACAATAGGCACAACAACAGTAGCAAGGGGGTCGATGGGTACCAGGATTTCTCCCCTCTTCGCAAGGTCTCCAATAAACCATGGGAACCCGAGGCCTAATAAGATATCAAACACGTTGCTACCAATCGCATTGCTGACTGCCATATCGCCAGCCCCGCCTCTGGCCACTGACACAGAGGCAAGAGCATCGGGTACACTGGTCCCGGCAGCAAGTACTGTCAATCCCATTGCGGTCGCGGGAATACCAATTAGGCAACCAGCAAGACGCGCCGCTTCAACCATTAGGTAACTAATTCCACTGATCAGCAAAATTGAGACAGAGAAAGTAAGCCACCACAGATGTGCCTTGTCGTCTCTCGAGCAATCCACAATGAGAAAGGAGAACAGCAATTTCCAGAAAAAGTTGAGTGGGAAAAAGATCCAGCCTATGATCGAGCTGGGAAGGTCCACTCCCAGGAACTGCCGCTGGTTGGTATCCTCTTCTTCATCGTCATCATTGTCGCCATCGCTATTGCCTGAGGACGATGAGGACGCGAACCTGTGCGCTGCGATTATTGCAAATTGAGCGGTGCGAAATTGAGAGCGCGGGTTAAGTAGGCGGTAATTTGGTTTCTGTTCGGCCGACGCGGCAACAGCGGAGTCCAGGGCAACAACATCGTCGCCCTCAGCGTTTGGAGTATCCGCGCTTTGCGGACTCTCACCGGCCTCAATGTCTTTGTCATCAACGGATTCATCTCTGCGTGAGAAAAGCCCAGCCGTAAGCTTCATGTACCTCTTGTTGAGGAAGGCCATAAACATTACATAGACGACATATGTGACAACCAGAATTAATCCCTCCCACCAGTCAATTCGACCGGGTGTAGACCACAAGACAAACACTAAGAGCAGGATGATACTGACGACGTAAAAGAAGGAATCACGAGCAAGAGGACGCCAATCCAAGTGTAGGACAGCACCAGCCAACGCTGCACTCAGGCCGATAATGACGAGGATGTTGAAGACGGCACTACCAACAATAGTGCCAACGCCAACGGTATCCTCAGTAACGAAGACCCCCAACAGAGACGCGAAAAATTCCGGGGTACTTGAGCCAGCGGCCATGAACGTAGCACCTGCCACATCCTCAGATAGTTTGAGTCGCTCGCAAATCCTCTCTAGCGCTGCAACAAAGTAGTCATCGGTGATGATGGCTAAACCGACAAAAAGAAAAATAACGCCTGGAATTAGCAGAGCGAGAAGCCAAAGTTGGGAACGAAAACCGTTACTGCACAAGTCTCCGTAGGATGTACTGGCTCTTGTGGTGGCAAGATTGACGAGGGGGTTGGCTGGATCAAAGGCAGGTTTTGCGGATAACGGGCCTGAAAACCAGACTGCAAGTGTGCATGTGGCAAGAAGGAAGAGGAGGGATGCTGAGGGAGAGAGTCTTGTCTTCGGCGACGGCCGAAAGCGCGATGTGATCGGAGTAAGGCATGGTAAGACATGCCGCGGGTTTTGGGGGATGGGGAGGGTGGAGAACAGATGGAGAAAGAGGAATTAGAGTGGGAAGGGGAAAATTTAGAGGGATTGGTCTCCCAACTGGAGAGAAACGGGAGGTGACGGGCAAGGGATGCGGTGGTTAGCGGGAAATGCATATGACGTCGGATAAAACCGTGTAGCCAAAAAGTAGGGGCAGGATAGTGCCGTCAAATTCCCGAGACGGATGAATAAAGGAACGAATCTGCCGGGGGGGACGAACAAGAGTTAGTTTCCGGGCCACCGGGTGTTGAGAAGTTAGGAACAGTTGATGAGAGGCTGAGGCTTTGAGTCAGATAACCCAAAATATGGGCCGGGGGATAGCGTAAACAAACGAGATGTATGACAGGTATGTAACCAGGGTCTTCTTTCAAGAAACGTTTGATAGTGACAGTGGGCCAGGGACATCAATCGAGTACCGCTACGGCTTTTGGGGATGTTGGGCACGAAGGATAAGTATTTCGGAAAAACGGTTTGGACAACCACACCTTGACAGGCTGGAAAGCGGGTAAGGACGAGAGTAGGAGGTGGTCGCTTGGAACTCTTGGCGCTGGTAGGGTAATGAAACGGATGGCTTGCCGGACTGGTGTCCGAGAACAAAAATGGCCGGGGGCGACGGGCAGAGTTAGAAAGAGGCGAGGGTCTCGGGCTTGTAGTTGGAATTGGCAATTGAAGCAGTCGACGGGCAGTGCGAGGGGTGGTTCTACGGTATTGTAGCGATGCAGGTGGTGCGGTGGGCACGTCAAGAAAAAAGCTACAGACTTATGATACACAAAGCTTGAAAGAAAAATTAATGCAAGCTTATCCAATTTCAAAGCAGTTTGTTCTACTTCAAGAAAAATTGAGTACAGTGTAGGTTTTTGGGTAGTTTTTAATTTTTAATTTTTATGACTTTTATTTCTGTCATTTAAAATCATTATTAAACCAACACAACAGTTGAGTTATTGGTGACATAATATTATGCAATATATCATACTTTTATACACTCTGGTCCATAGTAATAATTGTTTTTCAGTACTGTAGATGTACAGTTTGTGGTTTTTCTTGCAAACCCCTTTAATTAAAACGACTAATTCAGAGAATCCAGCTGTAAGCACTCTACAGTACATACCCTGGTACATATCCTGGTATTTTGCTATACTGTAGTTTCGAGTGACGTGTGTTTATTGAACTGTTTTTATATACTTTCTCTACGGCTTTGAAACGGTCGGCCATCAATCCAAGTGATAATTTTGATGCACAACAGCGGCCGACCCCTATGGGACTGGAGAAGATGGCTGGATCAACACGAACGAACAGTCCATTTTTTTCTCTGTTCAACAGGCGTTTAATTCTGAACAGGCATCATTTGATACTGGATATGAAAGGGTTCATTTATGTATGTAGGGCACTAGTGCTAGGAAAACTATACACAGTATGCATGTAGGTTTTGCATCTTCATCAATCATCAACACAAAACCCAAGACACAACTTCGAAATGATATTCATTCATGACTTATCTCGGGAACACTGAGCTGTGTGGACTCTCAAATTCCTAGAGGGGCACACTAACCAAGGTAGAGCGCCTCTATGCAGAGCCTTCAAATTTTCTCTTCGACAGTCCAGTGTGCACATCAAATTGCAACCTAGTTCCACTAGTCATCGAGAGGACCTGGTTAGTTCTGTCCTGTAACATTCCAACTTTACAGCCCGCGATTACACATGTTCCCATCAAAATGATCTGTTGGAAACTACAGCAGATTCCTGTTGGAGGAGGCATCTCGAGCAAATCAGAAAATCTGCTTTCCGAGGACCGCATCTCTATCCCTCCCATCCCGGTGCCTCCCCACGACACAATTTCAAAAACAGTAAACTAATCGAGGACGCTAAAATTGTTGTCAAATCCACAACTCCGCCAATTATGTGCCACTCTCCATTGCTGCGTTGGGTGACATCCCGTGCTCAACAGTGCGCCCATTCTGCATTACCTAGCGGTGGCGTAACCTAATTCTTTCTCCTGTATCAACATATCCTTCCTGACGACGCCCGATTCCCTCCATACCATACCACCAGTACTTTGCCTTACACTGTCTCGCATTGTACGCTATATTCCTGAATGCGAGTCACTGTGTTGGTTTCCAACGTTGCTAAAATCACCTCAATCATCTATTCCAGGTGCTTTCAGAGCGCCTCATAAAGTCGAACGTGAAAATCTTGGCTACCCGTTGCCACAGCATTTCTACTACCTTTCAACCCCTTAACTGCGTTACATCCTCAACTATCATTCGCCTGTAACAACACAGTCTGACTCACTTTCCTCTAAACCCTACTGCCAAGCCTCCCCACACGTGACCAGGCATCCTGTTCGCTCTTGTACTGATATCTACAATTGTTCACAAGTTCCAGTCGTCCTCTATTGGCTGCTATCGACAAGCAGTAGCACCACAATGCTGCGAGGTCCACCATTGCGTAAATGTTTTTGAGGGTGTATAGAGTTCAAGAGTCGAAAAGCCTGAAACTACACCTCCCTGCCACCAACGCGACTCGATCATTTGGCAATCCTTGCTGTACTGTACAGTAGGATGGCACACCAAACGAATAGAGTCATTTACGACATACGTGAATATAATTTATATCGGATACAAGTATAATTCTTTTGTACAATATTGAGGTGCTGGAGTATGATAACTCGCCAGGTACTTAAAATGTACATTATCACAAAAGCCCTAAATAATATTTGTTTTCAAATATTTTTAAAGACCTCCAACGTACACTTTCAACGGGGCCCCAGGCGGTGCGTTTCTTAAAGGCATTTCAATGTGCCGATACAGAAATAAATGCATTTCCGTAATGATAGAAAAACGTATTGTGCCGTTTCAAGCAATTAAAAATGAGATGAATTTTTACCTAGTGTACAGTACAATCGTTAGACTACGTTCAACCTCTTCTAGAGGCGAGCAGCAGTAACCATTTTGTACAACTTCGGCATGGTATCCTTTGCTCGGCATATGCCTAGCGGTACATACTGCTGTAATATTAAATACTTCTTTTATCGAGATCCAAGGACAAGCGTGAAACCCTGAATCAACGTGAATAATGAATTTATTTATGTAGAGGGCGGCCGTCAAGCAATGTCGTAAGAGGGATAATGGGTTAACCCTTCAGCAAGGAGTTGGATTGTTCTAACAATGTGTTCCAAAGCTGCATGCAGATCGTACTTCTGAACACGGCAGAAATTTGAAACTTGAGCCTAGGAAGTGGTGTCAAGACACCGCTCAATAGTCATTGCAGTGAACAATCAGTGTCAGCTGAATTCGGTGACCTCAATTCTCATCGAGTGAAAACTTTATGATATGAATCTCTCTGCTTCACAGCAACGAGAAGGAATGCAGTGGCTTAACACAGAGCTTCATACCGAAACCGTATCCGATACTGCCTGCTCACTGACACGCTTCGCCGCAGAGAACATGTCTAGCTAACGACACCACATACTGCTGATCCTTAGTCCCGCTGGCAAAGGATTCTGCAACACTGCGAAATGGAAATCCTCGTCTATACATACTGTGTGTTGTTTTCTTGCACCAAGATTGCCTCTTACGTCGAAACCCCAAGAGATAATCCCAGGGAGTGCAGATTTGACGCAGGTAGAGTGCAGGAGAGCTGAATGGGGCCCTTAGTGTTTCTTGGCGTGTGGGGATAGACATTGGTCGATATCTTTAGTTCACAATTGGTCATTACAGGGGCACTTTGCATAACAACTCGGCTGAATACTCCCCGCCAGAAGAAGCATTTATGCGTTACAAGCGCGTCAGTCAATGCGGAGGTTTCATTTGAATATCGAGGTTGTGTTTTCAGTCCCAACTTTGAGACTGATGTGGCAGTCTGCGTTTGTTCTGCCTTCATATCAATCTCGAGACGTTTGGTTAAAATCCACATCTTAAAAATTAAACGACAAAGATACTATTCAGGACACTTCCCTGCATTGACGAATGAAGCTTCTACGAACATATTTTGTCTTCAACCCTCATCTAATACTGTACCCTAAAACATCATTTCTTTTATAGTGATGCCATAACGTTCTGTCTTCTTGAAACCGCCTACATCGACATCAATACAGGAGGTATCAGGTTTCCTGATGCAGTATTAGGCGTATCTATTGAAATGAGTAAGTTCTGTGGTGTCTCAGGAAGGTTACCTCTCTCCAGGAGCAGTACTGCTCAGTAATGCATTTATTTTTGTGAGGGGTGGTCGTCAAGCAATGTCATACGCGGGATTACAGGTTACTCAGGTTGACAAAGACCTCCACTCTGATCCGGCATGCGAGCAAGGAGAGCAATAGCAATACTCGACCAGATAGACAGCACTGTAGATTCAAAGATCTACTCACAAGTGTAATCACGCTGTGCAGGAGATATTTTCCACTGGCTTCATTCTTGTTCGCGGAACATATGAAGATAAACCGACCAATTGTAGGTTGCGAATTGCAAGCATGGTTCATTCTTATTCGCGGAACATATGAAGATAAAACGACCAATTGCAGGTTGCGAATTGCAAGCAAGATCCTAATGCTTGAAGATTAGGACTCAGCTTCACACGTTACGAACTCTGAGCCATGAGCCATGGTCATCGCGCTTTCATTCCTTTGTTTTTTTGTTTTGATAAGAATGCAAACTTAGAGGCAGTCTATTTTCGAGAGGGATGTGGGGGGGAAGCTGCAAGGTAAGACCATAGGTTTTCGGGATCAAAATTGCAAATATATTTGATAGGTTGGGACAAAATTATTGTTGTTTTTCAGACCTTTGGTAATCGCATCTGTGGCTGGGGTTAGTATAAGAAAGGAAACATGGAGAGACTTTGGAAGGTAAAAACATAGAAATAATTCTCCTGTCTGCGCAGGAGTTTTGCTCAAAGGTGATTATTTTGCTGGCTGGTTTGAGCGGATCGAAAGTAATTGAATGTGTTTGAAACTTCGAGGTACTATACTTAACGCAGCCTAGGTCCAGGGCCTCGAATATTTCGCTCCGCAGTGGTTCTGTACGGGAAATAGCGGAGTAGATGAATTGAATTTACACTGTGAACATGATTTACCTTAACAACTTTGTGACAATACGACCTAATCAGCCCGGTTGGAACTCGAAATTTCGATGGATACCGCTGCAGTACTACCGTAGCGTCCTGTGCACTCCTATCGACTGCCGAGCTACAGTAGTGGCCTGCTAGCGTATACGGAGAAAAGGTTTAGAGGCATTGTGTGCTTTAAAGTTTAAAATCAGTTTGAAAAATTATCCGTTCAGATGGATTTTGCGAGATCTAGTTATGATTAAATTGTTTTCTTCATCTCTCTGGAATCTTATCCGGAATTATCCATTGGATGTGGCAGCGGGCATAAAAGGCATTTAAATTACCCAACCATGCCCCCTATCTTGGAAATGGATTGACATGAATTCGTTTCATTAGTATTGTGTCCTTCTTTAATTTAACGTGCATTGTTTCTGCCAGCAAGTCGACGTGTAGGAAATTAATCATTGTAATCTTGACGCAATTTCTGAACCCTAATAATCCATCATCTAAATCAGTTATGCAGAGGGTACTTTAGGCACAAAAGCATTCTTTCGAATAAAGGGGTTTCGGGGACTCCAGGAGCACAGTTTGCTTCCCAGATGCAATAAATTGTAAAGATTAAGACGTGCAGTGGGTCTTCGCAGATTTTTGACCCTAGAGATTTCGCCAGCATCGATTGGCCAATCGTTTATTTCTGAGATGTCATCACTTTACAAGTATGCTGTCTATATTCGAGCTGTTACCGCCATTTGGTACAAAATTGTACTGAAACTCTTTATAGCCAATCAATTGTAAGAACAAGAAGTACCTTCCGCAGTTCTGCATCTTAAGCATTACAAGGATTTTTGTCGAGAAAATAAGGCCGCTACAGGGTGCAATTTCTCCTGACTGGTGCAACATTCTGCGCAACGGCAATTCGGGCCCATATGCAGAGGACCCATAGTACTGTACAGTAAGGCACAGTACTGTACTGTAATGTACTGTATAGCGGTATGTTGTGGTCTCGAGACGGTTTTGTAAGTCGTGGGCCCCTTTGAAGCGTACATAATGCAATAAAAATTTCGAGAGAAACAGGCGACAGTGCCCTTCCACGCCAGACGAATTTGTAGTATCTGGTACCTTGGTACAAATCATTTCTGCAAATACTGAATGAAGTAAAGTTTCTTCAATTAAACCCAAGTTCATCGCTTTACTTCAATAGCATAACGCATTAGCCGCGTGGATATAACCGACCACATCTTCCATGCATTAAAATAACCCAAAAATTCGCCCGTTTTATAGAGAGAATACGACTACAAAAACCTGCAAAGAAAGGGCAAAAGAAACACTAAAATGATACACTAAATTTGTAAACGATAACCGTTGCAGAATTTTGCAACTTCGAGTGAGCAAAGCGGGACATGTACTGTAGGGAGGATATCATAACCTCTGGCCTTCAGAAAATTTGCACAAAAAGTTGTTCAAATCCTTCCGTTACAGTTCAAGTTTTTGTCAAAGCTGACAGTTGGTTTGGCGTTGTTGTGGCTCCACTTGGTCGAGATACTATCTGTAAACGGATGTCTCCGCATGATACAAATCGCCAATAGCGTTGTAGTACTTACAGTTGGGGTCCCTGACATTCTGCATTTTGCAGTAGGGTTGGCACAAATGCTTTCATGTACTACAAGGAAACTACATCTCGGTGAGCCTCAACGTCACCAATAAAATCGAGTGCATTTACGGGTTACAACTCTTCCGCACAACATTTGAAACAAACGTGAGGATCTGGCATCTGGCAACATCAATATACTGTAGGTATCATTCGCTCGAGGGGATAATCGGCGCTAACACACGTTGCTCCTGATTGAATTCAGATTCTGCGACTGCTTCCCATTCAAGCGTGTTGGTAAGATCCGCAACATAAGCCGCAAATCGCAGCCAACAAGCAATACCGTGCCCAGCCAACAGAGGACGTATTGGATCGCGTGCCTCATGGATACCCACAGTTTTAATTTTGGTTGGCCTGCGCCACAGATGCCATACCTTCTTTCCACCGCGTCAAGCTCATAAAGTACGACACATGCTCATTCTTGAACAGTATTTTTCAAGCTGAATACTCGTCACTGTCCTGGTGAGGACGATTAACTTATGTGCTGAACGTACGGACTGCAAGAGGTGTTCTTGGCCGGGTTAACATAGGGGTTCATTTAACGTACTGTAACAGATTGACAAAGCAACCAAGACTGGCTGTCCGCAGCAACAAAAGGTATAAAACGAGCAAGCGAACTCAGAATGAAATATAAACAGAGAGGCCAACGGTCTACGTTCCGTCAGGTTATGGGCATACGACGATAAAACACCACTGCCAACACTTCCCCGACAACCCCGCGCACTCGAGACGACCCTACCCAACCACAGGCCGACACATCCCAAACGGATTCGCCTGTCCCACCACTCACAAGATCATACCAACCACAGAAAGAAGCAGACCGGCTACTCGTCCAGAAGCACAAGCCGTATTCACCGAGCTCACCCAAGAGTTACTATGCTTCGCCAAGCTTACAGCACAGGACACCCACCCACCGTATCATACTCCGATCACTCACCTCACAATGGAGAACATCACCATCGCAAGACTGGAGAGCACAAACTATGCGCCATGGCTCATCTCTGTTCGCGGTACCGCTGCATCAATTCAAGCCAGGGATCACATTTCACAAGACGTCCATCCTCCCACGGACCCCGCCAATCTCAGCACCTTTAACGACAAACGTGACGTCTTGCTGAGCGCTCTGATAGAGTCTATCTCGGCCGAAATTGCCAACCTAGTCATCCCCTCGACACCCACCCTACACCGTATCGGCTCATCCAGTCGGTCAAATCATACCTCAAGACCAAACAAACCGGGGACCAAAAGTACCTCAACTCAATCGCAGAGCACATAAGGTTCACAGAAGAGATGTCAATAAACGAATATGCCGAATGGCATGAATCGGTCCGTGCTAAGATGGTCGCCTCCAAATATCCAGATATTAACGATGCCGCCACCACTGTGGACTTCATGATCGCTTGACCTCGCTACAACCTCAATACGACACATATCGGAATGTATTTGCTCACCAACAAACCTTTCGAAGCGAAGGACTTCATACAAAAATACAATGAACTCAACATGGTCACGACTCCCACCCATGCAGGATCCAGCAGCCAACATCCCCCGCCTCCGCCAACAACCACAAATGCTACCTTGGCTGAACTACTCAAGGCGATCCGTGCTATCCGACAAGACAACCGCCCCAACCAGCGCCGTTTCACACCATGTCAACATCACGTCACCCTCGGTTTCCGCAACCCCCGCCACACCGATGAGCCGTGTTGTGATCCAAAACACCCGCGCCACAAGCAGGTGAAATCGGCAGCCAAAGAAGTGACCATCAACTACAATGAACTCGCCACGGAATTCCACAAACTGCTCCAACAATCCACCCCCGAGAATGCAGAAGACGCCCAAGGCTCCGAAAGTACGTTCCTCCTTGATTCAGCCGCCCACCCCACCCTCCTCCACTCCTCCACACCCTCCATGACGCCACTTGATTATCAACTTCCCACGACAACAGCTACTAATTCTCACTCCTGTTGCACCCACACTGGCCGTACATCGTTTCAGACGAATATGAATAAGCACATCACAATCCCCGTTCTCGCGAACCCCTCACTCTCTCACAAACTCCTCTCCGTCCAGACACTAACCACATCTTATGGCCCTGTCATCTTATTCAAACATCAAGCACTTATAACACAAATCGATAGGAACAGAATTCCACTTATTAGAACAGCTCCTTCGAATGATCAAGCTCAAGGATATCTAGTCACAACCTCAACACAGCCCATAGCACGCATTGCAAAACACGCCACAGTTGTCACACGTAAAGGCAAACCTAGGAACCCATCACACAAACCAACTCCGCCATCCTTCCTCCAACGCCCAAATCCCTCACCTCCCCAACTACAAGAACGCCTCATATCCTCCCTCTCCAAACTACCAGCACGACCTAATCCCAAACCGAACCTCCCTCCAACTCCATCCACCAAACTAACCACCCTCAGCCACAAATGGAATCTAATCCTCATCCACGCCCACCCAAGAGCCATCCAAACAATGGCAAAACAAGGCACTATCTATATCCTACCCCAATCCCTAAAACGCACTCCCCCCGAAATAACATGCTTCCCCTGCCGAAATGAACAACTCACGCTGGCCCCCCACAAACCGAACCGCAAGCACTATGAAGTCGGTAGCCGCAAAAGCTCCGAAACATGCGACCCGATAACTTCAGAGTCTAAGAAAAAAAAGCATTCACTCACGTTCATACATGGCGAAAGCCGCTTTCTCACGGTGTGATTCCTGAAAACCAGCGATCAGGCTGGCTATTACACCCACATCCACATGGCCATAGTCCACACCAACCATGGCATCCCACCCCACACTATCAGGGTGGACAACGCAAAATAATTCACCTCAACGGACCTCTGCAACCTGTACAAGCAACAGGCAACAACCTTGAAACCCAGATCCCCTTCCGAATCGTAGGAAAACTGCCGCACGGAACTAGTCAACCTAACGCTTCTCAATGCAACCAGAACAGCACTCTCCACCGCCAAACTACCACCGGCATTCTGGGAAGACGTACTCGCCGACGCAGCATACAAATACAACTTGATGCAACACTCCACCACCAATCAGGCACCCTTAGTAATGTGGCATGCCGCCACCACCAACCCCACAAACTATTTATCTTCGGAGAATATGCACACATACCCAATCACAAACCCAAAAAGAAACTTGACCCACGCGCCACACTCGTTTGCTACATGAGCCCAATAGACGACAACATCATCCGAGTCTGGCACCCAGATTCGGATACATACATGCAAGCCCGAGCAGTCGACTTCCCCTCGTATTATCCCCAACAAGGCCCGTCCCGAACAATGCCTTTCGCACTTCAGAAAATGCCACAACGTCTTTCCACCCCACCCCAAACAACTCGTCAAGCTTGCCAATACAGTGAAGCGTCACTCTGGGCCGAAGCTTATGAAAAAGAGCTGGCAAAACTCGAACGCGAACACACATTCAATTAGATCCGCACAAAGTCCCCAAGTCGGCAAAATTCATCCCATTGAAAATTTACGTACAGGTAGAAACACGGCCCATCCCTGCAAAAAGATCGCAAAGCCCGCTGCTCCGTCCGTGGCGACAGGACGCAACCATACCTTCATTACGACCCCCACCAAACGTCCTCCTTCATGGAAGAAAAAGCGCAATCCGCATGCTCCTTGCTATCGCTGCCCGTCAGAACTGGCACATTGGCCACTTCGACATCTCGGCTGCCTACCTATACGAACCATGCAAACATGACAAAACGGTTTATGTCAAAGAACAAAATCGATTTTGACGGTGCCCTTTCTCATCCGGGACACACGGACATACTCTTTCGAAACTTGTACGACACACCAACCGCGGCACACAACTACTATATCGACCTTGTCAGCCATTTACGGAAACATGGATACCAACCCAGCCAGGCAGATCCCTGCGTATTCTACAAACAAGCGAACGGCCACCCCATACTAGCAGCCATAAGTATGGACAACTTCCCCCCGTGTACCCATGCAAACAAAATATAGACGACCTGTTTGCCGCAGTCAAGCTCAAGTACAACATATCCAACCCAGGACATCCCACAAATTACCTTAAGTGGCACATCAGCACAACACCAGCCGGCGAAATCCACATATCACAGCCGCACGTAGTACAGGGTCTCCTCCACAAGACTCGAATGACTCAATGTAACCTCGCCATTCCCCCATACCAGACAATACCAATTGGACGCAAGCTCACCAAGCCTCCCCTCCCCCCACTGTCGCAAAGCAATTCCAAAGCATATTAGGGGACCTACACTACCTCACCGACAGTTCCCGCCCCGACATACATTTCACGGTCAACAAGCTAGCCGAAAGCATGCATCGACCCACACAAGCCCATCAACAAATTCTCAAGTGGCTCATCCAATGCTTAACAAGCCACAACGTCTTATGGCATCACCTATCGCAGCGGAACCCATCATGAACACATAGGCCACCCAACCCGCTCCTACAGCGATGCGGAGTATGCCAATGCGCCAGACCGCAAATCAAGAACCGGAAATATACATATGGCATGGGGCTCGGCCATAGCGTGGTCAAGTACAAAACAACCTATTGCCTCCAAGTCGACATGTGAAGCTGTAGCTGGATCGGACGCAGTCCAGCAAACGCTTTGGCTCCGCGATCTCCTTCAAGATTGTGGAATCAACGACGAACGCACCTCGCAACTAATCATTGACAACGCCAGTGCCATCCAGGTGGCAAACAACACTCCTCCAACCAAGGGAAGTAAATTAAGCGATATCGCTGTCCATCACCTCGCCGATAATGGTGACAAAGGTAACATCACGGTCACGCATATTTACACCGCACACAACGTAGCAGATGCGCTCACCAAAGCGCTAGGACGTATCAAAGCCAACCGCCACAACGCCCAAATGCAGCTCCACCCCCTACTCCCCACTAACTCAACCCTCGACTGCACTCACAACCTCAACACCACGACCCACCAGCATACTGGGGGGTCGTGGTGTTGAGGTTCACACCCTGTGTCCCTGATTTCCCTTTTCCACCCGTGACGGACAAAGCAACCAAGAAAAAACAAAAAAACGGAATTCAAAGCCACAGTCAGCAAAGCAACCAAGACAGGCTGTCCACAGCAACAAAAGGTATGAAACGAGCAAGCGAACTCAGAATGCAATATAAACAGAGAGGCCAACGTTCCGTTACAGATAAGCTGGCTGCTATCCAGTCAACTAGCCTGACTGGTGCCTTCCACTTGTCTTTTGTCCATTGGGTGAGGAGGGGCCCACTAGAAGTTCTTCATATATTTCAAAAACTACTTTGCAAGAAAACTACAGTCCTTGGTTGTCGTCCTCTGTAAGCGTTCATGCTTACACTAAAATTTTTTCAAGCTGTATGGATCGCAGCATGAGCACGGTCTCATAATGGCTCAAAAAATGGGCCCTGTGCACTTTAAAACCACACCGCTGTATCTTTAAATAGAATGTAACCAACCACCATGCCAAGCACAATCTGAAGCGGGGAATTCTTGGGATATTTTAATGTATGGAAGATATACCTATTGCCAGGACTTAATGATCACTATAGTGATCACAACTTTTTACGAGGCAGTAGTTCGCCACTTGTCGTCCTTTCGGTCAATAAAGTATATGAGCTCGTGGAAGACCGGGTGGGAGGCCATCTGACAAAGTTTGGAGGCCAACGGTGAAGAAAGGCAAGAACGTAAGAATGTCAAACATGCGTCGTTCGAGACAATTTCGGAGGGGCAAAATCGTGTTTTGATCAAAATAGTGATCAAAAAAGCCTTTTATTACCTCACTTTTATTCATAAGCTTCAAAAAGACCATAAAAGAGACTGCTACAATTTCCAAGCACTTAACATTACGTCCTGCGGGTTCTCAGCAAAGTTTGGGGAGACACATTAAAGTTACTGTCATTCGTCAAGCTCCGTTTACGGACAGCTGAACGTGTTACTGGCCCGCTTGTTGAATTTTGTTGCAGTTCACCGTACCCGCCTTCATTCTCCGAGTGTTCTTTCCCAGCATCAACAATACCAGCGCCGCCGTTACTCGAGACCTCGTTATCCGCAGTTTCGTTGGTTGCGTCTTCGTTTTAAAATGGGTTTACTGACGAGTTCCCGGGCTCTTCTGTTGAAGGCGATGGCACTGGTGTGTGTCGAAGTTTCAGAACTTTGGAGGTGTGTCAAATGTTGCAACAGCTCTTGCGAAGCCCGCGGTACTTTATGATGCAGAGATGAACATTACACAGAAAACAAGAGAAAGATAAACGGTGTCCCATCCAGTTCCCCTTGTTCTGACCGAACATAGAAAAGTGGAGGATTTTTGACGTCTGCATGGGGTATGGCCACGAATGGACATACATAGGGCGACAAAATCACTTCCATTAAAGAAACTCAGACGCTTTTGCTTCCGTTCATGTGCTCTCCCAATTATCTGGTCCATCTCACGTGGGCTTACGCCCCCTATGTCCCTATCCCTGCTTTTTGCAGCAGAAGCAACATCTGTTTCCGCATAGCTAAGGAGCTCCGTAGCGGCATGAAACATAAAATCGGCTGTGGCTTTTACCTACTTAAGAAGATTGTGATAGCTGTCTAAGGAGCAAAATCTTTCGGCCGTCTCTAACTGGTCTTGTCTCTCAACCATACGCCATGCAATGAAAGCGTTTATAGCTAGCGTCTTGATTGTCAGAGAGACAAGCTTTTGTCCCCACTTGAAGTGCGAGTTTGAACTTCTGAGCAAAGCCCTATGTTGAGTAGCTCCGTCCATACCTCCCTTGCTTTTGGAGTAGAAGCGCTGCGCAGCGTGTTCAAAGAGTTTCAAGGGCAGAAAAGTGCGTCTTTCGTTGACATAACGGTCAAAAAGTCTCCAAAACTTGTGCCGAGAAACTAGCGTCGTTCTTTTTTCTGCCAGTATGAACGCGGGAACCGTCAAATTCTGCTCATGCGCCCATTCATCGAAAGGAACGACAGCAGTCTTCAATACCTGAAAATATTTTTGCAGTGTGCCGTTCGAACACCTCATTACAACTGTGTATTGAATTCCAGTTTCTGCTGCGGCGACATTAACAGCGTACCTTAGGTCAAGCACAAGGAGCTGCTGTAACAACTGGCCCATGTTCTCTTTTGGCACGTAATTTTTAAAACGTCCGTCTCCAACTTCCCATTGAATTACCTCTGCTCTCGCCAAAATAATAGCTTGACCAAGGCTTGGCGGGGCGACTCTGGTTTTGATCTCTACAGGAGCCACCACGAGATGGTCTAAATGCCAGAGTCAGAATTGAGGTCTTTCAGCTCCGGCGCCAGGTTCCCAATAATATCAGGGTTAAGCAAAGCAAAACCACCAGGCGAACAGGTTAAATACCGGGCCGTCTTCATTCAAAACATGCCCACCTCGAAAATTTACTTAACTAGTGGAAAGGCTCGCAGAGCAGTCATGGCCGCATCTACGTTATAGCTTCCCCTTTTTATGGCCTCGGTTGACACTTTAGAGCTGAATCAGATCTAAATAATAAATTGAACCATTCGCGCGGTGATTTTTCCTGACTTTCGCCAGTGGGTAGTCCTAATGCAGATCTCACTTCTCCGTTGCTCATTAGAATGAAGCCAGCGTTTGTGCACATTACGCCGAACTGCCGCAGCAAGAACCAGTCTGCACATCGCTGACCGACAGTAAGAAGCTCGCAATTTTCACGGAGGGCGTCTTCCAGTAATTCTTTCAGCGCAACATTCGCGCCTTCCGTAATAGCCTCGTCAGATCTTTTATTCGTGAATGGAATCTTGTCGGGACGAACATTATGTTTTGGGACAGCAATCAATGTGTTCAGATTTTTCTGCACTGAGGACGGTACCGTGTATATGAATCGTAGAATACTGCAAAATTTCTCAGTTCCAGGCCCAAGAACGGCGATGGCGGTCGTTCTGCGCTGCCTCATGCAGATCCCAGCAGTAGCCCCCGCTTTCTTGCTTGCAATAAATACATCTTGTCCTAGACGAGGATCTTCATCAATGACGAATGAACTTCGCCTATTATAAATTGCTGTGGGGGAAGGAGGGGCCTGTTCTTCGTTTCCTTCAAGGCCAGTGACAGCCGAGCAATTGTAATCACTCGCGCCGTCGTCCTCGTGCTCTTCCATTTCCGCCGCTTCCTCCTCCAAGTCATTACTAATTGGTTCGAGGTAGGATAGCCCAACAAACGGGTGAACTCGGAGGAGGTGCTCGGGCATGACAAACAAGGAACTGAATCCAATCTCGGCGAGCAGTTCCATTAATAGTTCCTTCCCGTAGCCTCTGTCCGCCGTCACAATGCACCCGTTTGAAGAATGTTCCCCACAACTTTCTGTCACCGGCATGAGCATCTTGCGCACAGAGTCCAGTTGTGTTTCACCTCTCCTTGGGAATTGTAGAGCCAAAACGATGCGTAACAGCGAGTCAGCAACTGTATCTGCTGAATGTCCCTCCCGATCAGCCTTGCGAGCACTCAAGGTCTTAACTTGATTGGCTGTAGACCTTGTACAAAAGAGATCGTCGTCGATGGTCGCCAATTGGTAGCGGAGAATGAAAAAAGCGTCTTAGTCTTTCGAAAAACCCGTTGCTCGAAATCCTATAGATGTCTAGTCTGGTCGCGCTGAGCATTCCAACCAGTTTCCCCGGCTGAATCTCTGCCAGTCGCTGAATACGCTAGAATATTTTCGGCTATAAAGCGCATCATTTCAACTGAAAAAGTTGTGCTTCCAGTCTTTTGCAGAACAACAAAAAGTCCTCGCGAAACTGAACCCAGTAGTATGCGACAACAAAAAGACAGACACATAGCGATACATACCCGCTAAAGTGAACGGTTCCGTGTTTATATCTCAGATCCATATAAAATAGTTCAGCCACTCCAGTAGCTGTTCCAGGAAGGCCTTCATCAGAAGGAAAACCAGTCCGCACCTTATCGGAGCGAGCCTGCCAACTGAGCACTCGAGCAAAGTCTTTCTTACGGCGGGGCTACAAAGAAGGCACGTGATCATGTGCCATTTTATCAGCAAATTACTTCTCCGGAATCACTGATGTGCAGGTGGCATTCTTTAATAGCCATAATTCGCTTGAGTCAATGCCAGTCGCTCCCTATCCTCTATTTTCGCGACCTCGCCCTCGTCCACGGCTAGAATAAAGTCCCCTTTGTTGCCCTCTTCTCCACTTCTTCGTCTTCCGCGCCCGTGTGGAGCTCTGGAAGACGTTTCTACACGTTTATCCAATACAGGCGCTTTTGAGGCAGAGTGCGAACTTGCAGGCTCCACCTGCGCCATTTGTTCCCGTGTAGCGCCGGTTGAGGGCGCGGTGCGATTAATAGGGACAGGGTTGTCATTGAGGCTGGCAGGAGCCGTCGTACGGCATTCCTGAATGGCAGCATACAACACTGTGGCCATGGAAAACGCTCGCTTGGAGGTCAATTTGGAAGGAGACATAGCTCAGCCGTTTTTCAGCCGATTTGAAATGTTGACCATTCGGTGTGAATGGACAAGTCGGGAGATTAAAATGGAAGTTCAAAAAACCTCGTCCAAAGATTCTCCCCGGTGAGTATGGAGCCGTAAAAACCCACCACTTTTCAGCTTTATTGCAATAACGCTGGAAGATAGTGGGTTTTGTGACAAGTATAGTCATCAATACAGGAGTATCGACACTACCCCGAAAAACGCTAATGATCTCTATAGTGATCAGTACTGTCATTAGGGATATAGTCGGATGTATCCACACCGCTAGTGCATTGTGCGGGTTAAGCCGTCACTGATGGGTAACACTAAATAAAACCTTACAGGGCCCGCTCAATGCCAGCAATGGGGCTGACTGCTTATTACAAACCACGACTGTAAACTATACTAAACATAACTGATGATAAAACCGGATCGCCAAATGAAGTACATACAGTTAACCGAACTGAAAAAAATTAATGAACTACGTCTGCAACCGGAAGATTTCGAACCGTACCGGTTGAATAACTCAATCTGAAGAAACAACCAGGTTCAAGACGACGATTTGCAAGATTGAACCAGTTCAAGTCAAAGATTTGAAGAACCGAATCGTGTTTAACTATAAGAGCCGATAGTTACTGCTCGTTGAAATTTAATAGGCTGGATCTTTAAAAGGAAAAGGGGGAAAGATTTTGGTGCCTTATTGTTTCAGTAGAGCTTTTAATTCTTTCCCATGGCATCATCGGTAGTTCTAATAACCTAGGCAAACAGAGTTACGCCCGACATGCTGCCTATCTGTTGACTGGACTACCAGAAAAAATTCTGGTAGCTGGGGTCCTTCGTTTCTTGTAGATGACAAAAAACCTACAAATTGAAGTGTTGAGGACTTCAGCCTATACATTAATCGCAGTAAAACAAACCCATGTCTTCCTTCCCCGAGTACTTAATTCTTCGAGAGAGTTTCCTAATGTTGTATAACTTATGTGATGATAGCCTTGGGACTTGATAGAAATAAAAACCCAGCTCCCAAGACTATCATTGCACACAGGGAGAATAAATGTTCCGGCATTTCAAATTTCACTCCTTCACAGCACTCACTACCACAGATGAGTGGAAGTATTGAGTTTATTTGTTGAAAATTTGAACGACATCATGTCATGATGAGCCTGTACTGGACATTTCGTTTCAGGCGTTGCAAGAGGCTGCGGCGGATCGATAATTGGATCCTTCGTACCATTAAAAATTCGCGATAAACCGTATGGATTAGCATAACTCCCTCCTCCCTCCGGGCGCAATCTAATTCCTCAGCACACTTACATCCTCAGCCACCCATGTCTCCTCCTCTCTACAGTCCATAATGATCTGTCGCCAACTAGATCTCCCCGTATTCCATAATTCCTCCCTGTTGCGTTGTGCACAATATAATGTCCCGTTGGACTGACAAGGTGGCCTTGCGGTCATTAAGAAATCCATATAAGGTGTACCGCACTGTCAGAACAACGTGCAAAACATTGTGACTGGCCATGTTTTCATGACACAACTTGAATCGACCCCCTTGGTTCCTTGCAAGTCCCTCCATCCCGCTGATATCCTTTTCTAACCTACTCCTCCCGTTCCCAACAAACATCTCTCCCTCTCTGCAGCCTGTGACATCACATTCCGTAGCCAATATCACCTTGCTATTCTGCGCCGAGCCACACACAGCCGCTTCCACTACTACTACCGCCGCCTTCCAGCCAAGTACCCACTCTCACAAGTTCAGGTAGGCTCCCCATGTGGCTCTCGGGATAAACTTACTTCAGCAGACTGGGAATTTGTACCTCTCGCAATCAACAAGCTTGTCGCCCTCTCCACCCGCATCGAGAAAGTTCTCGAGGACCATGACTTACGCATTTCCTACAAATCTGGTTCCTTCCCCGCTGCTATCCTGACACAAACGCAGAAACACCTGAGCGCAGTAATCTAGGTCAGCGTGGCCGCTGTTATCTTTGCTCGCATTACACCTTCCCAGAGAGTACAAAAATCCGTACAATAATACTCTGTAAGATAGCATAGCCGTATTTTTCTTTACTGAGTGAATATAAGGCCCCCCCACCAATTAATTGTTATTCTCAGAGCTTCTTTTACTAGGTACCATACTGTTTATTCAATTGACTATCTTATTCCAAGAATCTAACAAAAATGTATCTTGTCTTGTCTCATCGCGCCCATACGCAGCCTTGAGTCGTCTAATACTTAGTTTGCGTGATAAAATTTGCTATCACTCGCAACTAGTGATGCCTGACTCGCTAAAATATCCCTGGCATGCGGCGCAATATTAGTGTACCTCTGATAATTGCTCTTCCACCAATTCAGCGGATATTCATTTTTGTAAGAGCAGGGCCTAGATCATATGAAGTTACCTGTCTCATCATTTTCAGTAACGTCGATGCGTTAGTCTTCAATAAACTGTTCAAAAAGCGTTTTTTTTGTCGCGTTGACTGATTCATATTCACTTTGCTGATTCACCTCGGGGGTTTGGGCCTACCTCTGCAACAAGTCAGAATCTGATATGACATCAGTTGGAAATGGAGGATCAAATAAACTTTCCAAGCGAGCCAAATCACGGCAAATAAGCCGATTATATGACTCGAGCTTGCGCAACATATTTTGCGCGATGGGAGCCAATACGTTGTGGTCACTGTTTGCAAGGTTTAACGCGTCCTCTGCAACATACTAAATGCATTAACTGACACAGTTAAAGTGATATTGGACGACCCTGACTGAAATTCAGTAACAGATTCTGCTGTTTCTGGAAAATTACAAATTGCTGCCACCCTTCCCCATTATACCTCTTCTAACATATATCCTCCCAGGCCGTGGAGTTTATATTAAACTGCATTTAACACTCTCCGGGCTTTAATCGCAATTTAATAATGTGTAATGTCGATAACCATCTTGTTTCAACTTAACGTACTGGAATCAACACGCACTCACCGAGCTGAAACCTTACTGTATCGAAGAGATCACAACGTTTTACCGACGCCATCATCGATCCATCAAGTAAGCGGATAGCAGAAATCTAGGTCCGAATCTGTTTGGGGCATTCTTTAACTACGATATTCACCACGTGAGTGATATACCAAACATGAAAACTTCCAGATTTGACGGAGCTGTGGCGTTTGGAAGTAAGATTTAAAAGGAGCTTCTATATTCCACTGTAGATTTCGCTCCCGTTATCTGTAGTCAGTGATTGTATTTTGGGAAGAATTTTCCACGACAATAGTACCTCGTACAAAAGAGTAGATGTTTCTTCACCGGTAGGAGGTGTATCAAACCTCCAAAAATTCCAAAACTATGGACTAAACCAATTAATACCAACCAAGAGCGCAGTTGTGGCCATGTAACCCTTGTACACCTTGCAAGACCTTGCATCTCTAGTTAAGCTTATCTTGTTTGCAGTTCTTGATAGCATCGATGTAATCTGGATACATAATTCTTGGTGAATGTTCTTTATACGGCGAGTTCTGTGAAAACGGGACGGAACAATTAGTTCATAATCAAAGAGAGCAAGTAGCTTCACGAAATCCTTATCCTCCACACACATGAATGGCAAACTTTCGTTTACAATCCGATAGCATATTTGGCTTATTATATGTTCCTAATCTTCTTTCTTGGCACCTTCATACTGTTTGTGACGCCTCACCCTATTGCAGACCTTTCTTGATTAATTGTGTCAATTAGAAAACCATGCCCACGGGAATATGCTCTCAGTGCGGATGTGCTACTGTTGACGATATATTGCGATGGACAAAAAAGGCAATTTTTTGCACAGATTACCGACAGTAACAGTGGTGAAGTAAACATGAACGTCAGCTGTATGTGCCCTGCGTTTTACAGAAGACGAATTGCTGCGTTCCATACCTGTTTATCGTTTGGGGTCTTGCTTGATCGAAAATACCACAAGTGTTCATTTTTTGAGCAAGATCTGAGCAGAATTATTGCCAAGCAACGGCTTGTACAGGTTTGTGCGAGTGTCAGCGGATCTAAAGATCCACGAAGTATAAAATTTAATCTTGGAAGATGTCTGGTAATGGATTATTGCTGCTAAGTTTATGTGCTGATGTCAGCTCATCATATAAATGTCGTAATATCAGATTAATCGTATTATAATGTTATTATCATGCAGCTTGTGATTCACACTTTGCGTGATCACGGCTTGTCTGAGTAAAATCTGGGACCGAACGGGTCCTAGCATTCCAATGCGTGGAAAGAAACACTTAGAGCATCTCCACTGGTGTTCCAAACTCGATGTCCGACAGGGAGTTTGGAATTGGATATCTAATTGGTCGACCCTGCCATGGTTCTAATTTTGATTTCCAAATTTGGGAAATGGATTCGGATTGGATAATCAGGAATCGTGTTCAAAATCTACTACCATTTGGAACACGATTTTTCGTGTTCTAGTCCAAGCCCCGTCCATGAGTTTTGTGGCAAAAGAGGCGATCAAGGCCTCATTAACGGTGGTTCCAGTACCTCCATCTCCACACGCACTCAACTTCTTGTTTTCGGTGCAAGCATGGATACTGTTTGCGCCAGTAGAGCGAAGCAATAGCCACCCTTTACCCATGCCCACTACTTATTGCATACATGCACAAGGCATAAGTTAAGGCTTCCATTTCAGCCTGTTCTACCAAAAACTTGTATGTGCATCCGAGTTTCTAGAAGGGGAAGGGTTCCACCACTCCGTCTTTGGCTGGCGGAAAAACTCAAAACCAAAAACAGTGAATAATATAGGCATTATTTGCCGTATTATAGCCAGCATTTACGGTGAAGATTACGAGTTTAGCCAGCAGTGCGGACGTTCTTTGCCACCCACCCTTTTCCTAAGGGGTTAACGTGCGATCAAAGACCCTCTGTTTCCATCGTTCGTTGTTGTGTTATTCTTCTACCAACTTCAAATAATGCTTCTATCAACTTCAAATAATGCTTCACAATTACTGTGTTGAAGGCTTTACTAACATTGTGTTTGTTCTTTGCGTCTGTGGATCAAGATCGCGCGATATCTAAGCACTTGCAATGGGTGCCGGGAAAGGTTGGATTGCCGAAGAGACTGTAGCTACCTGTTAGGATTTTATCGCAGCGTCTGAAGATCTCCGGAGTGGTAACGGGTAAAAGGAAGATGTACTCTTTGCACAGGTTGTGGGATGATACGTCAAAAAGATTGAACAAATACGTAGAATCAAACCAAAAATGCGGTATCCTGACCGCACTGGCGACGCTATATCGCACCGACACCACAAGGCGCGATGAGAGTGCATCAAATTTGAGGGTATCATTTTTCTATCAGGGCTAGTAAGCCTACCGATTCACCGTCGGAGGAGGACATAGGACGAGCAGCACAAGACTCATACAACAATAAGGCTAACATTAGAAACATGTATACATACCTTCGAGATGCAAGCGTTGATGTAGGGCCGCAGTTCTTGTTTCATGATGCGCTCAGTGTCTGGCATGAGACTCAAACCTGGCTTTTTGCTGCTGTCAAGGCAGCAACGAAAGGAAAGCGCCAACCAGCAAGCTACAGTTCATGAGATAAATGGCGGATAATTTGCGCTTGAAGGAAGCTCTTCATCGCAGTCGACCAAACATGATGCATCTATAGTAAACTGGCTGCGTCTTCACCAGACTCTTATCACTAAACTGTTCGGCTAGCGCTAGTCGGAAGTCTCTCTTCCATTTAAAATGTCGAGTAAACTAAAGTAAAGATGGTTTAGTTTGGCTGAATCCAAATTAATTTGGTATATCCCCGTTGTCGAGGCAGGCCTACACTACAGTTTCCGTAAATGGAAGAAATGTTGAAGCTATTTAATCACTCGGACTGATCAGATGTTTAGCTCTCTCGACTCATGTGCATTCCATATGTGGTCGGTCAATCAGAGATGTAGTAAGAGCTCTGCGTAAACCGTTGACCTTTACATCATCGCAAATATCTCCGTCTGAACACTGTGAGGAAGTAAGAGGTGTGTGGTTCTCAAACGTTATATACGAATCACCGATATCATATTCGAAGTTAAGACTTCTTCCCCTAATCCATCCGCGTTGTAAGAACTCCTTCTTTCCTCCACTATCATATTATGGAAATGAAAAAGGCTGTAGCAATAAAATTCACCTTCAAAAAAGCCAACGTCTAACAACAAATGAAGAAAATCTTAAATATTCGAAAACCTACGCCAAGCTCCCTCTGCATACACTTTTGAACGCCTCCTAGGACTTGGAAAATAGCATTACTTTCCGATCGGATGCATCTAGCAGAGACTTGACAAAAAACTTTCAACTAAAATAAACCCTATCGGTCAGATAGTAAAACCAATCAAAGCACCCCCTAGCTATGATGTAGCTAGGCGTAGCTGGAAGAAATGACCCGAACTGCACCTCATTAAAGTAATTTCTGACCACTATAATGTTCAGATCGTTTCGTGCATTGAGAAAACCAAACTAGAACGACTATATACAGAAACTGATTGAGTATAACACTTCCATTCGCAATGTAGACTGGCCTTCGTTCCCTACTATTACACCTTGAAGGTCCTTGGGACATTTTTCTAGGTTCAACCGGCACAGTCAAGACAACCAATACGTACCGGAAAACCAACCCGAGCAAACGACCGTTCTATTTGTACGAGGTCTTCGGCCGTTGGTGACCGTATATACTGTACACAAAAACATTTCGTGACGGCTTCGCAGAACTACGTTTAACACAGAGCAGCAGAAGACTCCGATACATCAAACAAATCATCCGCGAGATCTGACGGTAGTCCATAAGCGAGTTGACTTCGTTCTCAAATGACTTTCAGAAGTGGATTACTAAGCATTGATATAACGTAACTGAATCAGAAGGATGAGAAAAGGGTGTGTAGCGACTAGAGCAGATCTTGCATTACCTATGGCTGTGTGCAACGAAAGGCTCTTCTGAAACGGGATGATATGGTAAAGTCAGCAGTGAACTAAACAAAGCGAAACACGAACAAATTCAATCAAAAATTTAAGACAATACTACTAGAAAATTGCGTATAATAGACCCTCGTTGCAATTCGCATACGTTGTCAGTAGCCGCCTTTAAAGATGTGGTGAAGCCAAGATAGTCAAGTGATTGAAGTTTTTGAGCGTTATTTTTTCATTGGATGGTTACATGTTAGCGTCGTGTCCCAAATCACGCAAAAAATTGAGTTAGTTTTACTTGTAACGAGTTGTGACAGCTTATCAGGTCCGTTCTTCTTAAATAGAATGGCTTCAAGGGCGTATCCGCGTTCACAAAAGCTGCGGCTCGTTTAAGCTGTCTTTGTAACAAAAAAGTATTGCTAAATTCTTCTCGTGGCGATTTGGTTCAGAGGATCGAGAGATCGGTTGACAGCCAATTTAGCAACTCCAATCTTGACAAACTGTAATCCGGATGCAAAAAAACCTTGCCAACGATGAAGTGTAAATATTACCCTGCTGCATGGCCAATAAGCAGTGTGGCAACAATGCGAAAAGAAAACGAAGGACGCTCAAGTATGATACGACACTTGTGAAGGGAATTGACTTGAATGCAAATAAAGAATCAATAAAGGGAAAGATGAAAAGAACAGAGACGAATTGTGGTTGGGTCATGAAGGATTAATTAAGGTCCGTAGGTAAGAGAAAAAGCCATGAATTGAGGAACCAGAAGCTGCGGCAAAGATTTACAGGTTGACAATTTTGTACCCCTGTTCGACGGGCTCTGATCGCACACCCAGACCTTGAGCACATTAATGGTAACCTGTCCACATTACCTTAGCTTTAGTTGCATGCAATGGAACGGATGCGTATGAAACCGGGATGCAGCCGTTAAAGCATGAACGGGTCAAGAGTTGGGCACTACAGCCACGTCGAAGCCCTCTTATCCTGTCCACCCATAATTTTCCAATCATTCCACTAAACCGTATCGCTTTTAGCTTCTCTATTTAGTTTATATATAATCTCGGATACAACTCTAAGACACTCGAGAAATTAGAACTACCAGAAAAGGTATTTTTTATCTTTAGAAATGACCCTTTTTTGAATTTTTCGAATTGCTAACCTTCTAGATGAACCATTTTAAATCACTTTACGCTTGCTCATGTACCTGAAGTTTTTTAATTGGGTAAGCAGACGTAAGTACAAAACAAAAGCATGTATGGGTCGCTAAAAGACTGGAAAGGGTACCCATTCCAACATTCACGTTCATATTATGGAAATAATGAATTTTTCAAAAAATATTGAAAATATTATCCCATGCATCTCTGAAAAACTCTGTAAGATTCCAAGAACTTTTATATTGCAGATAATTCTCGTAACACGTCCGTTAGATCCAGCCTCATACATCCAAAATAGGGCTTAGATCTGAAGCTCTCGGTGGCCACTTCATGAGCCTGATTCACTAAATTGACACCCAGTTCATCGTAGCACTAATGATATTAAATAGTCGATTATCGTGCTGATACGTCCGAGTAACAGGCTGATTTATATTAAAACAAATAATCATAACTCTCAGATAGTCTGCAGATTTCTATATGACCTTCATTTGCGCTAAATTTTTTTCCCAAAAGAGAAATTTGCTCATCAGAACTTGATTACACTCCCTCCTACATGTCTTCCCCATTAAACTTCAGTTCGCAAAAAAATCCAATAGCTTGAGTAACCGTACATTCCATCTATATTCCAAATCAATTTTTCATCAAAAAATAGACATGAACACAAGTCTAATTTCCCTTTCCTCCTTTTTGTTCTATTAAAACCGAACCCCAAAGCGCTTTTCTGAAATGGAAATAGCCTTTCTGTGGTAGGTTAAACTCACCCGAGCAGGTCCGGTTGAAATTTCGTTAAAACTTGTGTTGAGGCTGGCTATATTTAGCCGGCATGCCCAAGTCATGATTTATATAGAGCTATAGATAGCTATTCGGCGAAGGAAAGTGAAGAATAATAGTAGCGTGTGGAAAAGTGTTCCGTAAAACAGCTCTAATAGTATCGTGATTAGCGCTTTCGGAACTTGGAGTCAGTAAAAGTGACGTATTCTGACAGAATGGAAGACGGACTTTGGTCCAGGTGTCATGGGATCTCAAGGCAGCTTTTTATCTCAGCGTAAAACTCGCCAGTAAGTGTTTCAAGTGTACTAATGGGGTCAAAAGTTGTGTCCAAAATGTAAGGAAATGTCTTATGCAAAGTGCCTTGTAGCCCTGTTTATGAAAATAGTGATGGTTTGAGTCTCCAGTAGATGCAATAAATTCTTTCAAAGCTCTTAAGCTTGTTAAATAAGTCCTCACAAAGGACGACGAATCCATATAATACGTTTGCCCATTTGAAATGCGTGGAATGCTGAGCTTGAAAATCGTGTGTCAAAGCTGAGAATTAAAAGTTACAGGTGTTTTTCATGCTTTGAAAGCCTTAATAAGCACTTTATTTCTTTACACGCCATTAGTCGCCTGCTGATGCCGCTCATCTTCGTGTTATTGTATTATTTTGTGTTATGAAGAAAGGTTTACAGTAAACATCAAATTTTTGACGGCTTGGTAGCAACAGCGGATAACCTGAGTCTTTGGGAGCAGTAGGCAATTGTTTGGCCATGTTAAACTTCTATGCGAGTCATTTCTTATGTAATATTCTCTATTTGAAGTGTTGGGGACGTTTACTGTGAGCGATAACATTGGTGTGAATCTACTCTTCCTTTGTTATGGTAAGAATGGTTTGTAGTTGTCTAGGCCTTTATGTAAGGGTATTGTACAGTATAGATGGCACTGTTTCCATATATTTCATATATGCACATTTATTTTTATATATATAAGTAACAGCTCCAATACACCACTCGGTTAATAAGGTAACGGATTTTTCATAAACGCATTATTGAGTTTTATTTAATAGTTGTGCCTGGTAGTACACTTCTAAGGTTATAAAACACTTTTTTCATTCAGTCGTCCATAAAAATGTTTATACTGAATCAAGCCCCAAAAAAAGCCACGTATACGGAACGTATACCAATTTAGCCAATATGCTCACATAGAAAAAGTATAACTAAAATATATACAGTGCATTAAATTATTTTACAATACGGTATTGTCTACTCCCGACTGATTCTATGACACATTCCCCCAAATGTTAAAGTTCTATTTGTTCCATTATTTCAATCAAAAAATAATGCTTTCAATCGACTCAGACGGCCTTGAAACATTAAAACACACTCATTATATTTGATTAAAAGTGGTATGGGACTAAATATGATGTAGCAAGACTTACTGAAGAATTCTTATAAATGGGGGTGAATGATGCTAAAAGACTGTACGTAGATTGTTAGGCAAATCTGCCTATTGTAATACAAATAGTAGTGTGTCATTCTATCCTACCGAGTAATGACATCATAAACGGCTTGTTAATTGATTTGACCAGTTTTTCTACTGTGTTCCCGTCGATCTTGTTCCAGCACTCCGTAATACATTCCACCAACTCGGAAACATTTGCAAACTGTCTTTAACAGGCGTAAACAGTCCTGGGTGGTATTCCTTAAAGGTCCTGCAACGGATGTAAATCTGTATATCATGCAAGCCACTCGAACTCACTTTTCAGCCACCATACAGGAATGGTAAACTGAACTATCTTACATAGAAATCCAATTAACCGGCAGTTCATCATCAGCTCACCCAAGTAACTCCTTCGCCAGCATCTTTACATACTACATTCTACTTAACCTAACATGCACTTCCACTAACTTGGTCGTTTCATAGGAACAAAAAGCTGCCCAAAATATCGCCCCATTTCCCCCATGCTGTATACTTGATAAATACAGTTCTTCCGTTCGTAATTCACGCCAACAGCATTTAAGCCCGTCGTGTCCATCGCGTTAAAGCGCTTCTCGACACTGCATACCACGCGAACCCATCATTATTCGTCCTTACTCGAGTGATATTTTGCAACATTTTTGTTAGCGGCACGGTGTTTTTGCAGCAGCGGAGGCTTAGTTTTGATCTTTTTGCAGATCAAAATTTCGGAACCGCTCAGATAAGCTTGCATTCTGCTGTAATATATTTGAAGATTGAGCTCGTTTTTCAGGGTGCAGCCGCTTCTGGTTGAGTTAGACGCAGCGCGGAGTAGCCTGCTTTTGTTCCTAAATGTGATTTTTCTTCGATTTGGTCCGAAATTGACCGTCCCATACGTCAAAAGATTCTTTAGTAACGCATACGTTAATTTTATCAGAGCTTCAGCTTTGCAGCGATTTTTCAGATTTTAATAATAGCTTTTCCGGCTTTTTGTTGTATAAAGACGTCCCAAATTGTTAGCGCGCTTTCTTCTGAGTTATTTCCCGCTCCCTCTTGAATAACTAGAGTGGAGTTATTAGGTTTAATGTTCTAGTTTATTGCATGACGTGCACTGCTGGCCATCACAGATGGATATTTGGGATCTCGCTGATAGATCACTGCCGACTTACCCTTCCTAGAGGAGCTTAAATTGGAAGAAGATCCCTCGATGGATGGCTAGCGTCTCCTTTGAGGTAGTTGATCCCCAACCTTTGTAGGGATGGCGGAATAGAGCTTTTCTACATAATTTTATTGATGCTTAATTGTTTAGTAAAGAGGTAAGCGACGCATGACCCGTACTTCCGTCTCCGAGCCACCGGAGCCTCCCTGGACTCCGTCACCGTAGTAGGTTAACCTTCTGTCCATTGAACGCCTTACTACCCCAAACTTCCTTAGATCTCTCCTTACCTGTCGGTATTTATTGTAGCCAATAGATTTCGCTCTGCTCTAGCAACCCTTTACGCTACTGAAGAACCTATTGGAGTATTTTTTGCCTTGGTTACTTGAGCTCGCTCTTCGGATGTCAGATATGTGCTTTGGGTATGATTGGCTGATTAGTGTGTCTGCCTCCAAACCTGTGATGCCACAGAAGCAGGTAATGCGGAGGGAATGTTTTTGTGACTCGATTAATGGCAAGTCTTGTCCATCTGTCTTATATCATCAGTCATCCCCATTTTTTCGACGTCATTAGTAAGTATTTCCACATCATATTTAATCCCACACCAAACTGAATCAAACGTAACTCATTACATTTGATTCAAAATGGTGTGGGATGCTTTTGAGTCGGATGCTTTTGAGTCGATTGGAAGCATTTTTTTTGATTGAAAGAGCGGGGAGGCCTCGCAAGTATTCCGAGGCTACACATCTCTGCGTCATCAGGGAGGCCTCCAATACCGGACATGGGGCAAACCGCATCCACAAGGACCTGGGGCTCGAACTTTAAATGATGATAGTACTGTGAATAGTGCTGCCAGAGCAAAAACTCCAATATCTGCAGATGAAGAAGCTTCTCCTTTTGACTGATGCGAATAAGAAGTACAGGATAGAGCGGGCGACCAAATAAGGGAATGGGAGCTTTCTCAGTGGCAAAATGTTGTCTTTCGGAAGAAAATAAGTTTAATCTTGACGGCTCGTATTTATTAGCATGCTGTTGGCATTCTACTGGCAAAGATTAAAGCATCTTCTCGAAACGGCGCGGGAGCAGAGTGTGATGGTGTTAGGATTCTTTACGTGATTTGGTGTTTACTAGCGGGCGACAGGACTCTTCAAATTATATCAAGACTGTAGCGGAAAATCTTCAACCTTTGGCGGCCTTTACACTCGGAGAAACTATATATACCAACAGGACAAATGCCCTTACCATGTTTCTAGAGCTACAAAAGAAGCGCTTCGACAACAAAAAAGTATTGCTTTTGTAGCAGCCATCACGTGCGTCTCACTTAGCCCCAATAAAGAACCTGTGGGGAATTGTTGTGAGGGATATTTCTGGGAATATGAGAAGTTTAGTACTGTCGTGGAGCTTGGGGAGGCTATCATTGATTTTTGGTCGCGAATTTCAGAGGCGACGTTGCAAAACCTTGTCAACATCATACTTCGGAGTTTTATTGCCGTGCTGAAGTCAAAAGGAGCAGAAATCCCGTATTACCCTTCCCCAGCGGCTTAATTCGCCCACACTTTTAGCAGAAATAAACGTTTGAACTCTGCGAAGGGCACGATGCCTTTTCCGCTTCACACACTGCTCGGTCAGGTCATCCTCTCTTATCCCACAAAGCGACAAAACACAAAAATATATTTAATCTGAGATGTGGACACAAATGCTACTACTGAATTGTCCCTCACACATGACAAACAATAGCTTAATTCACCCGTTTCCCGGACATCTCAGCCAACAAATTCGTAACATTACGCTCGTTTTCATCTCAATCGCGCACTTGGAGATTCTTATCACTCCCTATCTCGTGCTCCAAATACTTACCATTCACAAGAATCTCGTTCCCACTCCTAACAAAACCCGTATTTTGGTTATTTTTGGGTTTCGGAGAAGCACCACCAACACGACTGCATTTTGATTTTTTGTTAGTCCTCTCAATTTCCTTTTGCTTCCGCTTCAAAGCACGTTCCTCTTTACGTTTACCAATTGCCTCCGTTTCCTCCTCAGCCTTCTTTTCTTCAAAATTTCATCGTTCAAATGAATCACCGTGGGTGAGGTAAAATGCCAGAACCTCCGCATTTAGAACGTGTCCCTTTCCTGCCGATTCGAGGATAGCAGTATGCGTCGGCTCAATTTTGCTTTTAATTGCTCCCGCTAAAGTCTCGCGATCAGCCAAAATAGCTGAGCCAGAAGAAATTGCCAACGAAGCGCACTTATCGGTGGTAATGACATTTTTGATGTCCTGCAGTACCCGTTGATCTGTAGTGCGAAAGCAGATTCTAACACCTCCCTTTTTGGTTGAAATGATCTCCTCTGGCTCTGCAGGCTTCCTGTTCGACTAGGTAAAACGTTTTAAAACCCTAAAGTCCATCGGCCACAGTCCCTTGTTTTTGAAACTGCCCTTAATGTCAGTGCGAGCTTAATTTTCATCCCAGTGGTATCAATATCTGCCATACGCAAAAGCTTATCCCGAGTCCTCCGCACCGCCTTTTTGAAAAGCTTTATTGACCTTCTGGTCGCATGGTTGTAGAAACTGATTGGTGTTTGCCGGTAACTGCACTACCTCAGTGTTGTACTGCCGCGCACGCTCGAGCCAGTCCCATCTCGCTCTGTATTTGTGTCCATCAATTGTGAGGAGCACCGTCTGATCTGCGGGCACAATGGTACGTACGTACTTCGAAAAATGTTCCACAACAAGAGAAATCACGTCCTTCTGCATAGACCCATTCGGTGTGAAAATTGAAAATGCCTCTTTGGGAAACTAACCCTCTACAGTCGTAAAAAATGGCGACCTATCTGGGTTCTTAAATAAATACGAGCCCCATACCCCGAAAAATTGCTAATGATGTTGTATCTCTCCATAATTAGGAAAAGAATCGTTAAAACCGGATGCGCACACTTCAATAACTGCTGTCACATGTCGCCCGGTTGAGGACGCTAGTTTCGCGCCACCATGGTGCGATTTCGACGACGAGAAAAATTTTTTCCTTTCTCCAAATTGTCCATCGACGTCGTTTTCATCGATATTCCATATGTATATCGCACTCTTGAAAATACTACAGTCGAATGATCCCACAGATTCCAAAGATTTTTTGAGAGTTGCGACATGAGAAAATGTCCCAGCACTCAAGCGGCTTTTGTCCTTGTTTTTCGTGTTTCGCAATGTAATGTCTCTGGTCCTCGCTCTCCAACTCCGCACATTGTCCGCAGAGGGCATTACAGACTTCCAACCGAGGCTTTCGTTTGCCTCAATTGCGCCTATCACCTCCCGCACGCGGAGTACTCCAGCCGCGAAGTCCCTCTCCGCTAGGTGGAAGATATGCTCTTTAAGTAGTGCGCTCTCACCCTCCGATGGCGCAGGGCGTCTGTCACGGCCAATATTCTCAGGGTTTTCCAAGGCCTCAACAGCGTCCGAGTCTCTCTTTTCCATTGCAGTCATTAGGTGCCCTGTCGTCCTTCTAGAAAATCCGGTCACATTCGCTGTTTTGGTTGGGCTGGAGCCCTTGTGGAGCATGTCGATGTCTTTTTGACGACGCGCGATCTCCTCCCTGCCAAACGCCGACGATCAGCAGTTTTTTTGGTTTGTGCATCGATGGGCATTGCGCGACTGATATGGGGGCTTGTTCGAAGAAATGGGAGAGTTGTGCCGAATTTTTACGCTTTTGATCATACATATACGATTGAGGCTGCAGTATGTATTACAATTGACTCGATAAGCTATGAAGATGTAGTCTGAGGTTTGCGACGCCATTCGCAGTAGAACGTTTTGGCGCAAACAGTACTCTTTCTGTGCAATCCTCGTGTTACTTTTGGCGGGTGAATTTAGCCGCTGGGGAAGGGTAGTCTCAATGGAAGGCTCCGGAAATCACAAATTGGCAATTAGTGAAAAAGGGGTGGTGTCTTTATTGAGATGTATGGACTGGCTGGAACCCATTTGGAGTTGCAAATCTGCATGTCATATTAAATACTGTACATGTACCGATGGTCGAGGCAATGTAGAAATCATTGCTGTCGAATGCTAGCACCAGCAACAGTCTACCAGAAAGTCGATGGGAGGGCAGCCAGCAGACAAGCAGCGTTAGAAGTTACTACCAACGCCGAGTGCAAATGGCAATTTGCTACGTAGTATTTTGCAATTAAAGCACGCCACGGCGCGCTTTTGCTACGTAGCAAATTGTCTCTAGCTCCTAAGGGGGGGTCGGAAGCAAGGAAGAATTCGTAACAAATCCCGGCTTGTAGCAATTTTCTCGCAATATCAGATCGCACTTTGCGGGAGTGGAAGGTTGTGCAGGACCGTTGTTCAGACCTATCTACCAGACATGAGTCGCCCTCCACTGGCAAAAGCCGCTGCTTCCGACCCATCCCCAATCCGCTGCACCCACATCCTTACACGAGCGTGCACCCACCTCCATCCGCAATATCATCGACCGCATACCCGGGATTGCATGCAGTCTCGCCATATTGTACTAATGCGACTATTCCACACCGTTGCTGGCAGAAGGGAACGCTAATGCAGTACACACTGCCTCCCCTGGATATACTTTCTTCTTGCTGCATTCTTGCGATGTCTCATGCCTGGGGAGGTAATACCAGACAGCGCGAAGCCAAGGACTCCAGGAACTCATCTGTACCGCCAATGCCAGCTAATAGGGTGAACTGCAGACAGAATCCATTCAAGCCCAGTGGACCACTGAAGAGCGAACTGCACGATGTAGCCCCTGGCAGACATTTGCTAGGCGTGACTCCCAAATTCCGCCGAGCAGCCCACTGAGTTGCAGATGCGTAGTAAGGGAGTGGGAAGCATACCTTGCACCAGTCGCACATCGCCGACGTGCGTAACCCGCACGGTACATAACTTCTGTGAGAGATGCTCCCAGCACCGCACTCTCCGGTGACAGCCATCGCAGCAAGAGACCATTCGCTCCCGATGGACATTGTAGAGAAGGGGGTTGCCGCATGCTGTCCGACGCCTGAACCCAAACTCGGCGCTGAGTCCAGAGAGAATGTCCCCGCGACTCCTTCGTTTGCTGGCCAACACAACGATGAATTCTGAAGCAGAGCTTACAGGCGTCTCGGTGGTAACTGCAGTTGTGATGAGACTAGCCCATGAGGACCTCCTAGATGATACAATTCCTCTGATCTCCTCTGCGACGCTCCTGCCCATTCAACCTCGGCCAGATAACATCCGCTCCGTAGCAACTGGGACGGCCTTGCGGCGACTGGGAACCGAGGTCGTTCTACAACAAGCACTGCACGACATGAGAAAGTTCCGGGCACCCCTGCAAATGGCCAATGGGATGCTCTACGGACTGGATTCCATAGTGCACGAAGTACAGAGACTAGTCGAGCGCCACGGCGACGAGGAAGATTATGCAACAGTGTCCGTGGATGCAGAAAACGCACTCAATCGGTTCTCGAGACAGGGCACGACACACTTGCTGCCGAACAAGGTACCTTCGCTATTTCGTTTTCTGCACATAGTGTATGTTCGCAACAAGCCGTCGCTGATATTACCTGTGGGGTCAGGTTAAGAAATCCCAAACCAAGAGGGTTGCAACAAAGGGACCCAGCAAGCATGCTGATGTTTTCCCTTGTAGTGCATCTGTTCGCATAGGAAATTGTTTGGCGGACAGAGCTCAGCCTATACAGATAGCACACGGATGACTACCCCATTACAGGCCCTCATGCAGAACTCGAAAAGGCAGTCGTGATCCCTAGCTCGAGAGGACCCGGTCATGGCCTGTATTTGAATCCAGCGAAAACGCGTCTGTTCGAGCGGCGCCAGACTGTCCACCGGACATCGCCACTATTGCATCGCTATCTAAGCGAGAACTTCGACACCGAAGACATTGATCTCGTTGGTGCCTTGATTCGGTCGCCCAAGTTCATGGAGAACTTTCTCAACAAGAAAAATCAGCGGCTACAAGCACAAGTTGTCCCTGATCGACGGAATCGGAGAATCTCGCATTCGGTTCCATCTTCGCCGGGTGTTTGCTTCGCCGTTGCACTGATTGTAATCAAGAGCAGCTGGGAATTTTCCTTGCGCTCCAATATTGTGCCGAAGACCAGGGTGGTTCGATAGCAGGTGACAGTGCCTCTGCGCTACGGCGGCCACACGACTTATTAGCTGCGGCGACGCTGAATTTCGCAGTGCATGTGGTGAGCATAGTTGACGCCGAGCAACTGCGAAGCCCTGACGAGCCTGGCGCGTCTGAACACCGTGCGCATAGACAGGCGGAAGCGGATGGAGAGCTCCAACAGTTTGTCCGATGGCCTCACTCGTCCTCTAACGGATATAGTGATCTTCCAGAAACACTGACAGCGCTCAGCCTTGCTGCCAAGCGTGATAGCACACACAAAATTCTATATCGAGCCTGGTGCGAGTCGGCAGCAAAGTTCCTCTGGAAGGATTATGAAGGGGAGAGGTCTGCGAACCCCGAAATTCACTCGAAAGCTGATATTCGGCGAAGTATCCGCCGTCAAGCATACTTGAAGACAATTACGGCAGCCTTCCCCACCACGCATCCGTCCGTGGGAAGCCAAACGTACGACGAGATGTGTACGATGATGCCACGTCGCCACCTTGGAGTTGGCGTGTTTGATGACGCTGCACCGCAGAGTTGCGCGTGGTGATACAGGCCCAGGGACCATTCAGGAGATCATGGGGAATATTATGTAACACAAGTCCTGAGGGGGCCAACAGGCACACAGCAGTATTGAAAGTATTTGGCTGAGAGCTGTTCAAGGCAGCAGAAGGCGGAGTTCAGTCGGAGGTTAAGTATCTAGCTCCTGGGCTTCACGCATGACCTGTGGACATTCCGGCGCAGCGGCGGTCTGACGCGGCGAACACCCGGCCTCCTGTCCCAGTGGCGTACGACGTCACCGCATCGTCGCTATTCCAGGAGAGCTCCATGTACTATAGGAAGACGAGAAGCGCGAGCCGTTTTCAATGCAACAGAAAAGCGGAAGGAGAGGGACCTGGCCACGAAAATGGCAGTCATTCCTGGCAAGACACTGCCGGGATGATTGAGGCTGGCACAGAGTTTTGTGTCTCTAGCTTTCGACTCGCTAGAGGGTCACCATCTGAAAAAATATTCAAGGTCATCGAGGAAAACGTGGCAGCCGTCGCGTCTTACGTAGAGCGGATGCTCGACGGGAAGAGCGAAGACTTGGCTGTAACGGAAGCTCCTTAAACACCTGGTCCACGTGTGCGCCTTTTTCAACATCTCGTATCTCTTGATATGCAAGGCCTATCCGCCGCATTCAGACTTGCATTTTATTTGGGGGAATTTTTTGGGTTATTTTAATGCATGGAAGATGTGGTCGGTTATGTCCACGAGGCTACTACGTTATGCGGGATAAGTCTTTATTTGGGGAATGATACTTTACTCATTTGTTATTTCGCGTATACCTACAGTGCACTGACTGACCGACTATTTGAGTTTGCGTTCCAACTGGATGATCCACATCGGTCACGAAGAGTGGAGCGCACGAAATGATGGCCATCGCTGCCGACGACCATATGGTGCAACTAAGGCGCTGATATGCACGGGCACGAAATATGGAGGGAGAGATGGGAAATTTCTTCGCGCGAAGTGGCAAAGCTCTAAACTGCGTCATCAGAAATCGCAATGGAAAACAGGAAAGGCCTGGCCGGAGCAATCACGCGCCTCGTTGACGCAGCAGCAGCAACCCTCCCAAGAGGGGACGCCTTTGTAGAAAACTTCATCACGAAGCTCTACGCGGGGTGCCAGAACCCAGCCCCGACGGCGCTGTTTCATATCCGAGGCACATCCGGTCACAGTAGCTCAAACCGGAAGTGCCACGCCTACCACGTGCAGTGTGGCGAGTACCATACTGTTTGTGGGGGTGAGAATCTTTTAACGTGTTCAAAAACCTGAGCCATAGAGGTAGTGGGTTACACTAGCAGACTAAGAGCATCTCCAGGCGACGGCTGAACCATCATCCACTCCAACAAAGACAGGGGGGACCCGAAGAAAATTCCACCATCTGAACACGAGATCCAGACGGCTTGAAATACTGTGTGACATCACTGTCGTCTCATCGTTCAAGGCCGCAGTTCGCACCAAGGCGACCGAGGTTGCCGGTGGTGCTGCCGATCTGGCGGCCCGCGACAAGGTTACAACTCTGGAACGCAACATCGCCCGACGCCTCCCCGCTCCCTCAAATGGCCCATCTTCTGCGCCCTACACGCCGAACTTCACGTTTCGACCTCTGGCGTTTGATTCCCTGGGTGCCCTTCCCCTGGTACAATTGCGTTTATCGAGGAGTTAGTTCCGCGGATAGCGTCCAAGTGTCACTCGACACCTGGCGTTATCCGCCGCCGTATCTCCCAGCGACTGAGTTGCACTCTCTGGTCATCCATTGCTCAAGCTATCCTGTCCCGAGCCCCGATGCGCATGGACGACGAGGTACATCCGGTTAGATGTTAGCCGTATAGTTAGGACGTGCGCAGTCCTCTGTAGATACTGAATGCATTAAACTTCTTTCGCTAACTTGTCGTGTAAGCATGACCATTTACAGACGACGACAACCGCGACGAAGAAAACTCTGGACAAACTTGGCGACGGACTAACAGAGCTGCGCAGACCACGTGCCTTCGGAGACTGTGACAAAGACAGCACAGTACAGTAGGTTGAATAGCGGTAGGAATAAGCGAACAGTACTGTATGTAAGTTACAGTACAGTATTTTAATGTCTCAACAATACAGGATATGATAAAGGAAACTGTAATGTTTATGTTCAATTACAGTACAATACTGCACTGTATTACAAACTAACAAAAAGACGCGGGCAAATTCTAAATTTTGAAATGCAATCTACCTCTCATGTCGCAAAAAGAGCCAGTTCAAACAATTGTGTTGAAAAACAAGCTTCCGGCGCTTCAAAACATATTGCAAAGTTTGCAACCGCATAACATTAGTGCGCACTGCAAACCAATGTGTTGAGCACAGAATCGAAATAGTCAACCTCTTCGTCCTCCACTTTCAACACGTAACGGACTCTTTTTTGCGCTACCCTTTCCCTGCCCCAATCTCTCGCCTCGCCAGAAACGAGTTGCCGCTTCCATTACTTTCACACTTCTCGCACTGCTCCAAGCCTCCTACTCCATTCCGTCTCTCTCCATCCCTGCCCCTCTCTTTCCGAAAAATCTTAGACAGCATCACCTCTCTACCGCCACAGACCCTGACCCCAAATCCTCACCAACCAGCGCATTCCCACCGCCCACTATGAGGAGGAAATCCTTCACCATCGGCGCATTCAAATTCAGCCGCACATCTAGTTCGAGTGTCCGCCCATCTGGCGAGCCTTCTTCCTCAACACAACCCACACGCCTCCCAACTGATCCCACTCAACCGCGTCAACTCCCTCCAAAACCACTCCAGTCACCACATCCTTCCTCAACTACATCGCACCAACACCCTCGCAACCCTGCACCCTCCGCCACCGCCCCTCAAACCCCTCTTCCAACATCATCTCCTAAACACCGCCTCCGTCCATGCCGCCTCCTTCCTCCAAGCGTCGCAAGAAAAACCCACCCTTCTCCCCGGTTCCTAAACTCGACCCCAACCTCCCCGACGACCATCACCGGCTTCATCATCTACTTCGACTCTGCCTCAGCCACGAATTCTCCAAACCAAAGTACGCCTCTCTCTCACCGGATGACCGTCTTCGCCTCGACGCTTCCGTCAAAAAAGTGCTTGATACCTTTGCAACCCATTCCTCGACCCCCGACTCAACTTCCCAAGATAAATTCCGTCCTAATCCCGCCAACATACAACTCAAGCAACGGGAGAGCCAACTCACCGCTATATGTGAGCTCTACGAAAAAGAACTCGATGAATGGCAGAAAGTTACCGAGTGCGCGGAAAGTGACCCAATTTCAGCCACACCGATCGCCGAACCGGAAGACGAAAATGTAGTACCAACTGATCAACAAAAGCGCATTGATGATGTACTTGCAAAATCCACCCGCGCCGTAGAGGCGTACATTCTGAATACAGATCATATGCGAACTATGGTCAAACAACTGGAGGCGAGAAACAAGGACTCGACAAGTCGCATTCGCAATATGGCTGCAAAGTTGAACCACAGAGTATTGGGAGAGTTTGGCGTAGCCGGCCAACAGACGAGGGGACTTATGCCTCCTACGGGCTTGAAAAAGGTTGAGACAGACGATCTGAACGTTGCAGCAATGGCAAGTGAATCGTAGGCAGTCCCGCAATGAGTACGGGGTGATGCAAATTGAGGATGCGGTTAGAATGGTTTGACTCGGACCAGTGATGCTTGGGTATGTATGTCGCAAATTAAAAGCTCTTGGCAGAACTCGAGTGTGTTGTCATGTTACGCTCACGGAAGATCCGGTGGGCCGCGAATTCTTTACACACAAAGACGCATTGACCACTCTACCATGCCCTATTTGGCATTCTAAATCTCAATCATAATCTCGACCGGGCGGCAGTGATTGGGTTGAGAAAGTAGCTACTGTCCTTATCATAAGACGCATGTAACTCGGCACTCAATTCCTTGAGCAAGGCAATTGCCTCTGCTACAGCAACGTAGACTTCCAAATTGTCACGAATCCACAAAGCCTCCACCAAACAAGTAGATATCCTGGTGGCCTCGGTGAGAACATTCAAGAAGACCTGAAACATATCCACGCCTGCCAGCTGATGGGCTCCTGCCCAACAACCCAACTCCCAAACACGAGCGTTATCACGCTCCTCCACATACAAGATGGTCACTGCTAACGAAGTCCACGGTAGACGAGAGTCGTCTCCTTCACTAGTGGATTCTTCATCCGATGCAATGTCGGCGTCACTGCCATCCACTGACTCTGCGTCTAGATCGGAAGCAGGAGTGGCAGTATGCTCGACAACGTCACCTTGTACGGTCAACAAACGGGATATTCGACTGTCCAATCTAGCAAGTGCGGAACGGTGAGGACGGACAGGGTAGGGAAGTACGGTACGAACGACGGCGAGACGACCCTTGGGCTGAGGGTTACCCGGGATGTCCCTCTGAGACTGGTAGTATTCGGTCATGGCGCGAATGGATTCATAGTTGATGCCGAAATTAGGAAAGGATGGTTGGCGAGAGGTATTTGTGGTGTTGTCGCGACGGGGATTGGTATTGAGATTGAGAATGGATAAATGACGCTGGCGTTTGCGGCGGGCCGTCTCGCTGAGACGGGGTTCAATGGGATGCCCATATTCAAGGGGGAAAGAGGTTGTCCGGGAGGGACAGTGGAGGAATCAAGAGACACGACGTAAGGGGGTTGCGGCAGGAGCGACGGTGATGGCGAGAGAAGCAAGTGAGGATGGAGTGTGTCGATGGGCAGGGCACGTGGTGACGGATGAAACTCGGAGTAGTTTGTTTGCGTTTCGGACGGTAGACTTGATGTATAGTGCACGTACGTAGGTCCCCTCGGGCGTTGTGGACGATGGCGAAGGCGTGTATTCTGGTAGGGGCGGTTGGCCAGTGGAGGAGGGACAAGTGGAAATGTGGAGGGTATTGGAGTGAGGACGTGTGAATCGGTGATTGGGTGCGGTGCGTTGGCGATAAGGCTTGATTACAACCAAGTGTAAGCTGGTGTTGACAGCGCTTTTCTGTTGACCAATGGTACGGGAGACCTTGTTTCTGCCAACCGGAGGACAAGCAGGTGAGCGTGTTTCTAGATGTGCACTCAAGTGCACCACAAAGTTGACTGCCAAAGCCTGGCCTTGTCGTGGCGGACGTGTCACTCTTCTTACAGTAACTGTGTGCCAGGCTGTGAATAATATTCAATATTATTACTCATATGACATTTACAGTACAGCAACAAGACAATATAGTTATTCACTGTACTGTAAACTCTAATGTCAAAATCAATACAACCACATTGCTTACCCGCGCAACCATACAGCATTCAAAGTATCGGTTCTTGTCAAAAAAATTCAATATCGTTTTTAATCTAATTAACAGCTACCGTACAACCAACGTATGAGCGTACAGTACACTACTGTACACCATGCAGCCTAATCCACGCAAAAAACGTAGTAGAAGATACTGTAAGCTTCACAGCTTGCTGCACCGGTAGCAAATCCCATTTTCGCTACGGGCTCATCACGAGGAAACCCAAAGTGTTCAACTTATCACCAGTTACCAACTCTACTTAAAAGCATACCAGCCATAATCCAGCCTCATTTCCCCTCTTCACCCTCGATCCACCCGTATCCGTCTGCTCATCGCACGCCCCGTCCCATCCTCAATCCCTTCTCTTTGTCACCACGAAACTTGTTCATTGCCACCACCAACTCCTCATGCCCATTTTCACAGCCTCATCCAAACCAGACACCCCCCAACGATCCTGGAAATCCATACACGCTCCTGCCTCCAACAGCAATAACGCCACCTCAACATGCCCCTCGGCACATGCCAAATGCAACGCGCTTCTCTTGTCATAATCTGCAAAGTTCACATTCGCCCCTGCTCCAACAAGTAACTCACCCGATCCGCCCTCCCGCGACTCGCATGCGTCACCAAGTCCATTCCATACTTGTACTGCGCTTCTCCTCTACTCAACATCTTCCACGGCAAACAACCCCCATACTGCTTCAACATGGGCAACAGATCTTCATTCCCATTTTTCATCGCTTCATCCGTCGGCGTCGCCCCGAAACGATCTTTAAACATCGCATCCGCTCCATTCATCAGCAACAGCCTTACCACATCCGGATGACCCTCAGCGCAAGCCAAATGCAACGCAGTCCTTTTGTCATAGTCCGCAAATGTCGCCTTGGCACCCGCCATGAGCTTCTCGCGCACCATATCGTAAAATCCATTCGCCGCGTACTGCATCAACTCCATCGACTTGATCTCCTCCCGAGATATCGTACGAGTCTCAATATGAGCCCCAGCCTTTTTCAACACCTCCACCACATGGTCATGGCAATTGTTCTCCGCATCGTCCACGGGCGTCGCTCCCCACCGATCCTCCGCATCAATGTCTGCACCGTGTGCAATCAACAATTCCACAACCTTATCATGCCCTCCGTCCCTGCAAGGTGCAACGGCGTGCGTCGATCATAGTCGGCAAAGTCGGCCTTTGCACCCTTTCCAACTTTCTCTTGACCACGTCGTAGTTGCCCTTGGAGCAATGCTCGAGCAGTGCCATGTTTTCCTGAAACGACGCCTTGTCAAACGATTCTAGCCCCGTCGCACCTTCTTTAGACTGCAATGCTCCCCTTTTTCTTCATCACACCTGGACACATCCTCTCGAGAGGGCGGACTGCACGAGTAGCCATGATCGCTGCGACTACTCCCATCCATGTAGATATTACCGTTTGCCCCTCCATGATCTCCCTTGTCCTCACGGCATGAATCTCTTCCCTTGTGGCAAGAAGCGGTGACCATCGAGTAAGAACCATTCAGTTCATTCTGCGCCTCGATTTCTCGCGGTTCAAACGTTTCTCACGTCTCCCTCCCTGTTCCCCCCGTTCTCATCCCCGTAAACGCGGTGATACTTCTCGCTCTGACGCAACATTTCTTCCGCGTACAAGCGAATGTTCTTGCCAAGGTCACGATATATGCGCTGCGCAGCCCTGTCATCCAAATCAAACTCAATAGCCATTTCGCGCGCAATCTCTTCAACATCATCTATAGTGGGATCGAAGAAAAACTCAATTGTACGCGTTTCTCCATCCACCGGAATTCGTAGTGCGATGCGCAAATCTCCGCCATCATTGGCTGTTGAAACCAAACGTCCGTGTCAGAGACGAGCCTGTGGAGGTCCTCATGCCCTCCAAGATCAGCCTGAGAATAGTCTTCCGATACTCCGACGCTCTGGGCAGGTTGCAAACCACCGTGGGCCGACTTTATGGAGTTTGCGGGACATGCAGTCTTAACCGACGGTCCTTCTTCTTGCGAACATTCTTGTTCGTGATGATAGAGTCCTTCGGGGCATGACTCCTGGAGTTGGCTTGTGCGAGGAAAATGCAATGTTTGTCATCTTGCCATCATCCGAGGCCCAATCAGCAAAGAAAGGATGCTCGAGCAACTGGCGAGCAGTAGGACGACGCCTCTCCCTTTCCAAGCAAGCTCCAATTACCTGCTTGATTTCGCTGTTAGGAAGCCTCTCAAAAGACAGTGGCTTCTCGCCCGAAAACACCTTGCGAAAAATCTGGGCGGGATTGGCACATTCAGCATAAGGGTACTCCATGGTGAGCATTTCCAACACACATCCCAAAGGCGTAGACATCCACCTTCTCCGTATACGCCTCTTCGTAAAGCTCAGGAGCCATAAACTCGGGGTACCAATGACAGACTGTGCAACAACATCCTCCTTCACCCCTGAGAGGCCCAAATCTCCAATCTTAACCTCACCGCAGTGGCCGTTAATGAAAATATTATCGCACTTGAGATCGCGATGCATAACAGGAGGATTTTGCTCATGCAAGTAAGAGATGGCCTCCAGTAAGTTGTGACACCAACGGCGGATACTTGACTTTCATAGCTCTTGCGGGTGAGATATTCCTTGAGAGTACCCGAGCTCATCAATTCGGTGATAAAGTCCATAGCTTGCTTCCCTTTGACCTTTTTGCCACGCCAGGAAGCAAAGAGATTGATAATGTTCTTGTGCTGAAGACGTCCGAGTAGATCCACTTCAAACTGGAGTTTCGCCAACTGGGCTGGGGAATGCGGTCAACCTGTAATTTGTTCCAAGCAACCTCCATGGCTTCATGGGTGTCAAAGGCTTTGAAAACAACTTTGTATGACCCACGGCCTAGAACCTCATCATAGCGAATGAACTGACCCGAGGGGTCACTCTCGACCTGCCTCATGGTTTCGACAGTGGAATGCCTTTGACGTGGTGGTTGAAACCGCTTTTCAAGTACCTCGATAAAGGGCGAAAGATGGGGATAAAAGCACAGATGTGAATGTGTGAATACTCGGGCAGCAGTAGTCACTCAAGAAGCAGGGACAGAAAGTTGGCTTGTCGATGGACAAGGGAAAGGATGCGGAACGTATGAACAAGATGTAAAGGTACAAGTCCAGAATGTGGTGTGATGTCTGTGGAGAGCGAGTGAGGGGAGGGGACAAGGGGTGCGAGGGGAGTATATGTAGCAAAAAAAACGACAGGGCGGGGTAAGCTTGCATGGCTCTGGTGTTTGCCGGAAGGGACTCCGTTTCCAAGTCCGGAGGGATGCAAGAAAATATCGCGGTTTCAAGTCTGTACAATGCAGGGTAGTGATTGAGGGAGCAAAGGGGAAGATTGACGCAAGAGGAAGTTGTTTCAGTGATTAACGACATTTTTGAGTTTAGACGTTTCGTGGATTGCTCAAGCACTGCTCAGATCAAGCTTGCAGCAATCCACATGTTCTCATTAGGTCATTAGGTTTGTGGTCTGTTGGACAAGTTTCACTTATGTCTGGTGATTCATCAGGCGTGTGCTAGCGCAGGAAAATACTTTCTACAAGTTGTTTGTTTGCTAGTAGTCAGCTGCTACCTGGCTCCAGAGCAAGCCAGAATGCCTGGATGGGGAGTTTAAAGTAACTGTATGGGGGTTTACAAGTCTGCATGTGTAGGTTTGAAGCAGTGAGACATTGAAAAGAGTTGCTCAGCAAGAATCCTGAAATGGTAGAGGAAACATGTTGAGTGGAGCACAACCTGTTCATCTAGTGTTCTGGTGCAAATTGAGGTGGTTTGGTTGCTGTCCTCTGGCCGACGGATGCAAGTAAGTGACACAGTAGGGTAATGCGTACGGTAATGAACGACATGGGAGTTGCGTGGGTGCTGAGACGCAGTGCAATCGGTGAATCCCGAAAGTTGCACCATCGCTGCGTCTACGCGCTCGAATGCTCGCTGCCCGCAATACTGCAGTACTACCTCATTGTAGAGGCTGATATCCGACACAATCGATGGCGGGGTATGATTGGCAACTCGGCACTGAATAAACTGTCTAGGTTGTACGGTACGTCAACGTGTCCATTTGAGTCTATCTGAGTGCGGCCCAAACTGGAGACGATCTTGCTGGATGAAATTTTATCCTTAAAGGGGTACCCTTCGAAGGATAACCAAGTGCTGTACAGACCTTCGATCGCCTTATCCTCAAAGTCCCTACAGTAATCCGAGTCTCGAGTATCCGATCGGTCCATTGTACAGCTCAGTTTGAAGCGAGCAAATACTGCAACAGTACTCATACTGTACGCTACAGTACAATAAAAGAAAAGTTCGAAGTTTTACCCTACATAACGGTGCGCTGATGTGCATTTCGTGCTCCACGCCGATTTCATAACAGAAAACAAGCAAGAGATAGATTAATATTCTTTGCCGCTCTTGTGTACACGTCCCAACATCATCGTGCATGAGTCTCGCCGCCGTTTGCGAATGGCCTGACCTCTCAATTAGGATAAAGTCTGATCGCCACCTGCTACCTTGACTGCTCTTGAGCGTCAGTGTCTGACATACAGTATTTACCACAGCTCAACAGGTTAACACTAGTCCTTTCGAACGACAATCTGGCGACGCTTGGTACATGCCCCTCTTGCAATGCAGCTCTGGCAAAAGCAATGAACCCACCCACTTCCGCTTTAAATGAAACTTCACTTGCAGTCGGTATTTATAGATTGCCCGCCGCTTCCTACTGCAACAACTTCAACTGACTGCACACAGCATTCCCGAAAACATCGCCCACGGCAATATTTTTGACGATTCGCCTCGCGACACTCCGCCCGCATGCTCCAGACCCAAGCGCGTTCCGTAAGACAGAGTTGTGTACAGTGCAACATCCCCTCAAGCGTCGCAAAAGGGAAAACCCATCAAAACCAATTACCCCCAACATACCCGTTCCATAACACAATATTGTAAACCGCTTCTCTCCCCCGCCTCCACCCTCCTACCAAAGCCCACACCGTTCTCGGAAAGCCAACGCGACCCGAAAGCCCACCACCTCGCCTAAACCGTCTCCCCCACACACGACACCCCCTCACAAGCACGGCTCCCCACTCCATCCCCGTGAATCCATCAGCCTCCACGCATGGAACCGTAACAACCGACCCACGCACAACCCTCACTCGAGATCTCCCTCTCTCTACCGCATGCACCCTCTCTCACGCACTGCGCCGCACGTGCGTACATTTGCCATTCACAACCTTCAACTGGAGCATTACCTCAAGCTTTCAAAATATGCAGAGTTGGTTGCTGTGGAAAGTGTGTCATGGTACCGAGATCCGGGAGTTGCGTTGCGGTGCTCGCCGCATGCATGCCATGCACGATATGCTTCGGAAATGGCGTTTGTGCGGTTATGGTTGTAGGAATGGCGTTCTGTTTATGCCCTTTGGGTGGGTGTCGCTTTGTATGGTGCTTTGTTTGAACAGGTTGTGAGATCATGCTCGTGGTTCCACAGGTATGTTTTCAACTGTCGGGGACTGGACAACGCATCGGCGTGGCATTGGTGGCCTGGTTTGACTTTTGATGCCGCGTTTGTAAAGGTTGTTGTTCGGTGCAGCTTGTAGATACCGAAAATGAGTGCAATGCAGTCCCGTCAGGCGCGTATGAACGGAGGCTGGCAACCACAGATGGTAGGGCGCGGGGACGGACGTTGGCGTTGGTTGGCGTTGGTAGAATCCACTCTTGTCGGCAGCGATGAGGGTTGGTGTAGTGGCAACATGCCATGCTGGGAAGATTTTTTGCGCATTATACAGAATCGTTTGATTGGTGTTTGGACGGCCGGTATGGCTGTCCACAGCAAAGCTTTGGCAGTCACGAGTCTTCGTTGTGTTGTGTGGTAGTGCTGCAGAGGCGGTTTTTTTAGTTGAGATTGAAATCAAGAGCCACTGGCAAGGCTGGTTATCGCCTAAATTGACACCTGTGCGCATTTTTTTTCCTTTTGAGATGATGTGGGACAACTGAGGGTGGTGCAACGGTTGGTGCGGACGTTGGGTGATTGGATGAGATAATGGTGAGGAGCATCGAGGGAGGGGATGATGATACTGAACGTGTGAATACAGTAACGGGTTCGGTGCAATAAATCCTTCGAATGGGCCACAATCATCCCGTGATTGACAGTCTGGAAAGACTCACCTGAACGGATGGTCGTGGTTGTGCCGGTGCGATTTTTGGAATCTGTGAGCACAGCTCAAGATACAAATTGTGTGTCCTTGTAAACAAAGTGCCGCATGGCCGTGACGCATGTGACCAGGCATCGAGTTGAAGAAGCATTTCGGACGTGCAGAGAGAATAAGATTGGCAAGATAACGGGAACGACAAGCGTTTCGAAACCGGGACACTGTACATGACGGTGGATTCCTGGCAACAGGTGCGTGCAGCAAAGTGATGGGCAGAATGCACAGAGAAATCTGCAAATGCAGATTGTGAGAGGTGGGACAATGGGATTGAGCATGCGTTACTTGCAGGGCGAGGCAAGTTTTCATTTACGGATTGAACGAGTTGGAATTGAATTACGGCGAGGTGTGAGAGAGCGGATACGGCGCTGTGGTGCAGCTTTTACGAGGCTCGGTGATACACTTTACGCGTTCAGTGGTACTGTGGAGGGAGCAGATAGACGGCGGATGCCGGGGTGGTGGACGAGTGCGAGGTGGCATGTCGAAACTTGTACACTGCAGTTCAGTATGTATTGCACAGTACAGTACAATACAGTATTGCTCGAAAGTGTTTCAGTCGTTTATCACTGGTGTACAGTCAAAATGTGCAACCTTGCAAAGTACTGTAAATTAAGCTGGAATACAGTATGGAAGTATCATAGTGTACATCCAGTAAAGTAGGCTATTTCAGCACCAAAATTCCAACTCCAAATCGTCAGCGGTCACTCTGGAGGTCAAGGACTACAGCCTCCACATGGGAGTTGGATTTCTGTACAACCTGTAGGATATTCCGGGCCGCAACCGACCATATCTTTCAAATATTAAAGTTGTCCGCAATGCACCGCGTGGTTATTAAAAAGTTTTAATAAAACTCGTGTCCGAAAAGCCAGCTCGTGTTTGTGACAACTCGGCCAGTTGATAGCAATTTTTGCTTCTTCCTTACAACCCACAATTGACAGTTCAACCAGCTGCAGACACCCCAGTCGGAACGCACTCCCTCTTGGCCCCTCACTGCATTCATCTACACCCCAAATTCCCAACCTGCTAGAGTTAAACTCGCTCATCCCCATCGCACACATAATCTACGGCGAGACGCATCGCAGACATCTCCGTTGGCCTAATGACCATATCCGATGGGGAACTAGATCTAAACGTGGAAATGGAAGGCCACAGCGACATTGACAACCCTTTCGAGATAAACTGCGAGGATGGCGATGATGTTCCGCACAGTTCGCTTTTAATCGCTCAATGGACGTTACAATTGTATAAGGCTGCAATATCCTGTTGCCATCTTGGGATAAAAATTCTACATAAACAACGCCAGAAGAATGAGGACCACTCAGTCAATCCACTCTTGCCGAAAATTATCGCTTACAACAGTTAAGGACCGGTCATATCTCTCTCTTTCATAATGTAGCCAGCTTCCACCCGCATGAGTTTGAGGCGTTATGCCAGCTCCTTTGTCCCGCCGTAACATCCTGGTCAAGATCAACAGGAACTGAAAGAATGGCGATTGGTCGCCCTATGAAGTTAAGTGGATCAGAACCCCTGCTAGCATCTTTCCTGTTCTTAAAGGGTGGCAATTCGGTACAGAATGAATTAAATACTTAGAACAACAGCCGATTGTCGTTAAATGCAGATGTGCTCTTTGTTTGCTCTATCGTCAACAATCCTTTACACCAAGAAGTTTCATAGCCGTCTGCAGAGCGCCGTGCTGAGCTTCGCAACCGTATCCTTCAGTTACCGGGATGTATAGGTTTTGTTGACGGAGCACTGTGCCGTATCAAACGCCCGAGCTGTGGCGACCATCGCTCTTACTTTAACAAAAGAAAAAATGTACTGTTTTAACAATTTTGTTGTTGTTGACCATGATGGTCTGTTTGTCTATTTTTGCGGGGACTATGCAGGGTCCTTCCACGATGCTCAAGTCATAAAAGCTTCGGACTTAGGAGCCAGTTGGTAAAATTATTTCACCTTCTACATCAATGTGACTGATCCCATAGAGTATTTGCTCGGCGATACATGATATAATGACCTGGAGCAATTCATTATACGGCGAATTGATTCAAGGAAAGTTGCAAATGTGAACTCAAACTCGGTCGTAACTGGCTTTAATAGGCTACATGCGGGGTTTTCGGGTGGCGGTTGAGTGGGAATTGGGGGACTGAAGTGTAAATTTCGTCTCTTCCTAAACACCTATACCAACAGGAGGCCTTCGTTCTTTGTTTTATTAAAATCGTTTGCAATTCTCACGAACTTCCTACACCGCCGTTGCCAAGATTTTGCACTGCCATATGATGAAAATGAGGGAGATGAGGGGTTAACTGCGCAATTTGACCCGTTTCTTTGTGGAGCTTTATTGAGGGGACAGATAGTACAAGTTCTACTTTATGTAGGCGGCTTCTCTACCAAGCACCTTGAATTCCGCCTCTGTGATGATCCCACTGTCTTTCAGCAGAAGAAGTTGCTTCCACGTACTCGTTACTTTGCTACTGTTCAGTTCCTCGAGCTGTCCCTTCCGCGGTTTTGCGTTATCAGCCAAATATCTCTTTGTAAACATTTTTTTGTTCCTCAACTGCCTTCAACAAACACTCTGAACCCTCTGCCACAACTCCTATCATCTTTTCCATGGAAAAAATGCATTCTGAAGCAGTTCTTTCATGGTAACGGGCCTGTCCACATTAACTGTCGTACTTACTGGTCTGAAAGATGAGGGACTGAAGCTGCTAGCAGAAGTACTGACGAGTTTTTCCCTGAAATCCCCAATATTCTTGCGGTGACATGTGTCCGTGTTCTTCAGCTTAGCGAGTAGGTCTTCATCTTGCGATGTCGCTTTGGGGACGCCTTTAATATTGTAGTTCGCCACACCGTAGCAATGTCATTGAAGGCACCCTCAAGGTGTCCTGGAGCGTACGCTTTTGCAGTAACTTGTCCTGGTCGAATTCTGTTCCCGCCGCTCTACACTTCTCCATCTCATCCGCAATATAGTTCTTGACCACCAACTTCCAAACAGTTGACGGACCCTTCTGCACTACTTTTTCCGCCCCTTACAGTAATTTGCGAAGTGAATCTTGTAGCTTGACACCAACATAACTAGAGTTGTAGTTTCAACCACGCAGATGCCCTTGGAAGTCTTTGGTGCGAAAGCTGCATGGCGCTTACGTTCTGTTGAAGGTGGTGGCGCCTCAACAGTAGTTGCTGCTGTTTGTGGTTTAGGAGCCTCTATATTCTCCTCTGCTAAATGATCGCGATTCCGTCCATGTTCTGTAGATCTGGTGGGACAGCGAGTGGCTAAAGAGAACGTGGGACTGACGGAGAATAGCAGAACAAGCGGTGCCGCCGTGTGGAGGGAGATGAAGGGGATTGAGAAAGTGATGCGGAGATGGGAGAGATGAATGGATAGAAATGGAAGATGCTTAACAGAGCAGGTGGCTCAGAGACAAACAGGAGGACGGATTTGGTAAGACGACGCGGCTGATGAGTAAATTGCACGAAGCACTTCGCGCAATTTGAGTGACCAAAACTCGTTTTAAATTCACACGACCATCACTTTCAGTGTTCATGTGAGTTTGAAAAAACTTGCTGTTTGGGTGATGACGAAATTTCTTTTTCGACCGATTTTTTTGAAAAAACACGTGACTCGTGCTTTGCGGACAACTTCATTAAATCAACCGACATTTACCCCATTTCTGTACTGCAGGTAGAAATGTGGACTGTATAGTACAGTTATTCAGTACTCTACTACAGTATTGCATAGCGAAGGATTTTTCGAGAAGTTTTTTTCCCCTCAGGTCCCGTTCAGGGGACTCAGGTGTCCTTCACTTACAGTACTCTACCACAGTACAGTAGAAATAAATGAGTTAATCCAGGATACCACAGTTAATCAGTACAGTATACTGAAAAAGGGCAGTGCAGTAATGTAAATTTTTCTCTAAGATTACCCAATATGATATTTTGTATTATCCAGATAATAAATCGTTACCATAAGTTAAGTGTCCGAATTTCTATTACGATGGTATTTTTACTCATTTTTCATTTCGTTCACCCCCTTTTTGGCGATAAAAATAATGCAAAGCCTTCAATTTAAGCGATATTCTACTGAACATGTTACTTTTATGTAACAAAGAAAGGGTCAAACATTCAAGAGCAAATTCTAATTATTTTTAATAATATGCCAAAAGAGCCACTGCAAGGAGCTGAACTTGAGCACAACAGTTAGTAAATACTTGAACTAATTCCCTTGTTCCCGCCATTTCTTGGGCGACGAAAGTACTATTGAGGCATTTTCCACAACTTAAAGAGCGAAGCACCAATAAAAAAATAGACAACAGTCAAGTTTGACAGAAAGAAAAAATAAGAAATAGTAAGACGAATAATACCAAACTACAGAGAGCCGAGATTACGAGAAGGATGAATTATTCCGTTTCTGTGGTCAGATTGCATCTAAATTACATGGGAAAATTATTTAATTCGAAAAATCAAAAATCAAACTTCCTTTGTTTCCCGAGGCTTCTTTATTGTTTAAACCTCAAAAAACTTAAATAAACCTCCCGCTGCCAATTAAGAGTCTCCAAATATGTCAGTTATCTCTCTTCAGCGCCTTTATTTAAGTTTAACGGGCTTTAAGGTCCTCGTAATCTCGCTGAGGCATATATAAGCTGGCTTGGACTAGAATATGGAAGTGCACAGCTATTTGTCGGGATAGCGGACTTCTATCATACCTTGAGATGAAAAAGAGAAATTGGATAGCTTGAAAGGTAAAAAATCTTATTGGCATGAAATCTCTACCAAAAACCGATCCTGACCCGCTGTCAAAATGTGGAAGGGAGGATCGATGCTAGCTTGGGCTGCATTTGTGAGAATAGATACCCCATAATTTGTTTTAATTGAGGGCAGAACGGTATAAAGTATTAACCCATATTGGGGAGACACTTACTGAATTTTTGCGAAGCATATGTTTCAGGGAACTTAAAAACTTGAGCAGAATAAAGATTCTATACACATAAACAACTTAATCTTACAGTGTTCCGAATCTAATAATATTAAAATCACGCTCTTTTCTGCACCTCCCACTGGCTTGAGCCACATTAATAGAATATGAGGGTGCCTTTCAAAAAGTTTAAAGTAAATAGAAAGAAGTTCGAGTCTGTTTCCCACCTGAAGACGAGCATTCTTGCGAAGCAGGCTTAGTTGTGGTCTGAGTTGCGATATAGTTTAGTCAAGAGTGCCACCAATCAATGCAGAAAAGTTCCGGAGAGGAAAGGAGGGAAGATAAAGTACTAAGGCGACTTTTTAAATTTACGATATGGAAAAAGTGCTCCTTTAGTAATCAGGGTTTCTCCTCTCGGTAGACTTTCTGGAAATGCTTTAAAACCAATTTTATTTTGTATCTGAAACTTAGTTGCTTTATGAAAGTATTTAAAAGTAACATTGCAGGAATATTTTTTGCTTTAATTGACCAATTTTTTGGAAAAAAAGATGGGTATTGTATTTTGATTTCCGGCACCGTAGAGTAAGAATGAAAGACACAAGAGGATTTTACCTTCTCCCTTGTACTGTACAGTAATGGTTTTATATTGACTTGCCCACTCGGAAGAAAAATTAGTTTCGAATACAGAGAAGCCTGTTTCAATTCACAGATTTTTTTCAAAATTGAAAAAATACGTCCCTTTTGCGGCATACTTTTTGTTATTCACCCTGTTTCCCTTCGATATTCACTGCTATCTACAGTACAGTCTATTATTTCACAGCACTTTTGTTGCTCTTCTGCTGCTATTGTAAGAACATCAAATATTATCAATTTCTAAGTCTATGTAGTTTCCCCGAAAAAATATATTCTGCTGAGAGTTTCTCTACTTACATGTTTCTTCAGGTAGTACGCATATTTATGTTTGATGGAATATGCTTTAGCTTGCTAGCTATTTTCGGATTATTTGCATAACTTTACGCATTACTGAACCGATATGTATGTCATTAAGAGATAAATGAACAGTTAAAAATTGTTTAAATAGCTAAGGTAGTGTGATGCGGCCCCTTCTGCATAAATATGCGAAGCACAGGTGCCTCGCTGTAAAACACAGGAAAGGGTTCTTGAACTGGCCCATTCATCACAGTCACGCACATAAAATACATAGGAAAGAATTGAAAGCTAGAGAAGGAAGCAAGGAATTATAGGTAGACCCAACGGGTAGGTACTAAGCTCGGCGACAAGAGCAGGCTGTTTGATGAAAATGGGATCGAATACCAGAACGGTCCAAGTCTACTGGGAAAATGGCACAACTGGGCTTGTTTTGTGGGCGGACTATGAGAGAATGAGAAGTTGGCTATATTGAAGGAGATTTAACTAGAAATATTAAAGGGAAAACAGCGAAAATTTGCCAACTATGAAGATTAGTTAGCTGTCGGAAATCCAATTAGCGATACGATTTCCAGCATATTTCAAAAAACAGAACACTTAGATAGCTGGAAATAGTCGCAATGGGGTTAAAACACTATAAAAGACCTAGTTTGGGAGATAATTGACGACTAATGGTTGTCAAAACACCAAAGTTTAATGAACATCACTTGTAGAATGTATTTACAGGTATTCGGAAAACCTTGCGATGGCTCTTCTGAGAACTTGCTGTAAAGGTAAATCAATTCTAGAAAGTATTTACCGATAATTGGAAAATATTTACATTGGCTATCCGATAACTTGCTGTGAAGATAAAGTGGGAATGTGAAGTGGTGACCGGTTTCAAATGGGACCTGCTCACCTTTGTGTTATAAGTTAGGCGACAAGTGTACAGGAAATCGGTTGAAAGGACAGTGGGATGCGAAAATATTTCGAAAATCTGCTATCCTTGGGTCACCTCCTAATAGAACGAAAAAATAAGTGGCCAACGAGATCATAATAAACTGGCCATTGTACTTTCTGTGTTGAGCAAAGTCAGTGATGGAAACTGAACATCGGTTTCAGGGGTTTGGTAACGTAGTTTCAAAGAAGTTTCCAAATCTAGAAATGATTCTCTCCAAAATTCATCAGGAGAACTTAATCGAATACAAAAATACGTTACTATCACTCTACATCGAATAGAAATCTTGTAAATTTGTGATCCGCTTGTGTCTACCATAAAATCAGTAGTTGGTAGCCTAGTTTAAATCATTTGACCGGATAGCAGTAGCGGGCACATCAATTGAATCTACGATGATTCCATATTTGATTGCTTTAAGAACTCTAAAGCGACTATTGTCCTTTAGATGCTGCCGAAGTAATTTACAGAACCTAATTCAAGGTTTATGATGGGAGTACCATTATATTAGGACTTTCACTTTACTACCTAAGGAGTTACCAGAGAATAAATATTGCGGAAGAGTTACAAAGTATAGATAGAGTATTATTCAAATCGCGCTACGGTAGAAACGGTGCTCACTCTAAGACAGTTTTTACTCAATTTAATGCAGAGGGACCAAATGATAGGCTTCCACAAGGATTGGGGCGACAATAGAGTTTTACTAAAGCGTACTTTAATTCCTCTTCGAGTATTTTTAGTAGCTTTGCTCTGTAAATCAGAATTCAGGCGTTATATTGTTAGTCATAATACAAGATGGAAAAAGAGTACTCAAATGATGACAAACTTGAGAAAACTAACAAATTTGATGAAAAATGTCGAAGAAAAAATATATTTGAGGTTCTGAAAAGGCAGATGACAATTGCGGAAAGGAAAGAGGCCTATTAATGACCGAATACTTACGAAAGTATTAATAGAATACTTTAAATGAGAAGTTACAGTGTGGGTTCATGTTTCGTAGGATTATTTCACAAGTGATGGGCTTTTCACTGATGATGGGACAGTTGAAACTTTAAATAACCTACTTTTTTGGAATCATAGATTGGTTTTGTAATTTACGAATGAAAAAATGGCTGAATGGCTCAGAAGAATAGCTCTTTGGATGTTTAGAGTATAAAGTAATTTTTTTGTTCCGTATGGATATGCATTAAAATTTCTCCGTTTTCAGGATGAAGTTTTTGGATACCTTTATACAGAACGGTGTAAGAATGGAGAAGCGAGCGTATAAATTTAAAGGATTGAGGCCCGCATATGCCTGTTGTAAGAATTTCCCCAAATTATAACTGTTTTTTAACAAATGAATGTAACTACTTCAGTACAGGGGTTCAGACTTTAAAAATTTAAATTATAGCGGATTTATTTCAGGAGTTTGAGAAACATAGAACGAAATCTTCCTCTTAATGAGAAAAATGTAATCCCCGTCAGAATCTTCGGATAATTGAAGAATATTAGAGTCCTCTGCGAAGATCCATAGCGCATATACAGTCCTCGAGAGCATAAACCGTTTCTGGAGTCTTTTGTTATTAGAAAACTATGAATCATAATTATTAATTCTGTCTGTTTTTACTATTACACACAAGATGTATGCAATCTTATGCTTTCGATAGAGTACATGGAACTAGGGGGATAGATATCTTGAAATTTATTTTTTGATATTCTTGCGAAATAAAAACTCTTAACGATCAAATCAGAGTAATAATCAGCTGTGTAGATACTTTTAATGCTGTTGTCTAACTCTGTACCGACGAAGCATCCGATTTGGCAACGTGTATTTAGACTAGTGCTTTGATTTGTATGTTATCACTAATTGAATGTTTATGAGAAACTAATGCTAATTTATGTTCTCCTGTTTTCGAGAAGTTGACCAAACCACACGACGTGTCGGAATAATCCTTTCCGAATGCCCATAATTCAAGATCAAGTACCTTCTTGTCGTAGTAGCAATTTTAGTCCGAGCTTTACCTGGGCTTGAGTGTGTCATGCGGAGTGCTCAGAGCATAAAATCTGACCGTATGGGTAGGGTTGACCAGAAAAAAGGGAAAATGCAAGCACGAATTTGAGAATACAACCAAAGCGGCTTTTTCAGGACTGCTCCCTCCTTCTCTAACCTTTGGTGATAGCCTTTCTACGACTTGACCCCACTCACTTAGTTTACGACAAATGTGTTGTCAAACTGCTGTTCAGGTCAACAATCAAGGTACCATGTTCTGGAAATATAAGGCAAACAGTTTGCGTATGTCTTGATTTGACAATTTAAGGCAGTTTAAGGCTCATTCTACAAACGACCGTAGAGTTCATAACGCAGTATGATTGTAATTACAAGTCCGAGGCTAATCTTTATAAGTATTGGGAGGAAGAATGTACGTTTTATTTGCACAGTTGCTCCTTCAATTGGTCTAACAGCCCAAGGTCTAAGAGAAAATTTTGCATCTTGAAAAAATTACGCTCTCTATTGTAAATTTGTGATGTTCGAAGAGGTCTACTGTATCTTTATGATATCAGTATTTTCCTCTGTATCAAAGGAGGCTAGATGTAGCCTGGACGGGATGATTCATGAGATGACCCAGTTCGGCTCAGTTTTACTGTCATAATACTCCAGCTGAATTTTACCTCCCGAGTTCAGGCCCACTATTCGTTCCCTTTTAGTCTCAGGTACCCTATCATGGAGTTCAATCTGTTAAAGTATTCTTTGATCAACGGAATATACATTCACTGCGCGCTATATTCAGTGCGAACTATTGCGCATTACAATTTGGTCCATTCACGGAAAAAAATTGCCTTCTATCTTCCAATTTTACCCAAAATGCGTGGAATTTAGACATTTTGGGTTACCAAATCCAAATTTAGCAAGTAAAAGCAATATTTTAGCAATATTTTAACCGATAAATTAACAGTACATAATACCAGCCATACTTTCTATTTCTTACTGCTCCTTTTATTTACTATATTATATCTACATTTGTACCCTGGGGAATTTCAAATAGAATTGCCATCAGGTACATAGTTTTGAAGCTTTGACCGGTAACAAACCGATGTCAGGAATTTACGAGTGTTCTGTTGTGAGGTATGGATACACGATGCCTCCCAGAACAAGAAAAAATTGGACCCAAGGTCAAAGAGAGGCATCTTACTAAAGTATATGCCACACCTCTACTATAGAGTCTGGAGCATTGAGGAGAAACGTGTTGTTCATCCACGCCATGTACGTTTCAATGAACAGGTCTTCCCTGCCCGTGAGTAGACGAGCAGAAACGCATCCCAAGTCTGTAACTCTCTGGAGGAACTGTGTAAACCAGTTGAGCTATCTCAAGAGAGTGAAGCAATAAATGAAAGTGCTCCGCACAATGACTCAGAGGACAACTTAGAATAAATAGTCGGTAAGGATGATATCTCGACTGCAACAGCTGCTCCATAGCGTATTACTCAGGAAGTGGAGGATGTGTTAACATAACACCTACTGCTCACTGAAGGTGACGATATCGACTCTGATGGGCTATAAAATACTAATCTCCTACTGAAGCAAGTATAATTGCCAAAAATGATGACTATATACCGAGAAAGATGAGGGAGACAGTGGATAGTACCGACAGTAAGTTATGGAAGGAGGCTATCAGCAAGGAGATGAGAAGAATCTGGGATAGAGGGACCTGATCCGTTGAGCATATACCAAGAGGTGCGAAGATTCTCGATACTAAGATGGTATTTCACCTAAAGATAAGCTCATAGGACAGTTGATTAGCACAAAGCGAGGCTTGTGGTGCAAGGGTTTCAGAAGGGGCTACTTGATGACGTTTATGCACCAGTAGTTGAATTTTTACCGTGCGCCTTTCGCCGGCTTGCCTTACACTCGGATGCGTCGTGTACCATCTAGACGTGAAGAACGTTTTCCTTCACGGGAGACTGGAAACGAATACGATCATATTTTTGAAGCCACCTCAGGTATAACTATGGATCTAAGGCCTGGAAGGGGTTTAAAGTTGATAAAAGCCCTTTATGGGTTATATAAAGCGCTAAGATCTGGTTGAAACTGTTTAAAGACAGTGTGCTGTCTGTCGAACTTAAACAATTCCGAGGTGATGATGGTTTCTTTTGAGCTTTGTTTGAGGACAATGATGTATGGCTGCTCGTTTACATGGATGAAATACTGGTGATGAGTCGAATTTACCATTCAGTATACATTGTGAAACGAATGACAAGCTCAAAGTTCGAGGGTAATGAACTCGTTACTGTTAAATATTTCCTGAATGTTGAGTTCATCTGGCATGTGAATGGATTGTGTTTGCGTTAGCCGCACTATATCCATGTGTTATTGGAACTGTTTGGAATGGACAACCGTCGGAGTGCGGATAAAACAGTGCTTCCTCTACACAATGTGTTGAGAGAGGATTCGGTTGCCCTCAGGAGCAATTTGAAGACCAAGTACCAGATGGAAACCGGTGGGCTGCTGTACTTTGCAACTCGCACTAGACATGACATCAGTGAGGCAGTAGGACTGCTTGAGATGAAGTAGAGCCGGCCAACTGTTGGAGACTGCGACAGACTTGAATAAGTTTTCAAGTATTTAAGGGGGCCAGAGAAGTGGGACTACACATGGAACTTGGTGAAGGAACCACAGTACCAGTCATTACTTGCTACAGTGATGTGGATGTGGCAGAATGCAAGAGAAAAGGCGTTCCATGAGTGGAACTGTGATTACTATAAACTGCGTCCCGGTCACACGAAAGTTAAAGAAAAAAGCGGGAATTGCACTGTGAGACGGAATAAATCGCCCTCTCCGATTGTGGGAAGCTTGTTAAAGGTGTGCATGTGGTGATGTCTGGTCTATCCTTGCTCGGATCTACCCCGATATTTGTTGTCGAGGATAATTCCGCTTCCATCAAGTGGTCGAGATCGGAAAACATACCAAAGCATGTTGAAATTCGATAGAAATACTGCAAGTTCCGATTTTTAGTCCGCAAACCATATTTTAGATGACTAATTTGTTTTCCAAAATATGAATTCAATCTATTACTTTACATCTGAGGAATTCAGGTAAGTGGAGGGATCATGTCAGATATGCCACATACTTGACGTTAACTTCGTAAATGGAGTCTATTTTAGTCAAATAATATTCATTTTGAGTCTTTGACAGCAACGCTTGAACAGGAACAAAGTGATTTAACATGCATGATTTGGCAATTTTTGGATTTTTTTTGAGTACGCAATATACAGATCTCTGTGAGCCGTATTCAGTAAATGATGTCCTTTAAAGCAACTTAACCGTTTGGGAAAATGATGAAAGCCTCATTTCATTTCGCCCCTATAATCTTTGAGCACCGAATCAAGTGGGTGCGAGACTGACAACTCTAGAATACATGTCAATGGAGCTCAGTCTTCTTATTAGACCAAAGAAAAATACGTACGGCTCAAATAGATTTAAGTACTATTAGAATTCTGTACATAAGAAGGGAAAATTCTATCGCACCTCAAGAACAAAGTTGGTGGAGTCATGTTCTGGGCTTCATTTTCAAAACGTAGGAAGACAGAATTGTTGTTTCTTAGTGAAAAACAGGACTCTGTTAACTATATACAAACATTAAAAGGGTTTCCACTCCCTTTTCAAAAAGAGAGTCATTTTGAGGGCTGAATAAATCGGCAGGATCGCTTTAATTCATACTTCGAAAGTTACGGTGGGCTGGTCTGCGGGAACATAATTGCGAGTAAGCACTGACAAGCGCACAGTAGTGATAATTACACTAATGAATTATTCGAAACTACAGCGCGTAGTATTGATGCGACTGAATGGAAGTTTCAGACAATTAAGGAACTTTGCGGCAAGGTGAAGGGGGAAGGGGATAAAAATACAGTTCAGGAGCTCCACAGTCTCGTAAGATCTAGTTGAAGAGACTTTACCGATTTGTTAGATGCTCAAAGTCGTAGTTTTGACTCCTGTAGAAGTCGAATAATTGCTATTACCCTTCCAGAAAGGCTAATTTTTGGCCAGCTGTTTAATTTTGCCCACCAAAATAGTTTTCTACCGTCAATATGTGAGAAAAGACCGCCTCACCCTGCATTCCCAAACCAAACTTCACCAATAACAATACCATTAAAGCATAGTCCTGGGCAATTTCGATGCCAGCATGCGGCCTAGTCTATCGATACATATGATTGCCCCGACGAAACCTGCCCTAGTTTTGCCTGTCTCCATTTCAAAGAACATACCCCCTCAAAATGCCACAGAAAATGCACAGAAAGACCATAAACAGGTCGGAGTCCATCCAAAGACGATTGGAAAGGTCCACAAAACGAAAAACAAACAGTAAAGCTGCTTCACATTCGGACAAAGCGAAATTTGAGCATGGGAAATCGCAAAATTGCAGAGCTCACCTCTGTTCCGCGTAGTGTTGTCGATGAGCTGACAAAATGCATACAAGATAGGAACCAAAGCGCCCATTGACGCCCTAACAAGCCCAGATACAAAACCAGGGAGACCGAACTGTGCTCTTCGAAGAAGAAGAGAACATTATGGTGAGAAGGTTACAGTTCGTGTCTGCAAATGGAGCTGCAATTGGCTACGAGGGACTGAAGTATATGATGGCAAAAGTTGATTCAGACGGTCGAAAGGGATTTGCCAAGGGCGTCCCAAGCAACAAGACTATTCGATTCTTTCGTGCGCATCACAGAGAGCTCAATTTCAGGGCTCAAGAAAACAAAGAGATATAGAAGCTCGCTGCAGAAAGCGAGCTCCATGTCAAACCATTTTTTGAAATGATTTCAGATCTGGAGAATATGAACCCCGGGCTGCTTTCTAACCCACATGGGATATTGAATTTGGATGAAACAGCCGTGGAAGTCACATACGGCAAGAAAGAAAAAGTGTTCAGTTCTACTTCCACTCACCATGGCGGATCCCGCAAATGAAAAAAAACCTATGCCTCACAGAAGCATATTAATGCCGTAGTTTGCATATCTGAAAGTGAAATCAAAACCCCCATTTTTTATTGTGAAAGGGAAGCGAATAAACGAGCAATGGTTTGACCCAATTGATGGGTTACTTCCCAATGGTAAGCTGCGTCCGGTATTTGCGCCAAGTTCTCCCTTTCAGTATGGTTCCCTGGAAACAGCGCGTTTGTGTTAAGGTTAGCGAGGAGGAATCTATGGAGATGGGCATTCTGGAGTCCGCGGTCAAGCATATTAGCACAACCATACGAGAGAAGGTAGTGAATTCATCCGTGCTCCTGACGTTGGACGGGCACGCCTCAAGAAATGGTGTGGATTGGTGGAAGAATGTTGTCGTCAAAATATTATCACCGTCATTGCACACGGTAACACCTCCCATTTTCTTCAACCTTGTGACCAGGATGTTAACGCCAAGTTTAAGAGAGCTGGTAGAGAGCTGCGAGATTGCTTCCTTCTCCATGGTGACTTTCATAACCGAAAAGTTAACTTTAACTTGGCGTGCGGTGTCTATGGGTTTGAGCAAGTATAGGCTTCCGACATAACAAACAGCTTTGCAAAGACCGGACTATTTCCCTTTCAACTTGACTTTGGGCGAAAGTTCCGTCAAAATATCGACACGTTGGAGAAAGAGGCATCTAAAAGAGTTTGGCGCACCAAAGGGCTCACTGTCTGTTCCCATCTTATTCCGGCTATGCTTCGGCAATCAGATAAAATTACGTTCCAACAACTGAAGTGAATAATTGAGAACGCTGATGGACCATCAAGCGCCATCCAAGAGGTATTTGTCTTACTCAAAAACGCAAAAACAGTTAGAGACATTGTAATGGGTTCTAAATCGACCAACCCGGGGTCTACAGCTACAAACAAGAACATTCCGAGATGTTTTTACAATCTTGGAGCACCTGCGGATTGCGTTACTCTGAATTAGAACTTTGACAAATTGAAAAGGTAAGAGCAAGCCCAAAGGGTAGAACAAGAACGGAGAACAGCAGAAAAGGCTCGGAAAGAACAAATAAGGGCCCAAAAAAAGACTGAAGCCATAAAAAACCGTGCTTAAACGGAATTTTGGTGAGAGGCCAGGCGCGAAAAGAAAGCGCTAAATTACTTGTATAGCAACATAATGAGGCTAGGAGGAAAGAGAGAGCTGCAAAAGCAGAGCAAAAGAAGTTCGATCGAGTTCTGACCGCGAGATTGGTGCAGGACCCTTTGGTAATGTATCGGGTGGGGGACTTAGTGAAGGCTCCGGATCCAACTCGAGATGCGCAATGAAGGGCTTGGATGCTCGACGTGTGGCAGCTAGTGCTGTGATCGAGGTTCTGAACAAGTCAATGGTAGGGAAGTAGGTGTTTGTCCAGGAATTGGTAGCCAAAATTAGGCCTTCTTTCTCCCATTTTGGTTGTAGCGTCGACGATCAGAAAAATAAAGGATATCAGTATTCAGTAGTCAATTGTTTGAGAAATCAGTGTGTATTAAGACCTTTGTTCACCGCTGAGTCCGTTGATGTGTTCTCAGTTGAATTTGAGTAATTTTTCGCTGTTTATCTTTTAAATTGCGTTAGGTGGCCAAAAAATATCCTTTCTGGAAGGGTAATCAGACTAACTGGGACTTTTGTTTCATTTGAAGCATATATATTTCGCCTTCTTTGGTAGCTGATTTCCGATAATATATTTTTCCATATATGCCATTAAGTATCAACCTAAAACTTTGCGAACATGCATTGCCTCCCTTAAAACTACAATAAGGAAGACGGGGAAGAGAAATGCGCTGACTAGAACATTAACAAACACGGAAAGACTAAGAAGACTCAAAGAGGTGAATGCATGACTAGCGTCGTCCCCATTGGCTTTTTCTCTCTCACAAAGGACCCAAACAATGATCCTTTTATGCTCCGGATGACTCCGCACTCACCAGCCACTACGGTAACTACGGGGGAACGTTTGGGTGTTTTACTCTTGGAAGATATATCCGATCTATCCCATGGTTTTCCAGACAACCACAATGGACTCAAAAAGGGTATACCGACACAGTAATGGGGAAGGAACTACGCTCCCTAAAATGCTACCTTCAGGCCAGCCATCAAGCAGGCCGCATTGGACATGACGGCTGCTGCAGCGTGCCTTTGCATCAAAACCCCCGAACCTTTCCGTACGTCTCCAGTGACCTCACAGCCACGTTCCTTGCCACGTCATTTAGCACCGCACATGCATCCGGGTGCCAACCTCCAAGAGTGGAGATTGGCACAGGCACGAGCCTACCTCTGTAATTACCTCGGACACCAAGGCGTTTCTAAACAAAACTATCTCATTCGGTATACTTCGCATCGTAAATAACAGTATTCTGCAGTTTCTCGTTTCATTTCGTCACAGACTCACACAGGCATGTCCCCCTAGCTAGTCTTTCGAAAATAGCCGTCCTGCATCCCTAATCAGTAAAGCATCCAATTTCTCCCCCCTTTCGTTACATTTTCTCACCGTGTTGCCAAAGATTCGAGTACTGTACTGTACAGTACGTATGTAAAATTCGCAGACTTATGGGATACGGTAAATGCATACGGTAAGGATACTATAGTCTTAATTGTGCTGTAATGCGCATTACAGTAATTGTTGACTAGCGTACAGTACTGTGTATCCTGCAGCGGACACCCGTTTTACTCATGCCATAAAGTTACAACGTACTTAGCAGTACGTACAGTATGTACAGTACATCACATGCAGTATTACAGTATCCGAAACTATACAGTACGTACAGTACTGTACAGCAGTGTTCAAGAAAACTACTGTACGTACAGTACTACCGTATTGAATGCAACCCAGGAGAGGGTTCACTCTTTCGCTATTCTACAATACTGTAATTTTTTTATATGTTCTGGAACTTTATACGTTTTGTATGTCAAGGTGCATGTGAGAAACTTTACTTCATGCGGAATTGCGAAGGTAATGTTGCCATATAATGTACTGTACAGTACTGTACTGCACTGCTGCAGACGTACAGGGATGACTACCACAGGACGGTAGAAAAGACTACAGTATTCAACGCATTCAACACGTAGTGGTTGCTGTTTAGTACGGTTCAAAAATAGCGACCCGAACAAACGAGTGGCGGTCAAGAAAGAGATGACATTTACTAATTACGTCTCTAGCTAGCTCTAGAGAGGGTAGATGACTTTCAAGTCCGTTTCGGACCTGCAAAGGTTACCATCGTTATGGTAGCGGTCCCAGAATGACACTGAATACACAGCCGTGAGATCTTGGGACCTTTGAACCTGGCCATTTGTGCTGTACATTTGCATGTACTCGAACCTGCACAGTACTGTTCTGCACAGCAGTAGCGTACTGTACAATGACTGGCATGGCGGTCGAATCGTTGAATTATTATACTGTACTGTACGTGCTGTACGCAGTGAAGGACGGCATTCAAGTAGTCGAAGGGTGGCCTCCAACTAGCGTAAGCGGGCACCTGAACATAGATCTCGCCACATCTGCAAGGAGCCGAGTGTTTAAATAGCTTCTTTCACCTGTATTGCTGCTTGAGCAGCTGCGCATGAATGAGGGAAGGTCATGTCTCACTGTAGTTGTTCCACGGGAGAAGAGAAATCTTTTTCCCAAGATTCTCATCATCATCATGTGCCGAATTGTGGCATGTAGCACACTGTATCGGAGGAAAGCTTGAAGTGGTCTCATGAATGAGATGTTCGGCTGTGTAGGTATCGGTACAGTACTGTATAAAAGGTTTTTGCAGGCCGGGGAGGGAAGCATTGGAATCCGAAGTTGCCAGAAAATCTCAAAATCTGAAATATGCCAAATAATGGCTTTATGATTAGTAATTTGTACAGTCCAGTATGGATAATGTGTACAGTGTACAGTACAGTATGGATCTCAGTCATTGTCGCGAGCAGGGTTAACGTTTTAATTACAAGCGGTGCAGTACAGTATTCCCGGAGTTTTTTCCGCTTAGAGGCATTTTCCACCGATGATACTCCTTTGCTTTCTATTCAATCGAGGCTGAATCATAGGGTGTTCATTTAGGTCAAAAATGATGAACCAACCAGCAATCGAATTTGGGTATAATTATTGTACCCAAAATAGTACGGTACAACAAAAGAGAACGGCGCTACTGGGTGGACAGGATATAGCGGCTGGGGCTACTTGAAATTATTCGGTCGAAACGAAAACCCCTATCGGACCTTTATGTGTAAAATATGGAATTTTTTTTTAAATGAGATTTGTTTTCAAATTTACCTATCGAAATGGTCCGGAATGCTACCACTTGTGGAGTGAGTGCCTTTTCTTGACACCCCAGTTACAACCGCTACTGAAAATTTACCAGCCAATGTTTGACCAGCGATAATTTCATTTTTTCGTCAACTTTTTATTGTGCCCCTCTCACTCTGATTCCTTCCGAAATATTACTACCCGCCCTCCCGGCCCTTTTCGGTTCAACAACCGCCCCACCGCACCGCGCCCTTCCTCATCCGTCATCGTCCTCTTTTCTAAATCGATCTCTACCCAAACAACTCCCCATGCGCTATGGAACCCCCCATCCAATTATCCTCTATCGCTTCCAACTCAGCCAAATCAGCATACCAAGAACTAGTCGCCCTTCTTCACACCCTTCGCAGGAGCGTAAGTTTCCCGCCCATTCCAACCCGACACATTTCCCCCCTTTTTTTCTTACATCCCTCCCATGTCTGCCGTCCTTGCTCGCTTCTCACGTGCTAACTCTCCTACTCTTTGTTATCACTCGCCTCGCACGTACAGGATGACCCTACACGCAAAAAACTCCTACTTCATTTCGCCGTTCGCGTTCGCCATCGCCTTGCCAGACTTCTCGTCCTTACCCGATGGACTCGTCAATATGGTCAGCTTACTAACCGCACCCTAGAAACGGAAGAAATCTCCTGCAACACCATCGATGGTCTTGAGGACGTCGCGGATGCCCTCTGGGATGCTCATCATGCTCTCTCCACCGCTGTAACCGCTCGTCCTGCCGTCGCTAGCGCCGTTGATGTTCTCACAGCCGGATCACTTACTCGTTTGCCTCGCGTTTTGCCCTCCGCCGCTCATGATAAGCAAAAAACAGTCCTTGCAACGGAGGTTAGTGAGGTTACCCAAGAACCTAGCTCGCCTTATGCTGTGCTTCAGGGTCTGAGTAGCAAGAGTGGTGCGGATTTTGCGTCCATTACGGAAAGATTGGGTATTGCTACGAGGAATTGTGTCAGAGAATCTCAATTGAATTGCGGAAACTTGCAGGTGCTGCAGTGGAGGTCTGGGCCGTCGGACGTTTGTGTTCGCGTCGGTGTCAACAAGTTGTGGCATGCGGACGTTAGCTTGGACAGTTTGGACCCAGATAGTGCACTGCTTAGGGTCCATTCTATACATGTCGGCATTCGCAACGATGTTGATGTCGACAGTCTTGATCATCATGGCCCGACCCCACAGCCTGTATATGCTCAAGACGCCGAGTTGAGGAGGGCTGCTGATGATCGTATGCATGCTGCCCTGTTGCCGCTCGCTCTCTTGCAAAAGGCGTGCCGTTCAATGCAACGTGCGCAATGTTGTTTGCCTTGAGAGACATGATGATGGATGACGTCTGTGCGCCGTTGGCAATGGATAACCTGAGGATGCAAGCCCAGGCCCTTAGCGAAGGGCAATGGAAAGGTTCTATGCATGTGGATGGAGCGAAGCCAGAGACGGCCCGCTCGGAGCCACTTGTCATTCGGTATTGGTTGGAGCATCGACAGCCGGCGGTCGTGAGCATTTCAGAGGCAATGGCTGTTTCCCAAGCTTCGAAGCAAGGGGCGGGCGGATCAGAGGAAGAAAGCGGTCCACTAGAACGAATGGGGGAGGCGACCCTGGAACGAAAGACGGAATGCGTTACTTGCACGCATAAGCCAGCGTTACCAAGTGCTGTCGAGCTGGGAGAGTCGCACTCGGGGTTTGAACTGAAGATGGACGGGTTGAACCTCGAAAACTTGATTTTGGCGTGCATACGACTAAGAAGTCGTGCTCGTTTGAATGCAATGTCTGAGTCTTTTTTAAGGAAACAACGAAGCTTGCGAATTCATCCCTCGTGTGTTGAGCTCTCGCAACCGCAAAAATCGGGTCAGGCGGGAGAAAACCAAAAGCCGGTCGTTCACCAAGACGTACTTTTTGTTCACTTAGCTGAGAATGGCCAGGCTGGTATGCAGCTGAGGATATTTGCCATGACCGGCGGAGTACGTGTTAGGCCGTATGGAGCTGCGGCGTTAGAATTGCATGTACCGCGGTTTAAGGATTCTGGTTTGTGGAAAGGAGCGAAGCATTTTGCAACTGCGACTCAAGAAATGGATGCTGTCTGGCGGCATTCGAAACTGTCCGCGCTCGAGTCAAGCTTAACGCATCGGCCCGATCCGTGTGCGCCTTGGATATAGGGGTCTCGAACACTTTACCTCCAGGCACTGCATCAGTTGCAGCTACTGCTTCTCCGGATCGCGCAGCGAGCCAACTCGTACCCCCGTTTGCCCTCTCGAGCGTAGGGCACCAAGGCGATTCCTCACTCTATCCCCGCCACCACCTGCGAAGACCATCATTAGTGGCATATACGGGAACGGCAGCGGGTCCGAATATCCCAGAACACGCACAGCAGGAGCCAGGGGCTTGGATCGCGGGGGGACAGCAAAACGTCCGAGGTTGACCTACGCAACTACGAGTGATGCTCTCGTATTCATACAAGAGAGCTCCTTCGCAGGTGAAGACTGGCAAGTCGACCCTCGGACCCAAGGAAGTGCAAACGATCGCCAAACTTCAAAACTTTCCCAAGGGAACGAAACCGACTTGGTCGATCGTTACAACGGCACCGCCGCCGCCGCAGCTGCGTGGGCTGTTACGCGTGATGTCGTAGAGCGGCGATTGAGGAGGGATTCGTTGCTAAGGGCGTTTGTCGCCGCAAATGTGGCATCTGCAGCCCAAATGCATCACCTTAAAGCTAGTGAGGATGGGGATCTGCATCTGGAGTCCGCCTCGCGGGTACTGCTGAAAGTGAAGTGTGAGCCTCTACCTGTCCGTCGAGCTGAGCTGCTTCTAAGGGGCTACGACTCGTGGCAAGTTCGACTTTCACTTCTTCCCCAATATTTGATAGCACTGATCCACTGAATGGATCGGACCAGTCTGCTGTTAATTCCCGAGGAGACGGAAACCTCTGGTCGGTGGGAGTTGCGTGCATTGGCTCGCAGCTTACTTTCACATATCCATCTGCGAACGCGGCATCTGTGCGCAGCTTTTTTCGCGACTTGACTCGTGCAAGAACTGCGGCTGCCCTGGCTAGAGGTGTTCCGCCGTCACCGTTTTATCGCGTTCTTAGAAGATCTCCGGTGCGGATTGTGGTTGGTATTGGACCGTATAAACGCTCTTTACCCGTGGCGAGCAATTCACAGCAAACCGTTGTGACGGAAGAACAGCCGCCGCCAAAACCTTTATACACCGCTACAGTCGAGTACGTGTATTCAAAGGGAAATAGTGGCGGCTTTAGTCTGTCATTTTCGCCTTCAAAGCAAACCATGGAGCAGCTCGCGCCGCTGATTGAGGAGGCGTTAGATGCATCTGGGGGTCAAGTTGGGGGAATTCTCGCAGGTCTTCTGGAGCGAGCCTGTCCATTGGCAGCTGCGGCCGAAAGTGCAGTTCGTGAGCGAGGAAATGGGAAAATCCGCTTCGTCACTGCCCTTCGGGTACGTGCAGTATTTGCCGGTTGGCAGGAGAACGTCAAGGTAGAAAAAATGCGGGGTCAGTCCCATGGGGGAACTGGACATATCTCGGGAGGACACGTTGTCCATGCTGTGGATGTTGACGCTCGGGGTAGCAGCGGAATGGTTACCGTAATTGATGTCGGGCGTGCAACCGCAGTCATGATACAGCAAGGCCTGGCACCCCGTCCTGGTTCGTCGGGGCTTGGAGGGCCGCACAGGAGAAGCGAGTTTGTTCCGATAAGGAAGTGGGACGACATAGTCGCCGCACTGACTCAGCAGGGGTATGCAGAGACGCAAAGGGCTGGTTCGACTGTTTTGTTGCGAATGGAGGCACTGGAGCAGTTTTTGTTGGATCTTGTCACCTCTGCCAGTTCAACCGAGAACAAGAGACAATAGCAATCTTTACAATCCTTTACACAGAGGGAAGTACATAGTGTACAAAATAAACCGAGGAACTTCTTACTGCACTAAACGCGTGACTTTCACACTGGGGCCGAACGATATCTCCAACAATAATATTTGAGGAAAACTCTACGGCCCCAAAATACCTCCTTAAGTGTGAATTCCTTGATCAACCATGTCAGATACACAACAAAGCCTGCCCGCGATTGACCAAATCGGAATACCACGAAAGAAACCGTCCTTGATCAACCAGATCGGAGGCCCCGAAAAAACCCGCGTCGGTGACGAATGTTGCCCATAACGCGAGAACCGTCCGGTGGAGAAATGGATACTAATTGAAATCTTGGGCTGGCAAACTGCGGATGGTGGAGATGTCGGCGGACCAAACTCTGCCGAGACGACCTCCTTTCCATCATATTCTGGTAGAACTTCCGCATCGGATCGAGGATAAATAGTACGATATCACCGTTTCGATTTTTTTCGGCACCCGTAACGGTCAAGGAGTGTCCAGGGTATTGGCAAAACAGTGGAGGAACAAAGCACTTGGATTTGCGGGTCGTAAACCGTGACTGATGTGCGGGGCACTTGTTGTAACGGCACCAACGTTCAAAGTGATCGAAAATCCACTCGAACATCTGCTGCCGAAAGACATCGTTTGGAACTTCGAAATCTTTTACAAAGGCCGGAATATTCAAATTCCTTAGAAGAATAAACGCTTCAGTCGCTCCAATCCATACCTCCTTGTCGGTCAATGTGGCGTTGAACTTAGATGCCCCCTCAGGGTCAAATCCTTTTTGCCATGCGTCCTCTATCCTGCCGGCAATCTCGGGAATACTTGGAACTTCTGTCATACCGGCCTTATTCAAAAATTGCCGTGAACCGACGTCGTTGAGCAATGAACTACACAACATCTGAATGTTGCGAAAACCGCAATCCCATCCAAGACCAGCAATATTGCTCGAAAACAAGTCCAGCTTAGAGCAATAATGCGTTCCTGGTTTGATCACGACGACATCGGGACCCGCAAAAACCTTTGACATTACATCTGGATAGAAATGGTCTGCAGAATCTGATAAACTACCTCGCAAGGATGGGGCCGGATAATGTACGTTTTCACTCTCTACGAGGCCAACGCTGATGCTAATGCAGCGTCATTATCTTCAAGTTGACGTATGATTCGCTCTGCAGGGGTCAACTGTTGGGAAAGACCTTGGGAAACGGAAGTGGGGTGGTTGATGGAGCGATTCAGCTCTTCTGCAGCTCCTCGGGACGTTTCCTCTTCTATCGCGTTGAGATGATCGTTGACATGTTGCTGAAAAGCAGCTGCGTCTCCCGGAACAGACCTTTCGCATACGGGGCAAGCATTAGACATGTGTGGTGTGTGCGTGGTCCTCGGAATGATGCGACGAGATTGAAACGCACAGGTCCGAAGTTGTGGTTTGGCTTGGGAGCCGGGTGGAAAATAACCCGCCGGCGCGGGTAAGAGAGTTTGGGTTCGCGTCGATGCGGTTGAGTTTGCGGTACGGCGGGCTTTTTGTGCTTTGAAGGAGTGGTTGCTAGTCTGCTGCGAAAGGGTTGGTGGATGAGAAAGAGTGTGGTTCTTGAGTTGGAATTGGTCAAGTGTTCTGCAGTAGCCCACGTCTGGGTACCAAACAAGAAACTGTATTATTTATTGCCAGCAAGGTATCTAAAAACAAGCGACGAGGTTTGAAGAGATATAATTTTTGAGCAGCCAATCATGGCGAGTAGAAAGAAATGATAAAAAGCAATTATGATTTCAAGCAAAAACGCCATCGCGACTAGTTGCAGTACAGTGCAAACTGTACAGTACAGTACTGCGCTGTAATGCTATATACCCGGCTTGTATGCGTTTTGTAGTTTGTTGGACGACTGACCCCTTGCAGGAGTCGGAGGCTTCATTTTCGTTTTCTACGAAATACAGAACATACAGTATGCAGGATAAGTGCATCTACCTGCGTCAATGCATCAGCGGCTTCGGCATCCACTCTGCGGCTTGTGACCAACATCTCCTTTTCCCCGTCACCTTGGAGTTGCAGCGCAGAGAAACTCTCCTGACATAAATCTCACTCCAATACCTCCCTTAACTACGTCATTCACCATTAGTGGCGTCGGCAAATGCCATTTTCTTCTTTGCTTCAAAGCTTCAACCTTGACAGCGTCAAGCCACTCGCGGATTTCTTTGCCAGGGAGCAGGGTTGGTTTTATTGCTATTCTTGGGGCAAGACCAGGGACTGCTGTTCACATGGATTCTCCTGAACATCTCTATGCTCTGTTATTCTGAATGTCTTGCTGTGAAGAGTTGTATATCATTCTCCTGAATGGTTCTTCGTTGACAAAAGCGACATTCAGAGGAATATGAGGCGCCAGGAATATAATCTCAAGGCAGTTAGAGCCCGCATACCTGAGATCAGCATAAGATATCTGCAGACCTTAGCACACTGCCTCAGGGTCGAGTTAAGATTCCTCAGACTCGTAGACTCGACCTGCGGCGCCAATGACAATGAAGGCCACGTCTTTCGCACTGAGTTGTTCCTGCTGAGTCCAGAGGGCTAGCTACAGATCGGCAGCCTGGTAGCGTAATCAGTCTGTGACCAGCAACAAAGATGGTGGATAAGCGGCGAGGTATCTGTGAAGATCGGCACGCCCAGGTGCCGTTCAGGGATGGGTATCCAGTTTGTGGAGAGCGTGGTGCTATTGTTGGCGGCGTGAGTGGTTGGGACAGAAGCGGCGGGGTTGTGCCACAACCACTCTTGACCGTGAATGCCGAGGCACTTATGACTGTCGATGTGGTAGACGGGGTTTAGTGTGGCGTCACATTCATGCCCCCTCCAGAGGGCCCTCGCATTGGCGTACGGCTGCCCGCTGTTTTTTCGTTGGGAGTGAACTGGGTGAGTCAGCGTAACTCATAGCGGCAAGGCGGGGTGAGGATGGGTAGCCGGAGATTCTTCATGATTGAGCTCCTCCATGATTGAGCTCAATCATAATTGAGCTCAATCATGGAGGAGCGAGCTGATGAAGTGATTGGAGTATGGTGATACATGTTCTACGGGATGCCCGCTTCGGCAAGGCCATGCGCTTTTTTCAAGGCACTCCTTTTACTCACGAAACTGGTCCTCGTAGCAGCAGTTACATAGTCGCAAGAGTTTTTCTTCTCGCGAGGGGCGAATGTAGGAAACTGGATGACTTCGGTACGAAAGAATAGCCCCGAAATCTTCATCACGCTTTGCCACAACCTATCAACCCAGTCCATGAATCCAGCCTTCCCTTATCGCCCCGACTCTGCGAGGCCACAGCTGCGTTTGCCCCGCAGAGCATATCACGTGATAGTGCTGCGGGGCTCAGCCGTTCTCACTCCTACTCCTATCTCCTGGACCAGACCTCTGCTATCCCCGAAGCAGGTATGAAGGGGCTCTCTGTCCTCCTTAAGCTTCTCAACTGCTTCGAGAATGGTGAACTTACACCCATACTCCTCCCAACACCCGCTCATGCCGCTGCCCCTCCTATCGTATCAAACCCCGACCAGAGTCATGCGCGTGGTTCTACGACGTCTAGGCATAAAAACTGTGCTGCTTGCTGCCATCGATGATACGAGGAACACTTCCTTGGCCTGTTCCAGTCGGCGAATACCATCAGAGCAAGGATAGATGCCAACTTCCAGTATGGGCACACAATCCTCGCGTACGTCTCCCACATGCCGAATGTTGCTCCCATCCCGTCGATGACAACACCGCCATTACTGCGCGCGACGACGGACCATGCTCGATCTTTTTCGTGCCTACACACCCTCTCTCGCACAATTCATCAGTATGCGTTATAGTTCTACAAAGCAACCTCTCTTCTTCTCTCATCGTCACCGATCCATGCCTTACAGTGCCCACGGTACCCAACACACTGATGCGGACTCTTGACGGCAGTTGCACTTCGCTTCGGTAGATCCAACGAATTAGCCCCGGCGCGGTCATCCACCTCATCCTGCACAAGATGCGCATTCACTGGCCTGTGTGCACATACCAGGCGATGTGCTTCGGATACGGGGGCCACTTGGTTGTGGCCCAGACCTACAACCGAGCTCTCAGGATATATCTGCGATGCTACTAGTTCATCTTGTTGACTTTGCGAGACTCTCCCAAGAAAGGTTTCAGGACGATGCTCCTTCATAAAGACATAACCCTCAGCACGTGCGCATTAGCGATACACTCCTCTGTGACTCACAGGGACTCTGCTATCTCAAATATCACCAGCAATGCGCTAGGAAGCGTATGTGCTAAGCCCACGCGCATCTTTACGCCAGTAAACTCACCTGCGCGTGGGCTTAGTACATACGCTCTCTGGTGTCCATCTATCGGAAGCAGGACCAGTCTCGACATTCCGAAGGTGAACGCGTGCGCCGGGAGCCTATGAAGTCCCATACGGACTAGTCCATATGTGTCTACCTTGTGAAACGGTGGCCAGTCTCTGCATTCCAGGCGTCGAAATTTGCACATTTGCTCCTCAACAAAAACGTACGACAACTCTTAGCTATGACTTCTGAGCAGAGATATTGTTTCAGAAAAAGCTGGTTTATGCCATCCGATTTGCGTGCGATCAGCTGGTGCCGTCCGCGGCGAGCAATTTCAGGCCCATCGCCGGACTTTCTCGCACAGCTGCCGATCGCCGGGACGTGGATCACCACCTTGTATCACTTGATGTCATGGGCAACTTGCCACCGGGACAATCGCTGCAACCATTATTAGCGTCTTTGCAACCATAATGTGAGTTATGTGCCGCAATGCAATATCCTTACCGGTTAGTCATTGTTACATCATCGCATATTTCGGCAAACACCCGTGCTTCCGTACTAATTGTCAGTCGGCCGACAAAAGTCCATAATATCTCAACCTCCATACCACTTTTACGATCATAATGTACACCTTCGTCCCATCTCTCTGATAGGACAAGCTTGGACTTCACTCTAGATCTCATTTCGAAGCACCGGTGGGTGCGATGGGGGGAATAGGACCGGCCGCGCGAACGCAGGCCGGCCCAGGGTCATAAATTAAGCGCCCAAGGCACACGTTATGAGTACCTTGTGGATGTCAAGCGGCCCTGCCAAACAAGCCGGACGACCGTGGCGTGCGGTGGGCGCTCTCGATCCAGCGCATGTCTCCATCTTGAATCGACGGTGCACGGCGCCAGGTAAGTATGACCAGGTCAGCGGATGTCAAGAGATGAGGAGGGGGAATGGGGGGTATTTATAGAGTTTTCGAACCACTTTTCCGTTGCTTACACTTGAAATGACAAATGAGTGAAATTATCCGCCCTCCGGTATGCTGTACGTAGCGTTTCCTCTGATGGCTTTTTATACTTTGCATTTCATTTCTGGTTAAATACAGCACGGTACAGTATCTTAACCGACATGCGGCCGCCGCCCCCTCTCCGCCTCCCGCGCGGCCGCCCTCTCCGCCCGCATGGACCGGGCAGACGCCCTCCACCTGGATGCGCGCGCCGTACGCGGTCGTCGCATCCCGTCTTCCACCCCGCCCATCCACCCCCTCCACGCTGCGTCCGTTACCATCGGTGCAGCTCCCCGAAATCGACCCTGCTATTGGACAAAACATTCTCAATCTCCCTAAGGCGCGCCATATGATTGGCCACCCGGAAGATTTTTCCCAGGCCGACCTTGCCCGCGCCCGCGCCCTCCTTGCCACCGTCACCGACAACCCTTGCCGCCTCGACCCCCGCACGGGCGAACCCGAACCCGTTCGCCCGCCTGCCCCCGACCTCCTCCACGTGGGATTCGCCCCGTCTCCTACGTCCGCCTTCCCATCCTTCGACACAGCCCACCGCCAGCTCTGCTTGGCCGCCGCCCTTGCCAAGACCAACCTGCCCCCCTTCGTCCTAGTCCCGCTCGTCGGGAAATTGTTCTACCTATATTTTCCCGCCCCGGCCCGCCCTGACGTTTTCAACGTCCTCGCTCACCTCCGTCTGACGTACCCGGACCTGTACGTTTCGCCTCTCACGCTCACGCAACACTGCGCCACGGTGGATATCTCTGCCGCCCACGGTGTGGCCACCCGCCTCCAACGTGAAGCGGCTCGCCTGGTGAGCCCCAAACTGCGTTCGTGGGTTGCCCCTCACGTCCGCAACGCCATGGCGATAGCCCTCCGTCACGATGCCCGCCTCATTGCTGAGGCGCGCCGCCCGACCCGCGGGAATCCCGCCCGCACGCCCGCTCAAACACCGACCGAACATCCCGCAAAACCCACCGCCCCGGCCCCGACCAAAACCGTCGCGGCCTCACCCGGCCCCGCACAAGCCCCAAACGCCCCAACGGGGGCACACCCTCCTCCCCCCCTGCCGCTCCCCGCCCCGCCGCTGGACACACTCCGGACCTCACACTCCGCTCCCCGGGCTCTTCCCCGTCGGCGTCAAAACGCCGATGCCCCGCAACTGAAGAAGCCCAGGCATCGGAGTTCCTCATGGTGCCCAACGCAACACCGGCGCCCAGGGCCGCTCTCCCTCCCACCGTCGCCTCCGCGGCAACGATGGGTAACGAGTCCGCACCGGTCGTTTCCATGAAGCCAATGATGGCTGCCGTACAAGGTGCGCAGGGCCCAACCATCAGTCAACAGGCCAGTCGGCCTAACTCCGCTCCTCCCCACCATGGATTCGGTCCACCCCATGGAATCGGACCCCACGCCGCATGATACATCGGCGTCATTCCCCTTGCCCACTCCCCTGGAAATCCTCTCAACACCCTACCGCGACAGGGATATCTTCCAAGATATTCCGCCCCCTGCCTCTCGCAATTTATCCTCCTGTTTATCAAGTTGGTGAAAGCTGCGGCGAACGCTCGTGGGGAAGACGCCACTCAACGAGCATTCCTTCACCTCCACATGCTGCCCACGGCTGTCCTCCGTCGCTGTCTTCGAGGAGAGCGCGGATGGCGGGACCCCAAGAGCCAACGGATCGCCCTCCGAGAGCGCCTCCGTCGTGCGCACACGGGCTCACAGTGGGGAGCACTATGGGCCGAAGCTCTCGCAGCACACCAAGCACGGCTTGAATGGTGGGAACGAAACACGCTGTATGCCCCAACGGTCCCCGGCGACATCGGGCGCGCCCGTCGTGCAGAGGCCCTTTGCGCTGATGCGCGATACGGTAAGGCCATGCGCGCCCTCCACAATGGCCCGCTCGCCGACGTCAACGACCCGGCGACGATTCAGCGGCTCAGGGATCTGCACCCGACCCCGCCGCGCCCTGTCTCGCCGCTCCCGGAAGGACGACTCCCGCCGCCCCCGTGCATCACTGAGGCCGCTGTGGAACACGCGGTCCGCGGCGTCCCGCGGGACACCACCGCCGGACCCGAACGAACGCCGTCCCGCTGGTTCCACCTCTTGGTTAAGACTCGCGTCAGTCCTGAGGCCGGCGTGACTGGTCTGCGTGTCCTGACACAGCTCGTTTCCCGGCTCGCACGGGGGGAACTCCCGGACGCTGTGCTTCCCCTCGTGGCAGCGGCGACGCTCCTCCCGCTGCAGCCGACTCCCGACAAGGTCCGCCCGATCGCCATCGGGTCTGTGCTTCGCAGGATAGTGACGAAGGCACTGCTCCCCGCCGCAATAGCCGATTCACACTCGGTTCTGTCGCCGCATCAGACGGCCAATGGTGTTAAAGCCGGGTTGGACTCTATTGTCCACGACACCCGCACGACACTACGCCGCTTCTCCGCCACCCCGAACGTCGCCACGGTCCTCATAGACGCCAACAACGCCTTTAACCGCGTTGATCGGCAGTCTATGCTGGACCACCTACCAATGCTCGCCCCCTCGCTAGCCCACTTCGCAAACATGATCTATGGCCGAATGCAACCGCCATTGCTTGTCCCGAACCGGGATCGCACCGTCATACCAAGTGCCCAGGGCACCCAACAGGGTGACCCGGCCAGCATGTTGTTGTTCTCGCTAACGATTCAACCCCTCATCCGTCGGGTTGCTGAGATCCCCAACATTGCTCTCTGCCAATGGTACGCCGATGACGGCACGATCGTCGGGAACCTTGGCGCCATCCGTCAGGCGCTCCGGCTCCTTGCCCGAGATGGTCCCACGGTTGGGTTCCACGTCAACCAACGGAAGACACGCATACATTGGCCTCACGTCATGCCGCCGGATCGAGCAGCCCTCCTAGCGGAATTCCCTCTCGCCGAATGCTCGCGGGACGGCTTTCCGCTTCTAGGGGCCCCCATTGGGAACAAAACGTTCACGGAGAGTTTTCTCCGGTCTAAGATTGCTCAGTGCCGCCGTACCCTGGACCGCCTCCTGCTGGTCCGCGACGCCCGCGCCCGGTTCCACATGCACCGGATCTGTGCCTCTGCATGCCTCCTATTGCATGCATTCAAGCTCTCAGATCCGCGCTTAGCAGAGTCCGCCGCTGAAGAATTTGATGATCTACAGCGGTCATCATATGAAAAGTTACACGGCATAGCTCTCACGGACCGAGCCTGGGACCAAGTGTGCCTCCCCATGCACCTCGGAGGCCAGGGCTTCGAAAGCATCGCCTCGTGCCTCCACGGCGCTGCCGCCGCCAGCATCATTGATGCTGCGCCCGCACGGCAGCGAACTTCCGCATACGCCACGCCGCGTGCTTGTGCACTAGCTTCTGGCCGCTACCGCGGCGACCGGTCCTTCCTCCTCCGTCAGGCTGGGCCTTCTCTCCGCCGTTTCGCCCTCTCCATCCCCGGAATAGTCGACCTTTCCACCCTTGACCCTCCAACTCTAGCTGCTTCACCCACCAACACACTAACCCTTCTCAAACGGGTGCAGCAAGAGGCGCGGGCAAGAGTACATTGGCACGACGACTCCTGGGAGAATGCCCCAAACCCGACCGCTCACAGCGACGCCGACATTCGACATCGCATCCGTGGCCTAGCGTTCCGCCGCAGCCCCGCTGCGGCGTTTCTCTTCGCTCATCCCACGGCAGCTACGAAGGTCCACACTACACACTGGCAGACCATGCTCCGCCGTCACCTCGGACTGCCAGTGTATGATGACTCCATGGCCCTCAACTGCCACCACTGTGACCACCCCTTGGACACCCTCGGGGATCACGCCGCCGACCTCTGCTGCCCTGGTTTCGGCCGTCGTCACCGCCACAACTCGCTATGTAATGCGATTGCGACGCACGTTACCCGCGCCGCGGGTCTGGATACTCGGCAAGAGGTTCCGTTCCTCGTCCCGGGCACTGAGCTCCGCCCCGCCGATATCCTTGTACAACCACCACCAACCCCGGAAGGCACAACGTTGCGCCCCATTGCCTGTGACATCACCGTCGTTTCACCGTTCAAGGCCGCAGTTCGCACCAAGGCGACCCAGGTTGCCGGAGGCGCTGCTGAACTGGCGGCCCGCGACAAGGTTACAACCCTGGAACGCAACATCGCCCGACGACTCCCCGCTCCATCGACTGGCCCATCTTCTGCGCCTTACACGCCGAACTTCACGTTTCGACCTCTGGCGTTTGATTCCCTAGGTGCCCCTTCCCCTGGAACTATTGCATTTATCGAGGAGTTAGTTCCGCGGATCGCGTCCAAGTGTCACTCGACAGTTGGCATTGTCCGCCGCCGTATCTACCAGCGACTGAGTTGCACCCTGTGGTCCTCCATCGCCGAAGCTATCCTGTCCCGAGCACCGATGCGCACGGACGACGAAGTACATCCGGTTAGATCTTAACCGTATAGTTAGGACGTGCGCAGTCCACAGTAGATACTGAACGCATTAAACTTCCTCCTCACATAGATTCGTACAGTAGGACAATGGCGGGATTATGAAACACGCAGAAATATTGAACATGCTGCTGTAACAATCCCAAAACACTAGGTTTGAATCAGGGAGGAGAACTTCGTGTATTGCATGTACAGTACAGTACAGTGCTGCTTGATGCCATAGAACGCCCACCCTGTTTTCTAAAAGTTCAGGCGCCTGATCCGATAGGGGAGTGCGCTGCGGATATAGGATGTAGGTTAGGCCTAGGACCCTTCTGTACCGAAGTAGAAAAACTTTGGGTAGGGGGGTATTTAATACGTTTGGGTGGGGGTACATTTAGCTTACAGAACAAGAAGTAGAAGAGGCAGTCGAAATACAGGATACATACACCTTATTTATATTCTATTTACAGTCCTGTCGTTTAGTTTTTTCGCCCTTACTCCTATTTTTATCCTACGTAGTCTATATTTTCTCTATCCTATTGTACTGTTACCGATGCCTGCTAGGACTGTTGTAGTCTAAGGGTCACTACGGCCGTCCGCAGGACTATCCGCTTGGGAATCTAGTAAGTAGTTAGTAGATGTGCTAGAGATAGTCGACGGCATCTACTGCTTATAAAGGGCCTAGCTGCCTTGGGCACTGAAGTAAAACACATCATCAACAATTTTATTTCAACCTACCCATCTTGTCTACCCTAAGCAAAAACGTCCAATGTTTTTTCAGGCTCGCCGCTAACGCCGCCAGTCTGCTTTTTATCCTTTGAATTTTCGTGATAGAGGCTATAGTGTGGTCGACGTACAGAGATGGAAGCATATATCGCATAACAACGCGATGTAAAGATGTACATCACATACAGACAATAGAAGCCTATAATGTAAATACAAACGAAATAGAGACCTTTAATTTGATTTTTAGTGGGCCTGCTAAACAGGTGCAACCCAGCAAAGACCGAAATGATGTATTACTTCAAAGCATTTACATCATGTTGAATCATGACGTAAAGAGTTGAGACTATAAATCGCGTGACAGCATGACGTAAATATATACATCAAAACCACTGCCGCACCCCAGAGTGGGCAGCAACTGCGGGGTCTTATTCGAACTCGAGTACTATTAACGGTGCCAGCAATGGCGGAGGGCTAAAAAGAGCAAGTCCTGGTTCGCAAAAAGGACGTGGGAGAGGGAGAAGGTCGAGCCTGGGTGGGACCAGAAGGAGAGGAAGAGGTCAGGGGCGGCTACTAGGTAGACGTGGTGGATATCGCGCGTATTATGCAAGCAGTGGGTGGTTAGTAAGCGCTACAGATTGCAAAAGTGTCATGATGGAAAAGGATTAAGCGGACAGCGTCATCCGGAAACAAGCACAGATGCTCTGCGAGGTTTTAGTCGGGAACATTAAGGTTCAGTGCATTGTTAAGAACTTGGATCCGACAAGATGTGGTTTCGTGGTACTTTTAGTCAAGCCCTTACTACTTCCGCTAGCGGAATGGATGAATGACTGCATCAGACTGAGTAAAGTTTCTTGTGAAGCTGTTTTGTTATCAGACATGTACCGTTACTTTGCGTTTTTGTTGTTTTCGCACACTACGAGAGTCAGTTTCGAGAAGGCTATCTCAGTTGTAGGGTAAGATGGGAGCTCTCCGACTTCCCTGGAGCGGGTCCAAGATATGGCCGCAAACGTTATTGCATACCCTTCTACTTGCAGAGGAAAGGATTGAAACCTTGCTTGGAATTCTCAAATGGATAGAACGAGGTTTTTGAGCTAGTTTGAAGCGGTGGTCTTTCTTGATACTGGAAAGCTAGTTTTACTCCACTCCATCTTACAGTAAAGTTGGATGATAATTCGTTCGGTACGAAGGATTCCAATAATCAGGTTAAAATGCTGAGCGCACGAAAAGCGGATCGTGAGGGTCTCTCTGAGGATGCCATCGCTGATTCGCTTTTTAGAATTGTCTTGGTATTGCGATTCCGCCGAAGAGGCAAGTCCCAAACGGAATCAGTCCGAAATCTCGTAAATACACTGATGGATGGTCGTGGGGAAGAGTCGCTGAATAGTTGTACCGTCACGACAGACAGAGGGTATGGCAAGGAATTTTTTATGTGGATTCTGACAGGAAACGAGTTGGGTTCGATGTTTGTAATGCCTGACCACATTTTGGAGTGTCAACAATTTGTTGCGAAGTCGTTTCATAAATCTCTGTAGTTGCATAGTTACGCATGTACAATTCAGTTGCAGAACAGCACGCAATCGGAAGAAATCGCAAACAAGGTGACCAAACCACAGGAAGTGAAGAAGTTGAAAGACTTGCGGAGCGAAATAAACGTAACCGATTGGCTCTCTCTTTAAGGATGGATCCACGTTGCGACTAAGTGCTCGAATTCATATTCCTGAGCAAGTACAGCTGAATTGGTGTCCATCATTTGGACAGCACAAGGAAGATTTCAGAGGTCATCGGTCTGCACTCTGTTGCATTTTATGCCGTGTTCATTTATGCATTCGTGTTCACACGGGATTGAGGAAGAGTTGTTGGACCCTCTTGCATACGAATGGGACGCTGGAGCTACGAAGAGCTCAGCCACCTGTGGAGAGGAACAGGGAGCAAGGCAGTATTGGGGGGTCGGACAATGCAGTTAAAACGGGTGGTGTTCAAAGTGGTAGTTCGGCGAGGTCACTAAGAAGAAGTTCTAGGGAGTTGGAGTAAAGCTGTAAGAGGCCAGTTCGTAGACAAAGGCAAGCGTAGCAAGCGGTAGAGTAATGTTAATACTATCTGTGATGTCGACAACCGAAGCGTAAAGTATGCTACATGTGTACTGCACAATGTACGTAAGGGTTTTTTTGGAACCCGAATTGACCTTCTAGATGTCTAAAATTGCGAGGCTCGCACGCCTCGATTATACCACCAATATCTCTCATATTTAGCTGAATTAATGGGCAGCACGTTCTGAAGAAGCTAGTCAACCTTATTAGCAAAACGACTGCGACATGTTGAACTTTAGGGTACATACATGTTATGTACACTATAGCGTACATTAAAATATGGAATTACGGATATGTATTGGAATACATCACCATTGAAGATAATGTATACGGTAAAGTTTGTACTCGGAATATGAAAGCGTGAAATATGTATATCAAGCACAACGATGCATTCACATATTGGTTGGAAAAGTTACACGGCTGATTAAATTACGGTAGTAAAAACAGAATGGCGGTAAAATCTTATGGAGAGCTGAGTATCGCAACAAGTAGACGCTCTCTTTGCCAGCAATCGCATCCAATAGGTGATGAACCGTTCAAGCAAGTGTCAGTTGAGTACTACAGTATTCGTTCGGCACTGCAGACATGAGCTCTTTTAATATTGTTGCTCTTCTTGGCAACGGTAGGAAAGATTGAGATCGCTCTGCATTCGGCACAAAGGCTATATTACGCAAGGAAGAGGGTAAGTTTCTTATTTCCCGAAACGTCAAAGCCATTGAAGGTGAAGTCGCCCCTGGTCTCCAATCATATCCCGCTAGTCTACCTGGCGGATATTCGACGTTCATTAACATGGAAGGGCTCAACTTATCAGAAGAAGAGTTCATTCAGTCATCCCTGTATTCAATGAAAACGAAAGCTACTAGATCTTCAAGAGTATTTGTTCTCAACGCTCTGCACAATGTTAGTAGAAGAACCATGTCATGGTCAGGTATTAATGCATGTCAGACAGGTATGGCTTCAACATTCTATTCTATTCGGGTCCTCGGTATGCTCGAGGAGAATAATAAGTTGTAGATGTTGCACCCAGAGTATCGAATTCAGAAGAAAATCTCGCGAAGCAAGTTTTCTATTTTGCCCGGAATTAATTTTCGTTACGTTGCGGGCATTTCACTTCCACCTTGGAATAGTATCAACAGTAAGCATTCCATTTTGAAATGTATCGACAGAGAAGATGTCCGAAATGGATTTTTTGGCAAGGGAAACACTTTGGTATGGGATTAAGAGATGAAACTGTTGTGTCAAGATTACCAGACGTCATTGGATGTGCGTCGTTTACTGGATATTCAAGGGTATGCAATTGGGTAAAAATTCCTTTTCGACTTCAAGGAGCAAGCTCTGCAATAATGGATAGAAAAGCAAGGGGGTTTTCCTGAAGGCGATGTCCCAGGTATTCCACGTGCCCCTCTGAGCTCCTCGTACCAGGGAAGATACTGCCCATCCTCTAGACATGGATAATATGCTGCCCTTGTTCGCTCCATAGATTGCCACGGAATGTATCATTTTTTCATGAAGATTGAAAGTGAGACCAAGCATCTGAAATGGGTCGTTGTTGTGGGGGATGGAGAGCACAAGCATTGGTAGCCCCATCTGCTGTCCATCAATTCGCTCAGAACGCGTTCAATTCTGACAACAGAATAACAGCAGCGCAATTATCTTCAAGAATTCAAGAACAGTTTTGTGTGAGAGCTCCGTGGAACCCAGTAAGGTATTTTATTTATAGGCTCAAGTCAGGGAAGTACCCTCTAAGAAGATCTCAATAGGCTCTAGTTGCAATAGTCAGCGAACAGAAGGAAGGAAATTTGGGGACGTCTGGGTCAGTTCGTGACAGAAAAAGCATATCATCTGGATATATTTATTCCATCATCGACAATCGTGAAGTAGATTTGAGAACGAGTGGTAGGAATGAATTAGGTGTTTCGTTAATGGTGGGTTTCCCGCAGGCACTCGATGCTAGTGTCCGAAGTCTCCGTTTCGTATGCGATGGAACTTTTGGAATTGTAAGCCAGTACGAAGAGGTATTCTCCTTTGAAATGGTTTCTATCTTCGCGCGAAAGATGATGTAACCGGCAAGTGTTACAGTGTGATGCTTCAGACTATATCGTCCAAAAAAATGGCGTCAAAAAGCTCCTGTTCGACCATTTTTGTACAAGAACTAAGTGGAAAGGATTTAATATATCCTCTCAAAGCCAGAAGCGGCTCTTTTCTGACAATGGAAACAGATTTTGAAACGAACTTCTGTGCTGCACCTGGCAAGAGTCTCATCGAACATTACGGAACTGGCACACCAGAGGATTAATTTGCATGTTCTTCGGTGGGATATGACGTCCATGCGAAGCGTATCGTATTGGAGAAAGTTGGTAGGGATACTGCTTCTCGCCAACTTTATCTGTGGGCAACCGGTACAAGGGACAACAGTACGAAGGTTGGATGCACGGGAGCTTTGAACGCAATAAAAGATTATGGCGGAAAATGGGTTTCTTTTGCAGGTTTTCTTTTGAGAAACCGATACGCATTCATGATTTGGTTTCTAAGGTATTCCAGGAACATTCCACAAGCGGAATTGCATTCCGCTACTTTTTTATGACACAAATCCTTGTGATAAAATCATGACAGGAGCTTGTTTATAGCAGGGGACGCGGTATAGAGCTGCTCGATGTCATCGGGTCTCTAAAGAAGATGGATTCTGAAGATCCACGCAATCTGAATGGAACGACCGTTGACTACGGATCTCATATGTTTTCCAAAACATATGAGCGTGCTGCACAATGCAAAAGTCGAAAGCGTTCAGCTGAAGTTGTTATAATCGATGATGAAGAGGTTGAAGTATTGCAGCCGAAATCTTCAAAACGGACTAAGAAGAAATAAATAAAACAGAGTGGTTAACTCGCTGCTCTCCGAAGTCAGGTACAGAACCTAGAGAGAGTGGTACGGGAACTGGTTGGAGGGAGAGGGACGCATTGTTCTCCTCAACATGGTAAAGCCTAGCGGCTGGTCTCCTGAATTTGTCCATATAATATCAATAACCTTGATGATGTATTTTTATACATGATGTATGTTTATACATCTTGATATTGTACGCAACCAAGTAGAATTCGTGATTCGATGGCATGATATTTATGAATCCGGTATCCTTTCCTATAGCAAGCACGCTCTCCTCATGGCCACCAGGGAGCCCCTGAGCGCCTGAATACGAATATAGCGCTCCGTGTCGCGAGATCGATACGGAAAAATGCGCCGTAATTTTGGACGACGTATCAGGTAGCCTAATGAAGGCTTACAGCAACGTGTAAAGATTACGGGTTTGTGAAATTGTTCTCAAGGTAACTCCGCTGAAACGACAAATTGACCAATCCCCAGTCGAGAAAGTTGGGAAAAAGGTCCCAGTGTCTAGTATGAATACCCCTACTAAAATTGCATTATAAATGCAGAAAGAATTTATGGTACAATATCATGGCTCGCTGTGTTGTTCCTCTCCTTCGAAATGCAAGGAAACTCGATGTTTCGGTACACATTTCACACTGCGAATGTAGAGATCCTTATAGGCATATTCCTCACGGCACACGTAGCAAAAGTAATAATCTACTTTCTCGTTCGTCTCCACGCAAGTAGCGGTTCGGTTCTGCGCCGTACTGTTGATCTGATAACATAACAGCCTTCTAATAACATCCTTCGGCGACTTTCGTCCAGTAAAGCGGCGAGCTTTCCGGCGCCTTGCACTTGCTAAATGACACTCAAACACTGACCTCGACTCGAAACCTTACCGGTCCATAACAACTGCATTGCAATGAGGACAAAAAGATTTTCCCCTATCATACTTCCTATGTTTTCCAACATTCACCATCTCCTCACAAACATCCCTGCATAGACATTTCATGGTTGTAACTGCTCTCCTCTTTACTTTAATAACCTCATCGACTTGAGAAGATGAAACTGGCGTACCTGATGCATCTCCTTGTTCAATGAATTCATCAATGGCATCCTTGTATGTTTTCAATGCATTAAACAACCGCAAGTCACTCGATGAATCATCAACAATGCTGTCGTCATCTAAATCTCCTTCGGAGCCAGACCGTTCATCAGGAGGGGCAAGGACACGGCGGGCTTGTTTTCCTCGCGAGCTGGCAGCCCCAACACTTCCCCTCATATCATTCCTCAGGGGATTTATTCTACGCGGTGCTTTCCCCCTTGCTGCTGAGCTCCCTTTACTTTCTGGTATTCCGAGGTTATCCAATTCACTTCTCGGAGGAGTTCATTGACGGCGCGGTCCCTTACCACCAGTAGTGGAGCGCGTATTTGGATTCCTTGACGACCTTCCAATTTCGTTCAACGAAAGAGACTTTGCAGTGGGCCTGCGGCTGCGCTGAGATTTTCTCACTCCTTCCATTCGGGTGCTGAAGTGGCAGGAGTGGAGTTGTGGCAGGAGTGGAGGTGTGGAGGGTAGGGTGGGGTGGGTTGGTAGGAGAGGGAATGGGCTGGCATGCCCACCTTCAGATGGTGGCAGGGGAGGCTGCTGGATTGGGTTGCCCGATAAAGGTTGGCAGATCGGAGTGGATTGGTGGATAAGTTGGGTAACGATGATGAATTTGGTGGGGGAGGAGGTTATAGAGGGTTGGGGGAGAGAGGCACAGGAGGGTTTACTGCTGCTGGAGACTGGAATCCTCCAACCTCTTTTATATCGTCCTCTCCTCATTTCGAATGAAAAATGTTTTCTAGAAGAATCTGTAGTCACGAAAATGGTATAACGACAACCTTTTTACATCATTGGTTGCAATTGCAGTCATTATTCTCCCGTTCAGGACGCGTAGCCAATATTTATATTTTATATCACAATTTTATGTGATGTATTTACATTATGAATACATCATCTATGCCTTCGATGTATTTTTTACATTGCATTCAGTTAGGTTCTTTAATATAGTAATGTAGTTCATTCTATTGTACAGTACATCAGTTGGGGATTTGACCTACTCAGAGGGATGCTGGTATGTATGCGGCAGACAGGTATTACAGTATCTGTCTGTACAGTACAGTATCTGTCTGCAATAAGTGTTGCCAGTAGCTCTGCATGTAAACATTATTTATAATTCAGCAACAAACTCAAAAAGGCGCCCCTACCCACATGTCAAAAACATTCTGTATTTTTATTACTTTGCTCAATAAGCAATCAATATGTTTGGAAGGGTGGAGAAGGTACAGAAGGGACCTAGGCCTAACCTACGTCCCTCCCGTGCGCTGCGCTGCCACGCAGCATACTTTAGTTTGTGGTCGACTTGTTTTTGTGTTTATTAGATCTCTACCTCATTTATTGATTAAATACAGAATTTAGAATTTAGTCACCCATTCCAACTTAATTTTAAGTACTCTGCAACGTTGCACATTTGGACGGTACACAAGTGATAAAAGAATGATTTATAGGTCAATACGCAACTGGAATATTCCCTGTATTTCTAAGTAATGTACTGTACATAGAGCGAGTCAGTTTCAGTGGGCCTTTACGAGTACTGAAGAAAATTAATGAGTAAAATCCATACTGTAAAGTACAGTATATAAAACGAAGTGATTTCAGTGATAAGTAATGAATTCTAGACATTAAAACATATGCAATTTTAACGGAAAAACACGCCTTCTACAAGTAAAGAGATATTCTACTGTAAAACTCAATATGACTAAGTTTCTGCATCAGGTGGGTAGTATGATGTGAAACGAGCCCTTAACTGTACCTCCACACGCTTCCGACAATTATTCCGGTACTCGGCTAGAGCCTTAGCCCTCTTCAATGTCGTCCCCTCATCAACCTTATCAAAGCGATTTTTCAACTTGACATAAATCACTTGGTCGCCAGCCCTTAACGAGTACCACCCTACATGTATGTTAGTCACATCTAAACAGAAACGGAACAAATCAGCATATAATTTTTCATTCCACCTAAAATTGTGAGATAAAACACCCCAGAGACTACACAGAAGGCCAAAAATATTCAACGATTATTCTGTCGTTGGCAACAGTCTGTGGTTAATTTGGTGTGGGGGGAGTGAACAGTCGGGTACATGTTAGTGGGCTTTGGTGGTTTGACTCTTTGAATTGTTGTGGTGAGAATGAAGGATGGAGAAAAGGCGGAGATCTATCGATTTTGTGTGAAGTTGCGCACTTGCGAAAAGGCCGCCTAATTTCGAAATGGATTGAGGTTCTGCGCAATTACTGAGTCATAATAATTTTACATTTTTCAATCACCTTCTGTTTTCTATAAATAACACCGTTTCTTTGTACTTTCAGTGTCTTTTTACATTTAATTTTATTATACCAAAGTATGGCTTTTATTTAATGTTAATTTAAGTGCTTTCGTATTCGCCCAACAACTGTGTGAAAGGTCTATTGAACGGAGACAGCGTGGACCCTTCCACTCTCCCTATGGAGGGTGTTGATCTGTGCTTCAAGCATTACGAACGATCCGCTTTCAAATCTGGGTCATTGGGTTTAGCGTCGTCCGGCATGAACCGTTTGAAGGTTCGCGGAGCGCACACGGCAATAAATTGATTTCTATTTTCTCTACTGCGCTTTGTACCACACTACTGCATTGTAAACCTCAACGACCTACTTGAAAACGAAAAATATCAAGCTCAATGCACTCAGCGCTGATAGTGAGCCTAGGATCGCCGCAAATGACTACAAGCCCCAGTAATACTGCACGTACAGTAACCAGAGAAGGCCATTTTTATCTACAGGATGCGTCGAGGGTGTCAAATGTCCCTATAAGATATCGCTGAAGCCTAAGCGCTATACAAAACTCGATATAGCATTTCAGCGATTGGTACGCAGCCCAAAACGACATGGTAAAGTAATCTCAACATTTATCAAGGCCACTTTGAGCTACAGAACAAGAAAAAAGCGATGGAATCACAAAAGCATGAAATTGGAGGGCGGAAAGAGGTTGATCCAAGCAGCCTCAAATTCTTGGCTCGCTACTCGAGCGCTCCGTGGTTTCCTTCTGCTGCAAATTTCCTCCAGTAGAACTCACGCGTACTTTAACAGCTTCATGCAGTTGCGAAATCAACGAGTTTTACGCATTCAGACAAGGAAGACCAAGAAGGCATCACGAGTCCTCTAAGACCATGTAGGGAAGTAAAATGAAGTCTCTTTACTAGCTTTGGCCTAGCCGGGAATGAATTTCGTGCAGCTCCTCCAAGGAGACGTGGACCAAGCAAGGAAGCACTTGAATTATCTGGGATCCAACATTGTTCCAGTGACTCAGGCGTCCATGTCAAGTCACCCCAATGGCCCATGTCGGTTGAAATTCGTGACTTTAGAGGCTTATGGGATGGGAACTCACATCCTATTGGACACGGGTGCCGTTACAAACATGACGTCTTGTGACTTTTGCGAGAATCTGTAACTCGCTCCGATGGCTACGGATTGCCAGGTCACCATCGCCGATGGAACGGTTGCCGAAGTTATTGTGTGTTTACGGAAGATTCTAGTCTCCTTTGGAACCATGTTGGTGTCCCTGGGCTTCTTAGTGGTACGGAACGCGCCGTTCGACGCGATCTTCTGCGGCCCCCCATTAGAATCCATGCAGGCAATTCTGGATTTCGGACGCCAACAGGTCACTCTGGCGGTTGGGAGGAAATTTTGCTTTTACTGTTACCCGGTGAACCCCAGTGATTGACGGGATGCGAACTGATAGTGAGGCTTTCAAATTCCCTGGGGAGTATTATGGCGAGCAGTTTCCAGTTTCGTTCTCATCAGAGTTATGCGGCAGCGACTAACTCTGATGAGCAGGTCGGATACTGAGTATGAATTGGCGCTGGCGATCTTAAACAAGGAACCGTATGAGCCCGATCTATAGGGCCTAATGTCGGAGGAGAAGATCACTTGAGAAGGCGAGGAAGCGTATTGCGTTGCGTTTCTCGCCTTGAAGGTGAGATTTTTCGAGGAGGAGAACCAGAAGAAGCTAGTGGAGACTCTCAGCGATACGGATATGAAAGCATTGGACGTACATGATTTGAAACGGGACCATGTGCCAGTGGGACTCATGTGCCATTGGTACACTATTTCCAGTTTACAGAGGAGATTAAGATATATAAAAAGGTCGGGCAAATGCCCCGGAGGCATAAAAAGTATTAAAGAAACAGCTGACGGAGCTATTGGAAGGCGTAATTACTACGCCGTGAAGGTCTGTCTGGTTCTTTTTAGTACTGATGGTTACGAAGATGTAGTGAAATGTACGGTGCGCAGTTCTTCTCGACTAGGAACGGAACCCCGTCAGACAATGAGAAAACCAACACATACACACCAAGACCCACAGGGTTTTCGCCGTCCCTCTTTCTTTGTAAGCACCCTGCGATGCTGCAGCACAGCCCGCCGGTGGCGAGGAGAAGTGGAGCTGGAAGAGAGGGGGAGATTCCTCGGATGGTTGGACGGTATACTTGTCCTCTGGGTGTTAAGGTCGGACCGTGGTCCGCGGAATGCTAGAAACTTGGTAGAAATCGATTCCATGGTACTGTGGACACCAAAACTGTGATACTGGACAAAGAAGATTTAGTAGTTGGTCAGCAGTGCTGAATATATCCTTTAGAGATAAAGGTGTTGTCACCGACGAAAGCCTTGAAGTTCCTATTTATATATAGTCGCCAGAGTTCGGGGCGTCAGGTGTGAGTAAGTATTACGAACAAACAACAAAAGGTTTATTATAATATAAGATAGAAAGGGGGAAATAAAATGGGTACCTGGGCGGATATACGTATCTACAGCAAAAGGTACCGTTGGAAAGGTTTCTGCAAACGCAGAAGTTGGGAGTCATGTTCAGGGCCAACACCGGGGCGACTGTTTAATCTGGGTCCTTAGTGGTCAGGTAGGTATGAATGCTAGTTAGCTACGTTAGGGTCATCTACGACGGTGGGTGAGTGAAGTAAAGGTCAGCCAAGTAAGGGAGATCCAAGTTACAGATAAGAAAAATCGACAGTTGGCCCAATAGGTGCCTTTCACTTGAAAAAAAATATCAGGTCCATTTTGGGGGCCAAGTGGCTCAGATTGCAAGCCCTCAGGGTGGTTATATGGTACCAAGAGTAGTAGTAGGCGACAAGCGAAAATTATCCTTACTGTATAGTGCAGTTCCTGCTGGTTAGCATTGAATCAGATTAAAGAAATGATCACCAAAATCAGCTCTGCCAATGGCAATACAGTGTTAGTATTAATTGCACCACAGAAGAGGGAGGTAATATCCCAGTTCTGGGTCAATTATCGTCAGTTGAACACAGTGATAAAGACGGACCGTTGGATGCTTCCGAAAACTGAAAACTGTTCGCTCTTAGGTACCAAGTATTTCACGACGCTTGACCTTTGCACCAGTTACTGACAGGTAAGGATGGGCGAGAATCGTAAGGAGAGGACTACTTCTGTTTCTCTTTATGGTACTTACAAGTTTGAGGTGATGCCACTCGGGTTAATGAACGCACCGGCTACATTCCAGCGTATGATGACGAAGTTCTCCGCGGACTGCCGTTCGCTATGCTATACGTGTACGACGTCGTGTTTTCTCGGATTTGTTGGAAAACCGCATGGAACGCTGTAGAAGGTTTTCGAACAGATCCAAGGGGGGCAAAACTGAAGCCAAAGGAGACTAAATGTAGCTTCGAACAGTCCGAAGTCGAGATACTGGGTCACGTGGTCAACTATTTTGGCGTTAATGTCGATACTGGCAGGATCGAGGACATTTCAGAAGCTCCCTCTCCATCGATTGTGACGGGGCTAAGGATATTTCTGGAGTTTGCAGGCTATTATTGACGCTTTATACGGAACTTCACAGATAAATTTTTAGTAATGAACCCGCAACCTCCTCTAAGAAGGGGGGATTTGAATAGACCACTGGAGTGCAAGAGGCTTTCGAGTACTTGAAGAAGAAACTGAAGACGCCTCCACTACTCGTGTTTCCCGATTTAGACTCCCCTTTTGTGGTGGAGACAGGTGCTTCTTCGGCTGCCCTAGTATTTTTTCTCTCGTAGAACAAAGAAGATGTAAAAGTGCACCTGGTACAGTTCTCATTTCGGGCAGTGCAGAGGAGGAGCGCCACTACACTACTAGCGAACGGTAATCACTTGCTGTGGTGTTCGCCCTCAAGAATGTTCGCGTGATTTTGTTGTCCGAAAAGTATTTCGTGGTGTATACGGACCATCAGGTCCTTCAGACAGCCTTCAACAAGAAGGATACTTACAATAGTTTCGCGGTTATTTGGACTTTAAAGCGGAGTACGACTTCGAAATAAAGGTCAGGCCGGGGAAGGCCAATGGGGCGGCTGATTATCTATCTCGCAGACTCATCGAGTAATTTGAGGCTTGAAGGGGGTATAACGTCACGAAGGGCCTCGTAGTGATGATTCAGTGGGACGAAAATAAGTCATCTGGATTGTAGCCGGACCTCCTGGACATAGCGAGGTTTATGGACCGGGAAAGGGTTCACGAGTCGAACCCGAAGAAGGAGATCAACATCCGATTAAAGGCGGAGAAATTAATTATTGGAACGACAATATATTCCAAAGGGGGGAGAATGAACTGCGCGTTGTTCCGCCTATCCGGCAGCTTGCCGAGATATTGACAACTTTTCACAATGATATTGATCATCTGAATGTTTTTTCTACTACTAAATTTGTGAAGGGTCCATTTTGGTGGCCTGAGGTGTATCTGGACATGACGGAGCACATCAGTTCATGTGCAGGCTTTCAAAACGCTCGAAAGCTACCCACGTATGATACGAATCTTACAGCACTCGTTACTGGTTCTCTAGACACATTTTCCGTGGACATTGGAGGCCCTTTCAAGCTATCTCGGAATGGAAAGAGGTTTGCTTTAATCGTGGTGGAGCATATGACAGGCTGGTTAATAGCTTGATCGACGGAGAGCTCGACCTCTGACGTTGTTATCTAGTTCGTCGAGAAGTAAATGATCGAGTCGTTCGGGACCCCGAGAGGGATAGTCTCGGACAACACCACGGCTTTTATGGCGCCTTCTGTCCACTAGTTTATGGAAAATCACGGGATCGATTAAAGGGCCGCCTTACCGTACGCCCCCATAGCAAATAGAAGAGCCAAGAGGATGATGGTGACTGTAAACTACGCAGTCAAAAGGTTTGTGGTGCAGAATGGAGGTGAGTGGACTAAAGCTATACCGTAGGTCTTGTACCACTATAGCCGATGCGATCGCGGGGATGTCAACTCGCCGTTCCAATTAATGTATGGGATCGATCTGAGGATGATGGTAAGCGACGCGGTAGCTCTTCTGGGTGAATCCAATCAAAGCCACCGCCTCCTTGAGATTTTGGGAGAGTCTAGGTTGAGATCTGCTGCAGCCTGCAGCAGATCTCAAGCTAGACTCTGAAAGGGAAGGTCACATGTTCCACGAAAGACCAAGAGGGAGGCCCAACGGTTCGAGCTTGGATTTGATGTGCTATTGACGCATAAATCGGCATTCAGTAGGGCCTGGAAGTGGCCAGCGTTTGATTCTTTTTATTGCAGACCATGCCGGGTAATTAAAGCTGATCATCGGCACTACGAGTTGATATCGTCAACTCGTTGAGTGTCTAGAAAGTCCATCCACGCGTGCCGGCTGGTTGGGTATACTAGATCATCAATGAAACGCATTTGAGGAGGAAAAACGAGGTAATCTTGTCACTAACAAGGAGCTTCGATTGAGGAATATTGAATATAAAGGTACTAATGGGAGAAATAACTCGGACATTGGTGGAGAAAAAGTGGGGCGATATTGGTGAGGGATGGGAGAGCCGAGATCTGGAAAGTGTCTAATCTTGCTGCTTGTGCTACAGATGGTGTAGAGTACGTTAGCAAATAAGAAGGAGTGACTCAGCAAGCAGATGCGGAGTAAAGATAAATAAGGTAACAAGAAGAACAAGAGGATCGGGAAAGGATTTAAAGAAAAATTATGAAACTTTACATGGGAAAATAGAAAGACAAGCGATGGGAAGAGGGCTCATCGGGCCTGGACCAATGTGGGCGATTCAGCCGTTGCCACGAGAACTCGATTGACTCCCGTTCTTTTCCCTCGCCTTTCTCCCTTTTTGGTACTGGGTTTTCACTTCATGTGACAGGAAGAGGGCGTCCTGGAGGAGAGAGGACATGGAAGGAGGTACTTCCGGATAGCTAAGTTGTTGGAATGCGTGTAAGAGAGTCGAAGGGGCCTCTAGGAAAGACAAGCAAATGTGGAGCAAGGTGAGTGTCGGAGGAAGCGATGAAGAAGGCAGAGGAGGATGAGTCGTCTTTTATGGCCCCGGAGGAGGAAATATGCTAGGAGGTGCGGGAATTTGCCTATTCGAAGAATTCGGTGAGTGATCCAGTTTGAGTGAAGCTAAGAGGGGCTCTGGGCGTTCCAGATTGAGAGAAAGAGGGCGCAGAAAGAGTCACACCGTGGCGGTCTTTAGCGTTAAGTCGGCAGCGGGATATAAAAGTGAGAAGAGGGTGTCAGGGGAGGCCTGATGGTTATTTACAGCGGGTGAGTGTGGATTGACTGGAGGGGATCCGAAAAAGTTGCGAACCTTTCGAGCGAGGAGGTTATCGATATATAGATCTGGTATAGAGGGTGTATGCGTGCGAGGTGATTATTTGGAATGCAAGAGAAGAATGTTTTGGACTAAGTTAGGTGGAGGAGGCCCACGAGAACGAGTTTCCAACAACACGCCGAGGGAAGCCTGCCCGAGTATACCATCTGTTTGGAAATATTAGTATTTAATAATCCCGATAATTCTCAAATAAAAAAATATCCGCTATCTGGCCACTTGGTAAGTTCCCGCCGTTAGCGAGGAAAAAATTTGGTGTAGGAATTTTGCGGGGCTCCGCGGAAAATCATATATAAGGGGCAATGCGCCAGCAGATAGGTTATTGTGATTCCAAATTGCTCCGGCATTGCGCAAACTCTCCCGCCTCAATCACATCTTCAGTTACTCAGTGTCAATGCTGCGGCCCACAGCTAAATCTTCGGGTGAGACTAGTGCTCTGCAGCGGTGGCCCACAGTGGCTGCAAGAGGTGCACATTGACCGGAGGGTTGAAAATTCATCAAATCTGCCTGCGATTCATCTTGGATAGCTGAGCTCGGTGTGATGTCTTCATCGCCTACGATGAGGTCCGGGATAACGTGAAAAAGCAATTCACCGTTTTAGATACGATTGCGGACGTTCTTGATGATCTGTTGCTTATTACAGCCGTGACCTGGGTGCCATTGACCTTTGAATATTACACAAGAGCCTAGGGCGAGTGCTTTCTGGAACTCTTCAAAGGAATGGGAATGTCCCGAGCTCGCAGGACCTCGAAGATGACTGGAACGGTTCTTGGGCTTGAAAAGGCGCGGATTGCGGCCTTCACGCATGTGTCCAGTCTCAAATGGCAAGCTTCTGTTGGGGTCTGAATGAAGGTCACCACCCCCCCAGTGATATGTTTGATCTGACGTAGACTCTGTACCGACTCATGGAGAGCGGTGACGAACGTATTGAAAGTGTAGGGATTCGAAATGATACTTGGAATCGTTATTCTGGAAAATTCGGTGAATTTGGTCACAGACCGACGCAAGTAGTCGATCTTATGCGTGTCCGATCTAAATTCTTGTGGATATTGCGGAGTGAGGGCATTGAGATGCTCCACCAGTTTCGTTAAGCCTTCTGAAACATCGGTGATGTCGCTTTCTTCCATGAAAGAACGAAGAAGGAGTGTCTCAAGCGTTCCTTTGATTTTCATCTTGCGGTCATCACTGCCATATTCTCGCTTCATGATTGCGGCCATCCCAGGGAACGAAATACTGTCCCGTTTGAAACATTTATCCAAAAGAAACTCGAGCAGGACCAGAAAAAACGTGTACGAAGAAGTCAGCTTGATGAGTGTGAGATAGCTTGTTCTGCTTGGAGCAAATGGAGTACATGCGAAGGGTCTCAATGTCTTCTGATATTGCGCCAGAAAAGCTGATACCTGTGAACATCTGCTGAACGTAGTTAGCCTTGCGAGGGTCTTCATTATTATTGTTGGAAACGGGGTTGCTGGAGACTTGGGACGGGTGGGTGGGTGAAAACATTTGGTTGTTTTGAGCTGGTTCCTGACGGTAGGGAGGACAGACATTCGGGTCGATGTCAGCCGAACTATTTTGGGGGGTCCAATTAGCTTTAAGACAATTCTCTTGCGCCAAAGATCTGTTGCTAACTTCTGTGTTAGGAATATGCACGCTATCAGGTTGCCGGGGTGCCCAGGCGTTGTGCACATTTTCCAGATCTATAGTGTTAGAACGCTGAACTTCGTTGGCCTCAGAAGAGGCACCAGTGCAACAGGAAATTACAACTGGATTAGGCGATCCGCGAGAAGTTCGATAGTTCTCGGTAACAGCAGAGCAGATGTATGCGTTGGCGTCGACTAAGTAGCAAAGCCAGACATGAGATTTGACGCGTTTGGCCTTAAGGTCTAGTGTGTTAATGCCGACAGAAGCAAGATAGTCATTCGGAATAGTCGAAAAAAGGAAGAGCTCACCAAGCTCATAAAGCACCTTAACCGGGAACATCGGCATCTTGAAGTATTCCAATGTGAAAAGCTCGTTGATTGGAGGAAGAATATATTCTAGGTACTCTGAAACTTCATATGGCTCGGGGATTTCGCTTTGCGCATCAGAATTGCTTGAATCGTTTCCCTTAAGTAGCAAAAATTTCCAGCGTATCCTTTGCAGCGTTAAGCAGAACCAGTGGAAGTCCCGAACTAAAGCTTGAAGTTTTGATATTCTTAAGTAGGCAGTCAGCCTTGGACCTGAACTGTGCTCGCGTAGCTGGGGGCATCTTTATTTTCTTGCAATGAGAGCCTTACATTCTTCTTGCACGATAACGATTTTGCGGCTTCGGTGATGGGAGATAGGTGGGCAAAGAGTAAGGAACGAATCCGGATTGTCGTGTGACTTACTCTTTCGCACCAGCGGGAAACTTAGTGTACAATCAACACGTTGTTGGGTCACGCTGAAGGTAACTGCGCAGTGTAGGATGTAGGACGGGTGTGAAGGCAGTCAAGCACGACCAGGGAGTCAACGAGCGAGTGCGTAAGCTAAAAAAGAGGGTGTCGAGCTGAACAAACGCCAGTAATCCAACTTTATTGTGCTAAAGTCAAACTGAACCCTCTTGCCTTGGAGAAGGGAGGCGGACAAGGACGGCAGGCATGTCAATTATATATCTGCGCCTACGGACCCGGCGCTGCCCACAAGGCGGCGACGGTTTGGCGAGTAATTCCGGTCTAGTGTGATGTTATTGTAATAAGAGATATGATGTATCTCACGTTTGGCCCACGAAGGAAGTAAACGTACAAGCATTGAAGCTTCCGAAACGTACAAAAATCAATTCATGAAGAAGAGCTTCCCTAAACATAGGCATACCCTCCCCGCTACGGAAGAACTCGCAGATTCCATCTGTCTCATCCATTCCACAGAACTCCTTTCTAGTCATCCTCTCCTCCTTCATATCGTCCGTACAGACGTCGCTCTCAGATCCTTCAAGCCTAACTCCACAAAATACCCAATCTTCCTATTCACCCTCCGCCACCTTTTTTGTCCAAATTTCCTCCTATTTCCCTCCTCACCTCCTCCAACACTCATTTAAATTTAAACAACCGCCGTCCTACCCACTCCCCCCACACATTCACCACCCGAGCTACATGATTGCATATTCCCCATGCATTGAGACTTGGTGCAGTTTATCTGCAAGAACCTTCGAATTAGCTTGGACTGCGTCGGACCTTCTGGCATTCTTCTTGGGAAGTCGTCCTCAATGTTCCAGCGGGAACTAGAGAAAATCTGATCAGTATGGTGCTTTACGGTTTTATCCACGGCATCCCTGGCACATTTCGAAACGGGTTTTTTGCATCAATTTTCCATCATGAAACTTGGGAAAGATCTTGGAAGTTCTTCTTATCTCCAGTACCAAAGGGCTGTTCGATACCGCCAGACATCTCAGTTATAGGAGGAACGATGAGGTATATCGTCTTTTTCGGAGGGAATTGAGTTGGGAATCTGGGGGTGAGCGCTGGCGGAGAGATGGAGACGCAGAGGAGAAGGTGGGGTGTGGGATAATGGATGGAGGGTGTGTGAAGGGGATGGGGAGAAGGGTAATGTAGATAGGAGGGGAGGGGAGAGAAGGAGATTGAAGAAGGTTTAGTAGGAGAGAGGCCAGGTGGGGTAGGTGGTCAGGGAATGGATGGGGTTTGGGCGGTGGGTTAGAGATAGGGGGGTTTAGTAGGGGGATGAAATGAGGCCAGCTGGATTGGATTGAGGTTGGAGATGTGTTGTGTCGGGGAAGAAGGTGTTTGATTGCTTTTGTGGTGGAGTAGTGGATGATGGTGAGATCCCATCGATAGAGGAAGGAGGTGAAGGAGAAGAAGGGAGGGGTGGGCAAGGAGCGGGGTCGGGGGAGATTTGGTTTCAGTGGAGATTGGATGTATAGAGGGGAGAGAGATTGTGTGGTGTCGGAAGAGGGATTTGGCGAGGGAAAGGAGTATTAAAGGGAGAGCTGAGAGGGGGAGGTCAGGGTCAACGATGGTAAGGGGGAGGTTGGAGTAGTGGAGGTAAGTGTGGTATTTAAAGGGATTATTGGGAAGTGATGGAGAGTGGCGTTGGTGTGGATTTGGTAGAGAAGGAGGGATGGGAGAAGGAGATGATGTGGGAACGACGAAGTGAAATGCATCATGTGAGCGGTAGATGAGAGGGTGGTGGGGCTATGGGAGCAGGGAATTGAAATTCCCAAGTTCGGAAAGGGAAAGTCACAAGCTGACTTACGGAGAAGTACTTGGTTGAAGTAGAGAGATGAAAAAGAGAGAGCCTCAATTTTTTCTGAGACGAGCTGATCGCCACGCTGATAACGCTGATTAGGATACAAAAGTAGTTGGATGCTTTGATTTCTGTAATCACAGAAATCAAAGCATCCAACCACTTTTGTAAGCGATGCACATGTTCAAAAATGTGCCACATGCATGCTCACTGAACATTACTCACCAATGTTAAAACAGGCACGGTACTTGTTTTCATGTCCGCCAAATACCCTATCATACCTGATCACAATAAATACCTTAGAACTACCCAAATACACAGCTGTCTAAAACCCTTTCCAACTCACATCCGCCATATGAATTTTCGCTTCCCTTCACCGAATGCTCTCCCTTCCGAACCCCCCGCCACACATGTTATCCAACTATCCACCATGCAAACCTTCATCGCCCAAGTAACAGCTTCTACCAAATCCTTCCATTCCCTCACTACTTCGTCGTCATCCCCGGCACCGGTATCATCCAGCGTATCCGCATTATGGGGTGGTGAACTCGGGGGAAGTTGGAAGCTAAGTTTTGTTTCGACGGGGAGGGTATGGGACGGGGGTCGTTGAGAGGGGAAGAAGAGCGGAGTGAGGGGATAAAGGGTTGTTTGAAGGATGTGGAAGGGCTTTTTCGAGAGTAATCTTGGCTGGGGGTAGATTATAGGAGAGAGGGTGGGAAGTGGCTTAGTCGAGGGAGGGGTTTTAGTTGGAAAGCTGCAATCAGGGGGAGGTGATCTGTATTAAATGCGGAGGAGGGAGTAGTTGTCCGTTAGAAGGGGTTTTAGCAAAGTGTAATCAGCTGGCGAGTGGGCGGAGTGCGCGAGGAGGGACAGACTGCTAAAACACTTTCCAGTTAAAACTATTATAAGAATAGATACAAGTGTCTAGGAAGGCACATATCTAAAGGAAATGGAAGCAGCAATAGGAAATATCAATAAAAAAGGAGCCTAAGATTAAAGACAAGTATTTTGGTGGTGGGTTTACTTATGCTAATAATAAATACACCTTGGCTTCAGCGTCTAAAATCAGGTCTACTCAGCGATTCAGCATGGAAGTAATGGTTGAGCGGAGAAAGGTCCCATTCTGTCGCTTTCCCTGTGGCGAAAGGCTTTTTATCTGGTTCGAAGTGCTATTGTACCAGTTGAGCAAGTTCGAAACAATCCGCAGCTCGCAATTTATCTGGCTGGTTTCCTTACACCTGTATCCAACTATTCACAGTACGTGCTTCCCTTCGTGCTGTGACTTTGCAGAATATAAGTGTAGGCCCTTCTTTTCACCACTTCAGATGCATATTGTATACTTCGACAAGCAGTCTGCACCATTGTGACAGCTCTGACTAATCCATACCCACGCACATTTGACTGCCGAACACATACTTATCCCCATTGTGTTTACATCCCGCATCCACGTGGCGCATCTGTAAAACAACCTGAATAAAACAGAGCCACCATAAAAATTCAATTGTGGGATATCGCACATCTCGACGTTAGTGCCAACTGAAGAGTCGACGTAGGGCTTGACTCGAGATACGTGTAAGATCTCTTTGTCCTTGGTCATAAGGTGCTCGACCTCATCGGTGAAGTCGGAGAGTATCTGACTAATTCGATGTGGTCCGATCCAGTTACAAGACATCTTGGTCTGAGGTCCACGAGCTCGAGCAACGACAACTTAGCCCCCACAGTAAAATTGACGGGCTTTACGTGTTCCTTAGCTTTGTGGCGATTAGCAGCTTGAGTGCGAGACGCGGAGAGGTTTCTCGTTCACGGACTTGTGCATCTGATAGAGAGCCTGAATCATTTCGTCGATCTTAGGCTTGCGTAGGATTGCAACTTGCTCGGCAGAGTCATCTTCGCGGGTCTCTAAATTGGCAAAAGCCATGGAAAGAGTGTTCCAAAGCTTCATGCCCGTGTGAAACTCGATAGGAGAGCGAATTTCCAGGCGGCGAGACGGCGAGTTTTTGATGACACTCTGGATAGATGGCACAACCTTAGGCCAATCTAACTCCGGTATGCGGAGCTCGGCACAAAGTGCACGCATGACGCGGAGGACCTGCTAACAAACAGATTCGACAGTACTGTTCGACCATGGTACATAGGCGGTCGAGAAACTGTCCTTCCTTCCGAGGGACGATAGGAGGATCTCCAATGTTTCGTTCTGTAAGTGGCAACCTTGGTCCGAAACCCAATCAAGCACAGGATTAAACGTAGAGAAGTACTACAGGAAGTCATTGGTAGTATTCTTGGCGTTCTCGGACTTGAAAGGTCGAAGTAATGCGTAGCCGGAGAGGTCGTCCTTTATTATTAGGATGTACTTTTCTTGGGTGCTTGATTCGCCAATGTAGAAGTAGCCGAAATGAAGGAGCTCGCCAACTCGCGCAGCATGAAAATGGTTTCCGGGTGGACAGGGCACCTTGTCACCACTTGCTGAGAGGAGGCAAACGAGACAACTTTGCACAAAGGCCTTGACGTAGGCCTCGATGGTTGGCCAATAGAAGTTGTCCTTGATAATCATGCAAGTAGTTGTGTAGCTCCGGTGTCCAGTAAGTCCACAATGGGCGGCCAAGCAGATTCGAATGTTTAACTCCTCATCATTAGGAGGAACGTAGATCTCGCCTACCTCATTCTTCCAAACAGGAAGGAGCCATCTTTTAACGTGTAATCGGGATCAGTTGACCGAGGGGTGCGTTTCTGAGAATCGGCGATGACTTCCAGAGATGCAAGATCGGGGGGTTCAGCCGCGGACGCGATAAGCGGTGCACGCATTGCGGTAACACAACGACCAGGAAACGTGGCGTTTGCCGGAGCAGGCCAGTGTGTAAGCATTTCAGCCCACACATCATTTTCTCCTCGAATGTGCTCGACCGTGAAGTCGAACTCAGATAAACGCTGAGCCTAACATTGAATTTTGTGTACAATGTGCCTAGCCGCATTGGACTGAAAGCTAGATGAGGCAAGAATGTACAGTATTTTCTTGTGGTCGGAGAACAGGGAAAGCTCAGGACGACTATGTTCGTTAGTCGGATTACTTATGGCACGACAGCGTATGAAACTTTCTCAGCCGTAGCTCAACGGATAAAAGAGCCCCGTAACGTGCCGGGGATAAACTTTATTGCCTTTTGTGTCCATTGCAGTGGCTCCTTGCCCAATTTGAACTCAGGCATTGGAACTTGCTTGAGGAATCCTGACCAATGCGTACATGAAGCATCTGCAAAGAGGCAGAGTCGCTTTTTGGGATCAGCTATCTCGAGTTTAACTTTCTCCTTGACCGCCTGAATAAGGGATGTAAAGGCAGTATGGTGCTCGTCCCCCCATGTCGAAAAAGGACGATTAATGAGACGGGACTTCTTCCGGGTCTTATACACAGTGTGATTTTTTTCGAGCAATTTGTGGAGCGGACCAATGAGTGGAAGTAAGTTGGTTATCGCGTTTCGCATCCATTTAGCGCCATGGGCGAATTCCATGAAGGCGCTAACGGTGGTAGTAGGAGGCATGGATGTCAGGGCTTCGTAGAGACGGGAATGGAACTGGATCCCATTATTGCTTATGACCCGCCTGCAGAACTTTACTTCCGATGCGGCAAGCTCTCATTTTTCGGGCTAGAGCTTAAAGCCCTTTTCCTGAGAGACGGCGAATTTTTCGCAGAGTTTTTTGAGGAGCTCAGAGTATGTCTTGGCGTACCCAAGCAGGTCATCGATGTATATGAGGATATCGATATGGCCAAACATCGCTTCCATGGAGGATTGGAAATAAATTCCATAGTTCTTGGTGCCGTGACGAACTCTCGCTGTTGTGTATACACCGAACGCAGTGTGGAAAGATTAAACATTCCTCAGCGTCCTTGGCGAGTGAGAATTGCCAGTATCCATGGATGAAATCGATGCTGAACCACAGTTTGCTTCCGGAGAGTCGAGCGAGCATAGGCTCAGTAAGTGTCACTGGACAGACGATGACTTTAGTCTGAGCGCTGATTGGCCGGAGGTCGACGGTGGAGCGTAAGCCTTATTTTGCGGTTTCGGGAACTATAAGCGGGGCGCAAGCCCACTTGGAAGAGTTGTTCCGGTATATGTAGCTGGAATTCTCAAGTTCGTCTACCTTCTTTTAAAAGAGCGCTAGCTGCCAGGGAGAGTATCTGCGCTGTCGAACTTTGATTGGGCGTTCGGAGCCCTCGAGTTCGATGACCATTGGTGGAACAGAGACAGGGGATCTTTTTCCGAGGCGTATGCGGAAGATATCCTTAATTCTCATGACCATGTCGTGAAGAGTAGGACGTAGGTCATGTGGAAGCTTCTTAACAGCTCGATCGATCATTTTCTGGATCACAGAGTCGATTTTTTCAATGTCTTGCTCACCAACTTCGACGTCCTTGTAGTCTATGCCGTCACTTTCTTTCGGCGGAAAATCGCAGTTGGCCATCATCGAGCACAGGTGTTGAGAGTGAAGGTGTTGAGAGTCGTAAAGGCTTTTCGATGCACCTGCATCGATTTGATGAGACATGAATTTGAGTCCCAGTTTTCCGACTTTTGTTGACGTGTCTTCCGCCAGGACTTCTCCAAAGTCGATGGACGCAAGACTTTAGATGTTCTTGGCGACTAATTCCTTAACATCCAGGACAGAACGAATGACTAAGGTATTCCTCAGTAATATTTCAGCCAGGCATGCGTAGTGCGACTTAATGTGGCTACTTTAGTCCAGCATAATCTGTGCCTTGATGTTGCGAACGCTACAGGGGCCAGCCACAGTTTGAAGGAAAGGACTGATATCGACCTTGCCGTGGGATTAAACTGGACGACTATCAAAAGCTTGGACCTTTCGGTGCTTGAGGGTCGAAAATTCGGTATTTAGACGACTTTTCCCCAGGAAAATCGACGATCAGCTCAGAAACTGCGACGATGTCTGGTCCAGAATCGAAACAGCAGGTAAAAATGTGACCGCCTATTTCTACTTTGATGACGGCAGAAGTGTAGGATGAAATGAGAACTGTCTTTTGAGCCTTGAGGAGCCTGTTCAGGTTCAGCATGCTCTCGAATCACAACAGAGACCTTTGGGGGTTTGTTGCTGCTCTTCTTCTTGCTTCTGTCTTCAAGGAGCCTTTTGGCCAGTTCCACTGAGGTTTTTGTACAATCCTTGATGAGATGACGCTTGTCGTACTCGGTACTTCGGCATTCCGGTAGCGTCCGTTTGGATCCGTCTGATGATGTGGACTTGTCCGCCGAGCTTGAGCAGGACCCATGCGTGCGGCAACCAGACCTCTTGCAGTTCCTCTTGCGGTATTTGTTATTATAGGGATGCGCTTCGGCCCGGTACTCCCGGAGTGGGTAGACCTTCTCGAAGATGCCAGCCTTCTCGGAAATAAATTCCATGAATTCGAAGTGCTTTTCTTCGAAGTCGGATTGTTTGATTTCCAGAGCGTCCTCGATCCGTTGCTTTAGATGAGAAGGCTGCATCATCGAGATAAGGTGCTTGATACCAGCCTTAGGTGACTTCTCGATGAATTTATATCCCGTTTTTCGCACAACTCCAGGTAGGAGGCTGAAAGCATCATGATGCGTAGATGTGCACCGGGTTCGCAGGAGCCGAGGCAGGCGTATTTCTTGACATCTGCGAGAGCTTCTTTGGCTCAGACAGCCTCTTTCCATGCGGCGAAAGACTCGAGCTTCGCATTGATCGTGTCGACACTCAACTGAGAAACTTCAGTGACTCCGGCACCAAACATGCGTGCACGGACGAGAGGGCGAAGGAAAGTAGCAGGAAAGCTGGAACGCCAACACATAGGATTGAGACTTGGTTGTGCGGCGACGGCATCCTCGTATGCTTTTCGACCGGCAAGGAAGTCCTGTATGGCATTGCTCGAGATTGAAGTCAAGCAGGGAGCTTTAACTGGTGCGAACAAGTGGACTGTCGCACTGGCACCAGGGCTTGTACCTTCCGAGCTCATGTTGAATTGAACCAGCATACTGCGCAGCGCCAGCTATAACCTTTGCGTGTCGATTCACGTGACTGGCGTAACAAGAGCTAGAGGTAGAGCGTGGTGTGGGAGCGATGCGGTGCTTGAGTCTCAACTCCGTACAGTGCTTGAGTCTCAACTCCGTACACTGACTCACCAGAGGTAGGAGTGCAGAAGGAGACGAAGGAAAGCTGGAACTTTTTCGTGCCGACATGCCCAAAGAGGTCGGTCAGATAGATTGTATTTAGAGGCAGAGTAGAAAATAATTTAGGAACGGTAGAAAATTGGAACTCAAAGGCAGCCAATAGGAATTTCTACAAATTACGAATCCAGCGTAATCATCCAGTGTAACTATCCAGTGTAATCAATTACACTAGTTCAGAAAATATGTCAGAGGCCTGAATGGTGGTCGGTAATTGGTTGTCGGGCCTTACGGCGACACCCAAGCTGTGAGGATACAGCACAAGTGATATGGAAAATCAAGAGCTACTGAATAAAATAGGTTGCAGACTCAAGAATAAAATTGTAAGAGATGTTGAAAACATTTACCATCGCTGGCTCTTTTGTGCCACTGAGCGGACCATAACATATACATATCAACAAGAGACCTCAGAACAATTGAGGATGGCGTTATTTTTTGCTTCCTTTCAAGTTAATTCCCCGACGTGCTGCTAAACCTCCACTTTTCCGGGCACTCAACGCAGAAATCGAGTACCTATGACAAAAAATACCTTTGCAAATAGAATGGTACCTATAAAACATCTTCAACAGGCTGAATAACCTTCAATATGAAGCTTTGGAAGCTATTTCTTGGGAGTTTTCATATTTTTAGTCTTACTATTGAGGGGTAAAGGGCTGTCCAGGAAAGTTTTCCCGAAAAAATGAGGCAGACTCATGGGAAGTTTTTTTGAAACTAAAGAGCAATCAGAGAAGGAATGATTATTTCAATTCAGAATTAAGGTTCCCAATGTTCTCACTAGCTCAGATTTCGATGCACACTCCATTTCTTTTCTTTAAAAAAACTGATTTCAAGTTTATTTGGATGCAAGTAATTTCATTGGCTGTCAAAGACGCGAAAATGCTCCAACAGACCTTCATATTGAATCAAAAATGTTAAGTTGCGATGTTAAATTAAATTCTGACAGAAAGACAAGGGAAAGCAAGGTGGATAGTTTGATGTCTAGACAAATGCTGGGAGAAATGCACAATATTCGTCATGCTTCCTCAATATAGTATTCCGACACATTTTTGGCACTTGTGGCAAAAATTGACGCACAGTGAGTGATGTGGCTTAATGAATACGTTATTAAGTGTATTGCTTCGCTAGTTTACTCAAGAATGAAGCAAAATACGAAGAGTTGCATTTTCAGAACATCAATGGAGAGTAAAATCAAAATGGAGTTTTGAAAGATATTTTGGTGTGGTATTGGTTCCTGGAATTGCTGCAAAAGAGTTAAATGAACTTAATACAGTTATGCTAAGTCAATGGGGCTCGAAGCCCCAGAAACACCGACTGATAATTCCGTCCTAGATCTTTGGGGAACGCAAAATGAAAATACGAGCTGCTTCGAAGCATATTTCCTCTTTTCTTTCAACTTCATGCAGATCAACCAAACTCCAGAATAACAGTTGCAGAAAATTTGACCTTGGTATAAAAAGCAATACCTCAAAGAAGCTTTCCGACGGACCTAAGATAGATGAAGAGGATAATAACTGCAGAAGAATACTGGTAGCTCTTTTTTGGATATTAAGAACAACAAACTATCTGAAAACATTAATTGTGGAGCTGCACGCTTGAAATTGTTGCACTTTGTCATGAAAAATGACAACGACTGCATCCTTTGGTCCGCATTGTCTAAATTATATGGAGATATATTCCCTACGTTAGCTTCAAAGTATAAATTTATTGAAAACAAAGCTTACTAAAGCCAACGGTAGCTATTCATTTATTGATTACCTTTCCTATAAATTAATGTATGGTAGCAACTTCGTAAAGTCGTTATTACACTTCAACCCAAAAATTTTTCCCGTTCCATTAACTAAAACTGTAATGAATTTTTGAGAAATTAAACAACAGTCTTGAAGCTTAGCTTAGGAAAATGCTTACAAATTCGAACCTACTCGAACCCAATGTTACTGCAACAGTTAAGAAAAAAATCGCGGTTGTGACGACTCGCCTCTCGTTTTAAGTATAAATTAATACCTTCCCTGAACTTTTTGTACAATTTGGCCAGGAGGTGCGAACAGAAATGGCAAAGGGATGGTATTTCCAAGGAAAAGTTTTTTTACATTAATTAATATAGTAAAATACAGCTCGTTTGATAGTGCATAGTGTGCGGCAGGATCTCGGAAAGAATAAGCTCAGAAATGCAGTAATAAGTTCTAACGTTAAATTGCATTTTTAGGTGCGGTAAATACAGTAATGGGGCATGACACCATCATTAGTACTATCTATTGTTTTCTTCTACAGCGAATTCACTAGCCCGGCCATTTCCTTCACCGTATTTCGGGAGCGAGTCTTCACCGCCGATCTCCACAAGATCCCAGCCGAGCAACGAGCACTGGACCTCGTCATCGACCGCCTTCTATTCGTGCACCCCCCTACAGGGTTTTAATGGACCATTGTCAGTCCTCACTCCGCGACATATCGCAACCAGTCGGATAGAGGTCTCTCAGAACTGACAAGAACCGAACGGCGGAAAAGGGAATATTATGCGCTACCTTGACGTGCCGAGGGTATGGACTGTCCACCTATCGCCACTGACATTTACGGACAAATCGGGTCAACGGTACTCCAGGCGCTTCATGACGTTAGTACCTTCACACCCGACCGTCGAGGGAAGCATCCTCTGTCTGAATTCCGGAGGATTATGACATGTGTCTTAGCATTCGTCCTTCAGTAAACCGCGGTCATACTGAATCACCGAAAACAGAGCACCTGCCCAACCCCTAGATAAGGTGCACTTGCCTGATCCCCCACTATGTATGTACAGTACTGTAGAATCCATGAAATGAAAGGTCCCCTTTTGAAACTTATGAATTCACAATACTTGTGGTTCTTATTAGACCGACTGCGCAGCTAAAACTGTTTGTGAAAGAAGCCACGTGTTATTGGCAGTTGCCGCAAAAACCAACAGGGAGGGCTTTCAATCGAACGTTACAAGTGAACCAAAAATTATTACGATCTACAGTTTAAAGATCAATTTTAGTATCATAGATAAGCGTTCAGGTATACAATTGCGTAATTCGGCAAAGATCAAACGACACGAGAAAAGATCATCTCATACAAAGTTAGACACAGTTATCCATATTTCGCGCCTTTTTTCCACTTTTGGCAAACCCATACTCCCTCCAAACCCTTTCAGATGCCCTCGGCAACAACAGTTGTCCACACGTTGGTATTTAATCTTATTCCTAACTCGCTATGGACGTAATTCGCGTCATTAGACCCGTTCTATCGCCAAGAACTCACCAATTTGTTATTTGCACCTTGCTTCAGACACTTTCCCCCTGCCGAATATGGTGCCCCGCGTGGCTCTACCAACCGCTGCTACTGCTCTTGACATTCTCGATGAGCAAGCAGAACAGCACCGTGAGGCACTAATGCGATATGATGACGAACCAAACCTCCCGGAGAGCGATGAAGAGACCGAAAGCGACAGCCCTGTTCTAGACCTCTTCTGGGAAGAGAACGGGAACTCTGAGATCCATAAGCTGACAAATTTCAACATGAACGAATTCGACGACGTTTGGAACCTTTCCAAGAGTCAAATTTGTCGCACCTACAACAAAGGTCGAGGCAGTAAAACGCCAAATAAGTCCAAGTATATGTTCTTTATGATGGTGGCCGTTCTTAAGCACGGAGCAAAGTGGGACAAAATGGTATTTTTGTTCGGAATCAAGGCGGCTACGTTCGAGAAGCGTGTATCGCAAATGTTACGTAAGCTTAGTAACTTTGCAGAGAAGAGATTTGTGCAACACTACAATCGCAAGTATTCTATGCAGCGTTTGATTGATGACAACAAGGTGTTCAAGACATACAAGATGTGTCGCTACGCGACTGATGTGACGTTTCAGCAAACTTTTCGTCCAGGAGGAACAATTGAGGAGGTTAAAAGTAGTACTCTGGAAAACATAAGTTGTATGGGTACAAGACAGAAGTGTCTGTTCTACCAAATGGTATAGCTGTGAATGTAACAAAGCATCACCCGGGTGCAACGTCGGATATACAAATTATGCGAGATAATGTTGGGTGGCACGATGATGCGTTGGCGAAGTCGGAGGTTGAAATTACAATCACTGACATAGGGCCGTTCTCAGACAAGTTCCCTGACAGCTGCGGACAGCTTTTCGATAATGGGTACGCTGGTATTGAGGGAGTGTTAAGGTCCGTCGTCCCAAAAAAGAAGCCGCAGAGGGGCATTATAAGTGTGAGTGACAGAAAGGAGAATGAACAGAAGGCGTCAGATCGCGTTATTGTGGAAAACTACTTTGGAAGACAAAGCAATTTGTAGGCTGTAGTGGCAAACAAGTACCGTTGATAGGAGGGCAGTTATGACGGGTTGTCCATGATGACAATAGCACTTACGAATATGGACATTAGGAGGCATCCGCTTAGGGATGAGGACGGCAGAATGTAAGAGCGTTATCTTAAGCGCTTGCATGATATTGTAACTACAGCCGTTAACAAGCGCAAACGCGCGCAAGCGGCGTACAGGCGCAAACGGTAGCGCCTCATGCAGCGCTCTGTGGTGAGCAGGAGAGCGGTGCTGGTGCCATAGCCGATGAGGAAGACAGTGACGGAGACGAAGCTTGAAGAATATTGTGAAGCGCGCAGCAGTAATCCTGCGTAGACAAGGATTATTTCTTGCAGTATTACTGTTCACGGTGTTCGCCCAAATACTCGCAGTTAACTGGTGTTTTCAGTAAACATTCAGTCTTCCAACGAAAGAGGTGGTGTTCTCAAAATTGGGCAGTAACACACGAAAACAACTCAACTGCTTTGTCGCCCTATTGTTGAATTCACCTCGCACCATCCATCATCCCATTCTTTCCAGTCCCATTAGCACCATCCCTCGAACTCATAAACTTTCCACAAACGCCATCCACACCCAAACACCACATCCATGCATGACCCATTCACCAGCGCACCCACATTCACCAAAAAGACTGCACTCCCAGCGCCATCCGCAACCTTCACGTACCCCCCGACAATCTCGAATCCCTACCAACGCCCCTCGCGACATGTGGTGCAAAGAAACAGAGGGCCCGATTACGTGCCACGCGGCGCATACGACGGGCGGGCCTTCTGGCCGGCAGGGGGCAGCCAGTTTTCAAGGTGACGAGCGTCTTTTGTACGGTTTGATGAGCGTGTGGACGGGGTTGAATGTTTGAGTGTGCGACGCGGATTGAGATGCAGTATCGGATACTTGGGGATGGGGGTGTTTTTGGGTGTCGAGGTGGGGATATGTAGGAGGAGGGAAATTGGGGTGGTTTACTGATTAGAGATGTTAGACGGCTATTTTCCAAAGACTGGGGGTGGGCAGGTCTGTGTATTAGAGAGTCTGAAAATGTGGCAGAGTCAGGCGGGACGACCTCACAGGGATAATGTAGGTGTTGTGCGTTTGGTGGAGGGGGATTGTTGAAAGCGAGGGGAGGTGGACAGGGTCGGTGGGAGGGCAGAGGTTTTGTGGCAAGGTGGAATGGTTCTAGGAGGCGGAGATTGAGATATGGGGCGAGACCACACGGTTGGTAATGTCGATTACTGGGTATGGAGAGTTTGGGTTGAAAAGATTAGTGTTGCAGGTAGTGTGCCGTACTGTCTGGTAACGTACTGTACATGCTGTGGAGTGGTTGTAATGAATGGTGCTGCAGAAGGCTTGGGAGAAGAAGGCACTGTTTCAGCATAGTGCGTGGCAACTGTTGCGAGGGGTATGCGGGATGTTGGTTGCGGGGAAATGCGTTGATGGAGATGAGTGGGGCAGCATGGCATAGCCATAGCTGCTAATCAACGTCGAACCTATTGCACTTCGAGACATTCCTTCAATGATTGACATTTCCTCCATGGTTGAAAGAATGAAGTCATATCTTCAGAGCCGTTTGATTTTTTGTGCGACATACAGTGGTCTTGAAGTCATGTCGCGGAGGTAGCAGTGTTGTTCAAATATTCATGTACTGTACTGGTATGTATTCATTGGGGTCTTGCTGCGAGGCATATGAATTGTACAGTACTGTACTATGCGCGCAGTACGTCGTCCCCAGCGGATACTGCACACGATCAGACGGTAGTCTTCTGCCAGTCCCGCACAACACACTCTAGCTAGCGGCGTGGATACTGTACAACCGACGACATCTTCCATACATTAAAATAACCCAAACATCACCCCCTCCACCAGTATGCGATGATCCTGTAGGAAGTGTAGAAACTCGTTGGGAGGCGGGCAAATGTTGCAAGGGGCAACCGTTTGATTTCTAAATTGCATTTAGCGTAGGAGTGGTAGCTTGAGTCGAGTTTTCTTTCGCTGGTCCAGCAGGTGAAATGCACCGCGCATCGCAGAGGGAGGTTTTCAAAGTGAGGAGCGGGCGTGAGTAAATAGATTCTACCTTAAGAGAATGAAAACGAGTACGAGAACCTGCAGTTGCCAGATGTTGATGCTACAAGCTCGCCAAGGGATGGGCCAAACGTTACTGTACAGCGCTGCACAACAAAAAAGCGCAGTTTGCCTTTGAGATGATCAGCAGCAATTTTGCTTCGAGAGCGAAGAAAAGCAAACAAAGACTCGAGACTGTACACGTGACAAATCTCTAGTACGTGTTTTTCATACCGGATACGGTCCTCGAAACAGGCATTGAAACGGAGGAAATCGCATGAAATCAAGTTGAAGAAGAGAGGATTGAAATTGAATGTGGTGCTAGTACCTACGTCAGATGGACAACTCGCTTAAGAATGCTGCGCAATATGCTAGGAATGGACAGGGTGGAGGATGCAGTATTTGATGCACAATGACCGTTCTGAAGGACGTGTTAAAGGAGGGATTCAAAGTCTCGTGATGTTGCCTTTGTACCTGTGGTACCGTACGCAATACTTTTCAGTGAGATTCAAACAATTTGTTGGACAACGCCAAGTTCCGCATTGAACACAGGGTACAGTACAGTGCAGTACAGTGCTGTACTGCACTGGAAGGTTACTATGCAGACAGGACCTCTGCACAGTGCATGCAGTATTCTCGAATATCGTCACCTCTCTGTCTCAAGATATCTCGGCTCCCACCGCATCACGTAAACAACCAAGGCGAACAGTAAACAGAATGCCAAAAGCAAGCCCAATACACGGCAAGAACGAAACGAAAAGCGATTTACTCAAGCCTTCAGCCTAGTCTACATTTACTACAAGTCTGAATACAAAAATCCATTCAGTGCCATTCCCGCCCCCCATCCAGCTGCTCGCGATACTACACTTGGCAAGGACAGAAAACAAGCGCGGAAATACAGTACACTTGGATAGCACCGTTCACGCGACATCACGCGAAAGACTGGGCTCATGTCGACTACAAGGCTGGGTATTATCCACTTGTCCAAGCAAACGATCAGGTCGAGGGTAGGAAGAGGAGGCATCATGAATGTGCACATGATTCAGGTGCTCCCTTGAAACACGTCGCTTTATGCATAGAAGACAATGAGAGGAGTAATTTATAGTCCAAACTGTTTGCAACTGTTTGCCAACAGTTTGGACCATGCGGTTCTCATTGTCTGATATACGAGGAGCGGCAATGAGGTTGTGTAATTGTATAGCAGACCTTTGTCGTGGAGGATGCGTTCGACACGCTGCAAGCAGCTTGTATATGTGTAGCATTAGCTGTTGGTGGGAAGGAAGCTAGTGGTTGCAACGTACCTGACATAAGAATTGCTGTCATGAAATTGTAGGAATTGAGCTGAATTGCGCTCCACGCCGGTTTGTACCGTACGATACTGTACAATGCTTCACTGTTATAATGAATAGGGCTAGGACAGTATTTCCTAGCTTTGCTTCCTAAGAGGGTGACATGGGCTTTATCCCATGGCGGAGGGGATTCGGAGTGTAATGCGTTGCACTGCTTGGTGTGAAATTGTGAAATGTCAATCTCGGAATTGTGGTCGCCTCAATGGAAGTAGCGCGAGCTGGTTTGGTTGTATTGTCCTGTAATACCTGAAGCTGTTCATCTGTAGGCGAAAGATGTGGGAGGAGTTTCGGGCAACACGCATTGACGAGGCGCCACCAGGCTGCATTCTGTGTCACCGAGAGGCGAATCCGTAACTACACAGTCGCTTGGAGGTTATCCACACACGCAGTAGTTGAAGAAATGTGAGGATGTGGACTGACTGTCTGAATTTCAAAACTGGGGATCCAGATCTTATTCTCAACGAGGCAATCTGGGGATGAGTCGCTTCGAAAATTGGCATTCCTTACTGCTTCTGACAATGGTTCCAACCCAAAAGATTGCAGCTTGTGCCGCATTGTCAAGTGTGGATACAGTAGTTGCCTTCTGTATGATCTTGAATGCTGAGTGATGGGGAGGTGTGGGATTGCACAGTGCAATTTGCACTCGAAAACGTAATGTAGATTGGCAGTTTAAGAAACATTTTCACATATATCTCGCTATTGAGCTACTAAATGTACAGTACATATATGATACTTACATACAACCAATGGGTGGCTCTTATTTCGTCAAACGAGAGAGAAATCAAAATGAGTTCCCGCGCCATTTTCGTCTTGCGTCATAGGGAACAACGTTGGGCCTTACAAATCATCACAATGATTAATCTTCACCCTGGTATAGTATTTACTTTACATGCTGTACGTTTCCCCTTTTCCAGTTTTCTCTCATAATTTTACAGAAAAATAGACAATGTAATGGATCGAGGATATTCTGACGATTCGGGAACCTTGACATTAGGTTGGGAAGGATGCCTGGTGTTGTGAACTTTGCATTTAGGAAAAAAAATACAAGGCCGTCCGTATCTACTCGGTGGGTGCCAACCGCTGACAATTCGGCCTGTAGGTTCGGATTCCCAGTTGGATTTTTATTTCGTCACTTGTACTGTACTGTACTGTACACAAGTTACGCAATACAATATTCAAGCCCAAGATGCCATCTTCCGTACATGTGCCGAGCCATAACCACCACACGGACAGCTTTGAAACGAATACTGCAGTTTGAGTTAGATGCGATGAAATGAAACCCTCGCATTGATCAACAGAAAATAAAAATGTTTCAGTACTTTACTGGCATCTTCTGCTTAAGTTATGACGTTTCGGGTCTTGGAGAAATAAAATTCTTTTCTGTTTCTCTCGTCAAGAAAGGCTCATCATGATTATCTTTTTAATTGTTAAAATTTTGTTGTATCCAACTGTAATTCTGCTTAGGTAATATCCAAGTTGATCCAATCTTTCAAGTCAACTGCAGTAGTATCCTGTATTGTACTGTAAGAGTGATAAACGGGTGACGTGCGATTTAGAGACTCACCGAAAAATGTTGTACTCTAAATCCCGTTGAGTAAGGCACACTGTACAAAATATTAAACCAGAACACTTTCAAATTAGTCAGCTGCTTCCACGATGCAGTTTCTGGCATTTTTCAACAATAACGCGTTTTGGAAAACCCGCTTTATGAAAGCCATCCACTCTATTCCGCGCCTTTTTTCATAAATTAAACAACAAATACGCCCCGATGAATCCCTCCAAATATCACCAACTCACCTTTTGTGAAATACCATTCAAGCCGCACGACACTCTGGTCAAATCAACAATACTTCTCTCCAACCCGACGCAAACCCGCTTAAAAAAAACGAAAAAACACTTAAATGTTGCACTCGAAAAAAAACCTTGCTACCTTCTCGACAGTATCAAAAAAATTGCTTCAAAAAATTGCAGCAATTTTTTGATACTGTCTCTCGCTGCGGTAAATTCGTTGCAGACAGCCTTTACAAAAGTTGCTTTCCGAGAATCTCAACGCCTCTCCCCGGACCCACCCCATCCTTTCTCGTAAAACTTACAATTTCTTCATATTTCTTCCTTCACCCCTGCATCCCTACCTTCCCTTCGCCCCACCACCACAACCATCTACGATTCCCCATCCCCTAAAGAAAACCTCATCCACCTTCACTCCAAACACTCCCTTCACCCATCAACCCTCAGCTCCCATGTCCTCACCCAACATTTCCCGCGATCCCACCGGGGAGCACCAAACCTCCGCCGTCTTTCAACCCTTCCCAGCATCCCTTCTCCGTCGTCTAACTCCCTCTCCACCCCAACCCTACCTCTCCCCATTCCCTCCTCCTCTGATGTTTCTGACCCTCGCTACTCCGATGCTCCCTCCGATCTTTCTTCCGCATCCGATCCGGATCACCGTTTCACAAAGTGGCAATCCCGTCAACCCGATTTCCCCAACCCCCACCACCAATTCATCAAGATCGCAACCCTCCCAACTTCCATTGAAAACAACCCGATATCAAGATCCACCCCTATGATGCAGCGTCCTGTGGTTTCTATGCGCACCAACTCACCGAAACGGAGATCCATTCAACCTGCAGGGCAAGCTACGCCGCATCATCATCACCAAAGGCGCAGGCTGGGACGTGCGGTGTGGCGCTTGTTCACACGAAGAAGGAGGCGGAGTCTTCACGCCGGTAATTCACAGCCGACGGTGTCGTTGCCGGTTGTCAGTAGTGTGCATAGTGCCTCACATATGGGTGCATTTTCAGATGGAATCCTCGGCGCCAATTCCGCTCATGGGTCCTGTACGGACTCATTGAGTGCATTACGCTTGCGAGTGGAAAGGGAAGTAGAGATGGAACACATAGGGGTTGATGTTGGAGGAGGAAGGGTAACTAGAGGGAAGGAAGAGCCGGTCGGACGGAGAGGAATTGGAGATGGAAAGAGGAATGGAAAGGGGCTTTGGTGGCATGACTCTGGAAGTGTAGGGAGTATGCCTGCGACTTTCGTACCTGTAACGGGAAGACACAGGGTCGGAACGTTCAGTGCACACCGAGAGACAGGTTCCTTTGGGGCTACCGGAGATTCATGAAAGTTGGGGAGGGAGCAGTGTAAGCTCTTGCGAAGAGAGGGATGAGGACGGGGAGGAAGGCCATTTGTACTTGTCAAGGAGGCAGATGAGAGCCATGCAGTACCGTTAAGTGGCAGAGGATGTACGAAGAGTGGAAGCACAAGTTGTCAAGTGATGCAGAGGTTGACATTGCTTGGTGCAGTAGATACCTTTGAGGTATGACATGTAAACGGGGGTGACGGCAAAAGTCACCAGTCATTGCATTATGAGCTTTGTTCCACACCAGCTATTGTAGAGCAGTTAGGATCTGTTGGCAGAAACCTCGTTAGTTGCATATAATCGGTGCCGATTGAGGTATGGTGCGGTTGCAGCTGCAGTAACTAGTTTGTCGTCATTGCCTCTTGATCTGCTATTCACAAACGCGCCAGACTATCTACCGCCCCCATCCAACATCCTACCCTGCCCCCATCCGCACCTCTATTGTTGTTGTCGTTTCCCGCACCACCTCCCCGTGCCACATCCCCGCCGTCAAAATCGTCGTACGGGACGTCGTACTCATCATTATTGCCCACCAGTACCTGCAAAATTCTCGGGGTTTTCAACAAAGCACAACCCGTCATTGCAGGATACACATCCGCCATAAAGTAGTAAACATGCCCCGCCAAAATGCCCAACAAATCAAAAGTTGGTTGACTCCCCAAGACAAATGAGAACAAGAGCAAAACCCAGGGCAAGTATGGGGCGCGAAACGAGAGTATACCCATAAAACTGACAATCTGACGGGCATTACGTCTCCCCAAACGTATACCATCATAAAGGTGAGGGAGGGACCTAAAAACTCAATTTTGGTGAGCGGCGAGGCAAAGACGAGAAGAGTGGCACCGAAAATGAGCATAAAGAGAAAGTCTGCCGTGCGACCACGGAAGGAGTTGGTCTCGAGCATTTTGCAGTAGCGGTAGAGAAAGAACATGTGGAACAAAAAGTCGAGAGAAAAGCTGCCAAAGAAGAGAAAGGTAGTGACAAGACGCCAAAGATGAGCGTTCTGAAGCACAAGATTCCAGTTGAGGTAAAGTTTGAACGGAGTTACAATCTCAAGTGCCACGGCGCCAGTGGTCATGACCGATAGACAGATATAGGAACGGGTGACCGGGGGCATGGATTTCCACCATTCTTCGACAAGGGACATGGTGGTGATGTGGGACAGAGCTGGTACAAGAGGGTCAAGTCAAGAGTGTTGACAAGAGCAGGCGGCGGCTGGGATCGAGAAAATGGAGAAGGTTTTGTGGTTGGATGGCACGGTGAACAAGACAATGAGTACGCCGGCACGGAACGGCTGATGCGGTCGCTCGAACAGTTCTGCCGGAAAGCTTGGATGAGACGGGACTCAAGGACGTCTTGAGTGGTTTATGAACAATCTAGTGCGCTGCCCAATAATTGGTCGGCCTGAGATGGGCGATACGGCACAGCACAATGCATATGTTGATTGCCACGTTTGGCAAGTCAAGAATTACTGTAATTTCAATGGCTGATAGTAGTGTATGGAGTCCTATTTTGAAGGTTTGAGATGTGGAACGGTTTTGGAAAGTGGCGGTACGACACGATGCAGTACTGCACTGTACAGTACTGTACTGTACTGTATTGTTGGAGGGTAAACTGAATTACTGCGTTTACTGTACAGTATAGTACAGTATTGCATAAAATTGAACGGAACTGAATCGAGTCTTGTGTACTGTACAGTAATCTGGACCATGCAGTACCTGTACCGCCGTAAAGCGTTTATGCGACAAACATCAACGTAACCTCGAAGGCTCACTACAGTACGGTATTGTTCAGTCACGCATTGTGCAGTTGGTGCACAATAACTGTACTGTAATGTAGAATGGTGCTGAAATGCATGTGTAATGTTCGTCCAGAATTACGCGTAATTTCTTTACAATACAGTGCGGGACAAAATGATAGCCCACCCCTATCTTTGAGGCATACTCCCTGAAAAAAACATCCATTTAAACAGAAAAACTTGCCATTTCTATTTATTTCTGATACCGACTCTGCACTTTAAACGATTCTCAAAAGAGCAATTACTTTTTTACTTTCATGAAAATAGGCTACCTGGGAGGCTGAAAAAAAGATAGCACATTACCATTTTACACGGAGTCCAAAGCAAGCCAATCCGGCTTCAGTAGTCCGTCTTCTTACCAAATCTTTCTAATACTTGCTTCACACGTTTGGGCATGCTTCTGAGTAAAGACAGAAGGTATTCTGATGAAATATCCTCCCATTCTTCAAGCACAGTATTTCTAAGCTCCCCCACATTACAAAACTGCCTCCCACTCGCGTATACCTTCCTCGCCAGCAGTCCCTAAACGTTTTCAATAAGTTGAGGTCTGGACTTCTAGCGGTACACATCATAACCTTAATATTCTTCTCTTTCAGCCAATTCTTCGTCGTCCTCGAAGAATGAGTTTATGCATTATCTTGTTGAAACTCCATAAATATGCGTGATTTTCAGCAGCAAACGGTAGCAAATGGCTCGCTAATGTCTGCGTATATATCTCCGCGTTTTAGTTGCCCGAAACAATAGCCAAACTCGACTTTTCAGCCGCAAAAAATGCACCCCATTCCATCAATGATCCTCCCCCATCTGCCGCTTCAATTAAACAGTTTCTTTCGCTCTTAAGTCATGCCAGTAGGACTGGAACCCGTCTGGCCAGTCCATATTAAATTTCTTCCTGTCTGAGAAGACCACTCTTGCCCAGTCTTTCTGGCGATAGGGAGCATGGTTTACTGCCCATGTAAAACGATTACCAATATGTTCGGAATTGAGAGGAAGACATCGCTTAACTTTCTGAAACTTCATAAACGGGCACGGGAAAGGACTTGGCGGGTCGCACGCTTGGAAACGGCAAGTTGAAGGGTCTTGAGACTGTCTCCGGCCGTCACATTTGCTTTCTTTTCCTCTCTCAATGTACGGCGGTCGGTGGCTGGCGACTATTTCCGCGGCCTTTCCGGTGACTTTTTCTTTCCGTACCCCTCCTTATTCTTGAGATAGACCGCCACAACCTTTTTGGAGCTTTTGAGCTTAACAGCAATGGAACTAATCGTCCACTTTGCATCTGGGTATGCTGCAATCTGGGCTCGCTCAGTTTCGGTGAGTTGCGAACCCTTTCCTATTTTGGCGTGACCAATTGACCGCTGCAGTGCCTCGAAGGGGTTCGTGGTGAAGTACTGTGGACGTTTAATGGCAAAAGCCGCCTTGCATTTTGGCGCAGAAGTGCTGTTTCTGTTCAGTGCTATCTTTTTGTCAGCCACCGAGGTAGCCTTTTTTGTAGAAGATATAGAAATAATAGCTCTCGGAAGGATTTTTCATGGAGGCAGAGCCGGCATCAAAAATAAATAGTACTGGCCAGTTTTTTATGTTTAAATGGAAGTTTTTTTCAGGGAGTATGCTCAAAGATAGGGGTGGGCAATCATTTTGTCCCGCACTGTACTTACAGAGGATATATAACTGCACCACTTACAACTGCGGGAAGGTTCCTTCTCCAATCTGCCCTTGAAATCCTCAGTCCAAACAATTGCACTGTTTATGCCTGAGCCGAAACAAACTTGAATCGCAGGATATCTTACCCAAGGCATCTGGAGCGCATGCACCGAAGTGCCATTTTGCAAGGCAGCATACTACCACTCCCGTGATTCCAACGCCGCAGGATCAGCACAACCTCGCAAAGGAGTGCATCTGTACGTATTTCCCAGGGTATCAAGCTCACATTGACAGTTTTGACGAGTAAGACGCGAGCAATCTGGACCTAGGCCTACTCGTCACCTCAGCGGTTTCAATCTTTCCTCAAAACGACCTCCCCCGTCGACCGGGGAATGCCACCCGCCGCAATGCGATTCAGTAAATACTACCCAAGCCTTGGAGGGCATCTCTGTGGCAAGCAGTGTGCGTAGCATGGCATGCCAACCAGGGATAGCCAAGGGATCGCTGCAAGAGCTTGTCGCCGGTGCTTCCGTTGTAGTGCAGTGATGTTGTTCAGCATGTGCAGTCTCTTTCCAGACGCTGCTCTCATCCAACAAACCTTCACAGCCTTGCACCTCGTCGCTCTCTAACACTCCTGTGTTGCAGGATCGTCGGGACAGCGACGAGACTGCCCAAGCCGCCACGATCGCTCTTCACGCAAGCTTCGTACGTACCGGAACATGCCAAACGCAAACGAAAAGTAATCCACCAAATGACATGATACATCCTAAATTTTTCATAAAAACAAACAGCACCTCCCTGCCTATACGGATCTCTACAGTCGGGTACAGCACTACGGTTCCCCGCCAAGCAGGTGCCGCCTGCTTTTATCACCCCTCACGAGCCGTATCGCACGGCCCAACCAACCGGAGTTTCCTCTCGCACCTCCCGCACACTGTGTTAACACTGCCATTATCTCCACACCCCGCCTCACATGCAAGCCTTCCTTCCCCACTCCCCCTCGTTTGTCTACCTCCATCCCCCTCCCACCTTCCTCATGCCTCCCGTTTCCATCCCCCGCGAGCCAATCTCCAATCCCCGCCACCCGCCAAACTTCCACCATCTCCCCCTCCACAACCTCCCCCGTCCTCTCCATCTCCCCCCTCCGAACCCGGTATCCAACTTCTAGCCAATGACCTTCGTTCCATCTTTTCCGTCCTCACCACTTTTCTCCGACCCTCACCGCGTCCAAAGCCCCGCTCCGCTACCGGCGCTCGAATTGCCAGCACCTATGTCCGCATGTTAGGCGCTGCATCCCGTGCGACGGGGCGCGTCGTTTTCAGGTTACAGGCTGCACGCGGTATGTTGGCAGGGTGGGATGTGTTGCGACCGTTTCAATGGCAGTTGGGGGGTGCAGAGTCAAGGGAGATGTGGAAGGGGCAGGTTGAGCGTTTTGTACGAGGTACTGGAGGTGTGGCAGGGATGTTTGAGGGAGTTTGGGGATTCGTGAAAGGTGTTTTGGGAGTGGTTGAGGGAGCTATTGGGAAAGGATTGGGAGACAGAGATTACGCGGGGAAGGAAACAATTAGGGAAAGTGGCAGAGAAGAGGAAGCAAGTTGTTCCGTTAGGACGGCGGATGAGGGTTAGACCACATTCAGGGGATCCAAACTACGTTGCGGAGGCCAGAGTAGAGGCGTTTAAGAGAAGGGCGAGGGAACTTGGGCAGTTGACGGATGTCAGGGGTGGGATGGAAAGGTGGTCGGCGACATGGGGAGCGATGCAGGAGGAGATTTGGATGCTGGGACGAGTGTACGGGAGGTGCAGGGAGAGATATGTGTTGACAAGGGTGGCGGAGAGGAACAGGGGAGCGCGGATAGAGAGCGTTCCAGGGGGGCAGAAAAAGCAGAGATGGGAACTGTTGCCACGCTCTCCGTGGGAGGGAGAAGCTTGTTAGTGGAGGAGCGAGGAAAGGGAGGCGTGGTGAAGGATTCGAAAGAAGAGACAGTACAGGAGCTAGTTGACGATGCAGTAGAGAGAATAGGGGAAAATGGATATCAGTCTCCAGGAAGTTTTACGAGCCCTACGTTTAGTGGGACTGCAGAAATTGTGAAGCGAGGGGCGACGACGGCACTGGGGGTGGGGTTGTGGCAGGGGCGATTGCAGCATTACCAGGACTAGTTACCGGGCTGCGGTGTTTGTGGCCGGTGGGGCGTTGATGAGTGCAAGAGTTAGAGGGGTGGATGTTGAGACGAGGCGACTGTTTCGGAGAAGTGAGACGGGCAAGGTAATGGAAAGGGTGGTAGAGGGATTGGGGACGGTGGGGACGGATGGTGTGGTGGAGACTACGGGGCGTGTGGTCGGGGAGGGGCAACCTGCGGTGTTGGATGTACCAGTGGTGGGGCTGGTGTTGGGTTGGCTGGATGACGTGGCGTATTTAGGGGAGAAGGGTATCAGAGGAATCGTGGGAACTATGGAGGGTTGGAATGGACAAAAGTCGGAGGGTGGCAACTGTTGAAATCGTTCCGCAGGAGGAAGTAAAGAAAAATTGTTATGAGCGAATGCGAGCTTGTCCTACCGTTGTACCCACGCACAGTAAACGTAACAGATCCTACGTAAACGTAACATATCCAATTGTAATTACTGCAAGTCTTGGTATCTCAAACGTGTTTACAGTCTAGTAATTTGTTTGTTATTTCTGCAATTGCGGAGATCGAATCGTAGCAATTTTTGATGATCATGCCTTTGAAAAATCAAGAAACCAACAGGACAGGTGGCGCTTTTCTAGTGGAAGGTGAAAGCCTCAAATGTACAACCGTAGTTTCTCTGTTATGATTGCACATCTGCAAATGTGTTACTGCACCACCCTGGACTTCCGGTGTATTTGACTAATTGTACGTGGGAAGAGGGGCGACCAGGACTCGGAAGCAATCCAGCACTTCGTCTGAAACAGCTGAGAGCTACGTGCAGTTGAATGGAGCTGTTGCATCTTTTGTTGTGAAGAAAGATCTACTAACACCCAGTGGGACTGCCAAGCAATAGTTGGGTGAAGGGCTGACCGGAGGTAGTCTTGTTTTGATCAAGTCTGCATTTGAATAGCTTCCTGCGAGAGACGCTGATTGCAAAGGAAAGTAGAAGCGGTGATTGTTGGTCGTAGTTTGTAACAAGGCATGTCAAGCGGTGGAGGTTCCAAGACGGGAGAAGAAGCGGATGTGGAGGGCGTGAAAGGTGGGGCTGCGTCGCCGTCGCCACGTGCAGGGCGTGTGTCGCGAGCAAAGGGACCGACAAACTTGCAGCTCAAAGTGGGAATGCTGGGAGATTCGTATGTCGGCAAAACGTCGTTGATGGTCAAGTATGTGGAGAATAAGTTTGAGGAGGATTACATTCAAACTTTAGGGATCAATTTTATGGAGAAGATCATTCAAGTGAGGGATCGAACGGTGACGTTTACGATCTTTGATTTGGGAGGAGGAGAGAATGAGTTTAATCAAATGATTCCGTTGGTTTGCGCCGATGCGGCTGCGATTTTGTTTATGTTTGACTTAACCAGACGAGTGACGTTGAGGAGTATCCAGGAATGGTATCGCCAGGCGAGGGATTTAATCAAATGTTTATACCATTTTTGGTTGGGACAAAGTTTGACTTATTTGCCGGATTGAGTATGGATAAACAGCGGGATATGATTAATCATGCGAGGACTTTTGCAAAGGCGATGAGAAGTCCGTTGATCTTTACGAGTGCAAGTCATTCGATTAATGTGCAAAAGCTGTTCAAAATTGTTCTCAGCAAACGATTTAACTTGAAGTGTAATGTGGACAGAATGTCCAATGTTGGTGAACCGATTCTCGAGTATTGAATGTTTACAGTTTTGTTTCTACCTTTACTTGTTTCCTAGTTTCCGGGCCTGGGGTTTTCGGGGATCGACAGGTGGCTTTACGACAGGCTGAGCACATAGCGCGTAGTATGGCGAGGAGGCTCTGCGGTGAAAAAGGCCATAGCGAAAATGTCGTTCAACTTGTAACGGTGTGCCGCCCAAACAAGTTAAGTGATCGTTAACCTCGTCTAACGCTAACAGGTTGCAGCCACTGCGTTCAGACGCTCCGTGTAGGAGATTTCCAGTTTAGCTACACTCAAAGCTCTTGAGTGGCTGTCGCGTCCAGTGGCGATAGGTGAAAGGATGGAGGACCATGATCTGTAGTCGATCTGAAACCCGATACCGGTGTTGTCATGTTTCTCCTCATGGCAAGTTTCAGGTAATCAATTGTTGTTTGGTGCAAAGGCCTATCACCTCGACCTTCCAAGCATTCAGACACCGCCTCTTTCACATTTAATTCCCAGTAATCTTTTATCCACCGTCCGAAAGCAGCTGCTGCATCTAGTTTGAAAGTTTAAATGGTCGCGAGACTTCTTTCACCATGTCGGCAAATGACATCTGCCTCAAGCGCTTGGAAAACAGACTGGGAAGTACTGTTGGTCTGATGCTGGGGTTCACGCTCTAGTTCTTCGCTTTACAAACAGCGACCTCTGCAATGTTTCCAGTCCAGCAAAAATGTTCCCGTAACAAGCAAATGAAATCTACCAATCTGGGCATCGGAGTTTTGACGAAACTGGTCAATCGCATAGCAAACGGAGGCCCCCCGATTCGGTTCTCCCCCTTCTCTCCGCTGCGACCTTCCTTCCGCTGCAGCCCAAGCCCGGGAAGAACCGTCCCATTGCAGTCGGCTCGGTCCTCAAGCGCCTGGACACGGGGACACTGCTCCCGTCGGCTATTGATGACTCCCGTGCCTTTTTGGTCCCCTTCCAAACGAGTAATGGCGTCAACGCTGGCATGGATGCTATCGTCCACGATGTGCGTACTATGGTTCGAAGGGTCTCATCGCAGCCAAACGTTGCTACCGTACGCCCATGATTGCACAATAATGGGGTCACTCACCGCTCCGCGGCGAGCCCTTCGGTCTCTTGCGTTCTGCAGTCCGTCTTATGGTATTTTCATCAATCGCAACGAGACCCGCATCTCCTGGCCGCACACTTCGCCAGTGGACCGCGCGGCCTTCCAGGCTGAGTTTCCGCTCTCGGAATGCCCCGGCGACGGTTTTAAGCTTCTCTGGGCCCCGTTGGGTAACGCTGCCTTTGCCACGGCATTCTTGCGCAGCAAGGTGGAGTGGTGCCGCCTCACCTTCGCACTGCTGGAACAGGTCCGGGACCCCCGTGCTCGTTTCAACATGCACCGCGTATGTGCTTCGGCATGCTAACCCTCAGCACGCTGCTAAGCCTGCAGCTGGGTTTGTCTTTCTGCAGCAGTCCTCCCATGTTATGCTCCATAACGTTGCCATAACGGATGACGCCTGGGGGCAAGCGTATCCCCCCTCCGTCTTGGAGGTCATGGGTTCTCTATGATAGGTCCCTGCCTGCACGGCGCTGGGGCTGCCAGCATTCTGGGCGGTGCCCCCGCTCGCTTACGCACGGCCGCCCACCCTACACCCCGCCCCGTCGCCGTACTTAGAAACGCGCTCATGACGATAGATCCTCCCAGGTCAACCAGGCCCGCTTGCCGATGCTCAATTTTGTCCGCCGGATCCAAGGCGATCCGTTCGTTACCCCCTAGGCGCCTTTGACCCTGCCTCCCTTGCTGACATGCCCGTCGATCTTCAATCACATCTAAATCGGGCACAGCAAGAGGCCACGGCAAATGTCTTTTGGTAAGATTACCTACAGAAAAGAGTGCCTCGTCACAGCTGCCACTACGTAGAGACAACGTGTCGGGCCGCATACACGGCCTGGGATTTCGTCAAAGCGTTGCCACCGCTTTCCTGCTTGCGCATTCCACTACTGCGACGAAGGTGTCGTCGGAGCACTGGAGCATAATGCTGCGCAGACACCTCGGTCTCCCAGTCTACACGGACTCGTTGCCCTGGAAATGCCACCACTGCCAGAAGGACCTCGATGTCCTCGGTGACCATGCCGCAGACCGCTTTGTCTCGGAGTTCGGACGCATTCACCGCCACAACTCCGTCCGCAACGTTCGCGTGGCACGTTTTCCGCTCCGCCGGCCTGGTCTATGAGAATGAAGTCGAGAATCTCGTCCGCGGTACGGACCACAGGCCAGCCGACATCTTCCTCGTCCAAACCCCCGTGACCTTGAAGCCAGCCTCCCGGAGCGGCCCGTCGCATGTGACGTCCCCGTAACTTCCCCGTTCAAGCAGTCCTCACTCACGAAAGCGACGCAAGTCGCCTCTCGGGCTGCCGCTCTCACGCACCACCGCAAGGTCCAGGACCTACAGCACAAGCTGTAAAAGCGCCAGGTGTCCCTCTCCCACCCCTCCTACCACTCTGGTTTCCGACTCCAGACCCTGGTTTCTGACTCCGTCGGTGCCCCGTCTGCCGAAACTGTGTTTCATTATCGAAAAGTGTGTACCCGGCGTTGCCAGGAACTGCCACACCTCAGATGATACTATCCGAACGCGCATCAACCAGCGTACCAGTTGATCCTTGTGGTCGTCGGCGGCTATGGCCATCATATCGCGGTCCCCACTGCATTTGGTCGACGTGGTTCATCCAGTTAGCTATTAACTGAACAGGCGGTCAGTCGGTGCACACTCTAGATAAGCAGTGAGTAAATATCATCTCTCCCATGTTTCCAGCTCTAACAATATGTTACCGTAACAAAGAAAATCAAAGGACCTTTTCGTCAGTCGGCCCGACTTCGCAATTATCTCAGACCAAAATTTACAGGTCCTACGTTTAAAATCCCCTCACCAGCTGTCCCCGAAGCATCCCAGTTCGTTCTGTTCGCTCATCTACAGGTCGAACAGCCATTTCATCGATCACGTTAATCGCCCTCAGCGCAACTTACTCACCAAGCAGTCCCAATGCCTTATACGGGTAGTCCATCTTCAGCTTGCGTTACTTTTTGCAATTATGGTAACAAATACTTCTTCCTCCGTTATCTTTTTGATCTCATCATTCGAACACGTCTCCTTCAGAACATTTTCTAGCCTATGCAGAGACTGCTGCGCCCCATCCTCTTTCTTTTAGACAGAAATTGAACCCTCGCTCTTTGAATTAGCATTGTGATAGCAGAAGAACGGTGCAAACACACAAAGTGTTGACTTAAACGCACGAGCTCCGCCGGATAGAGAGTTCGTTGCACACGACGAAAGTGTGGGGAGGTTGAGTAGATGGAGTATACGGGGAACAAGTAAAGGGAAAATGAAAAGGGGGATGAATGGAAAACAAAGAGATTAACGGGAAAATGAAAGGGTACTACCAAGTTCTGAGTTCACTCTAAACCCAACTTGGCAAAGGCAATTCACTCAATACTCAACTTGCTACCTCTCCCCAGAGGTGCACTTTTACTCCTTTATACAGAATTTCTAATACCTATCAATACGCAAAAATACTTAAATGTTTGAAGCAATTACAACTTAACTACAACAAGCCACTGAAACAAGGCGGTTTTGCAAGTCTTTTCTCCTAAGAATAAAGATGACGTCGGCGGTAGTAGAAGCAAAGGCGGCACATATACTTACGATCCTCTTCCAATACTGGGTTAGGGAGGTCCTTATCGTATGTGACAGAACCCCCAGCTGAATCCAAATCGCCAAATACGAACGACTTCTCCAAATATTCTTCCGGAGACAACGTGATTTAACATCTGACAACTCCTCCTCCTCATCAGAAACTTCTTCTGCTTCCATTTCTACGTGGCTCCTTATTGCCAACAAGTCCGGCTGAGAGCGTGGCGTGGCACGCCTTTGCTTCATGGGAACCCGGAACGGTCGAAGAGGAGGGGCGTCCATTGGCCGCATTGCGTGAAGCGGAGTATCGGACGAGGAAGAAGATTGACGACGAGTAATTGGCGGATAAGAGGTATATTTGGAAGAAAGATTGGGGAGGGCAACGTCGGAGATACGATAAATCATGGTGGGGTGAGAGAAATGGAAGTTAGAGGGGTGATTGAGGTGGAATGGGTTGGTTGGGGAAGAAAAGCCATGCGATGAGAAGAGTATAAATGCGCTTTAGCAGCCGAGATACGTCTATAGGGACGCATGATATGAAGAATGATGCCAATGTAGGCGAAAAGAAGGAAGAAGAACAGAGAAGGGCTTGAAGTAGGAGCGGGAGGAGGATGTGTCCAGGCAGTAGGCAAAAGGAGAGGAGCGTGACACGAGAATGTAGAGAAATGGGGGCATTTGCACATATTACGTCCCATAAAATACAAGCCACGCGCGCCAAGCTGTTCTTGATTGGTACACGTGGCAGAAAAAATACCATGTACAAATATTATGTGCCATTCTCGAACAACACATTGCAAAAAGTTGTGGCACTAGAAGCGAAATCAACAAACACGAAAATTCCAGCAACAAGAAGATAGACTTGTAGTCTTTCCCTGCTCGAAGAGACAGTTCTTTGTCTCGTTTCATTCACTTTTTGAAGGACACCGTGTTTTGCATAAAAGAAACAGTCATGGTGACGTTGACAATGGATGATTTTCGGAAAATTGAGTGTGCCCCTGATCAAGGCTATGTACAAATCTGACTGAGAAAACTCTCTTGCAACTTACTCATCACCTTGTAAACACCTTGCAGCAGCCTCGGAAAAATCAGTGCCGGAAAACTAGTTTGAGGTTATCAAACGAGGAGTGGCACAAAAGACTTCAATAATACTCAGCTTCCGCCATTTTCTCCCCTATTTTACTTAGTGAGTTGTGTTGACATAAAAGCGGGGACTTCTCGTGGTCTCTCTGAGTTTATGCCTGAGCTGACACCTCGTTCTCGTCTTCACATAAAAATTATACCGTAGACAGCACCCCATTCTCCGTAGCCATTAAAATCAAGAGTCATATTCCTTTCCTCTCTCAGATATAAAAATATGTTGCGCATTGTTAAAAATAAAGTTGAGAACTCGGACCCTTTGCATTGAGGAACAAGGTCCCCCTCTGGACAATTAACGAGCACAAAAACGCACACATCATCATCGTCTGGTCAAAATCTGAATACTTTAATCTCCAAATCTTATAATCAATATCTCACCTCGGAAAATAGAGAATCATTGCTCGCCATTTGTGGCCAACATCAAGCACAGCACTTTGCCGATAGAAATAATACTGGATCGCATAAATCATGAGCCCCATCGCCTTCCTGGTACCATTTTAATCATTGAAAGCAATAGAAAATCACGCTGCAACGCGTCCAAGGCATGTTGTACACAGCTCCTGATTTCCTCTTGAGTGGTGGTAATTAGGAATTGCTTTTCTGGGTCGCAATCAAAGGCCAGAAGGTACCCTGAATATAGAAACTACGGCCAAAATATTTTCCTACTGCGCTTTGCTTACTTTATTTTTTCAGACCAAAGATTCTTTACGCTCATGTAGTAATATGGACTCTCGCGCTAGTAGATTGAGTGTCTACTCCCGATCCTATTCCACCCTGCTTGAAATTATATCACCCCCTCAAACCTGGCAACAACATCCATGGCGACGTTCTTGAGCTCTAGTTGCAGAATCCTGGCTACACTCGAATGTTTCTGGTAGCAAGCCCGAGGATGCGAATGTAGTGCGTTATCTGAATATGCCGGATGGAGAGTTTTTCTTCGGAGCACTCCTGTGGGCGTGAGGATCCAAAATCAGGTTTCAGAGTCTATCAAACATATTGCTGAGAGGAAGCGGACAGCTAAAGGCCAGTATAGGAATGGAGGAAGAAACATGTTCTGTGTATTGCAGTATGAAATTATCTGGTTTTACGTACGTATGTATCTCGAAGTAGCGTATCGATAGATACCCAGTACAGGTATACTTAAATTTACTTATCACTGGTCTATGGATATGCAACGCCGCAGAATCTTTAAAGAAACTTAAGTTTGAATAGGGATGCTAGCCCCTGCGTGTTGTGGGGTACAAGAAATTACGAGTGCGGCACAAATTGATCAGATTGCTTAGCTAAGCTTCTGATACAGGCGAGTCTTTACTCCTGCTGTTGAGCCCCCGCTGTAAGATAGGACAGCTACCGCGTATCTATACGACCTTGGATGTTGTCGTAGATAGTGATCCTAAGAAGTCGAGAGCTGACGGTACAAAATTCCATCCTAGCCTCTATCTTACCAGCAGTGCCTCGTCAGGAATGGCTGGCCCTTCCGACATCAAGTCCCTATTCTTGCGCTTATCTGCTGCATTGGCAATGGCTCGCGCTTCCTGTACTTCCATCGACCAAATTCTACAATAATGAGACGTAGTCTTGTAAAAATATGACGCTAGGATAGATAAGACTGCGAAGTGACGGCTACAATGACTTGGGTTTAGATTACTGAGTCTCATCGTTCTCTTGACATTGTTTCATTGTGCCGCATCTTGGACCATATCATACCATTCTAATGTTTGGCTACTAACTAAATTTCTCCGGAAGGTTACATATCCCGATTGCCATTCAGAGATGAATGGCGAAGTTTTATTTAGTGGCTGTATCTCCGAAGAGACATTTAGAAGTACAGGAGTATGTACTTTTTCTATGTAGAGCGAAGTATCGTGAAATGTCCCTGAAGTATATGCAACCGTCTACCTAGTCAAGGAAAGATTGCTGAATGTTTCTAAAGTGTGGGGCAAAGTTCGTGAAAACTGGGAACCTGTTTGGTAGAAGAAGAGAAATAAATTCCAACATTTTTTCCACTTGAAGAAAAATGTACCCGTAACTAAATACGACGTTCAAGAGTTTTCATATTATTTTTCTAAAGAAAAATTGCCCGATGAATCGATAGCACCTGCGAAAATATCAAGTTAAAGTCCTGGGCCGGTTGGATCGGACCTAAAGCCATCTGGCCACTGTGGGGAGTGTACAGACACAATCAATGGTAGTTGAAAATCGACAGAAATTTCCTTATTGTACAGTATAATATTTGCTGTTTGACTCGGACAGATTTTTCGAAAAATAAGATCAAGGAAAAATCACAATAATAAGCCCTACCCGTGAAAGTTTAGTACTATTGCCAATTGCGCTACAGTTGGTTCAGCTCCTGGAAAAGTATCTGAATGAAGAGGGCGAAGGTGGGTCTCCATTGATAAAAATATTTTCTTCCTACAAAGTTTAGGAATTTATTGATCGACAAGTACAGAGTTCCGTTATACTGGATATTGCCAAAGAATTTTAATAGTTCAAGAAAATTTCGCTCGGTTTCAATCAGTAGAAGAAAGATTTGGAATGATGTATATATCTTCGCGGAAAAGTTTTGATTGATTGGTGACAGTATTTCCAAAGAAAAATATAGGAAAGTATGTAAGTTAAATGGGTCAGGATATTAAATAAATTGCTTTAAATTTCGCGAAAAACCACTTGATGATTAAGAAGGTAAGTAATTTACAGAATCAAGGGGCTTCGGCCCCGTATGGAAGTTAAACTGAATTTGCATATGCGTCAATGTCGCTTTGAGTTTGTATTGTGGAAACGTAGGCAGAACTGATGATAAATGCTGGAAAAAGTATCTTGGAGAGAGGAAAAATGAATTTTATGGTATTGTTTATCCCACCGAGTAGGATCAGTAGACAATGAGGGAACTGCAGAAGCCGAAAGCTAATGAATAGTAGTGTAATTGGAACATCTAATTTGTCCAAGAGGAGTAAAATTCTATCGACTTTTAGTTTTTATCCATGCTTGGAAAAGCTATAGAGATCTAAATTCTGAACGACGGGTTCAATCGCCCCGATTTCTCCTTAATACTTTTTACACGATGACAAAAGGGAATAGAAGCATATTCAAACCCATATCTGCGTGAAATTATGGGACTTTCACAATAAAATATGTACAGGAAGGGAGGGTATAGTATCAAAAGAACCGCGGTGAAGAAGAAATTGAAAGGATTTTTCTGGAATTCCGACGCCTTAGCAAGCCCAAATCAGAACATTTCTGGTACTGTATTTGCTAGTTATTGCGCAGGTATATTAAACACATACTTGTTCTTTATCTACCTATAATAGGCTCCTGTCACGTGCCACCGGTTACCACTCAAGGTAATATTATGATATTAGAAGAAAAGGTAAAGTCAGATGCCTTATTTAGATTAACCTACTGGAAGAGTCACTGCAGACGGAGATCATAAATAGAGCCGTGGTGTGTGGAAGAACTTTTCATGCTCTATCAGAAATCAGAACCATTACTAGTTTTTTGTTCATCTGATTGCTGAAGTGGCTTAGGGTAATAGTGTACGGATCCAGACGCCTTATAAGAATTAAAGATAAGACGGAGATATACTACGAATATGTAAGGGGGTGATTTTCACGATTTAACCATTCATTACAGCACTCATTTTTTTTCTAGTTTATTCGCGCGTCTAAAGTATCATTTGCAGCTTTATCTCTGGATGCACTCAGTACCGTGACTGATAGGCTCATGTAGACATTTTCCTTTTTGATTGTCTTTTCATGGCACTATTTATAGTATATTATCTTCAGAAATTTAGGAAGTGCAAGGTCAATGAAAATTCGACAGTGAGCTCCTCACGAGTGCTTAAAAATGTTTCAATAAGAGTTCTGATAAAGATTTGGATGAGAATGAAGTGAGGGCAAGCACGAGCGTTCGACGCCAGAGGGGGAGATTCCTCCCGGAAAGAAGCAGTCATGGACATTATGTCCCAAAAGGGTATGATTGTCCAACTGCGCGGGATCGAGCCAAGGACCACGGGCAAACGAATCCAAAGAATCCATGGGGTCCTCGCTCAAGTAATCTATCGGACTCGAAAAGAGTGCAGAAGCAGTGGCAGCGTCGACATATGATCCACCGAACTACTGGGCGCCGTATTGAGGGTATATGTTGTTTGTTTCTTCGAATCAACGAGAAAATATGGTCCCAAGACCTTTAGATAGTGTGTTACCACGGCCGCTGCCTAGAGATGAAAGTGACAGAATACCACACGCGGGGATTTTAATCTCAAGAAGGTGTTGAACAGAACACAGGCGCAGAGCGCCAGAAAAAATCAGAAGAGGGAAGAAATTGCTTGGATGCTATGAAGTACAGGGTGGTTGCTGACATTTGAAGAAGAAAATTTTGGCGTTTAAAGAAATTCTGGTTTTTGAAGCAAAGGGGCCGTTATGACTAACTGAAAAAGTAAAATGTACAATCACCCGACGACTTCGTGTTATAGAGAGTGGCATTGTAGTGCCCTGGCCCTGTTAGTGCTGGCACGAGGTCCTGATGCCAATTTGGGATGTGATACCATGTTCACACGACGGTTTGCCGGCACGGAGTTCGCAACATGGTCCTCGCGGACTTCACTTTTGTTTAATTGTTTGACCTCATTAATTTGGAAAAAACTGCGAAGTTGGAAGGTCAACACGCCACGGGACAACGCATAATATGCATGCACTGGCACTGCCAGCATCAATGGCTGTAAGCCCAGCTGCACTGTAATTTCAAATCAAGACCCTTTGTAAGTCTAGCGACCATCGTGGCTCACTGCTCCCGGCGCGGCTCACCAATCCAGCTCAAGGCCGGCGGTACCACAAACTAATGCATAATAAGTTATTTAAATTGTATTTATATTCTATTTTCTAACGGTTTAGGGCTTAGCTGCCCTATTTGTGGTTTACAATTCTTTCAACTACGAATATTCCTGGGAATCAACTACCGGTGTTCGCCATATCCCCCATACTGGTGTTGTTGACGTTCTAAGCTCCTCCACTTGGATAAAAAGCCGCGCCGTACTATTCAGTGCTCAAGTATACCCTGTCCAGGTTGGGTTTCTTGTTGGTTCACCCAACCTATTTCGGATCCTGACGCCATATTAGCCAAGCACGCTGTATGAATTCTGAACTTCAAACTAGGGGTTAAGCACCAATACTCTACCACTATAAAAGAAAATCGGATTCGAACACCTAAATTGGCATTTTTGTCCCCGTCGCTGGCATTGCACCACATCCAGGACCAGCAGAAGAAGGCTATGAAAACTTTCATGTCATTTTCATGGTAAAAGAGAGCCTGTAGAGGTAGATAATTTCATTTATGATGACTTTAAGCGTGAAAGGGGACACATTTGTCAAGTCCAGATGTCAATAGCCAGCCCAAATCTCATCAAAATCAAGAAGCTGGTAGAGTTGAATGAGAAGCAGCAATAATTGTTATCGGAATTTTGCTGCGGGTGGAGAACACTACTGCATTAGGAATTGGTTCAAAACATAAGGCAGAGTGCCATTCACTGAAATATTTGAGCTAGAAGACTTCAATGTCGACTGCAAACCTCTGAGGACGAAATATTCCATGAAAAATGTTCTCACCAACAATAATCTTGAAGATGTTAAGGGCCGAGAAGAAAGCCACGAAACTTCCCCTGGAAAGATAGGTATTCATTTGTGGCGAAGGGGATATTTCAGCTGGTATTAAGTGGAAGTCAGGCCCCTGGACAAGTGAGTGATGACAGAAAGGTTTTTATTAACTAAATGGAGTATTTGGTTGACATCATGATGAAATTTAGCCAATAATCGTTCGTGGGGAATTGAAACATCAAATTAATGCAATTTAATAGGATATGATAGTTCTATCCAATGAAAATTGGAACTGGCTGGTCATGTTGCCATTCTGGGCCACCTTTTTTTATCAGGTGGCCAAAATACTCTTGAAAGGACTTCCATTTGTCATTTTCGATTTTAAAGAAAACTTTATCAAGCTGGAAAATACCAAGAATACCGGAGGAATGCAGCATTTTTGATATTCCATATTTATAAAGTTGGGTTAACGTTCAACAGGAAGAAATATGAGTTTGAGAAGGTGAGGATATAAATTAAAGTATACGTTAGAAATGGTAGGAAAGTATCAACAAATCACGGTAAATTCATCTCCATCTACTGCAAACGCTCTCAGAGCACTAAGATAGAGATCCGGCTGCCCTTTAAATATGAAGCCATAGCAGTAACCGCACCGCCGATTTGGTAGGAGCTTTTCCCATGTCATGGCCACATTCCACGAATTATCCGTCACAAGGACCAATTAAGTGTCATTAAGAGTCCAGTACGCGATTTGAGCGTTGAGGAAAGAAATAAATAAATTTCGGTTCCCCTTACTCCAGAAATGGAAAAGCCCTTCTTGGTGTAATGCGATGTTTCCAAAGCTCGCATTGGCTACCTTCTTATCAAAAGAGCAAAGAGAAAGCAATTATTTTCCAATTTAGATCAAAAATGTGACTTTCAAATCTTAGAGGAAGGATACAGAACTTTTCAATATGATTCTTTTGCATTGAAATTTGCGTTGAAGAATTTCTACATATAATAGTTTGGTATCATTTTTATCATTTTCCCCCACTTTGAGAATTTTAGATTTGAATTCTAGACGAGAAATATGTATGTGTTCTTCGAAATTTTACTGAAACTATGGCTTACTGCGAGTATGACACTCACTACCAGTTAGGGTCACAGAAAAAAAGCAGATTATCTGCACAGATCACGAGCAACAGATCGGAGTGATGCACTTCCATGAATGGTGGAGGTTTGTCACACATATCGACGGGGGCGCCTGGATATAGCTGTTTGATTGAGGGGAGAGATGAGCAAATTTTATCCCAAAATATTGCTTTCCGATTTTCAACGGGTACTGAAAAAGGAAGCATACCTTAAAGAGTAGAGGAAGCTACATGAGTTTTTGTGAGAAAAAAACGACAGAATAAATATTTGTAGGAGTTCATAGTGCGAAGGAGATTTATTTTTTTGTAGAGTTCAGCAGGGGGTAAGAAAATAGAGGCTTTCGGAATGTCGCTATGACTTTTGCTGATATGCATTCTTTGTTTGCATTTCAAGCTGTCGATGCGAGTGAGGGTCACTACTCAAAACATTCGGCAAGGAGTCGAAGTGGCTGCCGTACGCTCAGAGCTAAAAAGGGAGACCTTCCGCTAATTTAGACTTTGAATGAGGTATTGAGACCCTTTAAAAGAACAATGACACTATAAATTGAGCAATGCGACCTCTTTGGTACATTTCGATGAATAATACATCGCATTGGGAAGTTTTAAACATATGCACACGATTGCGGCCCAGTGGGGTCTTAATTTTAGTTCAATGACCTCCAGAGATCTGCAATTGTGGAATAAATTCTTACTCGAGCAGGAAGAATGGAAACCGCTAATTCTTTCGTATTTTTCTGATATGATAGAGCGCATACAAATTCGTCAGCACGTTTCTAGTTAGAATAGAAGAAAATTTTTGCGATAGGGCAATTTTCTTTCAGTTTGTTGGAATTTTCTGTTTTTTGTTCCATTTTTATGTTTTTTCGTCGTCATCCTGGGTTTTGTAGTCCTAATGGAGAAGACTCTACAAGCAAAATTAAATAGATATAACAGTAGTATTTGATAGGCACACGTACAAATAATTCTGGAAAAGTGATCTGAAAAGATTTTTGTTGCAAAAGTATACAAAAATGTTACCGGAAAATGAGATTCGGTGGGCAAAGGCTGTTCAGTGAAAAACTTCAAGAATTTTTTATTCTGTATTTCTCTTGATCTTCACTTACTTGATGAAGCAAATTGTTTTTAAAAACTATAAAACACACGACTAATGTTAATATAACAGTAGTATGGGCAAAATACGATTTAACCATACAATGGCGTCAACAAGTAATCTATTCATCTAAAACCAGCAATTATATGTCACAGTTAGTCTCATTTAATAAAATTGCCACTTTTGACTGAGAAATGTGAGTTTATAAAAGTATTCTACAGCTGTTAGAACAGATTAGGTCAAAACGTTTGTCTCAGATTAGAAATTTAGTGTCAAGAATGCATTTTTCAGAAGTCATTAATAAAGTTATGATGATTTTTTCAGCGTAACTCAAAGTTTTCATTAAATTTGTGCGACAAATCATCACCTGAGAAACTTGTCCATCATTCATTTCGATAATGAAGAAAATACCTTTCAAGGAGAAGTTTTTAGATGATGAAACAAAGTATAAGGACTTTATATATGACTTATTTGTCATTTCTGCTCAATATGCAGTTTAATAGTTATCTTCGGAATGGAATTTTAGGATTACCTTCTTGAAGTGTCTTCACCGGAAAAATAATAGCTTCAACCAGGCTACCCCCAAACTCCGTCTCGTTATTAGAAAATTTAAATTATATTGTGGAGCAAACAAATAACTGTACCACATATAATCTCCATTCATCGAAAACAACTTTATCCACAAATATAGTTCCAATATTGCGACTGCGCAAAAGATTGTTCCCAGTACACCGGTATATTATCATGGAATGGCAATAAATATTGTCAACTTGAGCAGTTCAATGGAAGCTTATTCGACAGGGGAAGAGATTATTGAAGTGCAAAAAATTTAATGGTTCATCGGCCTCTTATTGGAGAAGAATTGAAAAGAAAAGAAAGCAGATCTAAAACTTTTCTTCTCAAGAGGGTTGTGTCCTCTCTGAAAAGTTTTCTGAACTCCTTCACTTTGTACATTATCCTGACGTTGCCTAGTTTGAGCACTTGTCCAACAAGAGTTAATAGAAAAAGCCCTCTATCTAATCTCTACGAAATGCCAAATTGTACAATGAAATAGCTCCTGATCACTTATTTCTAGAAAAAATTTGGGCACAGATGAACGGGTGCAACCTAGTTAAGGGCCGCTTCCAGGTATACTGGCTCGTTTTTCGCCTGAAAACAACATTTCATAGTATATCTGGCAGCAAAAAAGACCCCATTTTGAGCGAATATATCAAGGTGAATTAAGAGATTAATCTACGCAAGAGGTCGTAGATGCTATAGAATCGCATGTTTTTTATAGCTTAGTTACAACCGGCGGGCTTAAATTAGTACGCAACTAAACTGTTTACCCTCATAAAATGTATCAGCATCCAAAAGTGATTTATACAGCAAATATAGGCAGGGAAAAAGTGGGGCTTTGTATTCAAGCGCTCGTAGCTCGATTTGTAGAAGTATATTTTGAGAGAAGGTAATTTCGAAGTTTGAGGGGATCATTTCTCTGCGTGATACCTTTCACGTGAATTGGATGCGTGCGCGTACTATATACAGTAGTAACAAGGTACTAATAGCCTTCAACCGATCAGTTTAATTTTTGAGCAGAATTTACAACTGAGACATCGAAGAGAATGTACATAGGATTTCCAAATTATGATACATTGATTATCTTTGGTCTTGCGCATTGTAATAGAGTCTGAAGCCTAGAAATAAGGAGTCTCACTGACGACAGCTCTTGAAATTGATCCTGTTTCAGTTGAAATTAATTTGGCCTATGCCTATAAATTTGCGCTACTTAGCTTTCATATATTGTATCTGGAATCTTTTGAATGTATTTAATATTGCTAAATTGATCAAAAAGACATCAGTAGCCATCTTAGATAATATAAAAACAGATATTGTAAATAAATAACTTTTTTTTACTCATATTTCTATAAAATTACATGTTCTTGGTGATAGTAATTCTCCATTCTTCAAACGAAGCCTATCCAGAAGAGAATAAAACCCAATACTTCGAGATATTGTAGTACCTGAAGAATAAACTGGACGTTAGAAATAGAAAAAAATAATGTTCAAACATTCTTTCGCTTTTCTCGCTTCTAGGAAACTCAATTGAACAGAATAATACTGTTGTAAATAGTGTACGTAGACGAAACAAGTTTCATCTATACAGTGTATGGGTGACTATGATCGCTCTCTATGAAGAAGTTGTTACATATTCGTCTGTTGAACACATATCTGCGCTAGCCTCCTTATTTTTATTCTTTTCTATTTAGTCACATTATGCATACAATTATACCTATACTAGATTAATTAATTATATTTAGTCATTTTAATATAACCATTTAAAATTTTTAATTTTAGGTTCAATTAAGTCTTAGCCTATTTGAATGTTATCCGTAGAAGATTTATAGTTCTTTCAAAATTTCTTATGTGAAGATGCATAGATTGTCTTATTTCCGAAAGAAAGGCCATGGAAGATACTTCCAAACACCGCATCTGCAGGTGTTCTTCTTTATAACTTTTTTTTTGAGATTTTTCTTTGATATGCATCATCTATGAAACGCATGACCAGCAGGCTATATATTGCTCGGCATGAAAAATATATCAGCCTCTGCTGGAGTAGATGAATAGAAAAATATAGAAAAATATTGGGAGCGTTCCCATCACTTGTACAATGCCAGGTAAAACTTAAATGATTCTCCAATTTGTTATACCAATAAATTTTATTAAGGGAGATTTTTATTTATTAGTTATCCAAAGATGACTTGATGAACACCCTGCCATTGTAGCTGATGATTAATTAAAGATTTTTCTAAATCAAAAATTACCGAATATATTCATAAATACTATTCACCTTCGCACAGATGTTACCTCATTAAAATTAGTGATCTTTAAGCTATGTCACAAGTTTTAGTAATCAGGTGATTTTCGATGCAAATATGTCTCGGGCGTCTCTGAAATTGTAGGATTAAGGGAAATTTGTTCCGATTACGTTCTAGATATACTAATAAAGTGATTCTTTTCAGTATCTACGATAAATATTCTGGACATCGCATGAAAACAATTATTTATACTTTATAGACTTATGTAATAAAAAATGAACAGATAATCTGGTTTGGAAACATGGAACGTACAGCCTCGAAGCAGTGACTTGGAAACCTACTCGGAGTTTGATAGTTACTCTTTAGCATACACTACGACCCTTTATACACCTCCAATTACTCACTTATACTCTACCTATACTTTATATATGTCGTGAAATCTTTATATTTGTTGAGAACTTATAGGTCGTTGTTTCCGTGAATATTTGTCATTATTCTTTTTTGGATGCTGTAGAAAGATCTTTGTTAGAAGGAACGAAATCTTGAGCGTGCTAGCGCTATATCACAGTGCCGAGATTGTGCACAATTATTGTCGTCGCCGCGTTGATGTTGGAATAGAGGAAGCAACCAATTCATCAACAATTTCTCAATCCAGACCAATCAGCAGAAACAGACATGTTTCAAGCCTCCCAAGAGCGCTAAGCTGCCTACTTTCCCACTTTTAATACATAAAATTCTGCTGAGCGAAAACCTATTTGAAGTGAAAAGGGTGGGCTGTTTTACTTAGTGTTTATATAATATTTTCCAGCCATATTACAGTTCAGTTATTCATGTTCGGATGCGTTAATGCTTCGCGGCTGGGTGAAAGTGACCCTAGGCAGCGTAAATTTCCCTGATCAAGGGCCTTTTGAGATGGACCTAGGTTTTAGGAAAGTGGAGATCTCAAAGTGAGGGGCGATTAGGCCCTTAGCTTATAAAATGAAAAAAACAAAGTCGAAAACGTCGACCAAAACATCACTGATCGAAGTGTCAGATAACCATATCTTCTACTACCAATGGAAAGGTAAAAAATCATATTTTCGTTAAGTTACTCCATATAATAATAAGTGCTGGCAGGAACGCACGGATTAGTTCTCTATTTTCCTCATGAATCAAATACCGCACAGCGAAAATAATTCATACATATAGAACCCAACCCTCTTTGTTTGCATAGAAAGCGGTTTAAATGTACTTGATATTGATGGTGTATGTCCCTGTAGGGGTAAAAACAGTTACCACTGCTCGTGATGGAAATAGCAGTTGCTTGTATGGCGCTCTTTGTGCATCGCATATTCTTCTCAGGTTCGCTGCTACAAGTCAATCTGTCATCGGGAAAATTCTACGGTTCATGATTTTTCTCATTCTTTGCTCTAGGGCTGCCATCTTACCTGTCAGCTACAGATCGGTGATTATGATTCTGTCCCGTCGAATGAGATTTACAGACGGGAGGCATTTACTTGTGACGTGGATGCCCAAAGGGGAAGAGAACTTAGGAGCGTTCTATGACTACTTGAAATTCTGAAACAATTGAAAAAGTGAAACAGGTGATCATACCCCTTTTCATTGTTTCACTGCAAAATTCCTTTCTATAGCTATTTAGAAAAAAATGAAAAATGAAAGAGTGGAACACGATGGAATAAAGGGATGAATTGAATCACAAGGGGATAATCTCCCTGCTTTCGAAAATCACGAGACCATAAAAAGCTCTCCACCTCATCCATCATGACGTTGCCGAAAAACTTGCTCCCCGTCCTGAATATCCACCGCTTTAAGGGAGGGAATCCATGTCGAAATTTGAGTGTCTCCATAGGGCATAAGCAAAGAAGGTTGCAAAGGAGATTTTTTACTGTGTGAAACATTGCAGGCGTGTCAGTTATCGCAAATACTGTAATTTACAAACCGGATGGCAGAACTGATCGCGTTGTTCGTAATCGAGAAAAGTTCTACTTCATGATAATGCACAGTCTATCGGCGAAAGTCATTTTCATCGGTTTTACCGTGTCACTCGGCACCAATTTGATGTATTGTGTCAATTAATCTCACCGTCCTTGTCAAGAAGTAAGCTGAGAGAATCGGAAAAGGCCGTTACTGTATCAGTGGAGGTCATGCTATGTGTGACACTCAGAGTTCTAGCTGGCGCTAATTATCTTGACGTTAGGTGGCCGTACGGTATTGGGACAGCGACGACTTATCATGTTTTTAATCAGAAATTGAAGGCATTGAACGAAAAACTAGACTCCATCTCATTCCTACAATCAGAAGAAGAGTGTCAGCAGGAAGAAGAACGGTTCTGTCAAGAAAAAAAACCAACTCATGGAGTGGTTTCAGCTTTGGATGGTATAGCAATCGCAATACAGCAACCTAGACTGGTAGACACCCCTGACCCCCGAAAATATTATAATAGAAAAGTCTTCTTTGTCATTTCTGTTCAAGCTGCAGTCGGGGCTAACTAAAAGTTTTTGTTTGTATCCGCCAGGCACGCTAGTCCAGCACATGACTCTACTGCTTTTAGATCAACCAAACTACATTATCTAATTAGCTCTAACGTTATTCCGGAATGGGCTATTATTGCTGCTGATGATGCCTACCAGAACTCAGGACACATTTTAACACCGTACAGTGGTATAAGACTGTCACGGTCTCTAGATTCTTTCAACTTTTACCTTTCATCCTGTCGTATCGCCGTTGAGAAGGCGTTTGGAATTTTAGTTACAAGATTCGGGGTATTTTGGTCACCACTGCGGGTTTCTCTTGCTAAGGACACTCTGATAATTCTTTTTGCATGCAAGCTGCATAATTTTATTATAGATCAGTCGGCCCGTGTAGGTCATCTTTTGTCGCAAATAGCGGAAGAAAATCGAGTGCAGGGTGAGCCTGTGGTTCATTTGCAAGACTTACTACACACGAATCAGGAATTTGAACGCAATCGTAATCGTTCTAGGTAACAGTTCTAGGTAACAGTCTTCTTTATGAAACAGAATTGCCCAGAGATTGACCCAACTTGTCTTTATCCGTCCTTTGCGAAGAAAATAACACTTCAAATTGACCTCAAGATGCAGTTTTTGGTATGCTATCATATAAACTGTTGAGAATTTCATTGTATGTCTGCTTCTCTGTGTCATCTTCAGCCATCAACAACATGTCCTTTGTTTGTTTGATCGCAGAAAATAGAGACTGCAAAGATTTGCTCCGTGCAACAGCAGCTTCAAACCGAGCATTATCTCTTTCTGCTTCCTCTGATTGCCTTGCGGTCTCCGCATCCAGTGGCTTCAACTCGGAAGACAGGGCCTCCACACCTAAAACACTGATTTCTTGTCTCCCATTCTTGTGTTTCTTTGTGGGGGTACTTGATTCCTCATTTTGACGCACACCAGTCCCAACTCCTTCCTCCCACTTTGCATCGCTTTGCATGGCTCTCGTGGCCAGCGGAGCCAGCAGAGTGAGACGCTTTAGAAATCAATGTGCGTAAAGTACATATGATTTTCCGGAACTGTATTGAACAAAAGATTCACTGTCGCCATTTGCGCTGGCCTCATACTTACACATGCATGTGCCATACATGCTCTTAAACTGCGCAAACCTGCGCTTTAGAATACCCCATCTCTGTAGTGCGAATATTCTTTAGGGTATATTCCCTCAATGTCGCTGGCCGTCACCCCTCCGCTAAGGATTTCAATTGGTTCGGGACAAAATGAGGAATCATTGTACAGTGGCGCTATATGTTCAGTCCAAGGATCGACGAGTGTGGTGTTCAGTTCTTCTCTCGTTCTTGGTTCTATCGACTGTGTCCGTGCTACGGTCATTCGCGGATCCGCCAACACATGCAACAGACGAAAATATTCTGTCGCCTCAAAATATGGCTCTCGGGCGCAAACATATACATCTCCATTCACGAAAGGGGGGTGACCTACTTTCTTACAGCCGTCTTCAAACAGTGGCCAATCCTCTTTGATCCACTGCACTAACTCATCCTCATTTGTCAATTTAACCACCTTCACGATCGTTTGTTTTACACATTCAAGTATCGCTGGCGGCTCTCTTTCCCCCCACATCTCCTAAAATCCACCAACGACATTGCATTATGGAGGAAAAACCTCCTTCGCGTGAGTTTGGCGGCTATTATCTGCAGCTTCGTAGGCAATTTAGCTTTCCGTGCTCCAGTTATCTTAATAGCCCCTAGAATGTCTTTGCATAATGTCTTACTGAGTAACGATTTCCTGACCGCAGTTTTTGCAGATTCGAGGTCCGACGGTACAAAGCGCCTCGGGTCAACGTCAAGGTCTTCATAAATAAAATCGGCGCCGCTTTCGGCACGTGAATGGATCACTGCCGCACTGGGCTCTATGGACTGCAGACGGGGCCCTCCAAATGCAAACGTGTTTCTGATAGTACCTGCCTGTTGGTTTGAGGGCGAACCATCATCGTAGTCTGACAACTCCCTCCTAGCTGTCTGTGCGATGTCAGGCACTGTGGTCAGGGGTCCATTACTATGCGTGGGACTATTTGTTTGGTTCCGCAATTGTGGTGGAATTTGCGAAGATTCCGGTAGAATGGATGCTGTGGCGTTTTGAAGAGCTGAGGATTCTATTGAAGTGTAGAGTAGAGCAGGGACCACGTGGGGTAGATGGCGACGTAAAGTAGGTTCGGATTTGGAGAGTAGGTTGCAATGCACGGGAATAGCAGCGCAGCGGAGGTTGAGTGGGAGAAGTGAGTTACTGTCACGGATGGTCAGTGTGGAGGATAGCGAGGGGGAACGGGGAGTTGCAGGAGCGAGAAGAGAGAGTTGGAGGGATAACCTGGATAATGTGACGTATTGTGAGTGTAGAGCACAGTAGTTGGTAATGCAGGGGAATGGGGGCGAGCAGCGGTTGGGGCAAGAGAAGTGGTTTGGTGTGACGTTGATTTTGGTGTGACGATATTGATTGTGGAGGATGGATGATGTCGAGGCAAAGGAATGGAAGCGAGCAGGCGGTGCGGGTGACATGAGTGGCAGTGGAGTCGAAGAGAGTTATTACGAGATGCAGGTGGGTGCGAGTAGGAAATTTGCCTATTGTAATCAAGCAATGGGTGCAGGTAATGGGGAGATCTGGGGTAGTTTGATGGATAGTCAGTGGAAGGTATGGTGGATGGGGAAGCAGACAATTTGGGATGAGCAGCAGAAGCGGGTGTGTGGGGCGGCAACTGAATCGAAGAGATGGGGTATAACTGGATTGGGGTGAAGTGTAGCCAGTGCAAAATATAGTTGGTATGGAGGGTGTTAGATGGTGAAGCAGAGTAATGGGAGGGGAAAACCTATGCTCTTGTTGGGAGCGACGCGGGAGGCTAGCAGATGGTGTGGGAGAACCGGATGTGTGTGGCGTTTGGAAAATGGGAAGGGTAGTGGGTGGGGAACCTGAGGAATGGTTGGTATCTGCAGAAAAAGGTGTGGGGAGCAACGGCGACTGCAGAAGCTGTGCGGGAGAACTGGGTTTGTGTGTCGTATGGTGAGTGAGAAGGGCAGTGATTGAGGAAGCTGAGGAGTGGTAGTTATCTGCTGGTGCGGTTATGGGGAGCGTTGGTTGATGTGGGAGCTGAGTGGGAGGACTGGGTACGTGTGATGTATGGTGAGTGAGAAGGATGGCGCTTGTGAAGGAAGGATGGGGACTGCAGTGTGCCCGTTGATGGAGAGCGACCAAAAAGTGGGTGCGAGAGATCAAGTTGGAATGTTGGAAGTTGTTTCGTTTCTTTTTTCAAAGTGTGACCGGGAAATCTGGGATTTCCCGGTCAGGGTTTGAAATGCTGAAACAAACGTCGCCAGCTGGGCGTCCCTGATTGGCTTTTCATTTTAAATTTTTTCAATGTTTCACGTTTCAAATTGGTATAGAACGCCCCTTAGTTAAAGTCTCGAAACGTTAAACGTTTCAACAGAGGGTGCACGAGGCGTTTCTCCTTCTTGAGAATGCAGAACTACCCCTTCATGTCCCGGGCACTTTGCCCCGCTTGCAATTAAGACTGTTTGCGAGTTCTCTAGGCGTTCTGGAGGTGCCCTTGACGCTCACGCCAAACGGATTACGTTCTGCTCTGCCCGTCGATACTCTTTCGTCTCCGTCATAGGTCGCTACGAATAAGTTTTACTACTCAGTACAGTGTCGCCGCCTCCCTTCTAAGCCGCATGCCGTCTCAGGGCGACATAATTAATTTGAATTGAGCAATCAGTAATCCCGCGCATGTTATGGTAGCGCAACAAGCCTCTACTCCACAAATAACGGAAAATTCTCTTGCAATCACTTGAATTCTTCTGGACGAGAAGATTTCTTCTCTCTCATGGCAGCTAAATAAACTAAATGAACTCAGTGCAATGAACGATAAAACGGAGGAGATCAGGAAGGGATTTTTGCTTGTTAGATCGATTCATCTTTTGTTGTTCAGCTCCAACATGTTTGAAACTTCCATCGTAGAATGCCAATGGATGTTCATGGCTACCAGAGAAGCATTAGTTTTTCGACCTGAACAAAATAGAAGATGTAAATTGCACTTTATTATTCCCTTGAAGTACTGCACACAGTTCATTACAATCTTCCCCTTTCGGAAGCGATGCAGTGCTCCAGAAGAATTAGAGGGAATTGAGAGAAATTAGTCCCGTTTTCGAAATTAAACCCATAGCAGAGCTTTACCTTCGGGATCGTGTAAATTAAAACGTATATTCGTGAAAGTTAGAAAAACTCGTAGTATTTTGTATTCAAGGATTGGTGACACAGAGATTCATCGTCATGTGGTTCAATGCATCGCAGCGGATAAAAATGATCCCGCAAACATAACACTGGGTTGAATTTCTAAACGGGGAAAAACTTCGGATCTATTGTGCTACCATTGCAAACTTCCGGTTTGTATATATTTCTCAAGCTGATTTCCATATTGCAACGTCAGTAGTGTTCCTAAGTTCTTGAATATAATTAGCATTGACGAGCGTAGAGCCAGGATATAATTTGGCAAGATTCATAGTTCAGAATAGATCCTCCGATGACGCAGAGAATCTTACAGTACAAAAAGCCTATAATTAAATTCCTACCAATTGGTTAGGCCGATCCTAGTATAAGACTGTTTTCTTACTGATGCTTTACTAATTCAATCAACAACAGAAAGAGATCACTCTTGGAGGCTTCCCCTCCGGAGTTAAACTACCGTAGGGTGTTCGCCTCTTATACTAGTCTGACAGCCTAGAAGTAGGCAGTGACGACCTTTCGCGAATGATTTAGTTTGACTTGACTCAAACATTCGAATTGAAGTTCAAGCACTGACACTAGCTCATAGCTGTTTGTCATGCACAACTTCTATTACATTCAACCTCTCTTCAAGCATTTCGTCTGCGCCAAGCTTTCGAAGTTTTTGATGAGATCTGAGCAGTTTGGAAGCTTACTTTTGTCCATCTGGATGGCTTCGCTTGGAGTATCACCTTCATACCGTACCAAATACTGACTTCTATGGCTTCTCTTCCGACTATCCAGAATTGCTGTCAACGCTTGTTGTACTGCACCCTCCGCATCAATGAATACTAAAACGAGCTCTTTTGAGGCCTTTCTTCGACTAAAGCTGCGTTTTACGGATATAGAAAACACGTTATGAGCTTTTCTCATGGATGTCCGCAGTTTTATCTTGTACAAGACAAGTCCAATCACTTCCCTTACTGAAACGTTTACCATTAATTTTTGTTGCCACTTCTTAGCAATTCTTGCATTCCTTGTATAAATAGTACCTTACGCTTCAAGTGACACCAAATCTACAACCTGAAATTCCATATGCTTTTGAGCATAGCGCTTTGTCGGTAAATTTTCGCTAAATTGCTACTAGTAAGATATCCTTTGCAGTTTGACAAAAGGCTTGACGCCTCGCAATGCAGTATACTACTCCTGAGCAATTTGCGCTGTCCCTTGCAATGTTTCATGAGAGTTCAAATTCAGATATCCAACCAATTTTGATCTCAAATGGAGATACAACTGTGCTCTAATTAGCTGTAGAGTCGTAATGAAATTTTATTCCGCTTAACATACAGTGCTACTCCTCTGATTTGCTCTTACCTGTGGCCGAGCGTACACCTTATTCTTCCTTAGAATCTCAAAAATACGTTTCAAGGGTTTCTTATGTTCTTCGATATACTGACTGTAGATGAGCACGTCATCTAAGTACAAAACCGCATACTGCCCCTTATATTCGCGAAAAATATGCGCGAGTAAACAAAAGAATGCCGCAGGTGCATTGGTCAATCCAAAGTACAAGACTAGCTACTAAAAAGACTCATACCTCGCACGTATTGCAGTCATATAGCAATCATCTTCCATTAGACTAATCTGCTGGTAGCCTCGTATCAAATCAGTTTGTAAAAGTAACCTAGCCCCAGCTACCTGATCAATAATTTAATTTATTAGTGTTATTGGAGTAGCGTCAGTAATCGTGATCTTATTAAAGCTTTGGAGTCGCAGGCCAATCTAAGGTCCTTGTTCATTTCTTGTTGAAGAACACTGATGCCTCAAGGGAGAAAAAGATGGTATCAGGAGCCCCTGAGAGAAATATTTCTGCAACCGTTTCGTGATATTTTGAAGCTCTTTCGGCGAGAGTCTAGTGATAGATATGGTTGGGGTTGAGCGCCCAGTATAAGATCAATCTCTAATTTCATCCCGCGTGGCGGGAATAACCCATCCTTCAACTCCTCAGAAAAGCCATCAAACTCAGGATTACACTTCAATTCTTGTAAAATGGGACTATCCTTTGATAATCTTGCAGCAAACTAATGGCAGTCTCCCTTCTCAATATTTTTACACCTATTCTTTAGCGTTAATTGGTTAAAAATGAAATTCTTCGGAGACAGCTTTCTCTAGTAAATATCTTCATAGTAGTACCTTCCTTACGATGATAATGTTAGTCTTCCAGTGGATAGATGGGTTGTGTTCACGCATTCATGGCCGCCCTAGTACCAGAGTGGGAATCTCATCCTCCTCTTTCATACTTATGATTAGGATTTTCTATTCACTCATAAAGCTTTCAAAGGTCAATATGGCAAAAATTTTACCTATTACCTTAGTTTTTGATGAACCAGTCAGTTCTACTTCGACTCCAGCGATATCATCTACTGTCAATTGTAAGTGCCTTGTGCTCTATACTGATATAAAGTCGTGCGATGCATAGGAATGCAAGCCCTTCTTCACTGGATGACTTGTCAGTTTCCCATTGTATATACATCTATCTTCTCCTGCATATTTCAATACAGAAAGGTGAGATAATACTTCCGATTTATTGGACTCAATAGCCACAATTCCCTGCAGCAATCTCTCTTTTCAATTTATAGGGGTTCTTCCCCTCCTACAACTTCTGTTTGCAAGAGTGACTGAGATATCTCTATCCCTTCCTATCACATTTAAAGCACCGGTATTTCTTTTGCTACAAACATACCTCTTCATTTTTAACTATTCCCCAACTAATAGCCTTGTTGTCCTTTGTGCTGTTCTTATCTTTTTTAAATTCCCGCCGGACTGCTTACCCTTCTTGGTCTTATTTTCATTGAAATTGTTAGGTGCTTTGAACCTTGTGGTTGTTATTAGAATCTGCCTCCCCAGCAAGCGTGAAAGATAATTTCAAGGTTCGAGCATAGTCATAAGTGGGTTGCATATACAAGTTCCAAGACAGATCCATTAGCCTCGATTTTGGAAACATTTCCGAAAACTTTCTTTCATACAACCTAGTAAGAGTTTTCAAGAAACAGATGTATGCTTCATTATTTGGTGAACCTCACAGCTTGACGAGATCTTCAAATCTCGCAATTTGATCATCCATCGAACCACTTTTTTTGAGCCAAAACTCCATGGATATAATACAATCTTTGGCAATCTCATAGGCTGGAACAAACTCTTTGAACATTGCATCTTGTAGGTCATCAATAGTCTTTGGCTTACTACCATCCCTTTTTAGGCGCATCATCCAAGTTGCTACTCTTTCCTGTAAATGACACTCTGCTAAATCAAGCAGTCTCTCATCTGGATAGTTGCAGAGTTTTTCGTACTTTCTGATGCAGCGAAAGAGATTAGAGACATTCTCAGATCTCTTGTCTGAAACGTTTCCCGAAATTTTTGGAACTGGGGGATCTTTCATTGGGCTTGGCATTCCTCACTCCCTTTTATTTGCTGAGAGTGTGTGCTCACCGTCTCGTGCAACGCCTGAAGTTCATCCCTTAGCTGGTACTTATGTGCTGCATCTTTCACATCACTAAGATTTTCTTCTTAAGCACTCTAACCCCTCGTGAGGTGGAACATCTCGAAGTGCTTATTTGATTTTTCCTTTCAAGTTTTTGCGATTCTGCCAAATTTAAGAGGAGGCTCTTACTGATGCTTTACTCACTCGATCAACAACAAATAACGATCACTATTGGAGTTTTCCCCTCCGGAGTTGAACTAACGCAGGTTGTTTAACTCTTACACTAGTTTGACTTGCAACAAGTAAGCAGTGACTACCTTTCGCGAATGTTTAAGTTTGACTTGACTCAAACATTCAACTTGAAATTCAAGTACTGGTACCCGTTCCTAACTGGTCGCTCTTCCCTATCTGTGTTACACCTGGGTTTCGAGATGTGAAGGTTTGGATAGAAATTAGTGGTGAGCGAGTGATTTCGTGGATGATGGACGTACCTGAGAGGTCTGGAACTGGAATGCTGCTGGATCGCATTGATCGAAGGCAAACACTCGTTGAGCAATTCGAAAACAGGTTAAATTGAGATAGTAAGGTGAATATGGCAAGTCGGAATGGTAGTGAAGCCTTGCTTGAGTAAAGAAAGAATTCACGTGGATTTTATGTGATGTGAGATGCCTTTATTGAGACAACTTTGTTGAACATGTAACGTTGTGTAAGGGGAAAAAAGGGGGGTTTCTTATTGAGATTTATAGATTGGCTGGAACCCATGTAGAGTTGTAAATGTGAATGTTAGATTAAGTACATGTACCGATGGTCGAAGCAATGTACAAATGATTGTGTCGAATGCTAGCACCAGCAACAGTCTACCAGGAAGTTGATGGGATGCCAGCCAGCAGACAAGCAGCGTTAAAAGTTACTGCCAACGCCGAGTGTCGCTGTAGAAGAAAGAAGAACGTTGTGTAATGCTAATAGGTTGTACATGCTAACAGGTAGTCCTTGAGTGGGCGCAGGGTCGTATGGTGATAGGTCATTGGCGCTGATAATTGTTGACTATTCAAGCAGTCGGCAAGGGTACAAGAGTAGATGTATTGTTTGTAGACGAGGTAAATACCGTGTGATTTAACTTCGAGGGCTTCCAGTAGGAGTTAGTGCATAGCGGTGGATTTAGTACCTGGAAGGATTATGGACCCTTTTGTCGTTATTCAGCAATTGAAATGCACAGGCGAAGTAGAGACGGTAGCAGAGAATGTTTGGCAATTTCAAAAGTGTTACGAATTTATATCACCATCCTGGCTTTGGTGTTCAGTAAAACCCGAAACCGTGTCTATACGATTTTCATAATGATCGAGGGGAAATAGTGCCAGCCGATAATTTGTGTGGACTGTGCGAGGCGTAAATGACTAGACGCATCTATTACGACCTTGCAGGCCTGTGCAGCATAGATTGCGACGGTTGTTTCCATCACACTATGTTAGGGAGAGACAAGGGGCGCTACTGTAAGCAGTTTGTCAGGGGTGGTGGTAAACATTACATCAGTGCCAATATTGGCACCGTCCGCACTGGCGCTGGAACGCTATCTTACTGTACTGTACTGTACATATGTACAGTGCTTTACTTTGATGCGTCGATACCTGGGTATGCATTGCATTGAACCCGACATTGGAGAATTTTGCATGCTAGCGTTGATTTCGCTGCGTCGCTTTGCACCTAACATGAGAAAATTTTCGCAAGGGTTGATTTCGGTACATTGCCGGTATCTTGAGGCTTGCTGTGACGGCAGCAGTCTATAACTACAAACAGCGCTCGAGATACTGACGTGGGGTGAATCAAGGTCATAGCTTTTACCCTTTTCCCTAAACCGGCAGCGAGAGATCCGCTTGGAAGCATACACAGTGTATAGGTACAATGTTTATGTGAAACTCCTATCCGTGCTTTTTTGTTTTCTTTTTACTCCCCGACGATCGCATCAAGAAGTGTTTTGACAAACCTGGACTGCCCAATGTAGTATAGGAACGTAGCAACTAGGCTGAATTATGGGAAGGGCCAGAGGAGGGGTTGCATGCTTGAACATGACGGGTTGCATGACAGTTCCGTAAGGGCCTTCAATCGGGATTTGCAGCAATGATCTATGCCACGTGTGAGTTACTGCAGAAGGGTATTCTTGTACAGTACTGTAGTTGTGGCGTCCTCTTTTGATGTGTAATAAAAGTTTGACTGTTTGTTCTTTTTATTCCATGCAGACTTGCGATTTACTTAAAATGGCAAAGATTTACTATAGCTACCGTACTGTACAAAACAAGGGTACAGTATTGTGCCATCGAGGACAGTTGGGCACTGTACTGTACAGTACCGCAGAGCAGTACAGTATACCACCCACAACCACTTACTGATTTGTCGATGGCATTGGAGGCACTGAGGCCGCCGCCGTACCAGTTGGGTAGGCACTTCTGGTACCGTACAACGGTGTTCTCATTGTACAGTGCAGTACAGTATCTATTGTACCGTACAGTACAGTACAGAGTTGTACTACACTGCGATGTTTAGGTTGCCAATTTCAGTCATAATACACTAATCGATACTGTCCCTGGTGTCATACTGAGTGCCAAGCCGTCCGCTCTTATTTTTTCAACAAGCCGCCCCGCCACCTTCATCATCGCCGCGTCTTTCGTTTCCCCAATTGCGTACAGTCCTTTGAAAGCTGTACAGCTTCTCGCTGCCACTGCAAGCCACGCCCCGTTTCGCTCATAACCGGACGCAGGTCATCCCAGTGCACACCTCGTCTTCGTTCCGTTCGCCCCACCACCTTTTCTCGCTCTCGCTTTCTTCACCAAACTACAAATCACTCAACCCACATTTACCCACTTCCCGCGCTTTACTTTGCGCAATGTCGACTTCCAACCCCAACCGGCCCACCCGTCGCTGGGACCGTCTCCGCCTCTTCCGTCACCTTCGCCGTCGAACCCACTCCCCGTCCCCGTCCCCGGCCCCACACCCACACCCACCTCGCCCACATCTTCACCTTCCTCCTCGCCCACGCCTTCGCGTCCTCTTCCCTCCTCTGCTACCCGTCGTTCCGTTCGTCGTCATCGTGCTCGTCGTGCCACCAGTTCTGATCCCCGTCTTTACTCCGACGAGCGTCCTGTGGTGAGCGGCGCTTTACGTTACCGTCGTCCCGATCTTGACTCCATTGATGACTCCAGGTTGGATAGTCAGTCCTCTATCAACTCTGGTCTGGCCGAGTTTGAAGGCCATCCGGATCGTCATTGGGTTGCCATGGTCAATCGCCTGTTTGACGAGTATAACGCTGATCCTAGGGGACCCTTGCCTCAAGATTTACATGCTTCCTCTTTGTATCCTGGTCGCTTACCGCCACATGGTAGGCATCGAGTTGCGATGGGGGTTCATAACGCGTATTATATAGCTGGCGCAAGAAGGCAGGCTAGGCACTCGCATTTGACGACAGAATTGGAAAGGGAGTTTCGCTGGAGTTTTAGGACAGTGCGTTTCACCCCTGATGGCAATTCTAACAGCTATGACTTTGCCGCAAGTGATGATCAGATTGAGGCGTTGCCGGCATTTGTTATGGAGAAGGGTGAGAAAAGATCGATACCGGAAATCTTTGCGAGTATGGGCTTTGGAGGGGCGATCGTGGACAGTGATGGGAGGATGACGATTCCACTGGCGGCTCGCCGTCAAACACGGAGTGTGCCATCTGTTTGTCAGAATTTGAGCCCGGTGACGAAATAACGCTCTTGCCTTGCGGCCATTTCTTCCATTTGACGGGTGTGTGAGAGAGTGGTTGAGCAATCATGCTAGGACATGTCCAACGTGTCGTGCTGACATCTGTACAAACACGGCGAGCTCAGACGGCCTGGCAAGTCAGTCGGCAACCGTCGGGACCTCTGAGGATATCTCCTGAGATCCCGTTATGCGGAGGGAACGGTGTTGGTGGAATGGTGGCAGGTTGATGGCCGCTGGGGTTGCCGTTGGCTCCTGTTTTAGTTGCCGCGATGTCTGACTGTGGATGGATTTTATCGGATAACATCGTCGAGGAGTTAGAGGCACGACGCGGTGCCAAGAAGCTACCAGGTGAGGGCCGTGAGTGCGGAACGTGGTAGTTTGTTTTCTTACGACAGAGGCATTTGCGGCGATTTGTAGGACAGTTTGTAGATTTGGGTTGGTAGTTTGATGAAGAGGAAAGGAGTGAGGTGGTGTTACTGAGGACCTAAGAGTTGATACCCAATGGGAGATGGTTGCAGGCTTTTGAAGATGAATGCAGCCGCTGATGTGAATTGCTCTTGAGAGTAGGATTGCTCGCGCGAAGCTTTGAATGTTGGTCAACATTTGCCTGTTGCAGTTTGGCACCCTGATAACTATTCCGAGTTCACGTGATGAGAAGTTTTGCCTTGTGTCATGAGAAGTTGATGACAAGCGTCATTTTGAATTATCGAGTTGCCACGGAAACAATGGCTCGTGGTTGGTAAAGGAGATTATAATGAAGGCGTTTCCATGTCGCTCCAGCAGAGCAGGTGATATGTCCACTGGCAAGTAGCGATGTATAAGAATGAAAGCATGCAGAGCTCGTAGCTGCTGCTTCTGTGTGACTCATTAGGTAGATTCCATTACTTTTGTTGCCTTTTTCCTAAAGTTTCTTTCTTGAAAGGAATGTAGCACATGCGAGCTCTTGAAACTCTAGAGGGACCAAACTGTTATAGGATTAGATGGACAGAGTGGTACGTTACTCTGCTCTTAACTGACATATGCCTCTTGCACCACCAGCATCTCGAGACTTATTTGTCATCGATAGTGCGACACATGCTTGGTTACTCTAGCAATCGGTTGGAAGGTTGGGAGATGAGGCGGTTATTCTTGCTATTGAAATTTAGTATAAGATCTATTGAGCGGTATTCTGGAACCTGGTACGAAGCCCACAACATGGCATTGATCGTGTGGTGACGGCAGCGACGGTGACGGTGACGAGGAAGTGGCCCGATAATTCCATACTGGTTTTCCCAAAAGCTTCGATCTTGATTTAAAATTTAAAATTTTAGACCAACGTTTTCCTTCAAGGCTCGATGGAAGTTAACTGAGTTGCAGCAAGTGCGATAAGAGAACTGTTTCGAATAACTAGATTAGGTTAGGAGAATGCATTGCGCCAGTTTGCCTAGGCCGACGGTAACACTGTGATTAACTGTATTTACTGTACAGTACCGCACAGTGCAATTGTCAGCGGACTTTTATCGGGTAATGAGAATTTTACTGCATTGTCAAATTAGTTCAAACTTCCAACTCTCTTTGCGGTACACTGACTACCCATCACGATTACCAATCGTGGGTGTAAAGAGGGAATACGTATATTTTGCAATTTAGTTAGTCTTGGAGTACAGTACAATACAGTACACCAAACACTGCAATTAGATCTGAATTACTTTACCACAGACATATGCAGGTGCAACATGCAAACGTAGTCTTGAATACCCCACTGTAACAAACCTAAAACAATTAGGTTTGAATAGGGTGGCTAAACTCTGCATGTTGTGGGGCGCGACATAATACAGACGCCGCACTCGTGGACCAAATCGCATAACTAAGCTGCTGATAAAGCCGAGTCTTCACTCCTCCCGCCGAGCATGCGCTGCGGGTTGCGACAGCGGCCGCGTATTCGTCGATTACCTTCGACGTCGTCGCAGAAGGCGATCCAAGTGAGTCGAAGGCTAGCGGCACAAACTTCCATCCCAGTTTTGATCGTCCTGGAGGGCTTCACCGGGGATGGCCGCTACTTTGCTGGCAATCTCCCTATTTTTCCGTCTTTCCGCTGCATTGGCAACGGCACGCGCCTCATGCGCTCCAATGGACATGAACCCCTCTTGGAATGGCAATGTTACTGTGACGTCTTACGCTACCGGGAGGGGCGGCAGGGTGTGATCTCTTCCGATCTCGGGTACACTAGAATGTCGGCAGGCCGTGCATTCAGTCCGGGAAGTAAGTATTTCACCTCATATTGGACGCCGACTCCTGCTGATACTGAACGCATTAAACTTCTTCTGCTTTGAACAGTTGTCGGCCAAATACCTTCACCACGGCATACTGCCGGTTAGTCCATCCCAGGCATTTTTTGCAATAAAATTTCGAACCTCAGATTTCAGGCATTATTCATCAATTAAGTTGGTCCAGTTAAAATCCGAACCCAACCTAATTAAGGTATAATTCAAAAAATAGAATGGGCCAATCTAAAATCTTCAAAAAGCTAGAAAATCAACACTTTTTACTTACATCTTCGGCATCTGAACAATCATCAACATCCTTGCCTCGAAATAATCCTGATGGTTCGCGACAATCGCCGAAAACATGAAAATTTATAACCGGAAACATAAAAAAAATATAAAAAGAAGCCCTATTTCCACCGTTTGTGAACCAGAAAAGCCGATTGGGCAGATTTATGTTTAGTTTTGCTGTATGGTTTTCGAGAATTTTACTGAGAGGGGTAGTTGTATGGCATTAGTTGTCACTGCACAGTACAAAACAGTACGGTGCTGTAATTATTTTTACCGATTTGTATAATTCAACCGCAAAAATTGCAGAAAATGTCTCCCGCTTTTGTATCTCCGTACAGTCATTAAATTGTGGTTAAAACGCATTGTTGTTACACGTATCGTTTTTCTGACTAAAGATGAACTGTTTTTTATATATTGTGCCCCCACGAAGGTCGAGATTCAGAAGAGGAGGACTACTTATAGTGTAACAAAGTTCCAGGGAAGATGAAAATGCGGATAAAGACTAATTATTCATATTCTATAAACAGGTGTCCGACTAAATGATAAAGATGCAAATTGGTAGGAGTGATGTGCAAGATGTAGTGTAGCATTCAAGGGACATGACATCGTCAGTCGAATAAAGTGCTGGACTGCAATATTTTCCCTCAGTCGATTGAACCAATTTGCAGAGAAAGAATCACGGTGAGTCACGGATGACCCATTGTTTAACGGGAGGCGCGACGATCCTGTTATCAAGGATATTGGTGAGGACGGGGTTCTTTCTCACTTTTGTCACCGCATCAGTGGGGTTGTGTTCCGATCGTATCCAAGTCACATCCTGAATGTCAATCCGAATATAGGCCTCCCGCAGAGCCTGAATGTCGATTATGAGGCGCTTTTCTGATCTGTGGAGTTTTTGGAAATGAAATCGAACAGACCTTTACAATCTGTGTACACAAGGACCGGAATATGGTGGTCGAGGAGTTGTTCGAGATCGTGCTTCAAATTAAGTCCGAAGTCCATGCCGTCGGCAAAAGCGTGCGTCTCCCTACCCAGTACTGAACGAACAGCGCGGCTACGCTTTGGCGACGAGTAATGTAGGATGTTGCGGCTTTCAATCTTATCACAGGGGAGAATGAGGTAGCCAAGTTGGGTGGTGAGGTCATGATTGTCTCCAACGAGCCGTCGGTGTAGATGCGCAAATATGTCAATTGCCTATCTAGCGTTCGTTGGCGTATACTGCAATCGGGGTGCTTCTGCGATTGTCTAATAGTGGATTTGATGCTTTTGATAGCGTTGGGGCAGAAGCGATCATCGGTAACTTGTGTGTATTTATTAACGGCGCAAGAAATATCCGAGCGGGTGTGAGAAAGCCACTGTAGTCGCCGCCATAGGGAGAGGAAATCCTTGTATGATGCGTAACCAGGTAGCGGTCTGGGTCGGGAGATATATTCAGACTGGTGAATGAAGATACCTTGAGATGTAATCTCGATTTGAACCCCGGCAAATTTGAAGGTATCGAACTCACGAGATATGTATTTGAACCTCTGCTCTGCACGGGCTGTGGAGTCGAGGAAAGCGGTGGTACTTGCGTAAATTTTATTGTCAACATATACTCCCGAAGGGCCTTCTAGTTCACCAAGGAGACGTGTAAAAAAGCGGCATATTTCGAGGGCAGTTTGGGACAGGTGATGATCATCCTTCATGTGAAGGATGATTCTGGCATCCCAGCAGTCGCCTACGTCAGGTAGGCCATAAAGCGGTTTGAAGAATCGGAGTAGATTCCCTTTGTCCAATTTGAACTCCTTGGTAGGTTTGATATAGATATAACGTGTGTTCGATACTTTATTTTGCTTCCTGCATGGCCGTTGAACCCAAACTATTCTGTCAAATGTGCGGGTAACCACGTATGGTCCTTTCCATACTTTGTCCACCTCTTGGTGGACATAGACATTGTAAACTGGGTATATAATGTAATTAGATACCGGAGGAAGTTTAGCCTTAAACGCTCGTGAATACGTAGTTTTGCTGTAATGTCGGCCATCTCCAGTAGAGCGGTTTGCGTAGCCCTCATTCTGTCCAGTTGGCGAGAAACTGTGAGAAATTTGGCGGTAAACGGGGAACCGCGCCGAAAAAAGGCAGAGAAGGTACGAGTCCTTCCGGTCCCACCGCGTCGTTCATAGATTTGATTACTGGTTGTATAATGATGTAAGGAGGGGTAGTTAGGACTTCTTCCTTAATTTTTTTTGTATATGCGTCGTAGTGAGGGATGGTACTTCTCACCAGCACCAATAGCGTTATGTGACTCTACCCCGGAGAATTGTAGTTCGATTCCTGCCGATGATGCAAGGGATTGGAAGTATCTACTGGTGAAGGCGCTCTCTTGGTCGAGGCGTATCTTATCCGGGTAGCCAATGTATGCTGTAACCCAGAAAAGGAGAAATGGGTTCCATATAGATGCAGTCGATTTGTCATGTAGGAATATAGCGGCAGAAAAGTGGGTGTGCGTGTCCACAAAATGGAGAGCAGATTGACTATCGATCCACACGAGGTCCATGGCAAGTTCGTGGTTAAATATGTACTTGCCTGAGGGCATAGTAACACGAAAATGATGAGGCCCCTTGCTATGTTTGGCATAAGTGTGGCACGTGGCAGAAATTTCTTTGAGCATTTGGAGAGTTTTCGGTGTCATATTCCCATGTTTCGCACGTTCAATAGGTTTTAGAGTTTGGATGCCGAAGGGTGCCAGAAATGATGGCATAACCTCTTGGTTTCGGATCTCGTAAACTCTGTTGTGTATTTGTGCCATGAAAGGTACACGCGGAGAGTCTTGTCGAATGATTGGCATGTGCCATCCGTAGCTTTTCCTGTATAGTTTGTTGTCTAATTTATCTGCAACTAGGCTTTGGGAATCCAGGAAGTCGAGATCGATATGAAAAGATATATTTGCGTTGATTACATCTACTGAAAGATGGATGCATGAGGCGTCTGGAGTCCGTATGCGGATGATCATTTGTCCGAGGTTCATGAAGGAACTGTCACAGAATCGCAAGGCGTAGTGAGATGGTGTCAGCTGCGACCGAGTTTTCAAGAGACGGCATAGTGCTTTAGCTTGTCGGATTCCAATACAAGACTTTTGTGCGCCTATATCGAGACAGGCTCCGAGGAAGCCGTGCTGTGCCGGGTTCCGGTTCTGGAGGTCAGATACGTTATAGTAGACTCTTTTGACGATTCGGTTTCCGAGTATTGCAGTTTGTTTCGTACGGTTTAAGCGACGTCCTGTAGTGCGTCTGAGTAGTCGGGATATTTTTCTTCGTCTGGTGGAATTTGATTGCGGAGCATGTCGACTCGACTGGTGTATGCCCCTCAAACAAAAAACGAGTTGCTTTTATCCAGAAAACCGTCAGGGTTGTGGTTTTTCGGATTCTTTTCGGAGAATGTGACGTAGAGAACTTTCTCAGGGTCTTGGAATGATTCAGTGGGAGACAGGGACGACTTGTCGAGGTTAACGGCCGTGCTTTTGGGTACTTTGATCTTGTTTCTAGCGTCTGTGTTGTTGTTTGATTCTGAATCTGTGTCTGTGTCGTGATGGTTATGTTCGAGTTCTGAGTTGATACTATCGTTCTCGTTGAGTTCGCTATTGCTGTGATCACTTGTCAGAGAAATTCTGTCGAATAGGGCGTCCGACTAGAAGTTGATGTGATCTGATTGTTCCGCGATGAGATTCTTCAACAGCGAATTGTTTCACCTTTCGGTTTGTCCTTAGAAATTTGCTTGATCCGAGCTCGCATGATGCGTTCTTCGTCTCTCGTTTTGTGTTAATTGTGTTTGTTGTTTCCTTCGCGACCACAGTTGTAACAGGCTTGTTTACCATTCTGATATCTGAGATGTTGGCGACGAGGTGCTCGTGGGTCGCGGCAATATCGGGCCTGTCCTTGGAACCATTCCACTGCTTCGGTGTGGCCATAACGTGATTTAATTTTTTGTCCCGTGTGTGTGTATTTGTGCTAGTGCTCGCCTATACCCTGCAGTTTGTTTCGGATCTGTTCGCTTTGTTTCACGGAAACTAATGCGTCCAAAAAAGTTTCATATGTGTTATGTTGTGTGAGAGCTGATAGGATCGTCAGCCTAATCTTCGTACGGACTTAGGTATTTGCGTTTTTACGAATCTTTGTTTTGACCGACTGGGCATTGTGGAACGAGATTTTAGATGCGGTTTGCTAAGGCTTGTAGAGCTTTCACTTCGGTATCTGTCCAGTTCTCTATTTCGATGATTCTCATGTATCAAGTTCATCCTCATTGGCTCTGATACGAGTTTCGCTTTGGTACTTGTTACGAAGTGTGCTGACAATGCTACGCAAATCATTGATATGATTCATATGGTAGAAGTGTTATTGCAAAAAATTACCTTTTAGCATGATACGGACATTTCCAGCTTTTTAATCGGCTTTGACATCGTTGATGCGGCAAAATGGTCGTATTGGATAATAGCCGAGTGCAAATTCTCGTGTTTTGCACCCCCAATTTGAAAGAATCATTTTTGTAGCATGCATTGAGTTTAAAGAACTCAGATTGTTGGATGTTTGGCTGATTGTCGAAATTGAGTCACCGGGTCGGATTGTTTTGTTCTTGGTGAATATTCTGGAGACCGGTTGTTCGCTCAAGTTAAGGAGTGACCATTCACCCCCGTTGTACCAAACCCCCGTCACGAAAAGCTTCATACCGTGCCCATACTTGTTTTAGCCCTTGTATATATTGGTTTTCGAACCCTATGGCTGCGATGAATCTGATACGGACTAGCTTTTTACGTATTCGGGGATAACTAAATCGTGGTCCTCAAGGCTGATCAGTTCGAATAAGGTGGCTTTACTAATCACTTGTATTCTGCTGAATTGTCAAGTTGATAACTCAGTTTGAATTTTATGAAGAACTGCATCTCCGCGGATTTTAACGTGAATAACATCTAATGCCAAAAAATTGATTGTCAAGTCTTTTTCTGGTTTTCTTGGCATAGATTTGTTCTGTTTTAATTGCTGTGGTACCCTTACGGTTCGGAATTGACGGAGGCTGGAACATTATCCGCTTTTTAGGTAATCTTGGTTGCTGGATGAGGTTTGTAACTGATGTTGAGCCTGTGATAGAATTGATGATATTCTGATATATTAAGTGATGTCAGGGTTGGAGGTCAAGGTGGGGATGATGCTGTTTGGGTTTGTGTTTTACTGATTTGTTTGGAGACATGTTTATTGATGTGACCTGGGTTGCTGTCTGCTTGCTCGCTTGCATTTCAATTTAACGTTCTTTCGGTGAGTGGGTAAAATATTTGGGATTTCATCTTTCTTGTTCTGTTGAGATCAGTTTTTTTATTAACTTAGTCTTTTGAGCAAATATACACTCTATGCTGTCATAGTCATATCTTAAGTGTACTGCAGTCGACTTGACGATCCTTCACCTCCATTGCAAAGGCAATTTGCTCAGTGCAAATTGATGCTTGTAGAATGGGTTAAAATTTTCACGCCTAAGCGTATTCCGGAATGTGGTTAAAACGTATTGTTTAAAAACGTATTGCTTTAACCCGTTTTGTTCAGATGACTAACGATGAACTGTTTTATATATAGTGCGCCCCCCCACGAAGGTCGAGATTCAGAAGAGGGGGACTACTTATTGTGTAGCAAAGTTTAGGGAAGATAACAATGTGGAAAACGACTGATTATTCATATTGATAAACAGGTGTCCGCTTAAATGATAAAGATGCAAATTGGTAAGGATGATGTGCCAGATGTAGGGTGTTATTCAAGGGACATGGCGCCGTCAATCAAAGTGCTGGATTGCAGCATTAGTCGAGTTATCGAAAGCAGGCATTCCGGGCTTCTGTGAGCCTTCCCGGCGCAAAGGAATGGGTCTACTGTGCTCCGGCCCCGGTCTTTAGAATAGTATTGAATGCCATTGATTTTCAGTGTGGCTGCATTACCTTAAAGTCCCGCTTTTCGCCCCGGACACTCCATACCCACGACAAAAATGCCTTGAGGTGCTCGACTGCTTCGGGATCATCTCGTGCCCTCCTACATAGCGGGCACCGAACCAAACGACTCGAACGTCACGCCGTCCTCCTCGCTCAAGACGTGCAGATAGCAGCCCGTCACCCTGACATCAAGCAGCAACAGGGGCTTCACCACACACGGGCGGATATCCAAGCAATGGGTACAGTGGAAACCGTGGAACGGACTTTTTTGACGTCACGTTTGTCAGTCCTCTTGCGCCTTCCAATAGGAGAGTGCGTACTTTCAATCCACTAACCTTTCTCAATGCAGCAATTTCCGCCAAGCATACAGAAGGTATGAACCCTTGCTTGCGACTTCTCCAAGAGGAAGGCTTGTGCCTATCTCCAATATCCACCCTTGGGCTGGCACCCAGAGGCGTACGCGATGCTTACCGACGTCGCACGGAACGTGCCTTCTGAGCATTGCAGACCGATGGGAAGGTTAGAGCGGTGCTTACCGAAAGGCATGCTACCGCGGCTGCCATATCTAACGCGACATGCCTGCTCGCTGGTATTGGGCCGGCCGTGTAAGAGAAGTAATTTAGTGTTACCAATCAGCGTGAACTAATCCGCACAACGCAATACAGAGCGGCGTTGATAGTACATACTGTGTGAGAATTGGTCGCGATGATGCCTCTCTACAGGCTTTCCGTCGGCCCTCAGCGGCCTGGTATTTATCGACCCTCAGCGTCATAGATTCCGCCCGTCCAATGCACGTATAGTACACGACGGCGATTACTCTTAAGTACAGTAAACTACAACTGTACTATAGTCACTCTATTTGACGGTCCTTCAGCCGGACCCGGCTTGCCCCACCTGGGCCAACTTATAACTGTACACAGCGCCGCACATAAGAAGTCTGCAACATACTGTACAACCGACCACATCTTCCATACATTAAAATAACCCAAAAATTTCGCTTTAATCGAGGCGAATTTTTCGGGAAATATGCACTAACGGGTCCAGGCTTACAGTTGGGAGCTATGTGGGAAGTCAATGTTAGGCGCATGCAATGGTGCGCGAATAATTTTCGCCATAGCAAGACGAACCAAATTACGGCGCTGAGGCGCGGGCAGGTGCGACGACGAATAACCTACGTGGAAGTATGATGACGGCGAGCGTTGGCCGGAAACCACTCGTAGCGAAAACGGGCAGAGAAAAAGAGATCTTTTCTTTCAAAGAGTTCAGGAGGGGATCATGCATGAGCCCCGTCTGGAGATTTGGTGGTGGGATATGTGCGCAGTTTTTCGGTGATTCAGCATGACGCGGTGTACGGTATTGTGGAACAAGTAACGTCTTAGTTCAAACTGTATCTGGCGGTAAACCGACCATTCGGCTAAGATCCAACCGGATGTTGCACTTTGGCCCCGTGCAGTGGGGTGCGAGATAGGGTAGACACGGCTATGGACGACCACATGAACTACTGAGGCGCTGGTAAGTGAGCCAACGAATCGCATCATTGGAAGTGAGGTCTCGGCGAGCTATACGAGGGAAATTCATCCAGCAGTTGGGTGGCCTCTGGATCGGGTAAACTCAGAGAATCGATGGCTATGAGGCGGAAATTGAAATAAGGGTCGCAGTCTAGGCAATCGGAAGGGGGCGTCAGGTGGTGTGTTAGCTTGCGTTCCAGGTACCTGAGCTCGTCCCGGTGGGCGAGGCGGCTCCACCGGCAGCTTGGGTGAGCTTTGTTGTGACGATAGCCTTGAATGGGAGACCGCAGTGATATCGACGGCAGTGAGGCGGGGCGGGGGGTCATTGGTGAGGGAGATAAACGCTTTATGTGTTCAAGTACCTGCACTCTGCAGCAGCGGTCATGTCCAAGGTGGCCTGCTTGTTGGTTTGCCTGAAGGTAGCCTTTTGGGAGCGTAGATCCTTCCCCATTACTGTGTCGGCATACCTTTTGGATTCGATAGTGGTTGTCTGGAAACCATGGGATAGATCGATCTATCTTCCAAGAGTAAAACACCCAAACCTTATCCCCTCTGCAGGTAGTGAGCGGGGAGGGTCAGATGGTGGACCAGTGTTTTCCACGGGCCCCAGTCTCGTACAAACGCCGAGACACGTGTCTTGAAATCAGAAAGGAGGTGCTTCCCGCGACGATCAGCTGTACAGTTGCTGAGATCATGAAAAGCCTGAAGTCCAGTTGATCCGATTTGCCCGAAGATTATCGATGGCGATAGGTAATACTGGGAAGAGAAATGTGCCCTCTCGAACTTGACCGAAGACAGGAAGACTAGGAATGCACAAAGGGGTGAATGCACGTCTATCGTGTTCCCACTGGCCTTGCACCTCTTACAACTAACCCAAACAATGATAGCTTGATGTTCCGGATGAAGACGCACTCACTAGCAACTACGGTACCTATTTGATTGACACCGAGGCGTCTCTAAAATAAAAGTATCTTATTCGATTTGTAGCAGGTTACTACCTTCGGCATGACGTGGTATCCTATGGTGTTTCTTTTTCAGCGTTCGGCCCGGGTCAGTGGTGAGCGACCTCCATCTTCTTGGTTGCGATATGGCGAGAAGTGAGGGCTGACAGTGGTCACATCTAGTCCCTGTACGGTGGGGGCGAACAAAGGGTCGCCGGTGAGGAAGTTCAGCGCGGGCTGCTCGGCTGGGCTCTTATAAAGGTCAGTGGTAAAAAGCCGCTCCCGAAATACAATGAGGGAATGGCAGGGCTTGTACAGTCGAGGTATAGAATATCCGAAGACGTTTGCGGCGCGCACTGCACCCATACTACCCTTGCAGGTTGTTGCGTGATGGCTCATGGTGTCGAGGAGAGGACGGTGCACTATATTCACCTTCAAGGCAGTAGGCAGCACTGGAGGCCGCAGAATATTGGGAGGCCTAAGCGAAGGTAGACCATCGTGCGCCTATATTTCCCCGAGGTGTATATATCGGTGGGCATGGGGGCTGGGAACAATGAGGGTCCCATCATCCGGGTACCATGTGTGAAGAGGAAGAGCGTGGAAATTGGATTGCAGGCCTTGCACATGGGAGCGGCCGGCAATTGCGAGCGCATATGCCGAGTGGGTCCCCCTGTTGCCTGCCAGTTCGACTCCATATGATGCGGCGGCCGAAGAAGAGGCGGGAAGGAGCCCGTAGAAGAAGTGGACCCAATGTGCGGCTGTAGGAATGAGGCGGATAGCCTGAGGAAGAATTTCGGAACGCTCAGTGGATTTAGGGTCTCGGGCCTCAACCTGAATGAGGACATGGGCAGTTTCATTGTTCTGCATATTACAGACGAGAGCCCGAGTGGCATGAGCAATAGCATTCGTAGCATACGGCACTCCTACGCAGATTTCATGAGGCTGCTGATAGTTGACCAACTCTCGGTCACTCCGAATTCGTTTCATTATCAGGTGGCCGAAAAGTCGATGGTTGGCAGGGCCAAGGGCGATCGAGTGGAGGGTGTGACAGACCCAAGAGGATAGCACTAGCGAGGCACTCGGTAGCCTCAGTGAGGCAGTTTGCCATCGACTAGGGTGTTAAAGAAGGCAGTGACCCACTTGAGGGCCGAATTCGAGGGCTCAGCGCTGCTGGGAGCGTGCGCTTGAGCTATTGAGTATGGAGGGACGAAGTCCATCTGAACCAGGACTGCTGTGGTAACAGAGTAGTCGCAGCTGTCAGCGGACTTCAGCCTCGGTGACTTGAACGGCGGGGGCAGGACACCTCTTTCGGTTCGGTTGACGGATTGGGAAGGAGTGGGATGGAGAGAGCGGAGCCTGTATGCATTTGCCACGGTGGGCAGGGCTGATGGGGCCGCTTAAGTGAGGGCTTGGGCGGCTTTGCGTGGGGAGCTTTTGAGCAATGTCCGTTTGCAGCGGTCTTGTTGGGAGCGGATAGGAACTATGTACTTTGCGGTAGATAACTGCGCAAAAGGCGTCAGCGGCTTCGCCAAAGAGACGGGACCATTGCCTCATTTGTGCTAGGCAGATCCTGCGCCTAAAGGAGGCGACCAGGCTGGGGCATAGACTGTTTCGGGGTTCCCCTTTGTTAAAAATGAAAGCACGCGCAAGTGCGTCGCCTATCAAAGCACGGATATGAGCTGTGACTTGCCGTAAAGTTCGCCCTCCAATCTTCTGAAGGATTTTTCTTCCCGATATAGTGGTGTTGGCAGATCTTTATGGGTTGTACTATGTTGCACAGAAGCGTGCGGAGGGTATTCATAAACTAACTACGGATGCGGGCGGCGGGTAGAAACCAGTCGCGCCTGCATTATTTGGAGACTAAACGCAGAACTGGTAACGAAGTCGCGGAGCTCCTGTTGAGGGAGGAACCGCGACGGGAAGCAGCGAAGGAAGCATGGCGGCGGAAAAAACCCTTGCCGTCGTCGCCCAAGGCGCCATAGATATCAATCCCGACGGGGGAGAGGAGGATATCGTTTTGGTTGCAGTAAGTGCCGTAATGACGGTGTTTCTCGCGCTCTGCGAGTGTCGCGGCAGCGCTGCGGTAACCGTACTTGGCGAAATGTGGCGGCGTGCGGAGGGGTGGGCAACAGTAACGTCGACGGCGATATCGGTACTGTGAAGCCCGTATGCAGCGGGTATGTAAATGTCCATTCGTAGCGCGGGGGACTCTGAATGCCCAGACGAGTTGGGAACCTGGTAGAGGAGCGGATGCTCGACGAGGGCGACGATCCCAACTTTCTTGCAGTAGCGGGCAAGAACGTTGCGGAGGATTGGATGACGAGTCATTCCGACTTCGTATTTGCAGGTCAACGCGTGTTGACCACTTGGATCTAAGACGGGTGCGATGTCGGCCGAGCGCCGGGAGCAGACCGGACAGGGAGTAGAACCATGGAATAGCGCGATGCCGAGACGGAGAGCCAGAGCGACTTTCCACGTAGAAGAGGACATGTACGTACCGCAGTGGGGTGAGGAAGCGAAGAGAAAACAGATGAGGCGGAGGGTGTGCGCAAGGAGAGGAGCCGTGCTCGGTCGTGGGCTGCCGCAGACGAGAACAACCTATCGGACTTCGATAGCATGAGTTTAGTTGTGATCGCAGACTGGAGCCTTTCGCCGGGGACCGGAAATGAACAACGCTCGAAAAGAGCCGTAGCTGTAAGCGACGAAGACAGCTGCGGGTGGCGGGAGGATAAGAGCGAGACGGCGGACCGCGGGATCTCTTCCAGGTGGCGATCCTGGGAAAGATTGAGCAGGTCGGAGATACAATAAGTCCAAAAAAATCAATTACAGATGCTGCGTAAGCAGCGTCGGTAATGTCTGAAGTTTGCAGGAGACCTAGACAGCCCATTGAGAAGGGGAGAATGGCTTGGAGCCAGGCTCGATCCGGGCAGCAGCTGCAATTGGTGGAACGCTTCCTCGGATTCCGATCGAAGCTAGCGGCGGGTACCGCAGATTGAGTGGAGGGAACCGTGTGTAGCAAGTGCATGACCTTGGAGGCGTTTGTGCGTTTGTGTTTGTGCAGAAGCTGTGTAAGTGGAAAGCCAATTCACCATCATACAAGTATCGAAGGGATTGGAAGATGAGGTCGACTGCGTTTTGGCGGCCTGCGAAAACTGGGAAACAAAAGGTTCCGAGCCAATCGAGGATCCCAGCACGATGAAACCAGGGGGGGTTGAAAAGGGGCAAGGAAGTGCCAAAGGGGAGTGGTAAAGGGAGAAGATATATACCGTAGATATCTATTGGGATGTGTCTTGACGTCAGTTCTTTCTAGCCCACTTGTTCTATAGATATTTACTATTACAACACATTTATAGATATTATGGAGATTGTTAGGGATAAATCAGCAGGGGAAGAGATCCTCAGAACCAATTACCTCAAGAAGGAGGTCTTGCAAGCGACAAAAGTGCTACCGTGGTATAGTTGAACGAACCAAAAAGGAGTGGATAGGGAAGACAGTTGAATGGGCTACAAGCAAGTATGGAAGGGGCAGGTTCTACCACCGATGCTTAGTGACTAGCGTAAAATAAATTCTTCTTGGGTCTGAAGTTGACTCTCAACTTCTAACTATCTGGGACTGGGCTTGAAGTTGTCTGCCAACTTGCTTCACCTCCACTAAAGGAAGCAGTTTACTCGGCTTATATAGACTTTTTGCTACCCCAAAAGTCTCAAACAAACATGCTAATAACCATAAAATGCATTCACGGGAATCGTGTGAACCAGAGAGACTATTAGAAGATATTTCCTCAACGTAAATATCTAGGTGCCATACCCATGCCAGCCAACCATCTGCCAGGGGTGGGAATTGATGTGGCCATTATATAGACCTTTCAGAGTCACTCGTAGTATCACTCACAACCTGGAACTGTACTGACATCTACTATGACAGCGTGTCCTAAAAAAATCAACCGATGAATTTGCCACACTCACCAAAATTAAAATATCTTACAAATTTAAAAACTGTAAAAATGTCTTCCCAATTCCGATACTGTATAAAATTATGGTCCTCATCTAGATTTTTTTTGTGTGCGAATTTGCGCACATCAGAGATCTCTTTGATTTTATTGTAGTAGATAAAAACTACAGTACTGAGCATGCTAAAGCTAGAGAATGATACCGGAGTTGTGTATAAGCCATGGGGCGACCGCGCTCGGGTTGATAAAAGGGAAAACCGAATTAAAACTCTTTTAGCAATACACAACCAACCTTTCGAAGCAAAAGACTTCATGTATTTTTCATAATCGACCACTCTTCTTTTAAACTACTTTGAAATTCAGGACAGTCCGGACTCATGCGCAGTTTAAGGTCTTTCTACAAATAAGTTTTCTCCCTACACAGTGAGACTAATTCTATCTGTTAAAGTTTATAGAAATTTCAAAGCTACATGTAAATCAGTGAAGTGCGACCACTTCTATTGTTTGATGTGGGAAACAGGCCTTTTCATTTCCTCGCGCGCATACTATAATTGAAGTATGGACTAATTGTCTTGTCCTGGACCACTAGAGCCAATTGTAATTGCGAGATTTATTACCTTTATTCCTTAATTAGTTCCTTTTATCAGTAGTTAGAGTAGTCTCGCTGACAGTGCCACACTAGGTGCACTTTCCTCTACTAGTTGAGGTATCATCACCGTAGGCCATCTACAATAAATCAACCAATACCCTGAAAAACCTAATTCCAACTTTTACTTAAATCACCGGACCAGTCCGGAGGTTCTACGTTTACTAAGATTTCTAGTTTGGACCAGAAAGCCTAGAACTTCCGTGATCACTACAGCTAGATCCATCTAAAGTGCGACCGAAGTAGTCGGAGCTACCGTTGTGTAGTGCAATGACCGTTTGGGTCTACTGCATAGGATCGATGATTCATGTTGAGATCCAAATTAGATTTGTGTAAGCCGTTTAGTGCTTACTGTCCTGATAGGATAAGAGCCTACTTGGTCATAGGCCAATGGGGCGTGCCACGGACCGCCAAATGCCCCTGGTATTTTTTTGACAGGAGCTAGCTAATTGACACCTGTCTTAACTTAAACCTAACTTTAGAGCGGCCTAACCGCTAACTTAGTACTTATGACGGGCAACTTGTAGCGCCCAAGTAAACAGCTACCAAACGTTTGGCTATGAAACGAACTCCCATCCTCGAGCCCCACCTTTACCAACTCGAAGGCGGCTCCCACGTTGCTAGGTATTGCCTTTCTATCCCCTTTGGTTATCGCTTTGTAACCTCTCGGCTTGATCACCCTGGAGGATTCGCCCCTATTTCCTTTTCCGTTGCACGTGTTGCGCGTGTCTTTTGCATTTCGGCCGTGTGGCCTTTTCTCCATAGAGGACGTGTATCTCTAACCGCGTTGACGCGGCGCTAGTTCCCCGTCGAGGACGTTTATCGACACCCCGCAGGCTCCCAGCCGTCCCCTGCTGGAGGATCGAAATCCCCTAGCAGCGCCTCAATCGCCGCCGCTTGCTCGGCTCCTGCCACTTTTTTCCGTTTTTCTCCGGGCTTTGCCGCTATCTAAAGTCCTTCGGTCTGTTCCCCGTTCACTCGCCTTCGGCGCTACGTCCTTCTAATAAACTTTCAGTGTTTCCTAGATAATCAAGACTCTACCGCCCGTCTTATCAAGACATCGAGCTACCTCCCTTCATAGGGCTTAAAGAGAAAGAAGGTTCCTCGAGCGCCCTGTAGCTGCACGGTCTACAACATTTTTCGAATTATTGCCTTAGGCATTTCCCGGAGATTCCCTGCAAAAGCTTTTCCTGTGCAATCACTACACCTTGTTCTTTCCGTGGCCTACGTAGTCACTGCTACTCCTTTCCGTCTGATCCTGGAGTAATAAATCCCCTAATAACCCTTTCTGGCTGATCCCGGAGTAAGATGGCCTACCCTTTCCATTTTCCACCCTTTTTCCTTTCGTTTATATTCATTTCTAATCCCAGTGGGAATCCTGGAGGACCGTAAGGCATCCTCCTACCCCTAACGGAAGCTATCTACGTCGCTCTACCCTGCCAGCTCCGTTAGCCGTCCAGTAGAGTCTAAAAAGGTCTCTCGAAGAAGCTAAGCTTCCGAAACAAGCCAAGTGGTGTTTGTGTCCCCGTATACTGTAGATTCCATCTCCTGAGGTGCCCAGGTCAGGAGTATACCGTAGATTAGCTGACAAATGCAGTACAGTTGCATATCTAACTGGCAGTATAAAGCACAGTAAATTAATTTAAAATATATCAATTGGAATCATCGTACGTAATGAATTGGAACTACTGTCGGTTGACATTGTCTGCTTGGCAAAATCATCTTCTAATTCTAACATTCCGACCCTCTCAGTTCGTTTGAATCAAACGAATGCAGCTTTTTTTTATCAATCTAATGTTCAATTGGATGACTAATGCGACCATCTTGGATGATGCGGTGTAGAATGGAGTCACTTTTGAATTTTGTTAGAGCGTCAGCAGGGTTAAGCGCAGAGCGAGTAAAGTTGATGTTCTGGGGTTCTTTCTACTTGTAAGAATTCTTAACAGTAGCATATCTATCATGAGACGTTTCTCACTAGTCGTAGTCGCCCTAGTAATGACATCGAAAAGAGACAAGCTATCCGTAAACATGATGATAGGAACAGGTCTTAACCTCATTTTCTGAAAGTCTTGTTTCAAAGCGTTGGACATATCGAATGCATCAGCTAATGCCATAACTTCACTGCCAAGTACAGACCTCGTGACACGTTTCTATTTGTGAGATGACCAGTAAAGGTGTTTAAACTAGTCAATTTCATCTGGTAAGAAATAATGTATCCAAGCTGTGATGATCCGTCGATATTTGTCGCAAATGATGCATCGGAGTAAACACGCAAGTAAAGTTATTTCAAATCAAGCTTCGGAAACTTAGGTCGCATAGAGGTGTCATTTTTGACGACATTTAAGGCGAGATTGATCCTTTTGAAATGCTTCTGCGGGTCTCTTATGAATACGTCTTCCGTAAGTTGAGCGGCTTGGGCGACCCGAAATGAAATGTCAGGCCTCGTGTATGCTATCCAAGCCAGTTTAGCCTTCTGGGATTTATAATAACTAAAAAGGGCATCAGAGGTAAAAGTGCTCATTTACAGCTTAAAGTAAATCGTCGACATAGGTTACACAAAGACCAGAAAGCTTCTTACTAATTACCTTAAAGAAGAATGATCCATCGTTAGCTGTAGATTCCATTCCAAGATCGGATCTTAAATGTTCGTAAATTGTTCTTCCCCAGTAATCACCACTGCCAAGGAGTCCATAGAGTGGCTTGAGAAGCTTAAGCATTGCATCGGGACCAAGCTCAAACTCCTTTGTCGAGTTTAAATGGATATCTCTGAGGAGTTTCTTGGCGCTTTGCGGATATGCTTGTGTAACATCTGTTGAGAAGAGCTTGAAGCCGAAAATAGATGCAAGTCCAACTAGTATTCTGATCGAATGTTGACGAGCATTGCTAGTCTCATGGACAATAAATTCTTTCATTTTGCCCCTTTGATCTTGTGCGACGAATCCAGCGTTCCACACTTCACGATTTGTACCCGAATCTTTGATGGCGAGTACAAATCTTCCACTTCGAACATGTTAGTTGGATGGTACTTCATCCTTGCATACTACTTTTCATGTGCCACGTTCAATCAGTCCCATGTTTTCCTTTCGTTTCGCTGGACCGAATTCAGCTATGCGTGGATCTTTGGAATGAATCATTTCTTTAAGATGAGTAGAGAAGAGAGGACTAGGGGGTTGTTTTGAGAACGGAATGTTTTTAACATAGTTTGATAGAATTCAGAGGGGGGGAGAATTCCGAAGGGTCGACAATTTCTTCCTTAATTTCGCGAAAGTACGGTTTCGCTTGTTGTGTGTTGAAATGTTGAGTCGGCGAATTTACCCTTTGAACATGAACCATTTTGTCATGGATATCGATAACTGGATAAGGCCCTATCCATTACTTCTATTTCTCTCTGAAGATGAGAACTTCGTCACCGGGGTAGTAAACCCTGTCCGAAGCAGAAGGGACATTACTTTTTAACGCAGTTGAAATACGTCTTTATGCAATGATAGTGTTCATTTTCGTCATTGCATCAGCAATAATTTTCATGCGTTCACTTTAGTGGGGTAGTCTTGAGTTTAGAACTGGGAACCTGGGTTGGATTCGGAATACCAGAAATGAAGGGACTAAACCATTTTCTCCAATGGTGTCATTCATGGCTTTGTTAGCAATTTCAAGGAGAAGTTCCTTTCTGAGGTACATTTGATGTGAACCTTTCGAAAGATACAGCGTAGCGGAGGATGAAGTAGTTCCCCTATACCGAGAAAGTTACGGGCGTCAACACCAGAAATTCTAAGTTTGATTCCATATCCATTCAGGATTTCTTTCCATCGGGGAGAGTTGAATACTGATCCTGCGTCGGTCCGAATCTGATTAGGGAATCCAGAGCACTTTAGACACCAGGCCTCAAGAAAAGCAAGCCAGATTCCTTCAACACTCTGATTGTATCCTGACCTCGGGTCTAAGAAAACGGCGCTTGAAAAACGAATGGCTGTGTCGATAACATGAAGGATTGGATGATTGTTGATAAACAATAGATCTACAGATAGTTCGTCACCAAAAATCAGTTCATCTTTATCTTGCATGGATACCTTGAAGCGAATGGGAGTAGGACCAAGACGTTGACATGTATTGCAATGTCGCGAAATATTTTCGAGGATTTGTTTCGTATTAGCATCAAACTCTTCCGGTCCAGCTTTCATAAGAAGACTCAATAAATTTTCAGTGGAAGGGTGATGGAAACCTCGATGAAGTTTAGTCAGCTCGCTACGGGTAAAGTTGATGACACTTTTGTTCCATAGAAGGTAAGCATGACCATTTTTGCGAACAACAGGCATCTTCTATTGCAGGACTGGATTTGACATAGTGTTTTCCACGTTGTTGAAATAGACCTGTATCCTGTCAAGTGTGTCAAGTCCAAGCAAAAATGTTAGATCAGAATTGAAGACATCAAACTGGAAAGATATAGGAGACTCAGGCAGAGGGATCAGAATACCAATCGAGCCGATAGCACTCTGAACGTTTTGTCCAAATCTGTATAGGTTTCTGCTTTTTTTCATCTTGAATTTATTACCCATGAATCTACAATAGGCACGGGCTTTCTGAGGACAAATGACTATTTTCTGGGCACCAGAGCCAATTCATGTCCCTTGCAATTCCGTTTGCCATTTTACGCTCAATTTTCTGTGGAAGGCAACCGTTTCTGCACCAGCCAAAAAAAATCATGAGTTAGTAAGTAAATTTGATGAAATTGGATACGTCGACTGAAGTTCGAACTTATACCGACTCTAGATGGAGTCCTACTTTTCTGGAGAGCAGTACCAGATGAAAATTTTTTCATACGGGAGGAGGATTTACTGTTCCTTAAAGAAAATTTGTTAGGACCAAAGTCTACATCAAAGCTCCCTGTGAAGGATCCCAGGATGTCATTGTGAAAATTTTCCGCCGTAACTGGGATTTATTGCTCATTTGGGACATCATTTCCTTCATCTTTATCGAAGCAGTCAATTTTCTTCTCAGTGTCGCTGAACGGGTCTTCCACGTCCTCATTATCACTAAACATGGCATCTTAGACTTGTTGACATAGTTCGAAAAGGATTTGCTTAGCACGACCAGTATTTCTGCTTAATGAATTGCTGACATTGTTCATTAAATTCCGAGACATAGGGCATTCTCGAATGAAATGATTTTTGTCTCCGAAAATATTACACCAGCGAACATTTCCGAAGCGGTCAAGAACATTTTTACCGGGAGTATCCTTATGGTAGCCATTGAAACGATTGGATTGTTCTTGACGGCGCAAATATGAAGTGAAGTAGACGAACGCGATCCTGGTTTACGGGGCTTACCATATGTTCCATGGTTGAAGTAGAGACCGGGAATATTCGGAATTGTCGGAGGTTCGTTCGGTCTTAATGAGGGTTCCGAACGACCAGGAGCTTTGGGATCTCTCTGATTTCCTTCAATCTCTTCTTGATTTATCAACCAACTTGAATCAAGAGAAGCGTACAGCTGTTGAAAATTCCACTGGGTTGTTGCCGATAGAACATTTGCGATTGTTGCTTTAGACCAGGGCGCACTAACGACATCCGTATAGAGGTATTAGACTTTTTTTCCTCAGACCTGTGCTGCGGGGGACCTTGCGGAGCAAATGTGGTGATTTTATCCCGTAGGTCTTCCAACGCCTCAGGCACAGTGCAAGGCTTGCTTTCGATTACAGCGGACAGTCTTAAGGTTGAAAGGCGTTTACGAATTCGATTATGACGGGTAGAACTATTGTATTCTTCCCTCATATTAGCTACCGCTTCCGAAAAAATTTCACAGCGTTCATAGCTATGCTCACGGTAGAACCGTTTCGCCTCACCTTCGAAAACGTTATGAAAGTATTGCAACTTCTTGTCGTTAGGGAGTTCATAATTCGCGGCGGCATCGAGGTAGTTGGATATGTATTCGTTGATATCCTCACCAAGTTTACCTGTAAATTTTTCCGTGTATTTGAAACGAGTTGCGAGGTTGTGAGCAACCCTCGATTAGTCAGCATAGCGAGATTTCTCATTAACTTGAGAGTATAAAGGGACTTCATTATGCCTTTTTGCACTAGCTAGTACGGCATAAGCTTCGTCCTTATCCTGTTCCGACCGATAAAGCATGGATTGGATTCCCCAGGAAATACGCGAATTTTCTGGATGCTGAGTGTACTCCAGCCCGTGTAGTTGCAAGTGGTCGCGGAAAAGCCTGAACAGTACCGCAGGGCAACAAGGAAATTCTGTGTTGTAAAGGATTTACACAGGGAGACCTTAGCGAAGGCCAATTATCGCATCTTCATGTGAAGGTTGCGGGTCGGCATTGATGTGAAGAGAAATAGCAGCTTTAAAGTTACAATGCGACGGGGAAATTGGTTTATACGCGTTAAGAAATTTCTTGATATACTCCAGAGTGAGCATCTTGAGGCGCCGTTCTCAAAGGTTCCGGGTGATAGAACCTAAATCCCCTAATCCCCTTCTCAAAGGTTCCGGGTGATAGAAAAACGGAGTCTTTAGGATGTAGAGGGGGAGTTGGAACTATTTAAAGAAGTACTAAGCGGAGTCGCTCCTTCTTGAAGAGCTTCTTGGTGAGGATATGACGATCTGCATTAGGCTTATTGTGGATGGTGATATTGCACAACTGTCAATGGAAACCCTTCGGTTTTTCAAGTTTCCAGATCTTGTAAATGTGGCTCTTACCTTTTTGTGGACTTCAAGCTGCAGGAGAGATGCAAAAGGTCGTTCCCAAGGCCCAAAATAGGCTTTAAATGTCTTTCCCTTCTTCTTCGTCCTGATTTGGTCGTTCCATATGCGGTAGATGTGGTCTGAAAGCCCTTCTTCTATCGGCTTCAGCTGATGAGAGCTAGAGGCACGGACGTGCTAAGCTGCGGGCGTCACGGCAGGGACGAGGAGCCTTGGGATTTGGAACGGTGGGTGTAGGTGGGGAGGAGGATAAGCAGCGGAAAAAGGCGGTGCGGGAGGAGGGGAGTAGGAGAAGAGGAAGCCGCGGTGACAGGTTGACCGGAAGGGAGGGCGTCAGTGTCGAAATTTACTACCGGTGTTGCCGGGGCGGAGAGGGGATTGTCACCGAGCGTTGCTGTAGGGGAGAAAGAACGTTCTCCCGGTACTACCTATGCTGCGCTTACTACTTCGCGTTCGATGAGAGCGGTAGCCGTGTTCCGTTCCTCTTCAGATCTAAGCTCTGAAACGAAGACGCCCTCCAGGTGTTTACGTAGCTTACGCATCGTAGACACTAAGTAGAAACCCACTGGTCAGTATGGTAGACACTGTTTGTTTATCTGGTATAAAAGCTAAGGTTAACTTATTTTTTATAAGATAACCTGCTGTGATTACTAGAACAGCTAGGTGATCAAAGCAAGCTAGAGCTTAAAAAAGGCACAAAAGAGTAAAGCAATGAAGCAACAGTTTTCGAGAACAGAGTATCCAACCACAACCAGCGAGCCAAGTAGATTTTCCAATCCAGACCCAAGCACAGCCAAAAACAAAGCAGCAGCCACACAGCGAGTAGACGCGGGTAGGAGTAGGACCTCGAACAGGCGCAGCGTAAGTGCAGACACACAGAACTAGGCGACAACAGTAGAACCAGACCAGCTTAGCAGAACACAAACAGGCACTCCAGACAGTGAATAGGAAGCAGACGATCACTAAGAATGGATAGAACAGAGACAAAGCTGCAGATAGCAAGACCAAGAACGGAAGCAAGACCGAAGACCAATATCAGCACCATGACCAAAACCAAAATGCACCAATTACCACAGAACAACCATACCACCATACAACAGAGAAGAAGCAAGAGTTTCCAAAGCAGCAGTGGGGACGCAATAGGATTCAGGAGGAAATAGGATTCAAGGCAACAGAGCGATGAGGTCGAAAGTTGAATTCCGGAATGTGGTTTCAACCCGTAGATGAGCGGGGGCGAGAGCCGAAGCTCGACCAATTGGTTTGTGCTAAATCGAGCAAAATAATAGGGGGAGGAGGCACAAAAGTTTTGTTGCTGTTGTCGTTTTGTTTGTTAATGATGCTGGTGGTGGTGGTGGTGTGCGGGATGCAACACCGTCACTCTCCTTATACTGTAGATTCCCTTTCCTGAGGTGCCAAGGTCAGGAGTATACTGTAGATTAGCTGCGATGTTTTTGTCCGCTATTTGCAGTACTAACGCTTGAGATCGCTCTGTGTCACTTATTTGCGTACCGCCGGGAATTTTGGGGTACAGAGGAACTGTGTTGAAAGCGATTGAGAAGGATAGAGATCAAGGATTGCGGGCTCAACTGTTAAAGAGGAGAGTAAGAATTTAAGTGTGCTATGACTCTAGACACCCCCTAAAAATTATTTTTTATAGTTGCTGTAGGAATACCGTAGTATTCAATTTAAAATGCACTGTTTTAGAGTATATTTGAGGGGCTGAATGAATGTATCAGATTAGTTTTTAAAATGGCGTATAATATAACGGAGAAACTATGATTCAGGGGGGTGTGATATGGCATCGAGCGGCAGTGTACAGTGGCATACCTAACTGACAGTATAAAGCACAGTAAATTAATCTAAAATATGTCAATTCGAGTCATCGTACGAAATGAATTGGAACTACTGTCGGTTGACGTTGTCTGCTTGACTAAATCATCTTCTAATTCTAACAATAATCCCTCCATTTCTGGAAGATTTTTGACACACGTAGAATCAAAGACCAAGCAAGTTACATAATTTCTGGAAACCGCCAATCAGTTTGTAGTACTAGAAGATTGCGAGGCCAGGAAAGCGGCAAGTGGAACCCAGAGAACACCCGTAGTAAATCCTGTTTCAGGGGCCACTCAGTAGCTTTCCCGTGTGCCACATTTACCACTTACAACATATACACTATTTAAAAATTGAATTTAGCAGCAAAGGAAATAGAAGCTATGACAGACGAGCGCAATATGTACAAGGAATTGGTACTCACAGCGCGCGATGATATGGCTGCTCAACCCCCACACCGCCCCCGCCAGCCTTCTTTCCGCATGATGATCGTCCTAATCAGTGACCGTGGCCACTTTCTCCACTACGCCCAGCATTTGAACCACCTGAGACGAGATTCCAGTCCATCATTAACAGATTTGGAGCCAAGAAATATCCCAACATGTTCTGGGAATCCCGCCACACGGGATCATGTTGGGCAGCGAGATGGATCTGCTTTCCATGAGGGACGTTACTGCTATGGTCGAAGCGGTTACAGTGGGAATCGTGGAAGGGGGGATGATACTGGACGTGATGGTCATCAGGGCGGAAATTGGTCTTACTCACGAAGATATTCCAGAGTGATGCCATCTCCTAGAAAACCCTTCACAGGCGGCCGCCGATAGGATGTTTACAGTATCTGTACTGAACATGCATGTTACCCTTTCTGCTGAACCTCTCTGTGCAACAGTGCGGAAAATTGGTCGATATAGTTGAAAAATATGCGTTTTTTGTGAACACGTCTTTGAGTGTTGGTTATTGGCATGGTAGTGGCTGGGAGGGGGGCGCTTGTGGGTATGGGAGCTCTCACACAGCTCGTGCCTTGCGAGGTAATGGTTGTTGCGGCAAGACGGGGGTTGAAGGGTATTTAGCATCACAGGCGTTGTTGCAGTTGCGGTTGGTGACTTAGTTGCAGTTATAGCAAGCTGCACCATGGGTTCGGGGTGTTGGGCGGGAGGTTGGTACTGTTAATGGAAGCGGAGCGTTGTTGTTGTTGCAGTAGTTGAAAGAGACCTCTGGAGGGAAGGTGAAGGTTGCAAGTGGTTGGAGGGGACTTCGGAAGAGGAGGGTGAACAGGAATTTGACATGGGTATACCTGTGTATGTTTTGAGGGTGTCTGACGGTGAGCCGGTTTGGTTCAGGATCTGGGCGATGGACGGATGGGGTGATAAGGATGCGGTAGGTGTTAGTTGAGGGTATGGAACGGGTGGTGGTTGTGATTGATGGAGTTTGGTTGATATAGTTGCAGAGGTAGGGGTTTGTTTTAGTTAAGGGAGTGGGGCGCGTCAGCTACTGGAGGTGTTTTGCCCTAGGGAAAAACAATTCGAGTCAAGTTTGAGGATGTGGGATGAGGGTGCGCAGGGGGTGAAGTTGAGGTTTTCGGACGGATGAGATCGAGGACCGGGGGATATTGCAGTTGAGCTAGTGATTGAGCGTGTTATTGAGCGTTTGGGGCGTGTTTCACTGCAATAAGTCGCATTTTCTGTTGCGGGACGACGGAGGGTATTGATGTTGAGCGTATGATGAGGCGTGTTATGGTTGAGGTTGCGGGATGGGGCTATGTTGTTGTTGAAATTGCGGGAGGGGGAGTTTTAACACATTTCAGTGAAGCTTGTGGGACAGACTGGATGGTGCGGTTGTAGGAGGGGCTTACGGTTGAAATTTTGGGACAGACTGCCGGTTGTGGTTGGAGTTTTGGGACGTGGGTGTTGCATTTCAGGGTACAGGACAGCGGGTGTTACAGTACTGCACTGTTGTGGGTTTAGGACTGGAATGGGACGAGAGAGGGTTGTGTAGGGGGACCGTTGTGGACGATTTGGAATGCGGGGGACACTTGAGCGAGGCACTGTACTCGCCTGGTGAGAATGAGGGGGGCTCAAGGGTAACGAGTGGAGAATAGCGGCAAAGGAATTACTCGGACGGTTGGAAGGATCGGAGGTGCGAGGGGTCGAGATATTTGTGGCACATAAGTATTGTGTCGCACCTCGCCCGCACTGAATGCTACCCAAGAACCTCACGTAGCACACGTGCATACTTCAAGAAATTTCACTGATACTGTACTGTAGCTCGTTTATTTTTGACACTGTACAGTGCGGTATATAATAACCTAGGGAGGGGAGAGTAGAGAGAGAGAAAGTTACCACAACAACATCAACACTTTTCCAAACTCTGGGCCAACCTACATCCCTTCCCCGAAAACATCACCCCCTTCCTCTGCGTCACGCTCCCTCCCCGAACTCACGCGCGCGATCCTACACTCGCGCCATCAACAGGGACCACGGACGGTGGAGTGTAGTGCAGGGGGACCAGAGACAATAGAGTGTTGCGCACGGAGATGAGACTGGGCGTTGTTGTGTCGGGGGCCTTTACGGTCTGGGTTGATGTTGACATCAACAGTGGGGAGAGTGTGGGGTGCTGTTGTGCTGAAGTGTCTGATTGGTACAGGGTAGGGTGGGATGTTGCTCGAGCGATGTGAGGGAGTTTACATTACGTCAGAAGTATAGAATCAGGGGTATTTTCTCGCCTGAAAGCGGCTTCTTTTGTCCGCCTTTCTCCAGCACCTGGTTGCGCAAAAATAGGTAGACCACTCAACAAAACCAAAAACAAAAACACACTAAGTTTATTTGCCGCCTCTCTCCGCTTCTTTCTTCCCTTCCACTCAATACAAACCCTGCGCCAGTCCATTTTCAACGCCGCGATACAGCCAAGAGCGATCACACGTGTACAGGCGTACACGTGGAGTACACATCACCCCCCAATGAAGCCATGCTGCGACCTCGCAGCATATCCCCCAAAATAACCTGAAAATGCAAAACAGAAAAACAAATCACCCGGAAAAATAGAACGACGATCGGCAGGGCTCAAACTCGGGAAAGGAGAAGTTTAATGCGTTCAGTATCTACTGTGGACTGCGCACGTCCTAACTATACGGTTAAGATCTAACCGGATGTACTTCGTCGTCCGTACGCATCGGTGCTCGAGACAGGATAGCTTCAGCGATGGAGGACCACAGGGTGCAACTCAGTCGCTGGTCGATACGGCGGCGGACAATGCCAACTGTCGAGTGACACTTGGACGCGATCCGCGGAACTAACTCCTCGATAAATGTAATAGTTCCAGGGGAAGGGGCACCTAGGGAATCAAACGCCAGAGGTCGAAACGTGAAGTTCGGGACTGAATCCACAGAAGAATAGGATATTAACAGCCCCATTTCGCCTTCCCACCAGTACCTGTAGTCCTGCAGTGTACACGGTAGATACTCAATGAAGTAAATTTTCATTCACCTCACATATCCACTCGGCCTGCCGGGTAGGGGAGCCAGCATGTTGGCGCTGGGGACGTCCCGTCGTGCGCCAGGGTTGGCAGTACAGGCGGGAGGGAGGCCCCCGATCTGGGGGGTCCCCCCAGATCTTTTGCAACGTGTCACAATTTGGTTGGCCCCTCTCGACCAATCGACATTCGACAAGTCATTCCACACGTGTCTGCGCTGTACCCCAACGGGATTGGCCGGTCCTGTCAACTGGACAACCGACGTAAACCTCGGCAACAGGACTTACCGGTCCTGCCAACTGATCCGCATCCATCACAGGCGCAACAAAAAGACGACAAACAAAGCAAACTCACAAAGGACAACTAAAAGACACAAAAAAACACGAACTTGCATACAACACAATCACCTGGAATACCAGGACTAGCCGGTCCTGGGAACTCAAACTTGCAGACAACATAATGAACCGGAACCTCCAAGACCGGCCGGTCTTGGACACTCGGGACACTCTACCTTACTCTTCAGGGCTTACGACAGCAACCGTACGCCCACCGCCTCCGTCATTGCCAAAGCAACCCCATCCCTGGGCACATACATCCTGAGGCGCCTCGCATGAATTCTCCCATGCGTGGTCCTGCCCTCTTGAGACTTAAGGTAGTACGCCGGGTGCTTGGCCACCCTCACCTCGTACGGCCCTAGCCACTTCGGCTCCAGCGATTTCCGCTCCTTCTTCTTCCTCAGTAATACGATGTCCCCCACATTATAGCGTTCACCCTGCAACTGTTCTCCAGCAGCAAGCAATCTTTGAGCCTTCCTCTCTGCACGACGAGCTGGCACCTCCACCAGCTCAACAGCCCTCCAATCCTCCACCACCGGACCTGGCCCGACATTTAACATTGGAAGATCCCTCGCAACCAACCTGGGCTCCTTACCAAACATCAACCAAAAAGGAGACAGTCCTCCTCTCCCTTTCCTTGCTCGATAAAAACTCACAATCTCTGTGATCCTCTCGTCCCACTCAACCTTGGTCTTCCAAGCGACTTTCGCGATCGCCCTCTTCATCGTACCCACCATCCTCTCAGCGCGACCGTTGGCCTGCGGTGCATAGGCTCTGACTGGCTTCCACACCACACCATTCTCCTTCAGGAAGTCTCCACACGCCGCGGCCCATTATCCGACACTACCACCCGCGGACTCCCAAACACCGCTAGTATCTCTTCCCTCACAAAAGAGATAGCCTCCTCACACGTTTCATTCGTTGTCGCCCTTACTATAGGCCACCCGCTCAGGTGTTCTACTCAGACCAATAAGAAACGGTTGCCCCTTTCCGTTTCCTTGAAAGGTCCAGTGAAGTCTAGGGAAAAGGTTTCCAACAAGCCAGTGACCGACTGCCTCAACCCCGTGACGTACGTACTCAAAGGAGCGGCCTTCTGGCACTCATCACATGAGCGAACAAACTCGTCTACATCAGAGACCAACCTCGGCCACCAAAACCGATCCTTGACAAACTGTTTTGTCGTAGCGACATCCCAATACCCAGCCATGTCGTGAACGGCTTCCAGTATCTTCTTCCTCGCCTCTATGGGGGGCACAACGCGCAACCCCCTTTCACCCTTCGAAACAGGACCGAATCCGAAACCAAAAAAGCCTTTGCCTGACGGCAATACTTTTTGCTCGGGGCTGGCCAATACCGTATTTCCAAAAAATTCCTCACCGCCCGCAAACCTTCCTCAAATGTACCCCTTCCTCTGTAACATCAATAACATTCACACTTCCCTCAACTAGGTATTTGTCTATCTCCACTTTGTGCGCCTCCTTCTCGCTAGTCATCTCCGGTTTGTCAATGCCTGACCTTGACAAATAATTCGCCGTGGCGTTCTGGGTTCCCGGCCGATGACGCACTTCGAATTCATACTCAGCCATAATGTTTAACCACCTGGCCAACCTGCCATGCATATCCTTCTTCGAGAACGTCGTGCGAAGGGCCTGATGATCGGTAAACGCCACGAACGGAAAGCCGAGTAGGTACGGTCTGAATTTCTTGAGCGCGAATATCACCGCTAAAGCCTCACGCTCAAACGTAGTGTACCTCCTTTCCGTCTCTTGCAAAGTCCTACTTGCGAATTGCGTCGGGTGGTCCCTCCCATCCTCATCCTTCTGCAACAACACCGCCCCGACAGCAGTCTTTGACGCATCAGTATGCACCGTAAACGGCTTGTTTAGATCCGGCAATGCCAACACGGGAGGAGTCGTCATAGCTCTCTTTAAACTCGTAAACGCCTCCTCCGCCTCCACATCCCACTCGAACTTCCCACCAGGACTCGTCAATCCATGAAGCGGGGCCACGATGTGCGCGAACCCGGGAATGAACCTCCAGTAATACGATGCCATCCCTAGAAACGACCTCAATTCCTTCTTTGACGTAAAGCTAGGGCATTGACGATCGCCTTAGTCTTACGGGGGTCTGTCCGCACCTCCTTCCCACTAACTACATGTCCCAACATCTCCACCTCAGACGCACCAAATGTGCACTTCTTCAGTTTCAACTTCAGATTAACGCCACTCAGACGGTCGAGCACCACTTGTACATGCCTCAGATGCTCGTCCCACGTCTTTGACTTGATCAAAATGTCGTCAATGTACACTGTAACAAAGGGCAAGTCCCCGAACAATATAACCGCCACCCTTTGGAAACATGCCGTCCCGTTCTTCACTCCGAACGGCATTACCTTGAAAAAAAACGCCCCATACTTACACCGGAACGTCGTCATCTCTTGAGCGGACTCATCCAACCGTATGTTCCAGTAACTCGTAAATAGGTCAAGCGTGGTGAATATCGAACATCCCTGCATCTCGTCTATTAAATCCTCTATATTCGGAATGGGCCACTTGTCGGCCTTCATCCTCTTATTCACGGGACGGAAGTCCACACAAAACCTGGGTTCACCGTCTTTCTTCGTCGCAATTACCACCGCGAATCCCCCCGGCGACTGCGACGGGCGAATAATCCCCCTTCCAACATCCGGCTAACCTCTTCTCGAATTATCTTGTTGTATTTCGGCGGAAACCGCCTAACTGTCTCAAAAATGGGCGTCTGGTCATCGAGTTCGAAGGCATGCGTAAAGAGAACCTTCCCGGGGGTGATGTCGCTGATGCTCCAGGCAACAACCTTTCCCCTTCCAAAAGCATCCTCGCCATCTTCCCCTGTACCTCCTCCGGAACCGACGCCAACGCCCCCACGAGTACCCCTTTCCGCTCCTCCCCCAGTTCCCTGAATCCTTCAATTCCATCCAGCCTCCCTTCCACAGCACTAACATCCCCCTTCCCATACGAACAGCCTTATCCTCGCTCAACTCAACCGAAGTATCATGGTACTCATCCGCTTTCTCCTCTTTCACGCAAATGACGTATTCCTCTCCAGATTCTTCTTTTTACGAGTCATCACCCACGATTCCAGTCCAGGGACTGGCCGGTCTCCGGCCAATGATTACCCCAATCTCGTCATCGCTCGAATCATCCTCACCCGGCGCCTCTCCGTCGTCTTCCGAGGACAATTTGAACTCATCCTCCTCTTCCCCTACCTCGTCAACACCTTCACCATACAACGGAAGGGTCACAGATATTCCCGCCTCACCACCAATGGTAAACGTCACCGAAAGACGCCTCATGTCTAAACGCGCACCGAGTACCTCCATAGTTGGCGCTCCAATTATCAAATCAAACGGGAATCTGCCAATATAAGGAATGTAAGAGGGGCTGTCAAAGTGTCAAACGTCACAGGGACCCCTGTCACCTCGCCCAGTACTCTTGCTGTAGCCCCATCGGCCACAGTGATAAGGCGTGTCGTCTCACTCGGACTGAGATGCAACTCCTCACAGAGTCTCCTCGACATGATATTGGGCAATGCACCAGTATCCAACAAGGCCCTGACATCACTCCCGTAGACTTTCACCGCCACCATGCGTAACCTGCGTCCCCTTACCGCGGCTGATACAGCTTTCCCAGCCTCACCCGTCTCCCAGGACTGGCCGGTCCCACGAGACCCAATTTTGGCTTCCTTACGATTCCGGGACTGGCCAATCCCGCGAGATGTTTCTCGAGATTTCGGGCAAGATAGTCCTCCCTCATCTTCAGAGCTGCAATCCAAATTCTCATCAACAGCCGAAACCCGACCCCTGTTGTTCTTCATCAACTTCTGCAATGCCTTATCTGCATCTTTCAGGTCACCCCTCAATATCTGTCCAAACGAAACTCCTGCATTTGCTTGGGCAAGCCCTGCCTCCACGTCATACCTTTCCACGAACCCTTCCAATCTCTTCTTTCCACTGCCACGCCCGCCACCCTTTTTCGTCTTCTCTGGCTTCGGGCCCTTCTTAGATGAATTCAGAACCGGTTGCGGCGATGGAACATCAATGATTCGGCGCGGAGGTCCATCGGGTCCTGGCGCTCTGTCGCCGGCCTCTTCCGTAGGGGTTCACCATCCCTTCCCCTGCGCATCGCCGCTACACGCGACTCCTCCTGAATCACCGTGACATTCGACCCGCCACCATTCACTGACTTCTCCTCTTCACGCCTTTTCTTCGCCCAACAATCATCCTCCCCGTGCCCATGCTTCCCACAAAACGCGCACACTTGGGCAGCACGTTCCTCTCTCTCTTTCTTCCAGCACGTCCGCTTGTCATGTCCAACCTTCCCACAATACCCACAACGCGGTATTTCGCTTCCGCCACCTTGCCCTTGCCTGGAAGGACTGGCCGGTCCTACTGAGCTTCCAACCGTATCTTTGCCGGCCCCGCCTTTCTTCACGAGAAGCGACAATTCCGTCAACTGCGACGCTAGCGCATCGATCTTATCTCCATCTGTCTTCCTCCCCATGCCTCTCACCTCGCCACGAAGGACCGGGTCGTTTGGTACGCTGAAGTTCACCCCAGATTCCGATCCTTGCGACGAGCCAAAACGATTACGCGACTCTACGTAATTTTTTAACGCCTCTTTCAATTCCCCGTACGACGAAGGAGCGTGCAAGACAACAAACGAGCGGACCTCTTCCCCAACAACTGCTGCCTTGGTAAGAAAGAAGAACTTCTGCTCGTCAGAGAACCCAGCTGCCTTGTACGACTCATCGGCTCTCTTGACAAACATACCAAGATCATCTCCCTCCTTAATCTCCAACGACAGTGCCTTTTCGACGGCCAAACGGGGGTCCTCTTTCGGGCGAAACTTCTCTATTAGTGCAGAGAACACCATATCATAATCCATGCCTTCTTGCGTCAACCTCCCACCTTCCGTGAACTTCTGGTAGAAGAACTGGAATGCGTCTCCTCGAAGAAACTGGATCAGGGCCCGAGCCTTCTCTTCCTGAGATCCCTCCGTCCTGACCACATTCTCGAAATAGAATAGGAAGTAGTCGATGTCGGCCACACTCGATCCATCGAATAAAAGGGTACTTTCGCTCATCCTGTCTAACAACAGACAAATTGCCCTCGACAAGAGTACCAATGAAAGCGGCTACTTTTGTCCGCCTTTCTCCAGCACCCGGTTGCGCACAAATAGGTAGATCACTCAACAAAACCAAAACCAAAAACACACTCAGTTTATTTGCCGCCTCTCTCAGTTTCTTTCTTCCCTTCCACTCAATACAAACCCGCGCCAGTCCATTATCAACGCCGCGATACAGCCAAGAGCGAGCACACGTGTACAGGCGTACACGTGGAGCTCACATCGCCCACAAGAGACTTTTCCTTGAACATCATATCGCCTGAAAGCTTCGGCCGAGCTCAGTACACCAGTGCTAATCATATTTGCTTTTAAATAGAATTAAGAAAATTACTTATAAAAAACTGCATTTCTAAGCCCATAAATATAGAATTACAACACCTCTTGGCGGGAATCTTCAGAACAGTAAGGAACTGACAACAACTGGGAGCATAAGAGGATAGCAGGCAGCTGTACAGATCCCACCAAGCCAAATTTGCCTCATTCCCAACCTCAAACATGCCCCGCGGAACCGCCTTAAGCCAGAAAGAAAGAGGAGCAATCGATGCTCTGGCTAACGAGAAATTGATGCAAAGGGCCATCGCAAAGAAACTAGGAAGGTCTCAAAAGGCCATATGCACGTATCTCAGGGCTCGCGTGGGGTACGGAACCAAAAATGGACGGGGAGGCCTCGGAAATTCACCAACGCATAACAACATAGCGTAACAAGGGAAGCGTCCAACACCGGACAAGGTGCAAACCGAATACGGAAGGGCCTCGAACTCGAGCTGTCAAGGGCAAAATTCCTCCGAATGCTGCAGTGGGAGCATAAAATACAGTATCGCCAGATGAAGAAGTCGTTCTTCTTCACTGAGGTGCATAAGAAGAATATAGTGAATTGGGCAACTAAGATGGGGAATGGGAGCTTTCGCAGTGGCAGATTGTGGTCCTTTCTGATGAAAAGAAGTTCAACCTGGACCGTCCCGATGGATTGTAATGCTATTGGCACTATATTTGCAAGGAGGAACGGGTGTTCTCTAAACTGCAGGGGGGGTAGAGTCAGATGGTGTGGGGTTGCTTTTCTTTTTATGGTTCTTGTGATTTAGTTTTTATTAGCTGGCAATAGGACTCGTTAAATTATATCAAGACGTTAGAAGACAATCTCCTGCCATGAGCGGCCTTGACACATGGGGAGAGCTGGATATATCAACAAGACAACTGCCCGTACCACGTATCGTGGGCTATAAAAAAGTGGTTTGGAGATAAAAATGTGCAGCTTTTGGAACGGCCATCTCGTGTACCAGTCCTTAATCCCATTGAGAACCTATGGGGCATTGCTGCGAGGGAGGTGTACAGGGATGCAAGGCATTTTATTTCTGTGGGGGAGCTCAGAGATGCTATCATTGATTGTTGGACCCGTATTCCTGAGACCACGCTTCAGAACCTTGTAAAATCTATGCTTCGACGCTGCATTGCAGTGCTGAAGTCGAACGGGGCAAAAATCTCATATTAGATTTGAGTAAACGTCCAGTTAATTTGTGTTGATGAGTTTTGATTCCATATTAATGGGCTTAAAAATGTAGTTGTTTATATGTTATTTTCTTAATTTTATCTAAAAGCGAATATGATTAGCACTATTGTACTCAGCTCGGTCAGAGCTTTCAGGCAATATGCTGTTTAAGGAACAGTCTCTTGTGGGCGGGAAGATACCCCTGATTCTATACTTCTGACACGCACTGTACAGGGGATTGAGCTCACCTAGGTGATCTGGGAGAACCTACAGATACCCCTCGCCATTTAAAAATGTGGGCAGTTAAAATGCCCATGGCCAAACCCTAGTGATTCGATACTGTACCATGTGTATAGTATACAGTCTAACCTGTTGTATGGTAGCAATGGCAGAAATAAAAATGTGACCAGCAAATAATATGATGAGATTTTTATCATTGGTGCATGAGATATTTCCAATGCAATTATGCTCAAGTTACTTGTCTGTTTACCATGCACTTCCATAAACTGATGGTTTAACAATTGTCAATATGCCACCAGCTTAAGCCTGAGGCACAGTGACCCGTCAAAATCACTTATCAATACCGTATTGACGTCACCTATGATAAAGGTTCCATACAAATGATACAGGAGCCAAATGTAGCATTCATATCAAAGGACAAGATTTTACTCTGCACTGAATCAGAAAACGTAAAGTCATAAGCTTTTTCAGATGTAAGGTACCATGTATTCCTAACTTGTAGAAGAATCCTCCAAGATGTTGCTGGTCAGCATCTCGGATGGAGAAATATGTTTTCACTTAGATATTGGCAGTTATTTTCACAGATGTCGGACAAAAAACTATAAGTATTACTGAACATGTAGTGAACTAACATTCAAAATATGTAAACACCACCGGTTGCACCCAAATCAGACTTCTATTGGGGTTATTCATTGCCTTGCTTTGAAGAGTGCTGTCCAGCTACTCCTGTTGTGACTCTGATTTTGTACTTCGAATCTTCCGACTCTGTCTTTCTCACAGCTTGCTAAGCTTCTCTTCCTGTCGTAAGCGCTAGGCATTACACTCTCCAGAAATAAATCACAGAATTACAATTCCGTCCATTGTGATTCAGGCAAAGGTTGAAGCATATTCGTAACCTCAAAGGTGCCTGTGAATTTCCTTGCGAGGCCTCGCAACACGATGGCAATTACGCAAATACTGCAAAGAGCCATCGAATTCGGAAAAACGTAAGAATGCTGTAGTTCTTTTCATTGCTACGAGTAAACGCAGCCAAGAACCGCCCAGCAACATCGATCAAATTTATAGCTCAGCGTAGTACTTTCTGCTCCCTGCCTTTGTGCTTTCGAAGAGTACCTTTTGCTGTACAAACTTGCACTATATGTGTTACAAGCAAAACCATTTAATGATGACTACTTTATCAGCTTCAGCATCATTTCTTTATTGCGCTGGCCAGCGCTATCCATTCCAATACCTTTTTAAGACGTCCAGGGGACTTCTTCGACATCATAGAGGTCATGTGTGGCTGGGATTGCCCACTTAATTCTCACTCCAGCCGGAAGGGTTTCTGGAAAATATTCAAAAAACTTATTCCATAGCGCGAATAAATAGAGGGGTTCCTCAAATAGAACTACCCTTGCCGCCGTTCTCCGCTCATGCGAAAGCCCTTTGGCAGCACTGAATACACGCCAAGCGCCATACTTTGAAATATCAGCTTGATTTGGAACCTCTTTGATTTTGTTCAATGAATCGGAAGATCCAAAGTCTCGAGACTCAGCCACTCTCTGCCCATTTCCTTTGAACTCGAAGCCTCCTTGTGACGACGCTGGGCAGCGTCAATATCATCCATTGTCATGAATCTTGTCTGCAACACTTGGGATGTTCAATTTTGGAGGACAAGTCCTTATCGGTCATCTTTTCAGCTTATCTGCTCTCCTTCGTGGAATTAGACAAGGGTCGGCCGTTTCCTGGCGAGCAAAGTTGAGTAGACGCCGACTTTTTGTCGAAAATAGGTTCAATGGATGCGAGATTTGAGTCTGTCTGTTCTGAGTATGGAATTACTTTGTTGAAACAGTTCATCTGGGCATTGAATATTGCATTGAGAACCAGTTTCCGACGAAATGAACTGTGTATCATTGGTATCCTTTGTCTCCATGGTGAACGACTCTGTTCAGGCAACAGCGCAAGCATGAGGGCCCTCATTGCATCAGCTCATCGGTGTTCTGGATTCATCTCTTCTTCTCCAAAATTCATGTTCAAAATGTCCAAAACAACAAAACAAAGAACACGAGAAAGAGAGTTATCATCAAAAACACATATAGCGTGGTGGGTCTCTTCTTTGAGATTGCTGATAAAATCCGTCAGTGGGTTCCCTTCGAGCGTAACTGGCGGTCGTCAGCACTCGCTTCTTTGATCTAATGCACATCTTCCTTCACCGGAGGTATGGCAGAAGAGAGTGCCGTCAATTTCTGACCAATGTCTTCAAAGACTCCGAAAAAGACATTTTTCATACTCTCTTCCATCTTCCGCAAATACTGACGGAAACAATCATCTGAAACGGGAAAAATCTGCATCCAGTGGCCCGAGTCTTGTGACAACAAATAAATTACCTTTTTGTATATCCAAACTTTTGTCAAATTTAATGTCTTGACAGGACTGGCCAGACCTGGTCTCGTCGCGATGACAGGCCGTATGGGCTCCTTCATCTTCGTCATGGAACATGCTCTTCATCTATCTTCTCAGGATTTTCAACACTGGTTCGTTGACTGTCCCGTCGTTTTCAAGCAAATTGGATTTCATGAGGCGAAGTTCTTCAGCCTGAAAATTGATTTCGCGCGCGCATTCCTCCGCTAACTAGTTTTCGATAAATGAATTTCTTACATCTTCTTATTCACGCTCAAGAGAGCACTCAATATCGCCTTCAACATCATCATCATCAAAATCAAGCAGAACTTGACTGTGAGGGATCGGCTTCGTTTCACGGACCTCTTCTTCCCGGGGGTATTTGCGATAACTCGCTTCGAAAATGATGTGGACTTGACTTCTCCTGCAGCCGCGAAAGCCATGTGACGCTTCAGTTGTTCAACTGTTTGATACTTGATAGCATCGTTCAGGGTGCGTTTCCTGGGACTCCCATTCTCAACCACTTAGCTGAGTGCGGCTACGAAGTTATCAAGAGCTCAAAGACTGGAAGACATTTGGATTCAAAAAGAGTGGGATGGGATGAGGACAACTATAGTAATATAAGGTTAATGTTGTGACCCTTCAAAAGTTTTATGGTACAACGATAGTACCGGCATCGCAGTCTCGCAAAACAAGATACCTTTACTTCCCAGAAATTTTATGGCAATTCAAGCCGAATCTGATATGGCATAACTTTGAAATTTGTGCTGCATTTTGGAATACCTGCCAGTAGTTATGCTCTTCCCGCCGTTCTTTCCTGTCGATCACACTGCTTCTGGGATTTCAACAGGCATTTCAACTTGGATAACATGAGGTATGCTTTTCTCTAAACCCTTGAAATTTATTCCCCTATTTTGGCCCCTTGTAGGGCCTTTCCTGTTTCCCGACCCTTGGTACCTAATATTTTCTTTCTCCAGCCCTAGAGGGCCCAGTATCATCCTAATTTTTCATTCCAAATGAGAAATTCTCGCTCTTGCCAAGTCGATTTGTCATAACCAGGATCTAGAGATAATGTGGAGTTCTTGTGAGAGCTTGATGATAGTTCCACAAAATAGTGTAATTCTTCTTTTAAGGCATTCAATACATTTGAAGGCTATTTGGATAACTCTGGACAGAGGGCACTCGCCACTGCAGTCCTACAATACGAGTCCTTGCGAGATGGAGGTGTCTTTTACGAGGGATCGGAGCAAGAATTTGAGTTCCTTCCAGGCCACATAGTAATAATCAAAGAGGACGATATCTACATCAACAACAACCCCTGTCTACAATGGGGAAAGTTTGTTGAGAAACCAACAGTCAGGGCGGATGACAACTTATCGCTCTCATCTGAAAGCAAGTGGGAGGGGGAGTGACAGATGGAAAGCGAGGAGTGGCGTTGTGGACAAGGATCACAGAGATGAGAGATGGAACGGAAAGTGAAGAGGCTATGCGAATGCCACGCAAATCTCAGTGCAAAACTTGTTGGCATGGAACGGCGCATTGATGTGAATTCAGAACTCGAATCTAGGGGTATGTCTACCCCCAATGATACTATGGAATATCTGAAACCCTTACTACGTCACAAATTGTGTGTATTTCTGCAACGAACTCTGCGAACACCAGCAAGACAGAATATATTCGATGGTACGAACGACTAATTACCAGCAAGGGGAGTTCTCCCACATGTTATTCGGATCTCGGTCGATTGCCGGCTAGAGCACTTCAGTACCTTAACGAAAAGAAATTCTTGCTTGGTAAAATGGAAGGGGTGAGGAAAAAGTGAGTTTTCTTCCTTCCTTTCACTAAACTCAAGATCCAGAGGACATTGTGGAGGAATTTTGCATATCGTTCTCATCGATTGGCATTTTATGTGATCAAATTGGGGGAAATTCTGTCGAAGAACGCATTAAAATACTGCGTCGTAGTGCAAAATGGCCAGCTGGCCAGCGGCTCCGTGTGATAGGTTCCTATATATATGATGCAAAGGATGACAGGAATTCTGCGGCCTTGCTTGTCGGTAGCAGTTGTGGGCGTGTAATTAGGAAGCGGGTAAAGTGGATGAAGATGCTTCTCGCATTTATCGCGGTAATGCACTTAGACGACAAACGCGTGAAAGGATTCCTGGGTCTGAGAAATTTGCCGCAGGTCTGCAACGAACAACGTTGGTACCATGAAAACACATTGACCCGTTCGGTCAAGACAACAGTGATGTTGACTGCTGCCAGTCCATGCTCATATGGCGTCGAGGCGAAGAATCATTCCGAAAGAAATGGTCCAGAAGCATTTGCAATCCCGCTAGGGTAAGTAAAACTGGAATTAACAATGCCAGCAGTTGTAGTTGTAGGGGACAATCTTTGCGAGGAAGTGGCAGGCCTGCGCACATTTGAATACTTAGTATCTCGAATTCAGTAAATTTTTCGGTTGACAGTTAATACTGTAGGGAAAAGTGCAATATGAGTCACGCTTCAGTAATCGCAGCTATTTAAGCACAGTTTTCATTGCCATTTGTTGACGTTCATTACATGATCATAAAACGCGCAAATTAAGAATAATAAGATTAACTAATGATGCGACGAGCTCCGTGGTAAACTTATTTTGCTCCTTCAGTTCAAACTTGAGTTCCACTGGAAAAGCAGCGGGACGGAGCTCGTTAATCTTCCAAGCGACTATTCCATTGCTTCGGAGTGAATCTCTTATTCGCGCTTGGTCTCCCTCTCCAAGGTGCGGTATACTAGCCCTCAAAGAGCCACGAAATTCCTATTCTTTTTGAATTGCAGTGTTTTCTCCACCAAGAGGCTTCTCATCTCCTTGTTCCGCCACGTCCCCGCGGATGAACAAAAAAAGTTCTTCTTTGGACGAATCCGATGACTCCGGCCCAGCTTTTGAGCCAGATGCGAAGTCCTCGCTGGGAGTACCGATTTCATCTCCTTCAACGAGTCGCTTATCCCCTGCATTCGCATCAGGTTCGAGCGGTAACACGACTTCGTCGAACCCGATGTACAGGCGCACACTCTGCGCTCCAAAGTCTAGGCTCGCGCGCATAGATGCGAGTGCAGTAAGTCCATTTATAATGTCGAATGGAGACTTCTCGACAACAAGTTAGTTCAACTTGACCCATTGTTCTCCGAAAGTGGTAAAAACATTTAGCAACGAGCCAACACAAGATGAAATTTCTCCATTAGCCACTGTTATCTTCCTTGACTTAAAATTCGGCGATAGAAATAGGCGTTGGGACAGGACGGCAGGAATCACGTTGAGTACTGCCCCAGAGTCAGTAGTACTTCCAAAACGTCAGTACCATATATTTAAGTTGTACGACGCGTAATACGCGAGACTTCAGTTTGGACACGACTGCAACGCGGGCTACTGAGTACTTCCCGAGCAAACGACGCATTATCTTGGTAGTTGCATCTGCATCACCACGAAGTAGCCGGCCAAATGTCAGACCGCAGTTGGCATTCGCAAGTTTGGACACGACGTCTAATTTGCCCACGCTCTCTTGGACCTTGCTCAAGTTTCTTTTCGTGCGTATGCCCTTTTTCGGATTCATCCTGTGAGTAAAATTACTTAATTCTTCTACCTGAGGAACTGCGTGAATAACTCGGGCTTGCGGCGGTTTATTCACGAAACAGGATATCTAAATACCCTCATAGTTCCCTTGAGGAGGCTGTTTGGGTAAGGCCTTGCCCTCGGCTGTTCTTTTTGTTGCATTACCGACTTCTTGGATAGCAGAATCGGTGTCTGAATCGTTTCACAAAACACACTAACCTGACCGGCTTTCCCATTTTCCTCCTTTTTGTTTTTATCTTGAGCTCCCGAAGGCATATCCCTAGCGACAGACCAGCAAGAAGCCTCCAAATGAATGGTCTTTCCGCAATAAGAGCAACGCGTATTGCGGTGGGGGTTCCTCTCGCAGTTCATGGAGCTGTGACCTTTTTCGTTGCAATAATAGTACGTAAAACTCTGTTGCCCCTTTTCTGTGCCGACTTAAGTCCTGCACCGTAATCATTTTATTCTTTAAAAACAATGTAAGTCTGGAGAGATCCTCAGGTAGAGCTTCCTTCTTGTTCTCGATGTTTCCGGAACAGAAGTCCGGACGAATTAAAAACTTGGCTAGTGGAACGTCTGAAGCTCGGCTTGAAGGGCCAATAAACGTGGGGAGATTCGAGGACATAGTCTCTTAGAGTCTGTTTGATTCTTGAGTAATCTCGAGGTCCACGGAAAGCTAAGATGTAATCGTGAAGATAGGAGGCGGTGCGTGAAAGTGCAATTCTTGCAACGTTGTCGAAATCGGCTATCTCATAAAGCCTATCTGTCTTTCCTCCAGGGAGCCGGAAATTTCTTCGATGTCGGGTCCAACTTCTAAAGCTTGTCGGATGACAACTTGGGGATCTTCCTCCTTAACTAAATACTTGAAGAAATTTTTCTTTACAATGGATTATTCTTTTGCCTCGTCTACTAATTTACCATTCGAGGCGAATGTATCTTAGTAGAAGTCGAAATCCACACCGTTCAGGTGTCCAAGGAGAGTAAATGATTTCTCCGAACCAGGTCTAGAGGCTATAACGATGTTCTCATAGAAAAAGAAGAGTTTGCCCACATTGCTGGTTCCGTCGAACACTACCGTGCTGGCGCCGGGAGTTTCAATTCTGCGCAAGAGTACCATGTTGGTGTCGGTCGTTTTTTTGCCCCCCTTTACTCGCGAGCATCCGACCTCTAATCTACATATATATATATGCAAGCGCCGAAACGCGTGTGGCTAAAAGCGAGCGGCGCTTCCTGGGGTTCCTATCCGCCATAGCACTGCCTTCTTATGAGGCACACTTTGTCCTCCTATGAGGACAGTTTCCGTTATATTTTGTAAATGTAAATTTTTTGGAAGACCAAAATATTTACTGTAAAAAAGTTTTTCTATGTTAAGTTACAGTACATTAATTATTACAGCACATTGGCACTCGTTTCGGAAACCCCCACGATAATGCGAGATATACTTCCTTCCAAAACGTATTAGCCTCTTGGATATAACCGACCACATCTTCAGTGCATTAAAATAACCCCAAAAATTCCCCTTCCAAAATGAAGTCATATTCACATTTTCTTGCGAAGAGCCGAAGTTGGTGACGGAAAATTCCTCTAGCCTTAACTGAGGTCAAAAATCTTGAGAATTTGTTTTGATCGGCCATGTACACTCATGAAATAATGCAGAGGGACAAGGAATGCGCTGAGATAAAAACATTGTATTGAAAAAAGTGCTAAAAGTAGTCCTCATATGAGAACAACGGTCCAATAGACACTAGAGGAGGAATGTGGGGTGATTTAACATTTGAAAAATAAGGTCGGTTGTGGCCCGGAATATCCGACAGGGTACCCAGTAATAAAGTTACCCTAAAAAGCCGGCTCGAGGCCCCGCAACAGACAGACAGGCTGCGTTAGACATTACGGTCGCGGCAGCGTGCCTCTGGAGTAAGTGCCGTACGGACCTTACCATATGTATCCATCGCTCTAACGGCCACGTTCCGCGCGACGTCGGCTAGCACCCTATAGGCATCCGGGTGCCACCCTCCGAGAGTATATATAGGGATAAGCACGAGCTTACTTCTCCCGGAGGTTGCAATAAAAGAATCACATCTTCTATGCTTCGCGGAGGCGGCCGCATTTAGCGAGGTGACCGGATTAAACGTTTGGGCCCTCCTGTGGGAGAGCGCCAGCGGGTTGACGAATGTCACGTCAAATTCCTCACCTCCACTACTTCCCAGCGCCTGGATGTCTGGCCTCGTGCGATGGACCCCGTCCTGCGGTTCGACGGCGGGATGAGGGGCCGCTTTCTGTAGGTCTTGCGCAAAGAGGGCCACTTGATGGTCATGTCGTCTATTTGTGTGCGCACCATGCCTGCAGTGAAGGAGGTGATCCCCGAAACAGTCGAGGGTTTCAGGACAGTTTCGTCTCGGGCACAGCACGTCCAGAGGGAACAGCGGACTTGACAGACGTATTGGAACCACACCGCGAATTCGCGGTGGTCAATTCTTGTCTTGAGGCCGGGGCACTGGGCACAGTACACCCATTCCTTGGCGCCCGGGAGGGCCATGGAAGCGCGGAATGCCTGCCTTCTTTGATAACCGGGGAAAATGCTTTCTTGCACTGCTGCATGGATTGAAGGTGGAATCCTTGACTGTAGACAGGCAAGTGACCAATTCCGGTGGGCATCCAAAGCGTGGTTGTAGGTGGTGAGGCTCCTGATAGGAACGGGCAGGAGGACTTTGCCCAACTTGTTGGTGGCCGCGCTGGAGGCGAAGAAAGCGGCCGCGGCGATGTTTTTGTCGAAGGTGAATCCGATCCCGAGGGAGGGCCGCTTCGCATCCAGTGATTTCACTGGAAGTTGAAGCTCGCGGAAGACCTCTGAGTCCAGGACCCCCCACAAGTGTGTGGACGCAGCGCTCTATCGTATTGTCAAACATGGCAGAGCCCTAGTGTCTATTAGACCGTTGTCCTCCTATGAGCACAACTTTTAGCACTTTTTTTCAATACAAAATTTTTTACCTCAGCGCATTTCTTATCCCTCCGCATTAGTTCATGAGTGTAGATGGCCAACAAAAACAAACACGGTGAAGGCTAGAGCAGGTTACCCTCACCAGCTTCCGCTCTTCGCAAGAAGTTGTGAAAACGGCTTTGTTTTAGAAGGAAATATAGTTCGTATTATCGTGGGGGGTTTTAGAAACGGGGGCATGTATATTAAGAATTACTGTACTGCAACTTAACAAAAAATACCTTTTTTGCAGTAAACATTTTGGGCTTCCAAAACATTTACCGTTCCAAAATGTAACGTAAACTGTCCTCATACCGTACTATGAGGACAAAGTGTGCCTCATACGAGGACAGCGCATGGTCGTATGGGTTGGAAGACTCATTTCGTACAGGGGAAGAGATGGCCTTTTATTCGTAATTACAGCAGCTCACGGAAGAGCCAAATTTACGCAGCCCAGTCAGGAGCTACTTTATTATTGACCAGCACCGTCCTGGATAGTACCTCCGGACAAAAGGATGGTGGCCAGTCGGAAGGCTCACTTCTTCTCAGGTGCCGAAACTCTCCAGCAGCACTCGACAATCTTTCTCTATATAAAGGACACTCCAGACGTCGTTCTGACTGACCGGAGCAACAACAACAAACCCAACCAACTCCAACTTTCTACATGGTAGCATCGCCTGAGAAAATCACTCACATCACTTTCCTCTCTGTCACTATTCATCTCCAACTCCGCCTCTACTCTGATTCTCCTCTTTTTCACTATCTCCGTTTTAATCAATCATCCTCCTCACCTGACTTTCTTCCCCTTTATTATTTCCCCATCCAAGGCCTATTCTGTCTCTTCATCCTCGCTGCCTTACCACCATCGACGTTTTTCATCGTTGAACTAGTTCGGACCTATCGGGCAATCTATCCTTGAAAGTCTTCAAGTACACTCTCCGAATATTCATTGATTTACTTGACTTCGAAGTCCACTGGACTTAAAACCAACCGAAGCGTAAGCGGAGGCAACTTGAAACAAGAAGATCCTGACGCAGCTGTATCTCTACTGGCCAGGGTTGAGCTTCGCTCCCTTGTGCGGATAACGGTTTAGAAAAGCGGGAAGTTGATTTGACGTGGTGTTGTACGTATCGAAAGGTTTTAATTGCGCTGAGGCTTGACTGAGCAACTTCTCGCAAGAAGCCAGATATTCAATGGGTGTGAAAAGCCGCCAGGCTTGATAGCTCTCCTTGGAAGCTTCGTAGGGATCATTTGCGCCTGCTTTTACTTCGCGTGGAAGTAGGTAGTAGTAGCTGAAATTCGCGTCGCACCCAGAGTGTCTTACCGGGGGCCGAGAGTCCGTACTCTAAGTGATCCTTCACGTTAGGTGTTGTTGCGCTACACTCAACCTGGACTAGCGCAGGGAAGATTCAGTCAACTCTAAAAATCGCAGTCTCACCCGGTGAGGATCCGGGGGCCGGGAGTCCGACTCTCCACTACTGTTTGAGTGCGCAATATCAAGAACTTGAATAGCCAAGAGGTCGATAAACATTTACAATTTGAGAGCTAGCATGGATCCTTCAAAGGAATCAAAGAGCCTGTTTCGTGTCGAACCGCTTGATAAGCCCTCTGACTACATCATCTGGGCAAGGCGCATTAGAACCATTCTTAGAGCCGATGATCCTGCAATGACTGGCTTGAGAGGCACTCCAGTCTCTCTTTCATCTGGCCCGCGAATCGAATGGACTAAACTCTCCGCAAAGGCAAAAAGCGTCATTACCCTCGGCCTTGGTGCTTCCGCTATGGCACCAGTTAGACTCATTGCAGATGACGACTCCAAAACAGCTCTGGATCTATGGGACGAGCTGCAACGCATTTACACTGCGTCAAATGGGCAGGCAATACAAAATATCAGGAACAAGTTGTACATGCTAGTTTTTGACGGAAAAAAGGACTAGCACAAGCATGTCACAGAATTCAACAGTATTTGTGGCGAGCTCGCAACTTACGACCAGGAATTACCAGACCGAGAAAAGACACCAAAACTCATCAGGTCTCTTCCGTTGTATTTTGCCGCTTTGTCTATGACATCTTCAATAACAATTACATCATTTGAAGATTTCATTAGCGCAGTCCATGCTGAACTTTCCCGACGCTCAAATCCGAATAACCCTCATAGCGAAAACCCCCGGAAGCAGTCCCAAATTCAAGCTCACATATCCGATGCTTCTATACGACGCAGTCGTGGACGAGGGCGAGTTTCTTGGCATAAAAAAACGACATAGTCAAGGACGCGGTCGTGATAGACGGTAAAATATTCAAAACAATAGGAATCCAGGAGCCTGTCATTATTGTGGAAAATCCGGCCATTTCATCAATTTCTGTCGCAAACGCATGGAAGACGAAAGGAATGGTCGCATCAGAAAGTCATACCATGAACGTGGAGGCCAACTTCGATTTTCTTACCCAGCTCACAGAAATGAAATGCATGCTCAAATTAACTTTCCGCAGGGAAACTGGAAAGCTACTATGCCTTGGAACCAGAATTTAGCGCTTTCTGCAAACGCTGCCGTGTTTCCCTTGATGCTAAGTTCACCACTAGGTTCTCAAAACATGTAACAAATTACCGCCCAATCCTGGTTTCGACGGTCACCCGCAATACAGAGCTAATATGGCAACATACAAGTTCCGAAGTCAAGTCGCTAAAATTGGAGCAACGAAGAAGAAACAAGCATACATGGATTCTGGCGCCACTCATGTATTTTCTTCCACAGTCGTTCTTCTTTCATCTCTTACGCCAACATTTCTAAAGAGACTGTTCAATCGGCTGCTGGAACTTCATATCTAGTCGGGAAAGGTATTGTTTGCTTGCCTTTGAATGGAGATGCATATTTTGAAGCCTATCACGCGCCACAATTTGAGTCCAACATTATCGCTGTAAGCGTTCTAACAAGGTACTATAATGTGATCTTCTCTGAGTCGATACTCAACTACAGCGGTTGCTTCATCTTCAAGTATGGTTCTTTGGAGACCAGAGACATCATCTACAGCATTGAATGTATTGATGACCTCTATACTATGTAATTATGCTCGTAACATGGTGCTAAACGATCCCACCTGGCAGAAAGGCACCCTAATGCAGATGATGAAGATTTGGAATGGCACAGGAAGACAGGTCACATAAGTACGGATCGTTACATTCAATTATCGCGACAGCACGACGATGTGCCTTCATACGAACGTGAAACCCTCAAACGCATCCAATGTGTACCTTGTCTGACTGGAAAAATGAAGAAAGCCTCAATTAAGCCATCCAGAAGCGAGCCATTGCAACCCCTGAGCGAAGTGCACATAGATATCTCTGGTCCCTTTATGACTTCCTTGGGTGGAGGCAAGTATGCAATTCACTTTATTGAACCATACACTGCTAAGTCTGATGTCCTATTGGCCAAAAATCGGTCCGAGCTTCCTACTATAGTTCGAAACTACAAAGCTATGATTGAAACTCACTTCTCGACCTTGAGCTGCAAAATGACGCGAGTTCGTTTCGACAGGGCTGGAGAAAACATAAGCAGAGAGATGACAAATTATCTTCATTCATGTGGGATAGAGATCAGTCCTTCACCTCCGTGGGCTCCAGAGAGTAATGGAACTGCAGAAAGACTTGTGTAAGAGCATTGGACAAGGGCTAGAGTTCTCCTGTTCGACAGTAATCTCCCTCAGTACTGTTCGGGCGAGGCCTTGAAACATAGAAATTGGCTATGTAACCTACTTCCTGCTGCAATAGTCAATGGGAACATTCCAATTCGCCTCTGGACCCAAGTACGGCAATTGACTTCAAATCACTCTTAACATTTGGTCAGACTGGCTTTGCGCTCATTTACCGCTCTAATACGGAACTAGCCAAGAAATTGAAGCCAAGATCCGAGCTAGGCAACTTTGTTGGAATGGAATCGGACACTAGGTTGATTTGAGTGTACATTCCAGAGTCCAAGTATGTCAGAGTTATCAGAAGAGCCGACTTCACTACTATCTCCAGGAATAAGTTGCCAGGTATCTCATCACTGTTAGACGGACTTGCACGCCAGCATGAGATAGAAATAGCTAGTGAGGACTACGTGAAGTTGAACAGGATTAATTGATTCAATGCATGACTTCGATCCACCAGCAGAACCCAGAATTGGCATTTCCGAAGGCAAAGGGTATCGTGAACTCGGAAACTGAACCATTAACTTTCGCAGAGGCGTGTGACATACCACAGTGGGCTGAGGACATCGATCGAGAATACAGCGCCTTGGTCAAAAGGAAAACCTGGTCTTACGTACCCCGAGCCGCTGCAATAAGACCCCTTCCATTTAAATGGACATTTCGCGCTAAACCTTTGGACTCTACTGGTGATCAATACCTACAAAAGGCTCGCTGCACTTTAAGGGGGACCGTCAAAAGGCATATGTTGACTACGACCCGGAAAGTATCTATGCACTAGTTGCTTCTCATGAGACAATTAGACTCATTTTTGCCATTGTCGCTGCCAACAACCTCATTCTAGAAGGGGGCGACATCTCAAATGCCTATCTTCACGGAACATTATATATTACAATCTACATGGAACAGCCAACAGATTCCTCTCGAATTTTGGCAAGGCCTGGGCAAGTTTGCAAACTGGAAAAATATATATATGGAGCAAAACAAGCAGGACGTATATACGGTTCATACCTCCATGGTAAGCTTATCTAATGGGGTTTGCGCGTGTCTAACTTCGACCAGCAGCTGTACTTCCTCCGCACGAATAATCCATACCTTCTTCTGGCCGTTATGGTTGACGACATGGCTTTCGCAACGAACTCCTACGATATTCTCAAAAGCCTGAAAGACTTCCTCGCTTCAACTTTTGACATCAAGTTCTTGGTAGCACTGAGGTCATTCGTCGGCTGGAAAGTTACTCGTTCTCCATCTGGCATCAGAATTGCCCAGCGATATTACTTCAATAAGCTCCTGAAGGCCTATGGAATGCAACAATCGAATGCAGTCTTGACTCTACTTCCAACGGACACGCAGCAATTGGTTCCGGCGTTCTATGAGGAGTCACTACTTTCCTCTAATAACCATCACACTTACCGGAGTATTATTGGCAGATTACTATATTTGTCTGTCTCCACTCGCCCAGACTTGTCATTCCCAGTCTCTGCTTTGGCTCGTCAGGTCCACGCTCCCACTGGAAGACATATGAAATTGGTGAAACGTCTCCTCAGGCATCTCAACGGCTCGACCCACTTCGGTTTGCACTACGGAAATACATATGATATCACTGCCCAATCCATTGGTGCTTCCGTTGATGCCGACTGGGGCGGATGTATAAATTCAAGACTCTCAAGCACTGGTTTCATGATCGACATAAACGGTTCATCAATCTTCTGGAAGTCGAAACGTCAGACGGTAATTGCGAGCTCTTCTGGTGAAGCTGAGTATGTAGCACTTGCAGCGTGTGGAAAAGAACTATCCTGGATTCGAAGCTTTTCTGGGAAACTTGCAATCAGTCGCCATGGCATGAAATGAATTCTTTCGCGCCCAATATTGTAAGATGTGATAGCGCGGTAGCTATCTCAATGGCTACTGCGGATCATATATCACCAAAGAACAAGCACATTGACCTTAGAGTTCAAAAAGTGAAAGAACTGATAAGGACTGGAACTATCGAGTTACAATACGTTCCCTCTACAAACAACAAAGCTGATTTATTAACGAAACCCATGAACAGAGAATGATTGGGTCGAATGGTTCGAATGGTTCGAATGTGGATGCTTGAATCTTGGAACGGATGAACTCAATATCAATAACTTTAGCAGCAGAAGCAGCAGAACTCTTAGAAGCAGCAGAAGTATTGGAAGCAGCAGCAGTTCTGGAAGCAGCAGCAGAAAGTGGTTTCAAGCCCACTCAATTTACGAGCAAAGAATGCTCCTGTGGTTGAAATTCCGAAATTTATGGCAGCAACAGCAGAAAAGCACTCCAAAAAGCAGCAGCAGCGTGAAAATTTAGTATCTAAAAAGAGGCAACTGAAAGCCGCCTAATTACGCAGCAGCAGCAGCCTTGAACTACGAATACAGAAATTTTGTTCTTTCGAGGGGGCGTGTTGGAATACTCGTAAGTGCAGGGGAAGAGATGGCCTTTTATTCGTAATTACAGCAGCTCACGGAAGAGCCAAATTTACGCAGCCCAGTCAGGAGCTACTTTATTATTGACCAGCACCGTCCTGGATAGTACCTCCGGACAAGAGGATGGTGGCCAGTCGGAAGGCTCACTTCTTCTCAGGTGCCGAAACTCTCCAGCAGCACTCGACAATCTTTCTCTATATAAAGGACACTCCAGACGTCGTTCTGACTGACCGGAGCAACAACAACAAACCCAACCAACTCCAACTTTCTACAGTAGAGACACCAGAACTAGAGACAATGAATAAATTTCCAATACTGTAGTCTAAAATACAAAGAGAACCCGTACACTGTACGTACAGTGCTGTACAATACCTGTACAATACCTGTAAGTACTGTACATACAGTACAGTACTCAAAAATAATTGAAAACTATCCAGAATGCAATGTTTGTCCCCATCAGACTGCGGACTACAATTTTATCAAAAACTTAAATCCCATGAACGGTTAAGAGGGCGGATCTTTACTCAAGCGCGATCAAGTGCGTTGCGTGGGACAAGTCGTTCCAAATAACTTTCTCTAAAGGGCCGGCTCAATGCCAGCGGGCAGGCAGGCCATAGCGGCCGCGGCAGCGTGCCGTTATGTTGGCTGCTCGAACCTTCCTGTAAGGCTCCATCGCTCGAATGGCCACGTCCCGCGCGAAATCAGTAAGCATCGCATACGCGTCTGGATGTCGGCCTCTGAGTGTTGATATGGGGATAGGCCAAAGCCTTCCTCCAGCAGAAGTCGCGATCAAAGGTTCATACCTTCTGCACTTGGTGGATATTGCTGCGTTGAGGGAGGTGAGTGGATTTAAAATACGCGCTCTCCTGTAAAAGCGCGAAGGGGCTGACGAATGTGGCATCGAAGAAGTCAGTTCCTCCATTGCTGCCCATTTCCTGAATGTCTGGCCTTGTGTGGTGGATACCCTGTCACTGCTAGATGCCAGGGTGGCGGGCTGCGTTCTGCAGGCCTTGATAGGAAGACGACTAGACGGTCGTGTGGTCGGGTTTGGTGCCCGCCATGCAGGCAGTGCATGAGATGATCCCCGTAGCATTCGAGGACTTCGGCATTTTTGTCTCGGCACGGAGTGTCCGGGGTGAAAAGCGGGACTTCAAGGTAGTACTGCAGCCACACTGAGAATTCGCGGGAGTCAATACTAGTCTGGAGGCCGGGGCTGGGGGCACAATACACCCATTCTTGGCGCCGGGAAGCCCTGTACAAGTCCAGAAGGCTTTCCTCCGTTGATCGCCGAGGGGAATCTCTTCTTGCACTACGGCATGGACTGTTTCTAATAGTGTCTTTTGCGGAGGGTTTTACTTGAGCAAAATACACGAAAGGGGAGGAGTTGTAAAGGCAAGCAAGAGGTCAACCATCTTCGGTGGGCGCGAACGGCATCATTGAAGAGGCAGGAGACAGGTAAGGCATGCAACAATAAGCACCGGCCCTTCTGCACGGTCTCCTGATGTACCTATTTTTAAATTTCCCCCCTTTCAACAGTATCAGAGTTTAGCCAAAGTTGTTGCATTTTGCTGGTTAATATAATATTGCGATACGGTAATCAGGCAAGTCTCGTTTGCTCGACGTGATGACCAACCATAGAACGGATCGCAAACGGTTTCTTCATAGGACCCTGCAGCGTTGCACATTCGAACACCAGTAATGAAACATAACAGAAACGGGTTTCCGGGGCGCAAAGGCTTTTCAGATACCCAGCGTCGCCTCTTTAAGTCCGCAGTAACTTCTTCGTAGCTTAGACGCTGAATGCACATTTATCGTATCAATGGCAGTTACACAAACCATAGCTGGGGAGGTCGGGTGAGGGCTGCTTGTGAGGGCTGTATGCCCCGCAATTGGCAATGAACGGATGTTTTCTAGGAAAGGAGGTCTAGGATATCCCTGTACGTCAACATCTTGCAGTCGCCGTAAGGACAACGTCCTACCTCTGACAACCCCACGCCGCGTAGTTTCAGAAATCGTAGACCAAAAGCGCACAACCGTCGCGACATGCTCATGTCAGGGATTCTCAAACGCTCTCAGTGTCACTATTCCCCTCGCGGAATAATTCCGCATTGCCGTATTCAATAATTCCAAACAGCCGCACTCCACAGTTATCCATCGCACCAACTTCAAAAATCCACACCTCACCACAACCCCAAAATCACATCCGAGAGTACCCCCTCACCCACAACCGTTCAATCGCCTCCACAAGCCCTCGAATCTCCTCCTCCCCATTATGTGCATGAATAACAATCCGAATCCGTTCTGCCCCCTTTGGCACGGTTGGCGACCGTACCGCATAAACATCGAATCCCTGCCGCCTGAGCAACTTTGCAAACTCCACACATTCCCTGTTCCCCGGTACCAAGATCGCCTGAATAGCACTTCTCCCCCCCGTTTCACGAACAACTCCTAACGGAAGCCTCTGCGCGCAAACGCGACGAAACAACTTCACCCTCTGCCATAACGTCTCCCTCGCTTTTTGTGCCTGTGTGCCACGTGCGAACAAGTAGGCCGCATGCAACACCTCTACGGAATGTGGCGGCAATGCTGTGGAGTAGATTAATGGCCTGGCATAGTTTGTAAGGTACTGTGTTAGTAGCTGTGAGCCGAGGATCACTGCACCATGCGCTGCAAATGCTTTTCCGAACGTCACAACTCTTGCAAGCAGTGGGGGTGTGTGTGCAAGTTCAGCTCTACGACACGACCTTCGCCGTGAGGGCCGTAGATCCCGCCAGCATGTGCCTCATCAGCGACGACGTAGATGTCGCGTGCGTGTTTGTTGGATTCCGAGGTCGCGGTTTGGAGGATTTCGGTTAGTGGCGCCATGTCGCCGTCCATTGAGTATACTGTCTCGATGCAAATGAGTACATTTCCTGGGTGCTTTCTGGTCGCCGCAGTGATGGCCGTTTGCAGGGATTGTACATCGTTGTGGGAGAACCGTGTAGCGTTGTTTCGTGCACGACCGGCGCGTATCCCGTCGTGAATGGAGGCATGAATAAGCTCGTCGTAGATAATGGCATCGTTGGAGCTGGGCAGGCAAGACAGTAGCGATAAGTTGGCGTCGTAGCCAGAGTTGAACAGCAGACTTGCTTCGGACTTGTGAAACTCGGCTGCAACTCGTTCCAGTTTTGCGGTTCTTTCCGAATGGCCCGACAATAAACGGGAGCCGGTGGAACCAGACGACCGTACGCTTGCTAAATGGCCAGTGTCACGGAGAAAAGATTGGAACGGACCTTGTTTTGCAAAACCAAGATAATCGTTTGAGGAAAAATCGCTTGCTGATAGTTCTGGAGAGCGGAGTTCGCGAAGAAGGCCTTTTTCTTCTCGTGCAGCCAGTACTCTTCGTAGTCTGGATTTGATCGCTTCCGGCATGTTGGCGGCTACACAACTTTGTAAATCTCGCAATTCTGCAAATTATTTTTCCAGCCCTTTTTGTTGAGAAAAGACGGTCGTGAATTTGAGAATGGATAGCTCCGCACAATCGCTGCCAAGGATTGAAAAAGCAGATTTCAGCTCAGGTCGTTGCGACATTGAACACGCTGCACCGCACTTTGATGCCAGAGGTACAAGAATTTTTGAGTGCTGTTCCCGCAATTTCGCAACTCACACACCTGGTTGAAACAAGTCTTCAGGAGTTTTGCGAAATTCGATACCCATTTTCAAACCTGTCGCGCACCCAACGAATCTCTGCGGTTGTGTAGCAAGGATCTACACCCCTGTTGGGAACAAACTAATTTGCGCCTCTGAAGCACTGGAAAGGCAGATTTGCCGCGGCCATGACGAATGCGACAAATGCCCCTCGAAAAGTGTGGCAATCACCCTTTCCGATTATGTCGCACGGAGGATTCAGACAAGAAAATGATTACCAGTCACTATCACATCAAGACCATTGGTATCCTTTCCGTCAATTTGATTTTCGTGTAACTCTCTCAACGCTCTCAACCCGGCCTGCTCAACAATTCCCTTAAGTTCTGCCCCAGACATTCCCGCAGTCTCCTTAGCAATCCGATGCAAATCAACATCATTTCCCAGTGGCATCCTTGCAGAATGAATCCTCAAAATCTCTAGTCTTCCTTCTACATCTGGCAACCCTACCTCTACCACATCATCAAATCTTCCGGGCCTCAACAACGCATCATCCAAAAGGTCCACCCTATTCGTCGCCCCGATCACTAGAACCCCTTCAACGCGCACAATGCCATCCATCTCCGTGAGTAACGTACTCAAAACCCGTTGCTGAACCCCATTCCCCTCATTTTTCTCTACTCCCACCTCCCTTTTGCCTACAATGGCATCAATCTCGTCCAAGAACAGAATGCAAGGTGCAGCAGCCCTTGCTGAACTGAATGCCTCCCTCAGTATCCTCTCCGCCTCGCCCAAATAACACGAATACACATCCGCACCACTCATCCTCAGAAAGGCCGCCCCGCTTTGCGACGCTGCCGCCCTAACCAGCGTAGTCTTACTACATCCGGGCGGTCCATGCAGCAATATGCCCCGCGGTGCATTTAAACCCAACCTCTTAAAGGTCTTTCCATACCTCAACGGCCATTCCACGGCCATCCTCAACCTCCTTTTCACCTCGCCTAAACCTCCAATTGACTCCCACCCACAATACGGAACCTCCACACACAAACTATCCCTCAGCACTGATGGTTTTGACCTTGAAAACGCGGCATACAGATCTTCCTCTCGCGGCACGCAGCTCTCTCGGTCCTCACAACACTCCTCTCGTACGCACAGCTCTCGAGCCCTTCGGCACAATGCGGCCAAGTCTGCAGCAACATAACCGGCGGAGCGGTTCGCGATGTCACGGAGCGTAGTGACATTCGAGTGCGGCTCGAGAGATTTCAACAGGTGGAACCGATTCAGAGCTGTCGGAGGCATGAGTGTAACTTCCAGGTCGAAGCGGCCTGGCCGGCGCAATGCAGCATCCAATGCATTCGGCCTATTTGTAGCTGCCACAACGAGCGTCAAACGCGACTGAGGACTTATTTTCAAAACAGGAGGATCCAAGTAAGAAAGCAGCAGCGCCGTAATTCGACCGGACGAAGTTTTCGCAGATGCAGTTTTAGAGGGGCATATAGCGTCGATTTCGTCGAGAAACACAATTCGCGTCTCGTTACCACATGGAAGCGAAGGATTGAAGGCTTGTTGCAATCGGTTGGCGATGTCGGCGCCGGGCGCGACCACAGTGACAGAATGTGAGAATTCGGCGGCTGCGATTTGGACCGCCTTTGTTTTCCCAACGCCAGGTGGGCCGCAGAGGAGGAGGGCATGTGCGGGGCTTGCGCCGAGGGCTGAGAGTGTGGCGCGGTCGACGGAGAGGAAATCACGCACCGCTTTAAGGGCGTCGGTCTCTGCGATGTGGGCCATGCGGGGCAATGGTTGATTTACGTAGGTTTGGCTATTTTAGGGTGCGGATTGCGCTGAGGATTATCGCGGTATTTAGGTTTGATTCGTACTGTGCTTGATCTTTGGGTGGCGCGGTTTTCGTCGTCCTCGTCGTCCTCGTCGCTGTTCTCCAAGGGCTGGTTCAGCTCTATCGGCGAAACAGGACGCCGTCGCGCAGTTTGCCAATGGTCTACAAGGCCTGTGAAGGTGCAAATCAGTCAAGTGACAAATGAGACGACATTTAGTGAAAAGTTAACTGCCTGGCTAACGGAGACATGTACATGAATGCGGGGGAAATTGGAGTAAGCAGCCACGACGAAACCGTTGGCACGGTTCCAAAGATGGGGGCAAGCTACTTTTTTCTGCCACCCGCGCTTTTCCGTTTCAAGCCCATAGATGCGGAACATGCATCACAGTACCAACTGCCCTTCGGCTCACTGGTCAAGCCGACACAAGCAAAGTGAAACCATTCATACTTGCACTTTTTCCCCTCACATGCAACCATGTCACCATGACTGACCTTTCGACACTTGCAATACAAAATCTGACTTTCATCGATAACAGCCTGTTCCTCTTCTTTCTTCTTCACCTTTTCCTCTGCCCTTGCTGCCAAAGCGGCGGCCCTTGGTGTGGTAGGTTGGACGATTCTCCTTCCCTTGAGCGCCTTTTCAACATTACGTTCCTTTTTCTCCACCAAGTGTGCCGGAGCCTTTGCCCTTTGCTCCTTGACCGGTTCGTCACCTCCCTCCCGCGGCCAACGTCCCTCCTTCCTCAACTGCTTTTCAAAATCCTCCAATCGTTTATCAATCTCATCCATCTTCCCCTGAACCAAATCCCGTGCATCCCGTGCAAGCTTTTGTTTTCGCTCCGCATACTCCGTTGCTGAGGCTTGCAGGTGCACAAACTCGTGCAAGGTACGTTTGAGGTTTTCAAGTGGGACACCTTTTGTGGTGGCTCGTTGAATAGCCTCTGTAGCGGCAATGGATGACTCGTTTGTGGTCGTGTGAATCTTGTCATCGAGGGTGCGGATTTCGTGGAAAAGAGAACGGATTGTGTTTGGAAGTGGGTCAACATTTTCTAGAAATTCGTCTAGAAAGGATTGTGGTGGACCCGACGCTTCACGGCGCTCGGGTTGGCGGTAGGCCATGGAACGTCGATGGAAAATTTATGGGTGCGGCGAGATGTAAGGGTGTTGGCGACCAAGTTGAAGTGAAATTCAACAGAGGTTTAAGACGTATGATGCCCCAGAAACGTCGAGTGGGCCTGGGACGTTGGTGGCTGGTTGGGGGGAGAGGGCAAGATTAGCTAGACTCAATTACGGTAAGAGGCATTTTCAGGCGTAGGCTGACATAGGCCAACCTAATTTTCAATCATTAAAACAAACCAAATTTTCCCCTTTTTCAGTCGACGGCGGAACCATGGACCCACTCCAACGAAAAGGAGGAAATCAGGAGAAAATCCTACCAATTAAATACGAGATAAAGACAGCTTGAAAAACTATGCACGTGGCCGACGTGGACTACCCGGTTAGCTTGTAGCAATGTATCGCAATACATTTCTAACGCCGTAAAGTTTATTATGTACATGTACCGTACATAGTCTACCAGAGGTTCGTAGCCAGTTTACCCGGTAGGAACCAACTCGTACCCATTCCTATCCCCACGCTCGGGCGGTGGCATCCCGATGCGTTCCGTGACATCACGGAAGTGGCCCGAGCGGTCGCCAACCGACCCTTGGACCAATACTCTAGGGTGAGGCCCATTCTCCTTCAACGACACGCCGCGTTGATGGTCACCTCCAACGCAGCCTGCTTGTCGACCGGACAACCAGCTTCTTTCTAGTTGGAAGACACGCTCATGCACTTGTATTATTGGTCCTGCCAGCGGTTTGAAAACAAGTTCACAGGACTGTCAACCTTTCCATTACCCGCAGTAAACCATCCCTATTTACCCCCACGTAGTGTACGCATGACCGCTTACAGACACGGCAACCACATCAGAAAAACCTCCGGACGAACGAACTTCGCGACGGATTGACAGAGCTGCACAGACAACGTTCCTTCAAAGACCGTACTGAAGACAGCAGGTTGCAAAGGGATTGGAAACAGCGATCGTTGAGAACCCTGTTCGAGTGGAAGAGCCGTCCTTACACGCCTCTCCCAGGTCCTCCCACGTGCGCTGAGGGCGCGGGACGACAATCCACTCGAGGTAACCATCGACAGCAAAGGTGCAGGGAGAGATCTGGATTCATGGTTTTGCAATCGCAAGGACAGGCGATCTGACGTAGGTCTGGCGCCCGCGCCGATTGCAGCGCGGGCGCCGAAAAGAGCGAAAACAAAATTTGAGCCTGTCAGTAACGAGGTAGGATGATAACATTACGGCATTATTGGCAAGGGTGCAGTGCAGGACCAACTCTGCTTCGACATAAGTGATAACCGGGTGGACCACGTCGGTCACGTGCACTGGTGTACGGACGATGATTGCGTTCGCTACAGACGACCACATTGTGTAACAAATGCGACGGTATACGCGCCTGCGAATAATTCTGACCGACGTATTCAACTTCTCGGCGATCCGCGGGAAGAGACCCTCCAAGAATAAGCCAGTAGCAGGGGTAGCCGTCTGTAGGGAATCGAAAGCCATCGGTTGGAACTCGAAGTCGGGTGCCAGTGTGGGGTTTTCAGAGGGAGGAGGGCAGCAATCAGACAATTTGCATGCCGGGAATGTGGCGCACAAACTCGTGAATGTGACGGGCGGCTTGCCCGGGTAGGGAAGCTATGCCGCGGCGGTAGCGAAATCCGCTGAGGGCGGTGGAGCGGGGCCTGATGTTGGCTCCGGACCCGACGCGGGCCGTTACGGCATCGATGATGCTCGCGGCGGCGGCACCACCTAGGAACGGTGAGATGAGTGTGAACCCCAGACCACCGTGTCGGAGGGGCAAGATTGCCTGCGACCACGTTTTGTCAGTGAGTTGAACACCATGAAGCTCGGAAAAGGATTTCGTAGAAGCGTATCGAAGGCCTCGGCGGCAATACGGGCATCCGCGAGTCAGCGAGTTGTAAGGCGTGGTTCACCGGACAGGCCGACGCGTACAAGCGGTGCATGTGAAACCGCGCACGAGAGTCATCGACCATGGGCAGGAGCTGAAGGGTTCGGCGGCATCCCTCGATCTCTTTCCGCAAAAAAGCGCCGGTGAAATGCCAGTTGCGGAGTTGAGCGCCCAGGAGTTTGAATCCGTCCAGGGAGCATTCGGCAAGGCGAAACACCTGGAGAAAAGCCTCGCGCTTTGGGCGCCGGACTGTTGGCCAAAAGATGTGGGTTTTCCCCTCGTTGAGGTGCAGGGCGTAGGTAGATCCCTCGTCCCGGAGGATGCGAAGGGCTTTTCGGAGGTCGGGGAGGGGCCCCATCAATGTACCGGCGTCAGCGAACCACTGGTTGAAGATGATGCCTGTATTTTCTGCAATCCGGCGGATGAGGGGCTGGATTGTCGGGGAGAACAGGAGCATGCTGGCAGAGTAGGCTGCTGAGTGCCGTGGGCATTCGCGATGGTCGTGTTGTCACGGTTCGGCGCGATCAACTGTAGTTGCGTTCGTGCGTAAATCATGTTCACGAACCGGGCCAGTCTCGGGACGAGCGACGGCAGCTGATCGAACATTGACCAGCGATCAACGCGTTTGAAGGCGTTGTGCGCATCAACGAGGACTCAGGCGTTATCAATGGGGCTGGAGAAGCGACTGAGCTGCATGCGCGTGTCATCAATGATCCCGTCCATCCCGGCCATGATTCCGATAGCCATTTGGAATGGGTCGAGAAAGTGATGACAGTCATAAATTGCGGCAGGAAGCAGCGTCTCAGTTACCAAGCGGCGGAGGGTCGTGCCTACGGCGATGGGCCGTATCGTGAGGAGCCTAGGCCGCAGAGGCAGTAGGTTTGCTGCAGCCAGGAGCGGCAGATTCGGGGTTGGCAGGTCATCTCTCGCGATCCGCCCTCAGTGGATTTCGCCTCCGCAGCGACAAGGCTTACCTACTCTGCCAAGCTGCCCGTCACATTCACGAGTTTCTGCTTCACATCCCCGGCATGCCCTACCCGTCGACCTGCGTTCCTTCGACCCACCCCCCTCACTGCAGCACGCACCAACGTTCAAACCTACCCCAGGGGTGTGCAGCAAGAGGCGCTAGCCAAGTTTCACTGGCGTGACGACGAGTGGGCGATATCTCCGAATCCGGACCTCCACACGGACGCCGAGGTGCGACTAAGGACACGCGGTCTCGCGTTCTGCAGAGGACCCGGCGCCTCCTACCTTTACGCCCATCCTAACGTGGAAACTGAAATGATCGCGGTGCATTGGCGAGCCATGCTGCGGCGGCACTTGAGATTGCCCGCTGATGATGACTCGCTCCCCCGGAAGTGCGAAGCACCAACGCACGATCCTAGGCCTACAACGCAAGCTGTCAAGGCGCCTAGTGCCCCCCTCCCAGCCCTCCCGCGACCCGGGCTTCCGATTCTGGCACCCGGTTTTTTATTCCCTCAGTGCCCCTTCCCCGGAGACTGTTGTTTGTCCAAGAGTTTGTACTCCGTGTTGCCAGGAAATGCCACACCTAGGACGCTACTATTCGCACGCGCATCTAACAGCGTATCAGCTGCGCCTTGTGGTCGTCGGTGGCTATGGCCATCCCGTGGCGAACCCCACTGCACGTGACCGATTTGGTCCATCCAGCTAGCTCTGAACTGAATAGTAGGTCAGTCGATGCACACTCTAGAGAACCAACGCGTAAATATCTGTCAAAAGGACAAACATTGTATGCGCGCCATGGACGTCCGCGGGGATCCCGCTGCCCGCCGCTGCCCGAGAGGGATTGTTCGCAAACACCAGCACGACTCGGTGCGTGATGTCATTGTCGGCCAATTCGCCCGTGCGGCAAGCATGGACTAGCGAATGGATGCCCTGCTGCTGGTACCGGGCACAGAGTTGCGCCCAGCAGACACCTTGCTACATGCACCAACGGCTCCCGATGGCACTGCGACCAGCCCAATCGCCTGTGACATCCCCACCTGTTCGCGTGTCAAGGACAACGTCTGCCTCAGGGCCACTGGCGATGCGGGCGGTGTTGCTGCAATGGCGCACCGCAACAAGGAGACCGATTTGGCATGCAAATTGTCTCGTCGCCTCCCTTTCCCCCCTGTGACAACGCCACACCGACCCCCAACTTGGAGTTCCAAGTCCTGGCCGTCGATTCCGTTGGGACGCCTTTCCCTGGTGCTAGCCTCCTCCTAGAGAGCCTCTTCCTGCGCATCGGCGACAAATTGAACACGTCGATCAGAATTATTCGCAGGTGCGTATACCGTCGCATTTGGTTCACGATATGATCGCTTGTGGCGAGCGCAATCATCGTGCGTACAACCGCGCACGTGGCCGTCGTGGTCCATCCGATTAGCAGTTCGCTGACAGAGTAGTTGGTCCTGCACTGGACTTTTGGTAATGATGCCTTTAAAGTTATCAATATGTTGTTTTGCTTTTCGGAGCTCGACTGTCGCTGATAGCTGTGAGGTACTTTCATCGCTTGAAACAAAACGGTAGTGGTAAGTCATTGTACTGAACTGTACTGAATTACTCAGAATACAGTACATTAACAGTCATGAAGCTGTTTGTAAGATAAGCCATTTCCAGCGTTGATTCGCTGTTTTTCTCAATGGCCCGTAATTTTGTAGAAAATTTAAATAGTGCAAAAAAAGTTGTACTCGCTACTGTTGCCCGCTATCATCATGAACATATGCATATACGTAGTGAGGTCAGAGAGAAAAGGGACTGTGAGTTGGTAGACCGATACCCTTTACTCTATGCTAGCGCGTGTTGCGACGACGGCGTTTTATACTGGTCTGTCAGTGGGACAGGCTGTCTTGGTTTCTTTGGTTGGCTTGTATTCGATTCTCGTTTTGTTTGTTTGTCTTGGTTCCTTTGACAGTCCCGGGTGAAAACGATGGATCGAATGCAAGATTGGAGGGATGGGTGGGGTGGGTGTCGAATGGCGTAGGTTCGTCGGGTTGGGGGTCTGGGTGGGGGCCGATGTTGAGCTGGTTGCAGTGCATGGCGATCTTCGTTTTGCCGAGAGCTTTGGTAAACATGTCTGCTGCGTTGTGGTTGGATGTGACGTGGTGGACGGTGATAGTTTTCTTGCTTACATGATCGAAAAGATGGTGGTGAGCGATGTCGATGAGTTTTCGCCGTTTCGTGGGGCAACATTGTTGGCGATTTGAATTGTGGCTGTGTTGTCTATTAGCACTTTTGTTGCTCGGTGTGTGGGTTGTTGACAGTCTGCCACCAGCCGGCGCAGCCATTGAGTTTTTCTGCACGGCTTCGGATGCCGCCAAGTATTCCGCTTCGCAAGTGGATTTGGCGACCGTGTGTTGCTTGAAGCTGCGCCAGGCCACGGAGGATCCGTATGCAGTGTGTATGATTCCTGTTCGCGAGCGGCGTGTAGATGTGCTGGCAAAGTCGACGTCTGTGTATATCGTGATGGAGTGGGCTTGTGTGCGGAGGTGGATGTTCGTGCGGTACAGTATTCCATGTGTTGTTGTGGCATTGAGATACTGAACGAGCCAACGGAGGATGGGGTTTTGTTCTGTGGTTGGCTTTTGCATGTGTTCCGCTAGCTTGTTTGTCGCAATATCGAAGTGTCCAGTTTTCCATCTGTGGTATGCTGCCATGGCGAGGAGGACTCGTATGGTGGTTTTTCCCGCCATATATGTAGTGGTGAGTTCCGGGTTGTAATGTAAGTATGGTTTCTTTTGGTCTCTACGGACGGAACTCCGCACTTTGCAGTCTAGTGTCTATTTGGGTGAGTGTTTGTAGCGGTAGGTCATTTTTAGAGGTATGACTTTGGCGGACTTCGGAATTTGCTTGTTGTGCACCTATTTGAAGGTGTGTTCTCGTTTCAATGTGTCCAGCTCTTTGTTGTGGGCATCCACCCATTCGGCGGCGTCGGCGAATTCTCTGGCTTGGGCGGTGGTTTGGGGTCGAGGAGAGAGTCGTTGGGGGACAGTGTGAAACGCGCTGCTTGTTGTGCGGGGCGGATCTTGGCGTGGTTGGTATGGTTTGAAGTCTTTGGCTCTGACTTGGAGGTAGGAGTCGGTAGTGGGGTTCCATACGCGTACAACGGAGTCGTCGATGGGGTGCATGTACCGGACGATTATGGAACGGGGGTCGAGTTTTCCTTTAGGTTGGTGGATGGAAACGTGTCAGTACTGGCCGAATACAAAAAGCACTTGGGGTTGGGGCTTGGCGGAGTGCCAGAGTTTGCACGGTGCCTGGTGGGTAGTGGAGTGCGGGATGAGATTGTATTTGTATACCACGTCGTTGAATGCATCCTCCCAGAATGGCAGTTGTAGATTTGCTATGGTAAGGGCGGCTCGCATGCCGTTCATGAGAATTAGGTTGATTCGCTCGGCGCGTGAGTTTTCCTGCGGTTGGTAGAGGGTCCTGGTTTTCACAGTTGTGCCGTTCCGGTTGGATAATTGTTGCATGCTTTCGGATAGGAACTCTTTTGCATTGTCGACGCGGACAGTGTGGGGGTAGAAGCCGTGGACAGGGTTGATTAAGGCCATGTGGATCGTTGTTAACCATTGAACCTGTTGCCTGTCGCGGAGCATGTAGACTGTGAGGTGTCGACTTTGGGCGTCGATGAATGTGAGGAAATGCAGGTTTTCATGTTTGGATGGCGGTTTTATGGGTCCGCATGTGTCTGTGCTGACGTATGCGCCTATAGTGTAGGTTTTGTTGTTGCGGGTGTGGGCTGCCTTTCGTAGTTTGGCATATCGGTATTGGATGCATGTGATTGGCGATGGGTTGCGTCGGAGGGTAGGGGGGAGTAAGGCTAGGGTCCCATGCTTGGCCATGGTTTGAATGGTGGTGGGTGACACGTGGTTAATAATGAGATGCCATTTGTGTAGGTTTTCTGCGGACGGCGTGAGGGGCTTGGTGGGTAGGCGGGGTGGTTTGCGGGGTTTGATCTGTTGAGGTGGATACGGTCGGACGGTTGCGGCGGGGTTCGGGTTGTATTTCGGGGCGGCCGTGGTGGTCGGGTTGCGGGTGTCTTGTGAACGCTGGGATACGGTGTAGTGAGGTGTGTGGGCTGGCCGGGTTGCCAGTGCGTGGTGCGCGGTTTGGTTTTACGTGCTCTTAGGGGTGAAATGCCGGCTAGACGAGCATGGCTGGTATTAGTTTCATCTATGGGCTTGAGGACGTATGCATTTCGGCGCTGTTGCCACAGTGCGGTGGCAAAAAAAGCGGCCCTTGTCGAGGTGGTGTCGAATAGGAATGCGGACTTGCGCGTGATGACGACCAGACCATATTTGGTGGTGAACGAGTGTACGGATAGCAGATTGGCCTTGAGCGCTGGGTTGATGAGCGCGGGGAGCTGGATTTGGCTATTATTGGTCGGCTGAATGTTCGCTGTGCAAAGGTGAGTGCAAAATGTGTCATCATTGGTGGCGGTGGACGACGGGATTGGTGAGTTGAGGGGTTGGGACGTGTTAGTCGTGTGGGTGAGGAGTGTGAGGTAAGCGTCGGAATCAATAACAAACGTACCGTGCTCCCTGTCGGCAGCTTTGTCCGCGTGGTCAGTCGTGTTGTCTCAAATTAGGTCAGTGATTTGTCGCATGATGTCTGCGTAATTAGCGCCAGCTTGCTTTGATTTTCTTGTTTTTGGGGTGGTTAGCATCTCGGCATTGCTCGTCGGTGTGTCTGGGGTTGGGGATCCCCAAACTTGTGTGATGTTTGCAGGGTTTGAATTGGGGCTGGTTGATTGTCTTGTTAGCGGAGCGCAGAGACCGCAGTTGCTTTAGGATTTCATGTATTGCTGCGGCTGTGGTGTCTTGATTCGGCGGGTGAGGTGTGGCAGGCCTAGCACCACCTTTTGGAGTGAAGATTAACAAGCCGGTAAGCCTTTAAGCGAAGTCGTTCGGGTCTTTCGGTTTGGAGTGAAACATGAGCATGGCTACAGGATGCAGATCCGGGTTGTGTTGGAGTCCATGCTCATGTCTCACTACAAACCGAAAGACCCGAACGACTTCGCTCAGAGGCTTACCGGCTTGTTACCGGCTGCTATCATGGGCCGTTAGGTATTCCACCACGGTCGTGCCTGCCTGGAATGTGGTGCTTTCGGCTAGCGCTTTTAAAGTGCGGTGATAGTTGTCTTGAGCGGCTTCTAGATAGCTGGTGACAGCGGATATGAGTTGGCTCGGTGTGGGGCGGACATTGCGGCGGATGACCAGGGCTGCTATGTCGGCCCGGATCGAGTCGATCAGGGCGCTGACCAGGATGGCTTGTTTCTTTTCGAATATGTGGAGAGCGGCCGTGTCAGTGGGGGTGGTCGGTTCGTCCATGACCTGGGTAGTTGCATCTATCGAGGCTGCGGCGCCATAGATAGAGAGAATCCACGGGCGTAGTTGGCGTTGTGCAAAGTGGCTATTTTGGGGATGGATATGCGGTCTATGGTTGGACGGACGCGTGTCGGTAGGGGGTGATACGGTGGTTGGCGGTCTGTTGCGGTTTGTTGCGGTTTGTCTGGTAACACGTAAGAGTTCTTGTGTAAGCTCGGCGAAGGGTGCTTGATTTGCCCTTTTTCGGCCCTGGTTGCTCTTGGGGTGCGGTGAGCGGCAAGGCGAGTGCGGAGGTGTGCAGACGGAGGCGGATCCAGGATGGATGTGTATACCTCGTGTAATCGGGGTGCGTCGCAGTGGATTACGCTTTGTTGCCCATAACCTGTGAGTTGGTAGACCGATACCCTCTACGCAATGCTAGCGTGTGCTGCGACGACGGCGTTTTATACTGGTCTGTCAGTAGGACAGGCTGTCTTGGTTCCTTTGACAGGGACCAATTGCTATTGTGAATTCAGTGGTGTTCTGTACTGTAATATTCATTTATTGTATTTTTTTGGATGGGCTGTTTTGCATTAGTTTTTTCCCGGGAAAAGGTTCTGCATCCAAAAAACTTGTCATTTCTGTCCCACTAGCTCCTTTTAATCGGATTTTTCAGTAGCCCTATATACAACTCTACTCCAAATGCTGTGACCAAGTTTGGTGCTCTGGGGTTTACGGCTGAGATTTGGACCTTTGAAAACGGGGCTGCGAAGTGAGCAATTTTCTTTTCGAAATGCTAATAATTTGATTTGAAAGTTATGTTTTTTACCGTGAATCATTTTGCAGTGTCCCAGAAATAGATTCTGCACTGTTATGTACAGTAGAACAATACTGTACAGTACAGTACAGTATTGTTTCCCTAAACACCATACTGTACAGTCCTACATGTATAAATGTACAGTACGATACTGTAAGGCGTTCCAGTAACCGCCAGGCTCTTTCGGTGAATAAGCTTACAGCGTGGTTGAGTTGCAGAAGCATCCGTGCGAGCCAGTCAATCCGCCATACTGTACATATAAATGTACTATAGCACCTCCTTTATCGTACAGTTGCCGCCTCTGGTTCCCCCATGCCGACTATGTGTACCAATAATTACAGTATTATTGATGGGTTTTGGAACATGGGCTAATCTATTTTTCATTCATTAAAACACCCCAATTTTTATCCCTCTGGTAGATGGCATGTTGTGGTTTTGTGAGGAGTCAAGCATATTGCTTGTGAACCTGCTGGTGACCAAGGGGCCTAAGCAAAGCGCGAACTTGGGAAGTTTGGTACCGTCAGCTGCCTAGGTAGTGAATGTGCAGTGGTTATTATTGCGTTATGTGGAGAGGTGCAGGAAGCCATTGTCACTGGGCAGGGGAGCCCGACTCTCCATGGACGTTACAGTTGACTACCGCATGACCCACAGGGTAGAGCATAGTACTGTACAATAAAGTACAGTACAGCACGGTACTGTACTTGAGGCTCTAACCGGATCTGGGACTAGTCCTGAGACGCACGCTACAGCATGTTAAAACTTTAATCAACATGCGCAGTGTCAGCACTGCCCTCATATCCCCCTTGTCTTAAACGTGCGATTGGCAACCATCGCTCCTTAAAGCACTTCAAATTGCACCAATCCATCCATTACAACACTTTTCTCCACCGCCCTCCCCTCGCCCTTCCCCGCCAGCCCAACCACCCCACACCCGTCTCACAGTCCCCCCAACCACCCAACCTCATGTCCCCACGCCGCCTAATCCTCCTCTCCCTCTCTCTCTCCCTCCTCACCCTCTCATCCACCGCCTCAATCCTCCCGATCATGCTTCACCCCACCGACACCCTTCAACAAACCTCCCACCAAACCCGTCCACCCCCTCCACCTCCCCCATCTCACAAGACAACAAGACCCACAATCCACAACCCAAGATCAACCCCAACCCGCTCCACCCCCTGACATCGATTCCACCGCCCCACAACCCCTCCCCGTCCCCGACACCCCACCCACAGATACCACAACTTCCGACCCGGCCCCCGATACACCTGACGGTGCTACGACCGCCGTCTCAGACCCTGCCTCCACGGCTGATGACCCATTGCTTGCGCAGCCTGCCCCTGACACTGCTTCGCAAGGCGCAGATGTCACAACCGATGGTGATACCGAACAGGACGATGTGGAACCGGTCCCTGCTGGTATGGAAGATGGTGACGAGGGCGGTATGACTGATGTTGCTGCGCCGGATGGGGGGCTTGAAGACGGGGACATGGACGATGGGGATGCGGACGATGGGGATGCGGACGATGGGGCTGAAGAGGGGGTTGTGGATTCGAATGATGCCGATGATTCAGTCACTGGTCAGAGTTTGGATGACGATGGTGATGGGGGGGGAGGATGGTGTGACTGAAGGGGGTGAGGATGAGGGCACGGCGGAGGTTGACGGTGATGGAGGGGATGTTACGGCAGCGGAGGAGGACGAGGGGACAGTGTCTGAGGGTGAGGGTGTGGGTACGGGGGAGGCTCCTGTGTCGGATGGAAAGGTGCCGGAGACGCCGACTGCAGGGAATGAAACAGCAGCTTATTTGTCGTTTGAGTTGAACCAAATGCAGGAGGTTGATGATGGGAGTGCGGGTTTTCATATGCTGCCTGTATTTCAGAATGGGTCGTTGGTCGGCAGGTTTGCAGACTCTCCTAAAATTGCCAACTTTGACGCTATTGAAGAGGAGGAGGATGATAGAAGGTGGTATAATGACGGCCCGTATGCAGACCGTATTTCATTTCAGTATATTTTCACGCCTGATTCCACGGATTATGCAGAGTTGAAACCGAAGATCTGGACAGAGGAGCCTGATTCGGGCATTGAGCCCATTTTGGAGAATGAATCGTTGGATATGGAGACAGGGGTGGGTCAGTTTACGCTGTTGTATAGGTGTGAACCTGGAGGCAGCGAGCGTAATAGGGTTGCTCTGCATATCTCAATCACAAGTGAACATAGTTTGGATACTATGTGGGTCAAGGTTTGCGGGCGTGGCAGGTTTGCGCACATGCATTTTGGCTTTATTGGTGGTGATGAAAAGTTGATGGAGTTCAATCCTGACGGCACGTACGGTGTCGAGGAGAAGCACATCTTAGAAGTGGGGCCCACACAGTTGAGCACTGTTCTTAGCGTTGGATTGGAGCAACCGGCATGGGAATTGCAGTTCAAGACTCCGTATTTGACCTCGGACTCGGATCTGGTGTCTGTCTCACTGCGAGAGACTGTGACGGGCGGTACTCTAAGTGCAGATGTCGTGCACAAGTTTTCAATTTTATACTCGTGTGCTCAGAACACGGCTCGGGCAAATATCGGTTTCACGTTTGCGATCCCACCCTGGGATAATGTGACGGCGGAGTGGCGGAAGAATTGTGGAGGTGTACAGTCCCAGGGTCTTCTGATCGGGACGAGTGGGTCTGGATCGTATGAGGTGATGCAAGACGGGGAACTGAATGAAAAGTACAATGTTACTGAGGATACCTCACTTGAGAGGGCGTACGGTGTGATTGAGGAGATTGATGGAAAGACAAATGCCGCTCGATTTTACGTGAAGAATAGTGACGATGCAGCAGATCTGTACATTCAGACCATTGCTTTGACAATGTCAAACCCGGATGTGTTACGAGGTATTATCGAGGTGCCGTTTGGTGGTTCTGGCTCCTACTTGAGTAGGAGTGGAGGCGTTGTTGGCAGGCTGGAGACAAAATCTTTGAGAGTACGGTTCATATGTCGCAAGGTTGGAGAATCTCTGGTGATGGTGACATTGCCGATTCAAAAGTTTAAGAATGTAGAATTTGGATTTATCAAGCATTGTTTGGAGCCACAAGTGTATCATGGAAGTGGATTTCTGCAGACGGCTGGGTCACTCCTTGGCGCTATTTTTGTCTTGTCGATTTGCGGAGGAATCGGTTTCTGGGTTTACATGCGACGGAGGGCACAAGCAGGGCAGAAATGGACTGCTGTGCCGACTAGTGACGCAAATCCGTAGGCTAGCCAAATGGGGAAATGAAGGGCGTAAACTACTAAATGTGTTTTGTTTACAGATTGCTATGCAAGCTTAATTCGTTTCCTCCTCCCAATATATGCCGGAGAAATGCTGCCCAATTTGATCGCACAACCAACGCAAGAGTCGAGGCGTCAAGGTAAGCCAAACGCGTGTTTTACTTGCGTCAAGTCATGTGGAAAGTCCGTCTACGTACATCTATTGCCTTGGTAGGAAATCTGCGATGCTTTCAACGTAGTAATCCGGTTGAATGGTGTTGGCCGGATCATTCAACTTATCCAGCGTCGTAACTCCCGTCAAGGTCAAAACACTACTTAACCCGTTATCCTTTCCAAACAAGATATCAGTGTCCAATCGATCCCCAACCATGCAAATCTCATTTCGCTCAATTCCAAACTTGCTGCAAATGTAATCAATCATCAACCTACTCGGCTTCCCTACCAACGTTGGCTCCCTTCCCGTGCACCCCTTAATAGCCCCCACCATGCTCCCATTGCCTGCCCATTCCTGTGCATCCGTCAAATGAGTCACAGCATCCAAATTAGTGGCAATAAACTCACATCCTGGATTCTCGTTGATACATAGTTGCGCGTACTGAATCTTGTAGTAATTAATGTGACGATCAAACCCGACAATGACAGCACCGACATCGTGATCGTGTTCCAACCTCCCCCCGGCAGCCATATTTGGTTCCTTTCCTCTATCGTCCGGCCCACCAATGTACGGCACATCAATCAAGTCAAGCTCCTCCGGGATACCAACCTCGCCAATAACATATACTTTTTTCCCCTTCTTTTTAAACTCTGTCTGCTCCAAGTACGCCGCCGCCGCAAAGCTACTTGAAAAGATCTCTTCTGCTTGGGCGTCAAGCCCCAACTTTGTGAACTTTTTCAAGTAGCCCGCACGTGACTTTGTCGAATTGTTAGTAACAAAGAACACCTTCTTTCCCAGTGAGCGAAGGTACGCAATCACATCCGGTACTTGTGGGATGAGCGAATCACCGCGCCATATCACGCCATCGCAGTCAAAAATGAAGACATTGGTACGGGATATGAGAGATAAGGGAGCCGTGAGTGGAGGAGCGGCGGAAGTGGATGGGGCAGTGCTGGTCATTCGAAGGACGGCGCGACTTGACTGGGGAGGCGCAACAAAGAAAAAAGATGGCTTCACGAGAGAGTTGAAAAACGGCAATTTGGGACGGGATACAAGAGGGACCGGGGAGACAAAAGCCATCGTGCAAGACTAAAAAAACCGCAAGTCAAGTTGCAAATGTCTATAGACAGATTACGTGACGATGCCGCACCCGATGCAAGGGTATTGGAGCTTTAGTAATTGATCGAAATGTGCTTTAGTTCGTGTATCTGTTCTTTGGCTCCAACCCAGATGAGACGGATGTCAAAGTGAATGGTTGACATTTGCGAGTAACCGCGAAATGTGAGATGCGAGTTTGTGAAAAACGACTGGTCATCGATGGATTTAGAACACATCCAACCCCTTCAAGCCAGGTGTCTCGTGGCATGTTTATTTAAACCACATCTAATCCAGCTTCCCTTCGTCTCCATTCTCTTCCTTTTCGCTATTTCGCGCGAGTCCACGTCTACCTTTCTTCATCATCTTCTCCATAGCACGATACATTCTCACATCTCTCTCCGACACACTCGGTCCCACACTCTCCAACGCCCTCGCAAAGTGTCTCATTTCAATCCCCACAGTATTGTCCCTTTTCTCCATTAATACTTCTCTCAATGCCTGCTCCCCTGCTCCTCGGATAACAGCCTGCAAATCAGCGCCACTAAACCCTTCACAAATTGTCCCAATCTTTCCCACATCGACATCGCCACCAATTCGCACACCCTTCATCAACGTCTTCAGTATGCTAACCCTCCCTTCCCCATCCGGCATCCCCACATACACCAATTTGTCCAGTCTACCCGGTCTCAACATAGCCCCATCAATGATATCCGGTCTATTTGTAGCCGCCACTACAAACACCCCCCTTCTTTCGGCGAACCCGTCCATCTCTGTCAACAACATGTTGACTACCCTTTCACTAGCCCCGCTCCCCTCCCCTCCCCTTTTCGGAGCCAATGCGTCCAGCTCGTCAAAAAATATTACACACGGCGCACTACTTCTCGCTCTGGCAAATACCCTGCGCACTGCCAGTTCAGAATCTCCACATACTTGCTCAACAATTCCGGCCCCTTTACGGAAATGAAATTCGCCCCAGACTCCCCAGCCACTGCCCTTGCCAACAAAGTTTTGCCGCAACCTGGCGGTCCGTACAACAAAACCCCTGCTGGCGCACACAAACCCAATGACGAGAACAGCTCCGGTTGTCGAATTGGTGTTACAATTGACATAATTAAATCCGACCGCACTCCTTCCAAGGAGCCGATGTCATCCCAAGTAACATTCGGCCTCGTTGCAAAACCTTCCCGCAAAGCAGACGGCTGAATAATCCCCAATCCCGCCTCGAAATCCGCCATCTCAATGCACCATCCTTCTAAATCATCCAGTTGAGGGTCAAACCTCTGCTCTTCGTCCCCACCGAAAACACCGCCATCTCTCAAATCATCATTGACCACTGTCATCTCCACATCATCTGCCGTACTTTCCGTGCTTTCCCCAGTCTCTCCAACCAAGCCTCCCTTTTCTGCCAAAAACCGCCGAACACAGACCATGCCCGCCTCTTTCACCAGCAGGTCCAGATCTGCTCCAACAAACCCCGCCGTCCGTTTTGCCAAATACTTGATATCCAATTCCCTATGCATCTTTAAATTCCTGCACAACTTTTTCAAAATCGCTGCTCTTCCGTTCTCATCTGGTGCCCCAAGTTCAATTTCTCTATCCAACCTCCCCGCCCTTCGCAGAGCAGGTTCCAAGGACTCTGGTCTACTCGTCGCCGCAATGACAATCACAGCCCTCTTCTTCTTTTCAAAACTGCCCTCACTTTGTCCTCCTCCGGCTGCAGGGCATCCTTCGCGATCCCTTCCTCTCCTTGCTGAGCCCTCTCGGAATCAGCGTTACTCTCCCCATTCCCCTCTGCCTCGCCATCCTTCCCTTCCAGGCCATCTATGCAAGACAATAACTGCGCGACAATCCTCCTCTCCATCTCCTTACTTGCGCCATCCCTCTTTGCCGCAATCGCATCCACCTCATCCACAAAAACAATACTCGGAGCAACCCGTTAGCCTCTTCAAACAAACCTCTCAAAGACCTCTCACTCTCCCCCGAAACCCCAGACACAACCTCTGGCCCGAAACCTTCAGAAACGACACCCCAAACTCCCCTGCAATAGCATGGGCCAACAACGATTTCCCACACCCCGGCGGACCATGCAACAAAATCCCCTTTGGCGGACAAACACCCAAATGCGAATATAACAACCCATACCTCAAAGGCCACTGAATCAACTCCCTTATCATCTGCAACACCTCTGCAACACCTCCCACATCCTCCAACCGCTCCAAAGGCCTCGGCTGCAAAAACGACACCGAAGCAGCCTCCTCCCCCATCCCATTCCCCGTTCTCCTGCGCTTGCGCGCAGGCACCGAATGCGGGGTACGCGGGCGAACCGACGGAAGCAGGTCATTCGAATTGGCCGGTTGCGAGTGAGGACGCGGCACCGAGTGCGTCTCCGGGGTGCTTGCAACCGGTGAGGGACAAGGTGCAGAGTCGGGTAGGTCAATCCCCGATTCAGCAGGCACCAGACGCGTGGCATGCTTCATGGCGGTTTTGGATAGCGTGCGAATGACGTGGTGCGGGAGGCGCGAAAGTTCGGGCAGGGTACGAGAGAGTAGGTCGGCCGTGGCGGGGATGTCACCGCGGTGGAGACTGTGCATTGGAGGGGGGGGTTAGAATGGGGTTTGTGGGGGGGCAGTTGGGGCGGTTAGGGATCGGATTCGGGGGGTGTGGGGCGTACCTGCCGGTGCGGAGTGCGTCGGAAACTACGGTTATAGCTTTGCGCTCTTTCATGGACGGGGCGCGCTTGGTGGAGGTCATGGCGTGTGGTGGAGATAGGCGGCGGGTGGGGCTTGGTGGGGGGGTTGTTTGAGGAGATGGTGAGTGTGGGGTTGGGGCTGGGGCTAGGGCTAGTGCTGAAGCTGGGACTAGGGCTAGGGCTGAAGCTGGGACTAGGGCTAGAGCTGAAGCTGGGACTAGGGCTGGGCGTTAGTGAGGTGGTTCTGGCAAGGACCGGTCGTCGGCAGCGCTCCTTCGTTGCGTCGCCGTTGATAGCCAACGTGCATTGATTCAATTCTGACTGTACTGTACTCTACTGTACAGTACACGGTACAGTAGATTACGGTACTGCATGGTACTGTAAAATTCCCATGAACTTGATCCTACCGTACAATCTTTGATCAGCTGGCTTTCCTGCATCGCATTACAGTGCAGTACTCTCCTTGCAACTGTAAGGCAGTAGGCTGTAAACCGCAGCCTGCTCAATTGTACCGTACTGTACGTGTACAGGACAGTAGCAACATCATGCATACTACAGTTTCCCCTCCACCAAATACAGCCACACAAAATCAACAATCAAGGCAAACCTCACCAAAACACAGGTCAGAAAAAGAACCGCAGAAACTGCAAGCTTTGTACCCACGGAAACCTCGTAAAGCAAAAAAAAACTAGCATACCTTTCGGTTCGCCCACCTCAACTTCCTCATTTTTCGGATTCTCTCCACCTCCTCCACCGACATACCACCATCCCTCGTCTCCGGACTCTCGCGCACCTCCCCCCCGCTCTGTTTCGTACTGTCCGAGTCGCACGGGGTGGATTGCTGTGTCGGCTTTGTGGCACACATTTGCGTGCGTGCGTGAGATGCACGGGGTGCGGAGGGAAATGCCGGCGACAGAAAGGCGAGAGGTCGGATTGCAGGCCGGGGTTGAGTGGGACCGGAGGGCGAGGCGAGGGATGGGGGGCGGGACATTGTTTTGGAGCGATTGTGGCGTGTGAGGGCAGGGGTTATGGCGGGGGACGGGAGGGATAACCGTGGCAGGACGGTGATGGGATATTGGGAATAGGGATGAGAGTGCGGTATTCAGTACTGTAGTATCTACTGTCTATACGATCATGCTCTGCCCTCATATGAGGCACACTTTGTCCTCATATGAGGACAGTTTCCGTTACATTTTGGAACAGTAAATGTTTTGGAAGCCTGAAATTTTTACTGCAAAAAAGGTTTTTTTTGTTAAGTTACAGTACAGTAATTCTTACTGTACATGCCCCTCGTTTCTAAAACCCCCACGATAATACGAACTATATTTCCTTCCAAAATGAAGCCGTTTTCACAACTTCTTGCGAAGAGCGGAAGCTGGTGAGGGTAAACTGCTCTAGCCTTCACCGAGGTCTACAATCTTGAAAAGGAAAAATGTTGGGTTATTTTAATGCATGGAAGATGTGGTCGGTTATATCTGAAGAAGTTTTTGGGAAGGGTAAGTTGTTGTTTTCTCGAGTCCCACAGAGGGGACTCGAGTGTCTTTATATACTGCGTGAAACATAGGCAAATGCAATGGGATACTGTAGCCTCATTTGGGAGAGTGATGCACATTGACTCCCGATGAATCAGTATAGTATCCTGATAATTAAAATGCAACCCAGGATAATAATGCAACCCAGAAGAGGATTCGTTCTTTCGCTTTGTACTGTAATAATTATATTGCGACACGCCCCCTCGGAAGGACGAATCATCTATTCCGATTGCAGTGCTCACCCGCTTCTGCTGCTTATCGATTGATAGGCGTTTTCGTTTTTCGGTTTTCAAAGAATCTTTTCAAACAGCCGTTTTGATTTCCCTTTCTGTTTCTGCTGCTGCTTGTTTTTCATTCTGCTGCGGCTACGTATATTTTTCATCCTGCTGCTGCTAAGCATTTTTCTTTTTGTTCTGCTGCTGCTATGTAATTTTTTCATTCTGCTGCTCCTATGTGATTTTTCATTCTGCTGCTGTTTTTTTTCGTTCTGCTGCTGAGCAAGTCACATTTATTTCTGCTTCTGCAATAAATAAAAGGTTCAACTGAAACCATTACATAGCTGAAACCATTGCACATACTAAAGGTTCAACTGAAACCATTACATAACTGAAACCGTTACACATACTAAGAGATTCCATAGCTATCTAAGTACCATAAGCCAATCATCCGGCACAATGCGTCTCTCGTCATTGATTTCGTTAACATATCCGCTTTGTTCCGGTTGGAAGGTACGTGTTCCAACTTGATTACGCCGTCACGAATAAGTTCCTTCACCTTGTGTACCCTGAGGTCTATGTGCTTGTTTTTGGGCGTCACGTGATCTGCCATGGCCATTGACATGGCCACTGTGCTGTCCGTTTTGATTACGGTTGGGCAGAAATATCCGTCCTCAGACCAGGGGGTTTGCTGGCACATTTCCCAAAAGAGCTTCCTTATCCAGGAAAGTTCTTTTCCGCAAGCTGCGAGTGCGACGTATTAGGATTCTCCAGAAGAATTGGCGATATCTGTCTGCCTCTTCGATTTCCAATATATTGGTGACCCATTGATGTCGACCATGAATCCGGAGGTTGATAACCTGGAATTTATGCATCCGCCCCAGTCGGCATCAACGGAAGCACCAATGGAGTCTGCCCTGATTCTGAATGCGCTACTAAAGTGCAGTCCAAAATGGCTAGTACCGTTGAGGTATCGAAGAAGTCTCTTCACTAGCTTCATGTGGCGTTCCGCCGGGGCGTGCACTTGACGGGTCAGTGCTGACACGGGAAATGATAAGTCTGGTCGAGTAGAAACCGCCAAGTAAAGCAATCCGCCGATTATGCTACGGTATACATGATGGTCGTGTCCCGTTAGCGTCGATTCCCCTTGTACTGCCGATACTAACTGTTGGGCGTCCATAGGAAGTGGCGTTAAGACCGCATTTGATTGGTGCATTCCGTATGTTCTTAGAAGGTTATTGGCATAGCGTTTTTGGTCGATCCGAATTCCCGTTGGAGAGCGAGTTATTGTCCATCCGATGAATGATTTTAGCTCTCCAAAGAATTTGATATCATAGGTTGAAGACAACAAGTACTTTAAGTTCTGTAGGAGAACTTTGGAATTCGTAGCGAAGGCCATATCGTCCACTACGACTGCTAGTATAATGAAATCTGCATTTATACGTAGAAAGTACAGTCGTTTGTAGTAGTTAGAATGTTTCATTCCCCAACTGATGAGTTTTTCGTGGAGAAATGAACCGTAGATATGACCTGCTTGTTTGGCGCCATAGATAGACTTCTGCAATTTACATATGTGCCCGGGTCTAGCTAGCTGACGGGAAGAATTTGTTGGCTGCTCCATGTATATCGGTACGTCAAGTGTTCCGTGTAGATACGCATTGGAAATATCGCCTCCTTCCAGTATGAGTTTATTGGCTGTGGCTATAGAGAGCAGGAGACGTATAGTCTCATGGGATGCGACAGGAGCGTAGATGTTTTCTGGATCGAAGACCACATATGCCTGTTGACGATCCCCTCTTAGAGTACAGCGTGCTTTTGCCATATGCTGGTTCCCTGTGGAGTCTAGAGGCTTAGCTTTGAAAGTCCATTTGAATGGTAATGGAACTATTTCAGGGTTTCGGGGTAGATAAGACCATGTATTTCTATTGATAAGGGCGTTGTATTCCCTGTCTATAGCCTCGGCCCACTGTGGGATGTTACAGGCTTCCGCAAAGGTTTGTGGCTCATATGCCGTCTTCAAGATTGCCTTTCGGTCAGCGTAAGCCACTTCAGGAGTCAGTTGGTGCACGGAAGTCATGCATTGGATTAGGTTATCTTGTCCTGATTCCATGTAATCTCCGTTGGCGACCTCAATATCATGTTGTCTTGCAAGACCGTCGAGTAAGGATGAAATTCCTGGGAGCTTTTTGTTCGAGATCGTGGTAAAATCGGCTCTCCTAACGACTCTGACGGACTTGGACTCTGAGATATACACCCTTATCAGCCTGGTATCTGACTCCATACCTACAAAGTGCCCCAGTTCGGAACGAGGTTTCAGTTTTTTGGCTTGTTCCGAGTGAGGGCGGTAAATAAAGGCGAAACCTGGTTGACCGAATATTAGCATTGATGAGAAGTCTATCTCTATGTTCGGATCCCACAGATGGATCGGAATATGCCCATTAACCCTTGAAGCCGGAAGCCTGTTGCGTAGCCAGTTTGCATGTTTTAAAGCTTCGCCCCATAAGTTATGGGGAGATCACTGTCGTACAGTAAAATTCTAGCCCGTGTCCAATGCTCTTGAACGAGACGCTCAGCAGTACCATTGCTTTCAGGTGCCCGAGGAGGAGAGGGCTTGACTTAAATTCCTGATGAATTGAGGAAAGTCGTCATCCCTTTGCTCATATGTTCCCCAGCTCGATCGAAGCGAATTCTCCGTAATTTGTAGTTCGCGGCCGAAAAGTGAGTTTCGGCCATTGCTTTGTAGTCACGAACTATTACTGGGAGCTCAGATCTGCTTTTGATCATTACGACGTCCGATTTCGCTGTGTACGGTTCGGGAAAGTGAACGGCGTACTTATTTCTTCCGAGAGAGCTGGTGAACGGGCCTGAAACATCCATGTGGATCTCACTTAGTGGCTGTAGTGTCCTACCTGTCGCTGCCTTGATTGGGGCTTTTCTCGTTTTTCCCGTGAGGCATGGAATGCACTCGATGCTGTCAAGCTGCGAACGAACGAAAGATGGTACATCAGATCGTTGGCGAGATAACTGCATGTAGCGGTCGGTCGCAATGTGTCCGGTCTTACGGTGCCATTTCATGACCTCACTTTCGGGGATTCCTTTATAGCGCTATGGACTTACCCCACAACATGCAGAGTTTAGCCACCCTATTCAAACCTAATTTTGTTAGGTTTATTACAGTGGGTATTCAAGACTTCGCATGTTGCACCTGCATATGTCTGTGGTAAAGTGATCAAATACCCCACTTCCATTTCATCAGTAAAATCCCACCACCACAAGCCATCATGCGTCAGAAAGATTGCTCTGTAGGCTTCCGCAGCTGCAGAGCCGCCCAAACCACAGTTATTAAAGGGTAAATTGCGAAGCACTATTCTTATCGCAATAAAACAAAGTTCTCATACTCGTCCATTTCAACTCTGGCAGTGGTAGTTAGGTCCCGTACAAAAGCCCAGCAACATGTTGATCTGGTACAGCACTCGATCGGACGGGTCGTATAGATGCAACGGATATTCTATTCAACTTTAACCATTTTGGCGACCACGAAGCGTTATCGACATTTCGTTTTCGAATCCAACACATAGCTTTACTTGTTTTTCCCATCAGCTGGCCTGCAAATCTCAGTCTCAAAAGTCGTTATAGATTTGAAAAGTCGCAGATCTTGGTTGCTTGTATAGTTCTGCGAAGAATTAAAGTGCCAGATCGCTGGAAAGATCTGTTTTTCTTGTTTGGGAAACATATGTACGTCTCAGCTATCTGAAATATTCTTGGAGACCATGGACTCTTTTGTTGCAGCTCGAGGGTCCCTGTTGCTTAAGCTTGTGCCGTGATCGCACATGAAGCCATTGGTCAGCATATTTAGTACGTCTATAAAAGAGAAAGGAGGTGCAATGGATACTTGCGTCGGTTTGACTGATTGTACTGTCCTTGGCGTTGCACTTTCCAGGGGATAAATGAGCCAGCTGTTCACGAAAAATGACCACAACAGCAAGTACGCACTTAAATATCAAGTGGAAAACACGTCTGGTGTTTTTTTTTTGCATTCACATGGACCTCTTGAAATGGCGAAGCCCGAGTGGTATATTTAACACCCGGTTCGCCACTCAAGGTGTATTTCTGCGAGGAACTGGTAGAAGTAAAATTTTGTTTGTCGCATTACACATGTAAATTTTGGCATATAGATTGTCAATAGATAGCTCTCGATACATAGAACTGATCTCAAGTCTCCAAACCCTTAGTTGATTGGATAGACTTGAGATATCTGAAAGATTATGACTTGTAACAGCCTATCACGGCATGTCCGGAAAGCGTTTTGCACACCGATAAAAATATTTGTATTTATCATTTTCCAACAGCAATACAATATTCAATCAAATCAGTTGGTTCTTACCGGAACCTTCACCCCTCGTACTCCCCAACCCTCTCCGACAACCAAATGGCGATCTCGCCTACCCATTGACCTGAACTGAACAGCCGTGTAGATTCTCTTCAACCGGAATTGTCTTCGATTCCTCAAAACATTTGCCATCATGAGGCCACAAAGAGCTCGGAAACGTGTGCGATACAACGAATCCGAGCCAGAACTCCCGCAAACAGCCACTGAAACACTAACAGATGTAGTCGATCTACTGGAGTTGCGACCACTGGCCCACAACATCCCCGGAACAAGAAAAACCATTTTACTAAAGATGCTAGCGCTTCTGATTTATCACGTTGCGACAAAGCGTTTCAAGAAATAATGATGAAAGAATGTGAGATTCTCTACCTAGCAGATCCGCAAATGTACTTTGAACGGCAATTTCATGGCGCTGCCGTCACGGTTCCTGCTGAATTATGTTCAGCAATCAAATCAGCAAAGCGTGGCTCCATTGAGAGGAGGGTACTGATGTCTGTGCTTTGTTTTTATATGAAACGAGACGATTTTAATCAGATTTTACAGAGCGATAAAGTTTTGGGTAGCTCCGATACGGATTCAGAGTTAGAAAAGATATAACCAGTGGAAAACGAGCGGGAATTTCAAGGGGGACGTATGCGCAGTCTTGGTTTGACTGGGATAGCATATTAGTCAATGGTAGGCTAAACACTAAGCAGAGAAAAGTGAGGAGGTCATACAACAATGTCGTTGATTTTGCAGTTCGGTTTATATACTCATCTCAGAATATACAGTCGCTTTCGAGGGGAACTAAGAACGTTTGTGTTGACGGAAAGGAGTTTTTCTCCCTGTTGTGACGAGAAAGAGGAAGAGATGTGTTATGTTTTCTGATTATCTTCAGGCATGTGATGATATAGGGGCGAAGCCTCTATAAAGAACTTTATTTCTAAAAGATTGTTCGGCTTTGAAGGCAAGGGATTCCAAAACAAAAGCAGCCGTTTATTATGTCGTTGAATCACTTGTGAACGACTTAATCGCAGATCTATTTCGTTTAGTTAATCAGGTTGTGCCTGTCAGTCAAATGGCTGAAACAAATGCCCGTATTCAGTGTGCTGAGTACTTTCTGAAGAGCATTTTTATCGATTCACGCGTAGGTTGTGATGAGTACGGTTCAAACAACAATGAATTTGCCGTAAGGGAAAATGCAAATGCTGTGGGTCCTGAAAGTATACAATGTGCCAGATGTTTATCCCCGTTTGCTGTGTTAGACCAGTTACAGCATTTATCGAACGTCCGAAGGAAGACTGTTGCAGCACATGAAAACGTGCTCATCCTCAAATTCAAGCTAGGAATCAAAATCTGTGTTGGGTAGGGCAGTCAGACTTGCAAACAGTCTGATTCAGTCAAAGATGATTCGGATACTGTCAGCAGACGATGAACAAATCTTGAGCTCTTTCTCTAAAAATGGTACTGAACTGCAAGAATTCCGATCTGGATGGGCAAGAAGAGATGCCATCAAAGATTAGACGTAAAGTTACATCAGAATGCACAAGGCGTCACTTGAAGCTTTCTTTAATCGTGGTGCGAATGATAAGTCTATGGAAATGAGCTCTTCAGCCATGCGTGAAGAGCTTTTGCACACGTACGGAGATAGGTTTGATATTCCAAGTCAGACTGACATCCAGAAGTTTATACAGTCACAGTTCGCGAGATCAAGAACTGGGGGTGCAATTTCACAGCCGAGAGCTGGTTCAATGTCGCATGTGTTTAGGAATGCAGTTGATTTTTTTGTCCTGGACTCTGAGTTTACTATATCTCCGTCTAAAGCAGTGCGACTAGTACAAGCTCAATTTCGCACTGGCGGAAGCCTTCCTGCGAGGTTTCCATCAGACTCACAGATCAAGAATAGAGTGTCATCGTTGAGGAACTCTCATAAGAAAGAAACCTGCCTCCCAAATGACGTGGATTGATCGCTGGTTCATTTGTTGCAGCTTATCAAAGTGGTAAAAGGAGAATCATAGTTTTTAGAATTTTAGTGCCATTCAGGATATTATAGAAATCATCAAAAAGAAATATTTTGATTTTTTTAATCGACGTTAATCTCCTCAGATAGCTTTTTTTAGCAGCTCGTAACTTGGAAGGTTCAGCATTTCTTTAAATTCTGAGTGCTTATCCGGATTTTGCACTTTAGAATCTACTAACTACATCAGTATCATAAAAGCTTGGGGGAAAAAGTTCCTTACATACCTTGTAAGTTCCTCAAAATCAGCCAAAAAAGACACTCTGAGTCGCGAACTCGGTGTTAACATTAGGTCTCTCCACCAAAGACTGGTTGATTTCTCAATCATTCTATATATGATAATTGACTTACAATGAATATATATCGTCGAATCCAAGAGGATTGATATAGTAACTGGCGGAAATGACTGTATCTGTTATACAGAAAGGGTGTGCGATAGTGCCAGCGCAGCACCTGTGACAGCTCAGCAGAAATGCTTAGATATTTTATGATATTAATCTAGTAGCAAATGCTACTGTAGCCATTAGATTTAATTTTTACGGTGTACTAGTTCTACATTGTACTGTACTGTACCTCCAAATACGGGCGACAAAAAAAGTCTATATAACGGCTTGCGTAGCGAGTAGCAAAGCAAGTCCAAGACAAGAATCATCAGCCATCAGACAGAAGAAGTAAACACTCGTTCTTGCCGAAATAAGGGAAGTTAACCCGTCGAGCACAACGGACAGTAGTTGTGTCAAACTTTGTAAGCTCGGCTTGTAGGGCTTACAGTAGACTTCCACCAGCGACCTTGCTGCGTGCTACACATGTCATACCTTTTGGGCTGTGAAATTACAGTATCCTCTTATTGTACAAATAAATAGGAAGCCTGCCAGCAAAGTAGCAGCCATCCCCGGTGAAGCGATCCCAGGACGATCAAAACTGGGATGGAAGTTTGTGCCGCTAGCCTTCGACTCACTTGGATCGCCGTCTGCGACGACGTCGAAGGTAATCGACGAATACGCGGTCGCTGTCGCAACCCGCAGCGCATGCTCGGCGGGAGGAGTGAAGACTTGGCTTTATCAGCATCTTAGTTATGCGATTTGGTCCACGTGTGCGGCACCTGTATTATGTCGCGCCCCACAACATGCAGAGTTTAGCCTCCCTATTCAAACCTAATTGTTTTAGGTTTGTTACAGTGGGGTATTCAGGACTTTGCATGTTGCACCTGCGGTAAAGTAATTCAATTGCTCTTATTGTACAGCGCGAGACATTTAATAATATTTGGCCATTTCAGAATAAGCACATCATTAAAATTTAATAAAGTCATTAGTCAAACATTACCCACTGTACTTACCTTTTACTGTAGTCCTATTTACGCACTTGAGTTTGCACCTCCTGTTCTTGTTCAAGCTCTTCTATCCCACCTTTTGTTCCGCTTCCCCCCGTCCTCTCCCCCTTCGCCCCGCGCCCCCGCATCTCCTTGCCGCCTTGCTGCGGCTACGCTGCGGCGGGAGCGCGACCGACTTGTCGTATCTCAACCCTCCCCCCTCCAAGTCTCTCCCGTTCTTCGGAGTAACGAGATTTTTCCCCAGTCCCTTTTAACTCTTTCCTTGCTTTCAATTGGCTGAGACCCTTTTTTATCGATTTCCTGAACCTACCTTCCTTCCTTGCACCATGCCCTCCGGCTCCCGTGCTGCTCAATCGGAGGCATTTTAGGGAGCGTAGTTCCTTCCCCATCACTATATTGGTATAACATTTTTGAGTCGATTGTGGTTGTCTGGAAAACCATGGGATAGATCGGATATATCTTCCAGAGTATAACACCCAAACTTTGTCCCAATCGGAGGCCATCGTCTCGCTAACCCACGCTTCTATGGATTACCTCGTGCGTTGCGCCTCCATCAATCTTCAGGCCGTCGACCTCACCGATCCCATCACTACAGCCTCCTTTCTATCTTGCGTCTCCGAGTCTTCCGTTGCCAATGCCTTATCCCCGTCCCTCCAACAGAACCCCCAATTCCGCTCTTTTCTAGCCATCTTGAACACCCTTGCCGCCAGTCCACAGGCTTCTTTGCCGTCGTCTCCGCAGGCTCCCCCGTCCGTCTCCGCTCAACCAAACACACCTGCAGGCTCTTCGCAGCCCTCGACGCCCGCCCCTGCCCTACCCCCTCCGACCGCTCCGTCCCCCGCCCCGTGCCTCCGTGCCGCCACCACCCCAGCACCTGCTCCGAGACCGCCTCAACGCCTTCCCTTCCTCGGTTGCCACGGCCTCACCCAACACGCTGACCTCTCCGACAAGCGCCTCTCGGCAAAATTAGCGGGCAGAGTCCGCCAAGCCACCCGCGGCCTGTTCGGGGCAACCGAAAACGCATTGTTGTCGTCACAGCCCCGCCTGATGCCCCCGTCCACGACCCCTCCGCCTTCCGCCGGGCGATATGTAATGGCGGTTTCCCTGGCTCTTGCTCCATCCTGCGCTCTTCTTCTCCAAACGTCTTCCTTGTATGCACCACCGAACGTGACCTGCTCTCCTTAGAGCCAGCCTACTCCGCTTTTCGCGCCTTGGCAAAGACCTCTGACAACTTCGATCCTCCTTCCCTGGATTTCTCCGCAATCTTCGACCTCCCTACAGACATTCCGCCCCCCCAACTTTTCTCCGATTTCCCTGGCCTTCGCTCCGAAATCGCTCACCTGGAATCCCCCTCCTGCCAGTGGTACCCCGCACCTGCCTTCGCTCACGCTCTCCGCGAAATGGAATCGGTGGTTTACAATACTCTTTGTCAAGACGCCTGCTTTGCCACTTCTCATCCCCCCTCCCTCCTGCCCCGTTCCCGGTCGCCTCGACTAAGCGCCGACGTGTCCCCCCTACTCAGATTGATGCTGACTTTTACTTTTTGGGTTTACACTAGTGACATGAGCCGGGGCTTCATCTCCAGATGCCTCTACCGTACCTTCGCCCCACCCGGCTCCTGTTGCCCCGCCCGCGGGCGCCGGATACCCCGTACTTGAACACGTTCCGATTACGGAGTCTATGGACGATGACCAGTAGGCCTCGCGTGGAACCTTCATACCGGCCGACCGCCAGTTACCACTGCGAATCTTGTCCCTCCCTCCTCTCCATCTTTCATCTTCCGATCCCGTCTATCTCCTACATACCCAATTCTCTGCGTTACGATTTCCAAAATCTCTTTTATTGCCTTCTACATGTATACAACCACGATCACTCCCCTGCATATCGCGTGGAATGCCTCACCCGTCTCTTCGCAGTTGGTAAGCTGGTCCTTCGGAAAAAAGGCCTGCGCGGACCCGTAATCACACCGACATATTACTCCGTCTGCAACAGCAAACACCCGATCCTCATCTTCCACTCATCACCGTGCCCGCTTGGCAGCCGCTGCCTCCACAACCGCATCCGCTCAATTCTGCACCCTGCCATTATTCAGGAACCACTACATCGAGGCCGAGGTGAGGTGCACTATGGATGACGTTCGCCCCGGTAACCCTACATTGGAATGCTCCCGTCTCTGCGCGATATGCGCGATGTGCGCGACAAGCACCGCCCAGCACTTCCTAATACTTGGTGCATCCGGTCACCACGCCTCCGTTTCTAGGAGCGCAGCAGGGGACGTGAGGCAACACAACCGCTCACGTGACCCTCCACCTCTTACCCCTAGCTCTGTGGTTTCAAACTCTGTGGATCTTTCTCCCTCCTCCCGTTCCGTATTCATTCGGATTGGCGAAGGCCGTTTCATAGAAAATAAAACTTGTTACTTTCTTTAATCAGACTCAAACTCTCTACTGTTAAACTCTAAATTACGGAACTGCAATTCAATACGCTTGCGCCGCTAGTAACGATAGCGCTCCTGAACGTTGCGACGCCTAGTAGCAATATCCTCGCCAATAGAATACAGTTTCTTTTTGAACCGCTTTTGCTGAGTGTTGTCTTCTGAGCGCAGAGGATGTATCTGAATGTGAATATTTGACAGGGCTACACAAAGACGAAAAACGCAATCGTAGCGGTCTTCTTTCCAGCTCTACTTACTTCCAACTACCGCCCACGGTGAGCACAACCGCCCGAAAAAAATTTCCACGATAATACGATCAGACGACATTTTCTTGTTTGCGGCCTCTTCTTCACGACTTGTAATTCAATTACGCGGGTTTTTTTGGGAATCAATGCCCTGGTCAATTCCATTGCTCCTTGGTACCCCTTATCCATTAGTACACTCCAATAGTTTGGGAACCCACCACAGAGGGGACCAGTGTCGGCAATTTCTCTTTCAGAAAGTGTCTTCTTGAGGGCCTCTCTGTGGAAGTCAATATTCCGCTGAAAGATTTCCAAATCATCCACTGACCCCGGGTAGTGTGTCAAACAGTTCAGAGCCTGTCCATTCGGAAACACAGACACTTCGACTTTGAACCCATAAAGCTTGTGTTTCCCGCTAAAATAAACCTTCCCCTCCTGCATATTTCCAGTCGGGCTGTTCGCTTGTTGAAAAGTGACATCAGTAGCGTACCTAACGGTACGGTAGTACTTGAACTTATTGCCGTCTTGAAGCATCTGATGGAAAGGAAAAAGGGTCCGATTAGGTTCTACAACTGCTTCGTAAAGAGGGGCACTAAGCAGTTTAATGAATTTTGTCATCATTTTCTCGATCCTTGGACTTTTCAGGCTGAACATTTTCTCCAGAGTTTCCCACTGGTCTCCCACTTTTAATGTTGTTAAAGGCATTAACAACATATCATTTCCCCATAATTCCTCTCTCTACCAGGCCCTACGTTATGGTGCTCACTGACAGTTGGCTCCACACTTCCCCAAATAGTGCTGAACTCCGAAGCATCGAAGTTTATAATGTCGTGTACTGCTTTCGCGCCGCCCGCTTCGTAGAAGATGTCGAAAACAGGGGAAGGGGATGAAGTCTCATCGTCAGTGGAAAAATCGCTGTGCTGCCATCAAATTCCTGCAGTTCCACTTCTCGCTCTACCGCAGCGTCTGCAAGAATATGCAGCGTATTCGCTGCCTGCTGCTGGGTTGGGTTAAGGACGGGAATTTCAGTAATTGTTGCTTGCTGCGTGGACGCCATTTTAGTTGAGGGGTCGGGAAAGGTAGGGGAGAGGCAAAAAGATGATACTGTAAGAGGAATGAATGGTGTTACTGAGATTGAAGGTATTTGGTATGCGTATAGTGAATTCATTGCAGGAAGATTGAGTTTTATGTCAATGCCTAGGTCGTTTACGAAAAGAGGGGGCTTTCTATTAGAGTTAGCCTTGATTTCTGGTTGATTTGACTTTAAGTTTCCCTTTTAGTCACTGTACGATATCATTATCATACAGTACATACCTTTTCTTTTCTATTTTTATGGATCATAGCGAAATGACCAACAGTATTTCACGGACAACCCTCGTTGCCAGGAATACATTGGCTCATTCTGAGTATCCCTCATGTGTGATTGAGGGGTCTATTGCAGTGGTATAAAGATTGATCTTAAAGCTATTTTAATCATCAATAGTATTCATAATATGGTCGACAGTGATTTGGGTTATAATTGGCGAATATTTAGGATCTCTCAACCGGCCTGAGCAAATCAACAAATTTTTGCTCTTTTGTTCCCGTGCACGCTCGCACCGGTTGGACGTCTCAAGCAAATTTTTAGGCTGGGGCAAATCCAGGGTGTAAAACAGACCGATTTGCCTCAGAAATTTGCTTTTGGAGATCAAATGGGCAACTCACTTGGCACACAATCCTTGGCGCGATTTCGCGCCAAACTCGAAAGCAAACCCTGCCAGCACACCTTTTCCTCTACGATAACCAGCCCAGAGGAGCTTTCTATGCCGTAATTTCCCCATCATCACCGCATGTTCGTGCTCCAAAACGAACAATTTTATAGCTAGGGATCCCCAACAGTCTCCGAAAAACCAGTTGACCGTGAACGCGTTCAAGAAACAAAAAGTTTGTGGGTCTAGCTTCGCGCCGTTTGAAGACGAAGCTGTCGCAATGGCATTTATTTTTCCTCCGAAAACTCGATCAAAGGTGCAGAGCAGGAGAGTAAACGCTTCTTCTCCCACCTCACCAAGACGTCAAATGACACTTTCAAGCCAATTTCTCACGAGCGTCGCTCAAAAGAATCTGTCAAAACAAGGGTGAAGATGATTAACAAACCATGCGCGGCGTTCTCAGGATGCTATGGCCGAATCTCGAGATTGCAGCCCACTGGAGCCAACCTCTCCAACCTTATCCGGTTTGTTATAGACCTATACAATCGGAGTGATATGGGAAACGCAGCTGATGACTGCGGGAAGCAGTTAAATTTTCTTTCTGCTTGGCACGGTTTGAAAGAGTATCCTCGCTTCAGCGCAGTTCATGATGAAATTTTGGAGGACGCAAAAGTGTATCCCAGCTCTGAGGAGATAATATCTTCTAGCGATCACAAGGCGGAAAGCATCGACTCTTTCCAACGGGATGAAAAGGTTTCTTGTTCCTTAAAGCGTCCAATCGGAATAATTCGTGCAAAGAAGGAGTTGTAAAAAGAGCGTATTGCTAACGAGAAACTGCGGGTTGCAAATGAAGCGTTGGCGGCACAGCGTCAGCGGCCTGCAGCAATAAACAAGCACTATGAAATTCTTCTGTTTACTTCTGGACCAGCTGCCGCTGAGGCGGAGGAAACGGCTGAATACTTCGCAACGATGCGCAAAAGAGTGACAGCTAACCTGCGTGAGGATGAAGCAAAGAAACGACGCATAAAAGAAGCCAAAGAGACCACGCCGATTGAGCATGAGGTCAACCCTCCCGGAGGAGAGTAGCACAGTTTATCTAAATGTCGCCACGTGCGCTCTAGAGATGTTCTACCAGAAGGCGTTTCTTCTCGAGGTGAGTTTCGATATTGGCAGTGTATCTTTTTGTCATGCACAATGCTGCAATCGATCCCGGCGGAACATGAGCATTTCTTCTGCATGCTACATGTGTATGTACGAAGCTCCGCTCTCCACTTCTATCGGCATGTTTGCGCTGGGATTCGTGCTTTTGTTTTCCGGATGATAACCATCTATATCTATGGTCATGTTGTGAAGTAAAACGCAGCACTTGACCACGATTGCCATATATTCTCTTCCCCAAAACCGGCTTAATCTTTTCACTATGTGCCACTTGTTTTTTAACCTCACCAAATTACGTTCGACATCTTTCCGGATGCTCTCCTGCGTCGCGGCGAATAGATGTTCTTTCCTGTTTGCCGGGTTCGACTCAGGAACAATAAAGCACGGGTAGCGAGGGTAGATCCAGTCCGCAAACCAATACGGTATCCTGCGCTCTTGGCTAGAGATGAAGTACTTGAGAAGAAGCGGGTACGTTCCGGATGCTATTTTATCCAGTAGAGGAGAGTTTTTGAGAACGTTGATTTCGTTGGCACTCCCCCGCATATCGAAGAACATATGCCGAATCCAAATCCTGTCGTCCGCCACGGCTTCCAATGTAATCGTTGGAGTTCCTTCTTTGCCCACAACTGTCCCCGCTACGCCGTAGGACACCTCTCCCATAACCACTTGCAGCAGTCTATTGAACCGATGAGCCCTGGACAATCTCGCTTGGCATTACGTTGAAGAATGCCGTTTAGGTCTTCTGCTGTAGGGCTGCGTAGGTATTCGACGCCAAACAAGGCTACTAACGCATCACAGAAATGTTGGACGCACTTTAGCGTAGTGGACTTCGTAATCCGGACGTACTAGTCAATTGAATCTGCACTACTCTCATATGCGAGCATACGTAGTACCGCAGTGATCTTTTGGTCCGTCGAAAGACCTACCTTTCCTGCTGCGTCCTTTTAGCGGAAGAAAAATTTATCATGTGCAAGCAACCCACTGCGAAGGCAACAGTATAATTCATGCGATACACGAAACCGACGCTGTAAAGCCTCGGCCAAGTAGACGGGATAGGATGACATGTAATCCTGATGGAGTTGTTGCGCTACTTGTTCGAGATAGCGCTCAATATTGGGGGCCTTTCCTGGCTGGGAGCCACCCATGCAGACATTATATTCCTCTTCCGAAGAAGTGGAGAGTATAAAGAACACATTTACCTCGTTCTCCAGGAGTATTTCAAGGTCCATTTGGCTGGTCTAGTCGTTTGCTTCTCGTGAAAAGGTAGGGGAGTTCACTCTTGAGGCAAATTGGCAAAAGTGCAAAATTTCACCGACCAGTAAACGGGCAGCACGTTTTCCTATTTTCTCATTTGCTCAAAGCGCCAGTGGAGATGTCTTTACGGATATTAATTTTTAGGGAGGCAAATTAAACAGCAGTCTTACAGCCTGCCTTCCATGTAGGATAAATTACGTTAGGTTCGTCAGTAGCAACAAAAGAGTGGGAGAGGGACACAAAGCTACCGGGGCGGATTAACCTAAAAGGAATAAGAGATAACAGGAAGAACAGGGTTCCGAGGGGTTCAATGGGTGGACGGGAAACCTACGAGATCTAAGGATGAGCTATGGAGGTACCGGCGGCTTGTAGACTGTAGTATTGGGGGCCAAGACGTGCTAACCTGTACTGTCCCCAAGTGTTTCTGCTATCCTAAATAGGTAAACAGCCTCTATCTTATCTAACTACTTTAAAAAGGCCCAACTATCTAACAATGGATCTAATCCAACCAATTGGGAGCGCACAGGGCGAGATGAGGTACGAGCACCTCTGAGCCACATGGTTACCGTTACCATTCAGGAAAAATTGCGAAAATCACCCCTTTTGGCGACAAAACCAGGAGAAACTTTCCGTAATCCCGGAAATCTTACAGTGATCTCCCCTGTACAGCTTATGTGCACCCTCAAAATATTCATGCACCCGCCCAGAAATGTGCAAGCCCGTGATGCCACGCTTCCTTACAGCAACCTACCAGGCTTACAGCAAACCAATAGGATTTTCATCTCAAGTTCCCCAACCGCCGGGCTACCACTTTAAGACATTCAACGCGTCTATGAAAAAGGTGAGCATCACGGTTGAATGGACATTTAAAGAAGCGAAGGTATAATTTCCGGTGGTTAGCGTGCAACGCAAAATGAAACTGTGGGAGTCTCCATTTGGACTTCCATACCTTGGAAATATTCTTCTATGTAACATTCGCAACTACATATAACTAAAACATATATTTGCATATTTTAGTGTTAAGCACCGTTCTCTGAACTAATATATAAGAACGAGAGATGAGGAGGTTCCTGAGGAGTGAGGAACAAAGTCTTTTTTTACCACGAAGTGGCGAGCGAACTTCGTCTCACAGTCCCGCTGGGAAGCTCTGCAGAACTTCTACATACCTTTATTGTTTCTGGCTTCTAAATGTATCCATCATAAACTTAAACTTCTCCAGTTCAAGCATTTGCGCATACTCTCTCTCTTGACATCTTACAAACCAATATTCCTTCCGTTTTACTAGCTTCAACTAATTCTTACACTTTTCAAATACGAATACCTCTCCGACTAGCTTAACGCGAGCAACGTACGCCTCTTTCAGCCTGTCAGTGAACAACGCCAAACCTGAAGTCAAATAAATCCTCCCCTCCCAGAATACTTTCTACTTCTCTTCTGAGTACTACTAGTTCGATCTCCTTCGCTTCAATTATCATCCCCTACATCGCTTTTTTCTTGACTGTGCTGCGCTTTACGAAGCAGAGCCATATCCACCACCATGTTCCCAAGAATCTCCTTAGATTCCTCTTCTTTCGTCTTTTCGGTTTTCGCAGATTGTTTCCGTTCAACGAAATAGTTCCTATCTTTTTTATTTGTAGAAGGGCCTGGTATAGTTATCCCATTGCGCTCCCCTCAATACAATAAAGATCGGTGATTCGCATATCACCGCTATCTAATTCGTCTTGTAACAGCTTATACCGATCTTGCACTGACTTACATGTGATCTTCTGAGACATGTGAGGTTTATTGTTTACTTTCACAGCTACATTTTCGATTTATCTGCTTCACTGTGCTTTTTTTGCACCTAAAGCTGCAGCCTCGACCACGATAATCAAGGTTTTTGCTGATGAAAACTTTCCTCGTGTCCTCCGTATGGTGTCCTTGCTGAAAGTTTCAGTAACGATAACAATTGCTATTGTTTTTTAGTTGGATTGTAGGTTGCTATTACGTTCTTGTTTGATCGCAAAACTACAGAGAGCACAGAAATGCACAGAAGTAGAGCTTTATTTTGAATACCACGTTAAGGTGCGATAGCACGATGATTAAATATGAAGATGGGTTCAAGGAGAAGTGGCTTTGGGTTGCCCGTTTGAAAGGCTCATATGGAAGTAAATCGTGTTGATTTGTTTTTTCGTCCCAAGTGAAAGGGTTTGAAGCCAAACTAACAAACAGATGTCCTGAAATGCATTGTCGAAATTTGGTGACCAACTACGCACTTTTAAGCGCACTCACCCCCATTTTTTTTGTATAATAGCAGAAAAAACTGCAAAGGCTGTAATAAATCGTCTGATATTTAACAAATAATCTGCTCACCGAAACAGACTTAAGCTCACTAATGTTGAACGCTAAATTCGTGCAAGGGAAAAAAATCTGCTTGGGGATGGCTTATCGGATACAGTGGAAAATACTGTACTGTACAGTTGTGCAAAAAGTGTAAGGATTTTTCATTCTGAAGACTGTTCATGGAGTATCAAATATTACAAAGGCCATTTCTATACGTAACTGATACATCTGAAAAACACTGGTTTGTTCTCGATTTGTTCAGAAAAACTGTGACTGGGTTGTTACTAAACGTAGGTACATTTTATCTTTCGGCGGGTTTACTTGGTGTAACCAAACATAATTTCCTGCGAAACAGATCAGAATTACACTTAATAAATATATGGCCAGACCGGTCACTAATCACGGCAGTACAAAAAGCACCATAATGCCTCGCGAAAGCCGTTTGACAGATCGAAAAAGCGGAAGTACTGGCTTTCAGCCACGACTATGTCCCCCGCAGTGAAATATTAGGACGTCTCAACCGTTCTCGAAATATCTTCACTTCTTTTTTTGAAGGATGCAAAACGTTTTTGAACAACAAAATTCCGAGAGGCCTAAAAAATAATGATGTAACCAGGTACAGTCTCATTCTGGAAGCAAACAAGGGCTTAAGTGGGTTTAGCCAGGTTGTTCGTTTTCTGCAGTGAAATACTAAACCAGCCAGGGTTTTCCAGATTCTATCCTCTACATATCAATTTCGGTACAGGAAAATGTAAATGAATAAGGCGGTTAAGATGCATTACACGGAGAAACAAGTGGACAGAGCTACCAAGCATTAAACCTAGCGACAGCATAAGTGGGGCGACAGCATAAGTGGGACAAGTTCACATGGTCTGACGGGAAAAAAAAACAATTTCGGCGAACAAGACGGGTCGATATGCAAATGGCATAATTTGTAAGCAAAAATGCAATAGTTTTCCGAGCGAGACAACAGCGGTGAATTTTTGATTATTTGGACAGCATTTAAAGGAAGATAAAGGAGGAGTATTGCATTTTTGTAGGAAAATAAGGACAGAAGAAGATACATAATGCACTATTTCTCCCATTTTTGACAATATCCTCTATATTCCTTGCATTTTATTCAATATAGAACAACTTATCATAGATTGATTACTAAGAGAAATTCGATTCTTAAGCAATTAATTAGGAAAATGGATTGAAAGGCCTTCTCACCTTACCTCTATCCAATAGTCAATCTATGGGGTGTCACTTTCAGAGTTTTTTTATGTTGGTCACCTTATGTTTTTGGAAATTTAAAGTATGAAAAGCGCAGTTACGGAAGCCTGGGACATTTTTTACCTCAGATGCACTTCAAAAATTGTCAAAATATATACAACAGGGTTACACTAAAGTTTTAAAATACAAGGTAAGGAAAATGAATATTTCACAGGAAAAGCTAACGGTTGCACTGTATTCAATGGAAAAGAGATTTTAGTAGATTGAGGTGAAAAAATAATTTTTTGCATGATTTTAAAATTGAAAATCAGATTTTCTGAATGCTTCTCATCCATGTGCAAAGCTATTTTCGTTACCGGGTCAATCTTATAGAAAGAATAAGTTATGAAAAAATCTGTTGTACGGAGGATTGGCTGTTCCACGGTGTCTAAAAGTATAAAACTACTAAAATATTTGGCACTTCTGTAAGATGCGGCTTGAAAATATTAGAGGAAAGCAAGGTTTGAAATTTACTTGGTTTGAATGAAAATTCAAAGGTCTCATAAAATTAACATCAATTGCAGTACACCGACCTCGTTAAGTCCCTTCTCCATGATGCCTAAAGCATTAAACGACAATCAATTTATTCTAAATAATCTTTATATCAGTCTGAATGAATCATATAAGTGAAGGAGTGCTTCCCTACCCAGGGATCTGCGTAAATTAACAGTCATCATAAATGAAGCGAAATGTATAATGCATATCTTCCTCGTCCGTGTTTCAGTTCAATTTTAGAGAAATACGTTCTGAAGGGTAATTTGGACCCCTTCCAGTTTTTTAAACCCCAACATACTGCGTAGGGATGTAGTTAGCGGAATTAGAAAAGAAAAATTGAATTGTTTGTGTTCACAAATGTCTTGGACCTGGTGACTCTATGGTTTACATGTTGTAGATTCTTACAGGCTCAGGATTAGTGCATAACGAAGAAAAGAACCGATAGTTCACCAAATATGATACCAAAGTTCCAAAGTAGTCATAATTAAACACAAAGGAAGAGGGGCTATGCATTTGAAATGAATATAAGGAAACCAAATGTCTTGACTACAAAGTCAATAAAGCCAAGCGAATATTTGAAACTAAGCAGGAATTATTTAGAGAAGTCTATCGGTACGAATTTAAGGAATAAATATTATGATCCGCATATCTTCCAAGCAAAAACTTTTATAATATATTCACTACAGGTTTGGAATGGGTCATTTTTTTGATCAAAAAAATCAAGTTACATGTTCCTGATGTTTCCCAGTAGTATGGAAACGATTCTGATGCAAGAGAAATCTTGAATCGTCAAAATCACCGGGAAAACTCACTTATTATTTGGTTACTTTTATTGCACTTTAAGATGAATAAATTATTTACCATGAATAGTAACCAAAACTATACTGCCTACTGAAGCCTGCAACATCCTTTCACTAATGTAATAAATAGATTACGGGTGATATGTTAGGAGAATAGTTCTGCTAGGGCATCGCAATTTTATTGTGCTATTAAAAATTTTATTTTCTGGTCAGAATAAAAGATAACTTCTTTACTAAAAGAACAAACAATTGAATAGTGCGGCCATAATTTAATTTTTCTTGGTCCCATAAGTAGCATTACGGAATTTAAAACTCACAGAAAGGCTAGTGACACATATTGTTCCGTGATGGAGAGAGTTTTCGTCAGCATATAGTCGATTAGTTGTGTTTCAAAAATAATTTGTCACATAAAAATTGAAATGACACCGGCAGAAAGAAAGTATTCATTTTAAGGGAATTATTTGTGTTCGCTGTGCTGATTAGTGCTGCAGTGATCATATTGTTTTTGATCGAGATACAGTTATAACCCAATAAGTGTAATGAAAAAACCATCAAACAGACAATTGCATATGTATATCCGAGCGGGCAAGACTGAGCAGCGCAGAAAAATAAGAGCATCAGGGGAATATTAACACCTTTTACTTCATGGAAAATAAATAATTAAATTTAGGTACCTCAATCATACCTGATAGCGTTAATTTGGGGATTTAAGCGGGAAGTTGAGAGGGATCTTAAAACTGGGTGAGTAAATAATCGTTTTAAAGTCTCAAGTAAATTTTTGGTGATGTCTAGCACATACTATATACACTTTTCATATTCCTTTCTTTTATTATTCATTTAAGTTCTAAACTGTAGTAATCCCCAGATATTCATCTTTATTTCCAGCTTGTCTATGCTCTTTAATTGGTCAAAAAGTAACTGTGAACTACTGTTTCCCTCTTCCATGTATTTCAGGATGTTCAACTAGAATTTTTGTTCCAATATATGGAAATTGGTGGTTCATCAGAAAGGAATAAAATACAACCGTGAGTGGCCTATGAAAGGTAACATTTAAATGGCCACGGGTGTAATGCAATCCGCGGTGCGCAGTTCTTCTCGTCTAGGAACAGAACACCGTCAGACAATGAGACGCAACACACAAACGCCAAGACCCACAGGGTGTTTGCTGTCTCTTCTTCTCTCCAAGCACCCTGCGATGCAGTAGCACAGCTCGCCGACGGCGAGAAGAAATGGGGTTGGAAGAGCGGGGGTAGTTCCTTGGACGGCGGGAAGGTATACTTTTCCTCCGGGTTGTAAGGGCGGACCGTGATCCGCGGAATGATAGAAACTTGGTATGGATGATTCCAAAGAACCGTAGACACCAGGGGTGTAACACTACACAAAGAAGAGGTAGTAGTAGTAGTGGGTCAGCAGGGCTGAATATCTCCTTTGGAGATAAGGATGTTGTCACCAACGAAAACCAACCTTGAAGTTCCTATTTGTATATAGACGCCGGAGTCTGGGGCGCCAATTGTGAGTAAATATCACAAACAAACAAAAAAAGGGGTAGTATAATATTGGATAGAGAGGGGGGAAATAAAAAGGGGGACCCGTGCGGATAAACGTGGCTATAGCCAAAGTTGCCGTTGGCAAGGTTTTTGCAAAGGCGGAAGTTGGGAGTCAAGTTCAGAGGCAACACCGGGTTAACTGTTTAATGTGGGGCCCTAGTGGCCAGGTAGGTATAGAAACTAGCTAGCTAGGTTAGGGTTATCTACGACGGCGGGGAGAGTGAAGATAGGGTCAGCCAAGTAAGGGAGATCCCAGTTAGAGATAAGTGAATTCGACACTTGGCCCAATAGGTGCCTTTCACCTGCGAAAATATCAGGTCCAATTTCGGGGGCGAGTGGTCCAGATTGTAAGCCCTCAAGCCCCGTCGGGTGGTTATACAGTACCCGGAACAATAGTGGGTGACAAGCGAAAATTGTCCCTACTGTACGGTACAGTGCCTACTGGTTAGCAGTGAAATAGATCACAAAAAGATCGCTAAATTCAGCTCTGCCGATGGCAATACAGTTTGAGTGCTAATTGCAATACAAAGGGCTTTCTCCCACTTGCAGACATATGATTTTTGAACATAAAATTACCTACGACTTGGCTTCTCTTGCATCGTCAAGCTCAAAATAAGGCACTTTACCGGGTAAATGTTCGCTATTGTTCCCCATAATTAGGTGGGAAAATTATTTTGGCGTGTCCAATTTCTGTTTAGATGCCCCAAGGGAAGGTTGCTGAGATATGCATTAAGCTGCGCTAAATTTTTGACTTACACATCTGCTATTACCATGGATAAATAATTTCCCCCTTAGTATTATTCATTAGAGTTAAGTGGACTTGCGTAATACCGCAGTACGTCAAATGTTTTAATGACCACTGTATATCTCAGAAAGAAAAGAAATTTGCAAAATTCTCATAAAAAACGTATCTTTAACCACGGATCGTAAATATTGGATAAATATAAATATTTAATTGTTTAACTCCAGAAAAAAATATTTTGAATTATGGAAAAAGAGTTTTGAAGTACGCACGGACTTATCTGGTAGAGTTATGAGGCGAATTTTCAGGTAATGATTTTAAAAGTTTCACATCCGATGATTTGAGGTTTATTGCCCCTAAAACAGTTTTCTGTAAATTGATGTCCATGGTAGTATTGTTTAAAATTTTCATATAATTTTTTGAGTAAATATTCTGTCGAAAATATAGAGAAAAGAGTCTAAACAGTAATTTTACCTTTTTTGGGCGTCTGCGTAACGCTCCAGCAATTATACTTTCAGCTGCGTATCATAACTCAGAAGCAAAAAAAGTATTTTGAAGAGATACTAAGACTTTTTTGGCCATTAAGATCAAAATAAGATGAAAATTAGAGCATTTTAATAGCTTACCCGTCCTTTGGTCTGAAGAGATGAGAAATGTTTCTTTATCTGGAGGTAATTTTCCATTTACCCTCTACGTTTCAGTGTATTTCTCACTGCTTCATTACATAGGATCACATTACATACTTATTACCAGGAAGAAGCAGGCTAGTTCCTGTTCCAATCTCTACTCTTGGCGAATGGCATCCAGAGGCGTCTTCAGTGGTCTCGGAGCTCGCAAAAACCGTCGCTAGCTACGCAATGGAACGTTTTGCGAAGGTTCTAGGCATTCTTCTACAACGACACTCGGCGTTGGCAGTAAATTCCAACGCTGCGTGTCTGCTGGCGGGCATCCCATGGACTTTCTGGTAAACTGTTGCTGGTGCTAGCATTTGACAGCAATGATTTCTACATTGCTTCGACCATCGGTACATGTATTTAATATGACATGCAGATTTGCAACTCCAAATGGGTTCCAGCCATTCCATATATCTAATTAAAGACGCCCCCCGTTTTCCCCATAGGATCATATTTAACCTACTGACTGATTATGTGACCCCATAGGGCCAAAAAACAATAATAACTTTAAAAAATAAAACTGAAAAAATAAAAGTAAACTTTGTGGGAACATATATCGTGTAAAATTTATCGATCGCTCTATTACATGGATACAATAGTCAGACAGATGTGAAAGGATCCTATAAAAGCCCAACGCGAATAACAATAACTTCTCCAAATGTGCGTCTTCATATGCATCCGGAGTGGTGACCATTGTCATTATTTCGAAAAGGATTGGTCTTCATGAATTACATCCTACAGAAAATGACCTATAACGTTGAAGAAATGGAGTTAATGGAGTAAAGAGAATTATTTTTTTTGTGACGCAAGTACCCATTCATTGGACACGAATATTATTTACGGCCGGTGAAGTCAGTTATCTCTTATATAGTATACGACGATGACATAAACTTATCAGGTAAAAAATTTTTAAAAAATCCAAAATATGTCACTTCGTTGTCCAGAAACCGTAAAAGTATATAAATGGGGATAGGTTGTGCATTGGACTAAAAAACCCAAAATGGAAGGATAAAACCGCAGATTCAGCGAGTATTGTCAACAGAGTAGAATGATTTCCTCGCCCGACTCTCCATAGAAGTCAAGAGGAGCTTGAGTTTCTAAAAACCTCGCAGATGCTATGGCGAAGTGCGAGGGTTAGGGCTCCACTCACGACATTATCAAAAGCATCCTATTACGAGTTGGTCAAAATGGAGATATTTACCCAAGCCTACGACCCGAAGCTTGGGTAAATATCTCCATTTTGCTGAATTAACAAAATATATGCAATTTTAGCGCTTCCCATAATCAAATGGGTCAATGATTTAATTCATTCGGTTTTGAGTGCAAATATTTTCCTTCTATGACTCCCTGGGTTTCATTTGATTGAAGAATTATTATGTAGTACTTTCTATCCAAGTGACTTTAAAATGCAAACAGTGGAGTAGTGCTTAGATATTACGTTCTAACTATGGTTGAAATGAGAATGTGGAATCATACGGAGAAAGAAAAAAGTGAAATGCTGACTCGTTTTCTGATTCTGATGTCTCTGTTGCTCGAAACTTGCAGTAAATATAATTTTGGATTGGAACGTAAACTTCAACAACAGTAAAATCCATTCTATCACTTTACATCATGGGGCTAAGCGTGAGGCGATATTAATTATCGAGATGAACGAGTATGCTTATGATTTATGTATGATTTTGGAGTTATTAGCAGGGTCAAGAGCTCTGATAATTCTCACGAGTTTTATTTATACATAGTCTAGATTTAATAGCAGAGACAAAACTATTCACTATCACCCACAATATGTGCCCTTACAGTCGCTTTGAAGCACAGGGAAAAGAAGGATGTCACTGATATGTCTGTATGGTATTTTTTGCTTCTAAATACGTTTGAGAAATAAACGCGAGGTATGACGTAGTGACGAATGCCTTACATAGCCGTTCAGATAGCTATAAAGCATTAGACACAGTAGGTGATACCCAATATATGTATCACCAGGCGCACAATACATTACTACTGCCAGCTAGAAATCTAGGGATCAGAACATTGCATTTACAACTCAGATCAGTCGTGGCTTTTGATTGACCATGAACGTTTATACAGTATATAATTTAGAGCATGCCTTAAAATTGGGCCGAAATCGTCGGAAATTGGTTTTTGGTCAAATTAAGTTCTAACGCAAGAAATTATTACAAAACGTAAATGAATACCGTGTATCCTGATTACCTTATCTCGAAACTACCCGTTTTTAATTACATGTATTGTACAGTTATCGACATTCAAATATTGCCTCAGCAGTTACTTGGGGGCGATGTCCCAAAAAAAGCACAGGTAGATACTCCACTCTAGAAAAAAAACAGCCCACGAGGTAGATTTGCGCATGAGGGCTACTGTGCAGTAGTATTCGCGGCCTTAATCGCTTATATTATGGGTGCGTATGTAACTTATTAAACTAAAAACCAGCTGGCTCCAAATACTAAACTACGATATTTGTCAATCCACCTTACCTTTTCCTGCTCAAAAATGTCAGCCAATGTCAAATTCCTCTTCAATAATATGGATATGCAGAATTTGCCCGCAAAGAACTCCACTACTACTTACTTTCCCCTCTTCTGTGAAACTCGGTACCTTCTTTCTTAGTTACTGGATGAAATACTAGATGTTACACCAGATGTAATTTTTGTCCGTGCGACATGCCCGAATTTCGGTGGCACCAACAGCAAGCGCTCAGATGAAAGTGAAAGCGTGGCTTTTCCCTACACATCCGCGGCCGGTAGCACTGCGCCATCTGGAGAGACAAAAAAGACCACTGACACTACATATCCACGGTATCAGTTGGTTGACGGCGATGCGATAAAGGCGGGCACGGATGGAAAGGGCTGAGTACCTGAAAATGGGTACATATGTTCAACTTGCGAGTCAAAATGAATCAGTAGAGTAAGAAGTAAATAGGGGTTCGATTAATCCCCAATTAAAATAAAGGCTGGGAAATTGGCTGAAGTGATTTTGTCATATTTTACGTGACATATGATCGAATGCCAAAATGGATCTCAAGCACGGATGCAATGTGACAGGAGCACAGTGCATATTTTTCAAGCTCTCCATCGATTTAGGCATACGGCTGCTTGTGATGTTTTCCTTTTTTCACCTTTTTTATAGATTGAAACAGATTCCGGAATGTGAGTACTCCGGGTACAACGCCGCCGACTGACGTGTGAATGCTGCACTTGACGTTCAGATTTTCCTGAGGATACTTCCCCCTTTGGTTTCCTGTTTCTTTGGTTCTTTTTGTTGTTGCCTTGCCGCCACCCCGGACGTAGCGACAATCCCTGACTATTCTTTATATGTTTTCCGGTGTAGTTCCCTTGCCAAATGCGTTGAGGGGCAAAATAAAAACTACTAAAAACGAAGACAATAAGAGATGACGTCGCGATCGACAAGTGCACTGTATGATACACTATGGCGTCGTTAAAACTAAATGCGATATTACCTGTCACAAATATACACGGCATCTTTTGGTTCAAGACGAAGCGATAGAGGCATGTGCGGATGAAGAAGGCCGGCCACCTGAAAATGGGACCAAGTGTTCAATATATGAATCCATAAAGGCCAGAGGAGTAAGAAGCAAAGTAAAATTTGATTAATTATAAATTAAAATAAAGGTTGGAAAGTTTTCTCGAATGGTTTTTTCCTATTACGCGTGGTATAAGATCGAACTCCTTGTGGAATTACAAGCACGGGTGCAGGAGAACAGTGCAGATTTTCGCGTTCAGCATCGATGTGGCTCGTTTAAGCATACTCACAGCGCACTACAGACACTAGCTAACCAAAAGACAAAAAACCGAGGTGTATTACGAGGGTATCCCTGGGAGTCTACACTGACAAAAATTTAAGCAAACGATTTCTCCTGCTGTCACCCGTATCCCTCGATCTTGTATAACCCTCTAAGATTCATGAAGTATATCAGAATTCAAAACACAAGGGCAAGAATTTGATTGAGTTTGCGAAAGTTGCTCAGGTTTTTCTTGGTCAAGGCATCAGCAGTGTTGTTCCTGCCTTTGATTTACTGCATAAAGGCGATATATTCTGACTCAAATTAGTCACTCAACATTTCGAATGTTGGAAGCAGCCTGTAATCGCGACCCTCGAGCAGAGTGGTGATGGTCAAGTAGAGTCCATGTGAATCAATTGTCAAGGTAGGCGGCAAGAAACAATTAGCAGGGCACATCTTCCATAAGGAGTATAATGTGAGTCCAACACGATCGGGTGACTATAGCGCTGCAATTATCTCCGTCAAAATTGACAAAAACTATACTCGAGCCTGCTTGGAGCTGTGCCAGTCGATAGCATGGAATAGTTTAGAGTTCGGAAAGAAGATTTCAGAGAAGTAAAAAGTTTGGCTGTAGGACGATTTCACTTGGCTACTGTCTGAGAATGCCAAGTAAGCAGTTATTTTACTGTTGAACTCCTGATTAGAAGTTACTTGATATGTTATACTGGAATAAAGTTGTCCATTCTCATGAAGCGCACGATTACCTTTAACCAACTGGCGAACGCTGAGATTAGAGGTCTATTGCTGCAAAGTATCAGATAAGAATGCTGCAGGGTCCATTATGCCCTGCCCAAGTCAATTCAGTTGACCAGCGAAGGCTTGGAATTGTTTGATTTCGATGAGCATTTACCGTCTCGCTGTTTTTTCTATTGAGATCAATTGTAAGTTTGATAATCGTGTCCATGTATTTCTTAATATAAACGGTTACGTTGAGTTTACTAATTTGGGATACATTAAGTCTGTTGAAAACCAGATTGTATTCAGAGACGAATCTGCCGACCTTGAGCCATTACAAAAGTGCTTCATGTAAATCTTGGATTACCTGTGAGGTCCCTGAAACTATAAATCGTCCACGACTTCGGCAGAAATAAGAAGTAAATTTACAGATGTATTTCGTTTTCGAAATCGTTCCGGCATTTCCGAGACACATTCCAGTCCATTTTCGAACATCCAATCTTCGATTGCAAGTTGCTGGAGCCGGCAGGATTCAACGAGACCGTATGATGGACGAGCAGCTTCCATAAAGAAAAGCTGTTAGAATTTCAGCATCCCAGGAGGCGTACATAGATATACGATTCAACGATTCAGATTTAAGAAGTGGTGCAGAGATTTCCATCGTCGCAAGGGAAATTGAAGTATCGCTGCAGCAGATGGAAGAAACCGTATAACAGGAAATTGAGGCTTTTTAGTCCTTTCGGATTGCTTCTTTCCCCTTATCCCTATTTCTATGTGCAACTAATATTCACTTCAATTTCAATTTTTCTGAATTTCCATCAGTTTTGACATGGAAGAACCAATACGATGATATAGGATTTGCATCTATTGATATTTCTCTAACGTCAACTTCCCGCTCTGCGTTTTTATCCCTTTTAACGTAATTGTCCTTCGCAATTTATTCGACAATAAGCCACTTTGGTGCGAGTGAAGCTGTTCTCCTTTCTGTCACAGGTTTATCACCAATAGTATTTTATGCTTCTGTGACTTCAAAACTCGTAGTATTGTCCTCAATTCCACAATCGGGGTACTTATAACATATTTGTCCGTTTGGATAGTTGGAATATTCTTATTTACATCAACCCCGTAGTCCTTATTTCGAGCACGATTAGTTGGTGTATCTGTCACAAAGAACAGCACTAACTCCAGAGTGATTATCCTTGTATTCTCGACATCATAGATCCGACGAGAGATCAATAAAGAACGATTTTCTTCATTAATAGATCAGCCATGAGGCCTTTTTATCTGGTGTTGTTCTTGGTGCAGAAGCAGACACAATGGGTGCAGCAACATCATATTTATGAAAAATCTCTTGATCTGTGAACTAGGTACCTCTGGTGTCTCTTTCATGCAATTTATCCTTGAGAAAACCCAGGTAAATCTAAAATAGAGCAAAGTTCACACTCTCCACTGGACAACTTTCGTTTCACCTCCTTACTGGCCGAGGTTTTGGTTCTATTCCATAATTTTGCATGATTTTGACAAAAGCACTGTTATCAAACTCCTGATCGAGTATTATTGACGCAGGAGCTCCATTCACTGCATTCCAGTGAGTTCCAAGGAGTCTTGAAGCTTCATCCATGTCTCTGGTCGCCACAACAACAGCGTTCCGAAATAGTGTAGCTAAATTTTGGATATAAAAATATTGGGCATTTCGCTAATTCAACACCTTACGTGAAATCGATTTTCATTTCTTGTATAAAGGTTAGAAATAGCTTACTCAAGATACCTTGAGAAAATTAAGAGTCAGTCTTGCTGCGGTTAGAGGACTTTTGCACGACAGCTCCTAGATCTTGCTCCAAGTGTGGCGAAAGAACTTCGCCCCTGTTGCAAAGATCTTTCATGTCCTTTAGAGTTAGTTGCGAGTACTGGTGAAGTTTTGAAGCGATTTACTTTGAAGATTTGCCATGAACTGCGAGTTTCTGTTACTGTCGTAATCCTAATATTCTTCTGTTTCGCGCAAAGCCCGATGTGTCGCAAGATAGCTTCGGAAGTTCTAGATTTAGCCCATGAAAACAGGGAAGTTAGTTCAAGTATGGCAGATTTGAAGCACGATTGTAGTATGCGATGCCTTGAAAACGCCCGGTTGTATTATGAGAATACGTTGTGGCTGAGAATTGAGCTCATTTGATTTTCTCGTGATATGATTTCCAAGTAAAATAGAACCATCGACCTTCGTGACGTAGAACGGAATTAAGAATCTATTCCTTTCTAAGTCTTCAAGAAGTAGTTTCCATATACCTTATGTGTTGTCTCCATATACCTAATGTGAGTTTCCTATTTCTGCATATATCACCATAAAATTGATAGAATGGCACACAACTTAAAGGCGCTAACTTGAAATCGAGTCCCGTCGTTAAAAGAAGCGCTACTATCGACTTTATGTTCCCAACCGATTGGGAAAGACCTCTACCAGGATAGGACTCGGGTCGTTGTGTATAGGCATCAGATCAAACTTGGCAAAGATTCCGCTCACCAGCCTCTGCCCTTGCGATGCTTGGAGCCCGGAGGAAAGTATCTGCCGAAATTTTCGGGTATTTGGTTCAGTTCAGATTCTTCATAACGAGGAAAGTTGGCTTCTCAGATCTCCAAAGTGGCAAAGCTCGGAAGCTGGATCTTCGAATAACTGCGATAGTGTTCCATCTTTCCACAATCCATGCAGGCTTCTACGAAGAGTTCCAGTGGCATCATAGACTTGTGCCTCTTAGTAGTCCGACTAAATCTGGATTTTTCGTCGTTTTTCGACAGTTCTTCCACTTTTTCCGTTTAAACGCAAATAGTGGACGAGTATCTGTTCATTTCTTCTCTTTTGCATGCCTCACGACTTACGGATGGAAATTCTGAAGTTATGATGTAATTAATTCCACAAATGATCCTTGTGGTCCGATATTCATTTCTATTTGCAGTCTAAGCAAGAGAGCGAAGTACATTCACAGTATCTTCAAAGCTCAGATTACAACGTCGATCGGAGGAAACAATGGATTGGTTAGACCTTGAGTACACTTAGCTGCTTTATATTGTCGAAGATGGGCTTCGCATTTCTATACATATTGTTGAAGCAACCTCTGACCTTCTTTAATGAGAGCTTATCATTACTGTTGAACTCTAAAAGGCTCTCACGACCGAGAAAGAGAGCTTCCTGGTACTGAAAAACATCCTCTGTGCCGCTTGCAGTGTCAACGTGAGCTTTTTCTCAAAGCCTATCGTTTCCTTATCGTTTTCTTCTGCCATTCCGATAAAAAGGAGCCAGTTATCGTTTAGAGATGCTCTAGAGAGTGAGTCGATGTTAAACCAAAAATCTAATTCAGTGATAACAATGAGCATTATGAAGTTCTGAGAAGTCTAGGCAAAGAAAAATCGAAATTATAGGGCGATAATGCTTTTTTCCACTCTTCTGACTACTTAACTGCAAATCAAAATGCTATATCTTGAGGTATACGCAAAAAAATATTGGGCGTGTAGTATAACATTTTATATTAGAATAAAATAATACACAAGCCCCATGTGGTAATTAATAGACGTTTATCGTGCTATATCTACAATTTTTTAAAAGCCAGCAAATTATTAGCTTTCTAGTTCTATCATTATGATTAAAATTTTGTAGATAGTGTGACCACGACCAGAAAAGTTTATGGCTTATGATTGAGATAGAATATTTTCTCATTCTATAGTGCAACGCTCAGAAACTGCCCTGGAAGGTTGTTGTCGGAGAATTCCTAAGACAATAAAGGGAAAAGCAGTTGTTAGCTGTGCAACTAACGGGCGTCCGATGGAACCGCTTTTTCTTTAATCCCTGTAAGTGGTAATATCTCTATGCCTAAAAGGCGGCTGTGGTAGAGACTTTGGAAGTCGAGGCAAGGACGTGAAGTTTCTAGAAGAAAGTTGTAGTGCCACAGGGCGGAGAGACCGTGTGAACACGAAAGGGAGGGGCTGCTGCCAGCCGGGCAAAGGGTGCATCGTGTGATTCACTTTCGTGGGGTCGAGGGAAAAGGGGCAAAACGCTAGAAAGCGGGAGCTGCGGTGGTAGAGCGAGAAATGGGTGGGGGCTAACGGGTAGTCCGTGACTGTAAAACGGATAACTGGGCCGATGGTGATCAAGGGGATGAGGTGACGAGCCCACAGGCGGCGAAAGGGGACCGATGTTCGGGGTCAATTCTCAGGCGCCTGCATGATGCCTTTACTTCCCCAAGGATTGGGGACGACCGAAACACCTAAGTACTACTTGGCCGTCGGCGGCGAAAAGGGAAAAGTGCCCTAATGGCGGTGAAAAGGGGGATAGGCCTAAAAGTAACTAAAATACAGTAAGAGTACAGTGTCTGTGGATGCCACGTGGAGACCACCCGGATGGGACCGACGGGACCTTGAGTTGGGCCTTGTGAGCCCAACAGGTGGTGACAGAACTCCGGCTGACAGTAGTCGTGGGGTAGCGTAGAAACGCGAATAGTATCAGAAAACTGTAGATTGAGGGGTGTCAGGAATTAACCAAAAAATAAACGTTTCCCACATTGATCCGGGTGATTCGAATGAGGCAGCCCCCATGCACTACACAAGTCAAGTCAAGGGCTGCGATTAGATGAAGTCAACTGGACATAAAGCAATGGAAAAGCCGTAGAAAGTGAAAGTAGTCCGAGAGACTGAAAGAAAAACAGGAAAAAGGAATGTGGGGGAAGGTATGCCGAAACCAAACGAGTGCCACGCTTACCACGTCGGCGGGGGCAAGCAACGGGCTCTGTAGGGGATTTTATTCTCCCGTAGGGGACGTGGGTAAGCCTAAGAGGTAGCGGATGAAGTCCTACTCATGGGGAAACGGCGACCAGCCACGGGTCTAGAGATACAGTCCTCTCTGAGGACCCTAGTCAAGGGCGAAGAATGATGCAACACGCGCGCAACGGGGAGAAGGAAAAGGGTCAGAAGCCTAAGGGAGGATCAGGCCAAGAGGCTCGAAGGGACCCGAAGGGGATGAGGTTAGCTATAGGCACAGTCGCTACGCCGCCTTAGGTTTTAGGTGGAGGGTAAAACGACATGTGGGCGCTAACTCCAGAGCCGAAAATTCGGTCACTGTTTACTTGGCACGCTATAGCGGCCGAGCAACAAATAGTAAGTTCGAAATTAGTCTGTAAAACTGTTAGTGTGTTAGGACACGTGTCTAAAAAGTAGTGAGTCACTCTAAAATAAAAACTAGGACCAAAATGGTCCACGGCATGCCCATACTGCGTCACTGCCACGTATTCCTGTAATGACTGTAAAGTCTAAAATAGTAATCGAATTTTGATTAGCAAATTGGATCGCCGATCTCTATTGTAAACCGAATGGGTCAATGCACTACACATTCTTCGAAAAGATGTAGGGGTTTTCTAAGCATATATCTCTTCTTTAATTTTTTATATTTTCATTTTTAGTTTATCTCACTCGTTCTTCTAGAGAAGACACACGTTCAATGTTATCGCTCCTATTTCTTTTCTCGGGATAAGTAAACAACGAATTCTATGTTAAAAAGTTTTTCATAATGATCATCGCAAGTTTGCAGGAGTTTTGGGACATTACTTGCACGTGTTTAAGGTTCTCGGACTTATATCGTGTCTTTCTGTGGCCCAATTCATACAGACACACATAAATTTAGTTAATACACGAATTAAATGGATCAAATATTTTAAAGGATCCAACAATACAACAAGATACGACATGCTACAGGTGTTGGTGTCTAATTAATATTCGATGACATTTCTAGTGGTTTTTGGTCCTTAAAATATCCGTTACTAGTTATATTCCATAAGCAGGACTTTTTCAATCTGTACTTTTACGGTTTCAAATTTTGCTAATCGAATCCTGTTCTCAACTAAGTTCAGTTTTTGGTCCTCTGTTCCCGTTCAACTATACACAATGGGAGTCAAATTTTGTAAATATCACATTACATTAGTTGATTAAACTTCTTCCGGTTCATTGCATCCCCTTTGAAGGTTTTCATTTTAATTAAAAGATGCTGTGCTTTGTCTAGACAAATGTTACAGTATTTTTACCACATTTCTTTTTCAACAGCATCTATTTTCAAATTTTTTAATTTTGGGTGGGTCCGAATGAATATTTGTATGTTCTCTGCTCTCATCCTATACATTTTATGTACTCCCTGGATAAGCCGGTCGCATTACATTAGGCTGCCTGCAAACTATGGAGAGTTAAATTCAGTATTTATGATTCTATCTATAGAGCTATCAGAGCCTTCTCATGACCTTGATTGAATCATTATTTTCTTTTAACTGCTCGCTTGTGTAATAGAAATCCGTTCCAATGTAAATTTCTTAAATTTTCATTTCATGAAACCAAATTTAGCCACAAGGAGATTAAAACATGTACTATCCATCTGAATTTAAGAAGTCGTCCATTTCTAATTATTTTCTTTGCATACATATTTTGAGGTTAATTTGTAGTTCCGTTATTAAAAAGCTTCTATTTACTTTCCTGTAGGCGTGAATACTAAAAAATGGATTAAATTTGTTACAATTCCGTATGAAAACTATTCTAAGAGAAAAATCAAAATTCCACTCAGTAATCTTGAGTCCACTTTCGTCTGTAGTCATCTTTCGCGGAATATATCCTAAAAACAAGAGATTGTTAATCTTATCCATCTATAAAATGTTTCAAATTGAAAAAGATGAGTAGTTACTTTCTGAAAACCCTGAAAACCTTTTTGCGCATTTTAAATTTATTTTCTTCGTTAAACCCCTTGTTAAATTTGTACTTAGAGGGCGAATGGCACCGAATTCAAGTTGGATCCTCTAGATTGTGACCAATTCTTCCTCGCATATGGTGAGGATTGCAGCGATGCGAAGCTCACATTCGGTATATGGAGGCTTCCTCTTGGACACTTAAGGGAATAAAATCGCTACTCCGTTCTATATTACAAAAGGCGATGGTTCTCTTATACTTGTAAATTGTGTTTTGAGCAAGTCGGATGTGTTCATCTCGCGAAAACATCGTGTTCGTATAATATCGTCAAGTGTTTTCAAACCATTGGATAGCAAAAAATTTCTTTCAATCTACGTTACTGAAAGTAGAGAAACTCCAACTCACCTCCATGTTGTCATAAGCCAAGTATCAAAGTTCCAAAGCTATCTTGCGACATAACGGGCTTTATTTGGAGCAAAAGGAGATTGGGACAACCACTGTAACAAAAACTAGCGCTTCATGGGAAAATATGCGATAGGCTTCGCATCAGGACTTCACCTGTACTCGCACTTACCTCTGAAGGATATGAAATATCTCTGCAAACGGGGTGGGATTCTTTCTCTATTCTTGGAGCAAACTCTCGAAGCTGTTGTGAAAAAGTGCTCTAGCTGCAAGAAGACTAGTGGGGCACTCAACGTGTCCAATATATCCTTGCGAAAGTCAGTTCGAACATTTAGCGAGGAATTGCAAATAGATTTCATGTACGGGGTTGATTTAACGAAGCAACCAATATTAGATATGAAAGATCTCGCTTCACACTTTTGCAACGCAGTCGTTGTATCGACCAGAGATATGGAAGAAGTTGCAAGACTCCTTGAAACTCCCTGAATCGCGGTGAATATAGCGCCTGCATCAATATCGTCTGATCAGGAATTCAATGATTATTTTTGCAAAAAGTTGCAAAAACATGGCATTAAACCGAAACCTCGCCCTGCAAGGAGACACAGCAAAATTGGTTCCGTGGAAGGTGCAAACTTCACTCTTCGCCAGACGTCACTGCATAATCTCAAGGATTCAATTAAAAAACGAAATACGAAAGGGGCTTCCTTCACTGCTCAAGAAATAGTCTCAAGTGCTGTCCTTGCAATGAACCTTCTTCGTAGAAACAATCGTGTCATTTCCGTTGAACTTGCGAGAGGATAAAAGCCATTTATCCTTGGTCTACCACAGATGGCATTGGATTCTGAGTTAATTGACGCACATTACGAGCAAGTTGCGAGCAGCACGCTCTCAAAGATGCTGGTATCTCGATCACAAAAACTGTTCCCTCAAAAATTCTCAAAAGAGGAACTCCACTAAATTTCCTTTAGAAGCAAATAGGGTAGGGTGTTTGAAAATTGGGATACTTCCAGAACGCAAAGGAATATTTCGTGGAGCTCACTTGGAGCAGATACGGAAGTCGTAAGAGGCTGAAAGTCGCATATGAGGACATTCGTCTATAACCATCTTCATCCAATTGGACGAGGAAGGTGATTCTGTTGCTGCTGCTCCCATTCTATCTGTTTCTGCATCAAGACCAATACCAGAGTTTGAAAAATCTCAGAACCATGCTTTCAGTGAAAAACTTGTTCTTCATTCTTCTCAAGTGGTGTAGATTAGATCGAGAGTACTTGGATAATCATTCCAGAGTCAAAATAGTTCCTCGTGACTAAGAACACTATCAAACGGTCAAAGTAAAAGGACGTCGAAATTGATATAAATAGTAGTGCTCCAACTAGTCGATCGGGCAAAGATGTTGGAAGTACTGCTATTGAGGAACTAACGAAGTTTCCAAAATAGTTGAAGTCACAGAAGCAAACAATATTTCAACAATTTCGAAATTTGATTGGAAATGAGCCTGTTACGGAAAGCAAAAACGCTTCGATCGCACCAAGGTGGCTTATTGACGATTCTATCGCGAAGGAAAAGTCAAATTACTAAGATAAAAGCGCGTATAAGGAAGTCAATATTAGAAGCTTATCAAGAGATGCAAATATTACATCGTTGCATTGCTTCTTCGAAGTCAAAATTTATTGAGAATCAGACATCTTGAAAATGAAGTCCTGATTGGTGCCATACGAAAATAGGGATAATGGAAAGCAGTTCATCCGTAAGAACTCAGCAACGTCTTAGGTTTCTGTTACACAGGCTCTCTTTTCCGCTGCAGCGATGCTTCAACTTTCTTTGGCAAAGATAGACATCTCTGATGCATTTCTCCAATCGTGACTGTTGGATCTCAACTTCTATGTTAGCCTGCCCAAAGGATGGATTACGAATAGCTTCTTCTTGTAGAAGGAAATCGTCTCCAAATACGATCTCGTAGAATCAGGCCGTTTGTGGAAACTTGCAGGCGAAGAATGGATGTTTGACAATGGACTTGCATGCGTCCCTGGAATGCCGCAATTACTTCCAAAACATGAATCATCTGGAAATCTGTTTCTGGTTTTTTTCTAAATTCGTGGATTATTTTCTGCTTGTTGGAAATGCACAAAGAATTCGAAATGTCCATGTGGCAATTTCCAAACGCTATAAGGTCGGCAGATTTATTTTTGATTCGAACTTAGTTTTCAAAAGACTCCATGTCTTCCAGGACAGCGATCTCGAAATCACCGTCTCAATGAAGGAGTATTTGTACACCTTTGTCAAGCTCCCATTATATTGCAATAGAAGGAAGGGTCAAGAAGCTAAATGCTCACCGGATGAAATTAAGTTGTTTCAAGCTCTTTATGGACAGCTGAATTGGCTTGCGAATGTCTTTCTCAGCCCTACCGCAATTATATCAAGTACTTTGCAGCAATGGACCTGCGATTTAAGAGTGCGCCACTTGAGTGAAAACAGTCGGGTTCTTCATGAGATTTTCCCACTCAATCCGGTCCTCACGTAAACTAAACCCTCTAACCGTAACATCAGGTATAAAGGTGCGCGCAATTAGCATTTTCTGATGCAAGACAAGGGAAATGGTTCTACGGCCAAATGAGATACTTCTCAGGAATATTTCTTCCCCATTTAAAACCTTTCATGCTCTTGATTGCTCGGCTCTAAGCAAGCTTGGGTCTTTTTCTCGTCATTGGGGGCGGAGAAACTTGCATCGGCAGAGTCAGTCGATCGGCCTGGACTCGTATCATACTTCTTATCCAAGATATACACTTCCGGTTGTTCCCTGCTGCTTATTTTGACGGTTGATTCACATGGACTCTACTCGACCGTCAATACTCTTCAAGAAAGATATTGTTATCATGCAGTGAATAACAGACACAATTACATTGACGGTGCCTTGAAAAAGCGGAACATGAGTACTTTCGAAACCCCTAACCGTACTTGTGCACTTTAACATCTAGATTAAGAGATACTGATGAAACTGAACGATTCACGACAGATTCCGAACTTGAGGAGCGAGCAGAGAAGGCTCCTAGATAATCTAGCTCACTATTGATACCTAAGGATTCTGTCAATAGCTCCCGGTTTGGTCAAGTTACTATTCGGTTAAGGGTTTCTCTCTTTCTCATTGAATTTTTGCATTCAATATTGCTGTAAGCATGCTTACAAAAGAGTTAGTGCATACCCGGTGCCATAGTACTGGTGTAAAATTCATCTTCTGTAACACATGGCATTTGTTGTTGGATTAATTATATGCGCCTTAAATTGCTGGCACAGTTTGTCGACAGGTGAAAATGCACATCTATGGCAGAGGCATCTCTCTTATAGGCAGGAATTCCGAAAAAAAGGCGTCGGAAGTTATTCAACCCAGGAGCGCTTTACGTTACCCAGTATTTTGTAACATACTGTACTTGTCTGAACCTCATGAATAGGACCTACTGCTGGACTAAGACTGTTTATTCGATGTGAAAATACTACACTGTGCGTGGCACCTCAAACGGTTAATTTCAAGATATTCGAGATGCACAGTAACTATTTGGGTTTTCTATTAATTTACTGTGTTAATATTTTACTCGGGCCTTCTGCCGTTTAGGACCGTTTCGGCCAAACCGGGGTTATGATGTACAGTGCATACTGTAGAAACGGTCCCATCCAATCATGGGCCAAGACTGCAATGACTTGTGAACTTCGATGACTTGTGCCATATTTGCTAGGTGGCAGTACTAATGTATGGAGCTACTGGTAATACAGTACTCAAAAAGATGTTGCTACTCCTATACTGCCATGCGAATACCTATGTAAAGCAGATCTCTCCCCCCTATCGGGGCGATAGGAGGGACGAGAGGAGGGACGAGAGAGATATAAAGGGGAAAACGGTCAACCGGACTACCTACCTACCTGTGTGTCAACTATCTACGATACTCGGCCTAATTAAACACACCAAAATACGAGACTGCAGCGGAATCCCAGGGGCATTTGTACCCGTTGACTGTGTCTTCCCTTCTCGCTCTCCTCGTGACACTACGGATACTATAGATATAGGCCCAGGAGAGTTCCTAAATCATTTAAAATTATTCCTTGTACATCCCTATTTATCAAATATCGAGACAAAAATGAAATGATACTTTTTCCATATTTTTTAAAATTACGACAGTATGACATTGAATAGGCTTTACTTATCTACATGAGAAGCATGCTCTCATCACACTTTGAAAGAATCTCATAACTGGTTCTTATTTTCTACGAGAGTTTCAGCCTATGAAATTAAAAGGTTATCCAAAGGGAGCTGAGGCCGGAAAATTTCAAGATTTTGGGGAACGCTAGTGTGTCCTCTGCAATTTGGCTAAAATTTTCAAAAAGGAAAAATCTTCTGCAATGCTGCAATGAAATATGCATCGGAATCTGGTTACTATGAGTCGATTGATTATTCATATGGCTGGTACGAGAACAGAATTGAAACCATATTGAGGCTGTTTAACGCTCTTTGTTATATTTAGATACGTGCGGCTACGATTTTCTAGGCATTCTTATAGAGATGGATCTACTGGTGATATATATTGGATGGTTTCCCCAACAATATCTAGTCCAACCAGAACAACGAAAAATTTCCCATCATATGAACGTTCTGCCAATACTTGAGGGCTCAAAGTGTATCTGGGCCATCGAGGACATATTTGTTCTCAAATTTTTGTCAACACTTTGGATACTACACCTGACCTTAGTCGAAGATAACTACTTATCTCATTAAATATCTCATATGGTCCGCCAAAATATGACTAGCCGGAAGTAACAGCCACATTTCTGACTAGCCCAGCAGTCATTATCTAAGTATTTAACGTATGTTGTACCTCTAATTTAGACCAGCAATTAACTAATCTCAGTCCGGGATGTTTTCCTCTTTTTGTTTAGTTTTCTGTGAAGCCCTGTTGCAGTCTGATCTTTCACTTATAAAATTGAACTCGGTCAGCGTAAATTTTTAAGATTGGTGAGCTGCTCTTTTAAACTTTTAACTTTTTGGAAACCGACCTCCGTCTTCGCTAGCACACTCATACGCTCTATTCTCCCTGTTTCTATTCTTGTCTCCTCAGTTCTTTCTTTCCTTTCCTCCTGTAGCCTAATTGTTTTTTCTTGATTGATTTCATGGTCTCAGGCCAATTAATAAAAATCTTCTTCGATTCTTGCAGCGATGTAAGCGCTTCATGGGTGTACGTATTGGTGGTAGCTGCACCTACTTTAATAATAGAAATCTACACTTTTAAGGTAAGAAAGGTCATTCGCTTATCTTTGGAATATATCGATGTCTCATTATTTCTGGTGTCTTTTAAACATTTATCCGCTGTAGTTATCCGTTCTATCTATGCTACTATTCCTTCATCATCTGTCCCGAAGTACCTAAAATGACTACTAATTTTTCTTAGTACTTTATTTTAAAACTCATTCTCTATTCACATTTTTGGTGGCTGCAATACAAACCATAGCAGAAAATTTGTGTGACCATATCCAGAATAGAGCTCAAAATCGTGCAATATATCTAAAGAGGATGATTATTATCAGTTTTTATAGTCTTCAAGATATTTTTATAATAATTATTCCGTCCCTCTGGTTCCCAATGTGCTGATTTTTGAGTAAATAGAACTCTTTTTCAAACAAAGGGGGAAATGTCACATGAAAGTCAAAAAAATGATCGAACTCTCTTTCAAAAAAATGGATTCCATCTCTGTAGTGCTATAAACTACAACTCCCTTTCTTCTCCTCGCAACGTCCTTTTATGAAATTTTATTTATTGAACTACTTCATTCATTTATGATTCTTCGCAAGCACTGAGTTCATTCTTCAATATGTGCCCTACAAATTCCAAGGGCTCACTATATCTTTTATTCCTTTTAAAGCACCAAGGAATTTCTTGCATCCACATGATCGACCGATTATGAAGGGTAAGTATAGTACTTCTTTCTATTTTCTATGCATTATTCAATACTTAACAACTTCGTATACCATACTTATCCACAAAGGATGCAAAAAAATCGCTCTTATAGGGATTTACAGCGCCATATTACTCTACATAATCCAACAATTTCCTAAATTTAATGGTAGAAGTATAACTTCTAGACTATATACACAGAAAGCGAGGAGTTATAGCATTCATTTACTTTGATTTATATTATTTAAACTTCTCCCTTTGCCATATTTTGAACTCAAAGCCGGTTGATGACAATATTGATAGACAGTTTTCCGTTGATATTCAACATGGTTCCACATTTCCACCCATCTATGGGCATTTCAACTTATTGTTTCTAATTGAAATCTCGATGCAGCCGTACTTTCTAATAAAAGGCTGTCATGAAACAGGAAAACTGTGCTTGGCTGAAAGAAAAACTTTTAAGTACAAAATCTCAGTGTGAAAATATTTAGATACAATTTATTCTAGTGACTACATGTCTTTGGCACTTTGCTGCTAATAACTGCACTCTTCAAAGGTAAAATACAATTTACATATAATTAGAGTTATAAATGATTATTGTCATGAATTATGCACATGCTTACGAAAATCGGGGTTGGTCAAGTGTCAAAGCTGGTTTTATAGTAGTGGTGGGGAGTTTTTTGCGGGAGACATTTGAGAGGTGGACCGGGAAATTTGACGCCCAAATGTTGGGTAAACGATCAACAGCAAAGTCTTCAGGCGATTTTCTTATTACAAATCTCTGCATTATTTGATAAAACTCCTTCAGTCTATGTCAATTCACGCTTCATACCGTCAACATCCATTGGAAGCCCTGAACATATCCTAAATCACTAGACCAAAGGAGTGGACTCGTTATATTACCACCTTGTCGATTTTAGCTCTTTTATTTATGGAAAACGTTGTCATAGGGCGGTCTGTAAAGCTCTATTCTTCCATTTGTTCACTCTAAAAGCATAAATAATGGATTTCAGCCTCCTTGTATACAGAAAACAAGGTTAGAAACACTAATCAATTCAAATTACTTCTTATCATTAATATTTTCGGCTATTTTTGAGGTTATTTCACTGTAAAATGATTTCAGCTTATAACTAATCAGAATTGTTGATGATAATACAGTATATTAAGTCATGTTTACAACATTCTGTACTTAAAAACATTAATACGATATATGGTACTCTAATGGAATTTTCGTAGGGTAAATTATCTTTTCAGCAGTGTTGAAATAATATATTAAGATCTCCAAAGTTTATGCATCCACTTCAAGAAATATTTTCTGAGCACTAAATTTTTACTTGATTTTCTGAGCGCAGAACTTCAATCGTACCTTTTTAGGCTCCGCCCATAATTGTAAACATTCTTCATATCCAAAACATAACAAAGTTTTGATACACCATATTTATATATTTACTTGGTCTTCTGCCTTTAGGGCCATTCGAAGTTCAATTTCGCACCCATTTTTGTTTTTGGGTACGTTTTAGCTTTTCCACGATCTCTTTTTCTACGAGATTGTAGATACTTCCTATGTTTGTGAGGATTACGTGAGTAAATTGAAAGAATTATAGAGCTGAAACAACCATGTCAAATTTTTTAATTAATGATTAATGATTAAGATCGCCAAATTTAGAATTTTGGATGTAAAAAGAATAAATGGTACGTTCGAAACTATTTGCAGTAGATAAATGGTACACAATATTCTATTTCGTTGCTTTAATGAATGAAAAAATTTACGTCCCCATTCGCGGTATAATTTATGGGGCTAAAGTGTAATGGAAAGCTCCGGCAGATGTAAAGGATTCCAAGAAACTGTAGCTTTCATCGATAGAAGGATCCACACAATCAGAGACTGAAAAAAGCACAAGAATGAGGTTGCTTCACTCTCGGGAACGACCGTCCGGGTTGAATGTTGGAAAGTAGGCCATAGCAAGGTATATGCGCGTTATATTCCAAAAGGGAATCAGATTACCAGTAAAATAGTTGCAGTAAAAGGGTTAAAAGGAAAGTTGTGTGTAGGAGAGCAGGCTAAAGGATGCTTCCCTATTACGTAAGAGCTATTGAAGGAAAAATGATATTATTAAAAGTATCACCGTAGTATATTGGCCCGATAAAGGTGACCCCAGTGGTCCAGGTTCTTGGTGCCACGAGATGGAGATAACTACCAACAATAAAAAAATTACTTAAAATTGAGCTACTTTGCACCGTCACTCACCGACAGATTTCGACACCTTTAATGCACGGGGAGTCCTCCAAGAGGTGCCCACAAGTTTCAATTCTCTGCATTTTCCCCTCGGCGGATGATCGTGTCACTTCACGACAGGGACTTCTATTGTTAACAACGTCGCAATAGATTCAAGTAGAGAATTGATATTTATACTCGGCGATACACGTATGAGATTGTGAAAATCACTGAATATCTTTTTCTTTGACATTCGCGGCTAAGATGAAGTCTTTTTTGAGTGATATTGGTGTATTTCCACGTAGTAAATTAGCAAAGCTCTCTGTTTGTACTGTAATTCATTCTAAAGGCCACTTTATTTCTTCGTAGAGCTTTTAATTATTCATCTCACCTTACTTGATCGTTCTAGGTGGTCCTCTCCAACAAAAAAAGCTGAAATAGTAATTAGGAAGTTTTAACACTCACTGCATGTCATTAGAAACATTAAAAACCAACGCTACTGACGGGATCGCCCAAGATTCGATTTTTGGCTTAAATATTACACTTAATATTTTCAGTGGTAAGTCCGGAGCAGAATGTCGCTAAAATGGTCTAATTTCTACTCCTTCGTCTATTATAAGAGTGAAAAAGGCATAAATTTCAGGTATCATTCGGCCAAGAACGCTTTGAAATAGGCCACTGCTTGTTTTTATAGACCATTTTGTAACTTCAGCTACATAAAATTTCTTTCTGCGATATTTATAGTCCCCATAATATTCATTTTCGCTGTTACTGCTATTGAAGTCTCGCTATACTATGCTCCCTATTGTCCTGTATTGTACGTTAGACACTTTTGATGTCTACGTTTCAGGGTAGGAAACTATAAGACTATTCCCATGGTATTATAGCTGATACCATGCGGATTCTCAGAGATATTCTATGTAATCTACTTCTAAATTATTAATTTCGTCAAAAGTGAGACAGAAATTTAGATTAACTACCTTGAATCAAGTTCCAGTCATTTATCATTCTGTTAACTCGTTATTTATGCTGTTAAAGGTAGGGTAGGCCTTTTGGTATAATATTAGGTACATTCATAGACTATAAATTTGTGCTTTCCATTTCAAAACTAAATACAGAGATATACGAAATAAGCACAAGTTTTGATATTTAAACCTTAAAAGACGATATTAACGAGAAGCAATAAAACATGCATTGAAGTTTGCCCAAAAATACACAACAGAAAATGACTTCTATCCGCGAAAGTGAGCATAACAATATTTTAAGGGAGAACTCATTTCTTTCCTCCCACTTACGATATGCTTGTCGTTTCAAGTATGATAAACAATATTTTTTCCGTTTCAAATCCTCTGTCCCCTTTTCCGCCAGGATTATGGTTGAGGAAGAAATTAAACAAAATTTGGTCGAAGCATATGCTCAACAAGGATTTAAGGTACAAAGGATGAGAGACCACATAATTCGTGATCCCAGAAATCCGGAAAAACACGGTTCCCTTTTTGGAATTTCAGCCTCAATTTCTCCGATGAGGAATCAGTCCGATTGTAAGTAGTTAATCCATTGAAAATTTCGTATGTAGTGTCTTTGGGAGTTAAATAAAGTACCAGCAGCGCATGTGTTTATTTGTAAATGTTTTATATTTTCATCTCCAATGACTTTGGCTGACCAGATCAAGTTTTTACAGAATGAAGGAATCTGAATACTTGTGCAGAGAACATATGAAATATAAATAAATCAAGGGTTTGTGAAAACAAAATTCATGACAATTTATTGATCTAAAAACTTTTTATTTTTTTCCCATAGTCATAAAAACACTGGTTATTTCTGTTTTCTGTAAAATTTCTTTCAAGAAATATATTAAGAAAAGACCAAGAAAATGCCATGTCATTTCATGTACGGAAATTTCAGATTGTTTCATCATTCCGATTTGTTTATATTTGGGCAAAATTAATAGTAGCAAATCCTTTCTCTAAAACTTCGCAGCACCACGGTTTTTCAGCTGAAAAGGATAAATAAACTATAAACCTAGAAAAAAAATATACAAAATCCTTGAGGACTAAAAAACTGTCCAGGGTTGACTTCTACCTTCATTTTAATGATTTCTGTCTCAAAAGTTTGCATTAGATCAAATTTTGCGCCTATTAGAATTAACTTTTACAATTCGATAAAAGGTAACTTCGACAGGGAAATCGGAATTATATAGTAGATATGGTATATGAAAGGTAATTTTGGAACCAACAAATAGTTAATTTCATTCAAATTAGATTTACAAATAACCATCCCAGGGAAATTACAAGCGATCCGGTAGAAGACAAAAAATATGCAGAAAATAACAATAGAAGCTACGAAACACATGGTAGACCCTAAAAAATTTTAGAACTCTTAACATACAATATTAGAACATTATAAATGAGCTAAATTAATGAATAAACATAAAAAATCTGAAATATTCTTATTTCATTTAATTTTGAAAACGTTTAAGACTTCGTGCTTAGGTAATAGGGACTGATATGTTCTGTATTATTTTTTCGAAATGATTTGAAGAAAATTAGTAGCCTTCTGAAAAAATATTCTAAAACTTGGCCGAAAATCATATTTGTTGACAGCAGAAAATGTTCAAATGAAATATTATTTCATTTCAAATAGTTTGAAAGCGTTGTCCAAGTATATGGTTAAGATGATGGTAGTTCAGTTTTTCAATAATTCGAATGACATCTATTTTGTATTTTGGACACTTGAAAAAGTTTCTTTCTTTCACTCTCATATTATCACACGAGCTTAAATTGATAATTTATCGAGGAATTTGTTAATTGTATCTATTTTTCTTCCTTAAAATTTAATTCATCTCGAAGGGAAAAAATCCTGTTATACCGCTCACAAAAAACTTCTTCATTGACCTGCTTACAAAGCCGTATTAGAAGTAAGAATTCTGTTATAAATAATTTCAAATTGTAATGAATTCAATATTTCAAATGAGGGGTGTAGATTTTTTTCGTATATGATAACCGTATTTGGTATTGTAATGTATCTTTTTAGTTCTTTTAAATGGAGGTATGTATTTAAAGATTTTTTGATGATTAAAATTTTCCTTTTCTTTTTTCATAATTGTAAAGTTTTATGCCGCTTTATATGGTTTATTTAACTGCTTCCTTATATTAGGAATTCCATTTTTTCACAACATAATGATGTGAAATAATTTCTTGTTAGAGATTGAGAAGTTTTTCGCAATTTAGTACTTTAATTATATTCATAATCTTAAACAATGAAATGGTACACTTAGGGAAAAAGATAAAATACCTAGAAAAGAATTTAAAAGGCAAAAAGGACATTATTTATGACTTTTGAAATTTTAGTTCTATCGCATAAGAATGCAAGATTTTATATTTCTCATGACCTTGCTAGGTGTTCAGGTTTTGTTTCGTATGTATTCATAAAAGACTACTTATTTTATTTCCCTTGTGGAAAGCTCGAGGTATAAATAAAAATAAGTCCAAAAACCGAGTACAAAAAGACGAGTAAAGTTTTATATGGTTCATCTACTTCTATTGTAAAAATGAACATAAGGGAATTATCCACCCATTCGTATCAATTTAACGACTTTTTGATGAATTAAATTTGTCGAGTAAATTTCGGCATTTTAGTAGATAAATAGTAAAATAAATATTTACTATAGTGCGTGAATTAATTTTTGGCGAATGTTTCATTTGTTTTAGTCATATCCTCTGTTTGTTAATTTATCCGTTTCTAAAAATAATTTTGTCTTCAATACCTTTAGATATACGTAATTCGTATCGGAAGAGCATTTTAACTGTAAATTTTACCTACACTATAATGGGGAGTTCAATGAAGAAAAACTATGCATTTAGACAGTTTCATGAAAAAAATAGACTTCATGACCCTAATATTTTTTTTGCTGAATTGTCATCAAAGCAAAACAAATTACATGAAACTTATGTTCATAATTCCATTGAATTATTGGTAAGCCCATCCATGATTGAGATCTTTTCAGAAGTGAGTAATTTGAGAGAAAACTCTGCGGAGGGATAATTTTTGGGCTATTCTAATGTGTGGAGGATGTGGTCGGTTATATACTCATTTAGAGAAAACAGATTGTATGGTATCCACTGCAGTCTGACTGTGGGGCTAGGAATTAACCGGATGGCCCACGTCAGTCACTTGCAGCGCCGTGCGCGAGCAGATAGCCATAGCGATAGACGGCCAGATGATGCAACTAGGGCACTGATACACACGCCGGCGAATCACGCCTGCAGTCGTACTACACTTCCGCGCTATTCGCGGGATCAACTTCTTAAGCAATACAATAGTTTGCAGGGCAACCGCACTGAGAGAATCAAACGAAATCGGCTGAAACGCGAGGTTCGGTGCATGGTTCGGGGTGTCGGACGGTGCAGGGGGGCGGAGCGACGCTCCGGTTCCAGGTCCTGTACTTTGTCATGGTGCACCAATGCGGCAGCAACGCCAGCTTCTGAGGTGGCCTTGGTGCAGACGGCTGCTATGAAAAGTGAGACGACGGTGAAGTCACACGAGATAGACCGTGTCTCTTCGTTTCTCTGATCTGCAGGGGGGTGAAACGGATATCTGCGGGCCGGAGATCTGTCCCAGGGATGATGAGAGGCACTTCGTACTGACAGTAGAGCTCCATAGCACAGAAGACATGGTATGCGAGCGTGTTGCGGAGGGCGATGTGACGGTGTGTGCGACCAAACCCGGCAGGGAATAGGTCGGCCGCGTAATCGCCGAGGGGGTCTATGCTTCGCTTGCAATGCTGACAGGATCATGGAAGTGAGTCAGTGTAGACTGGAAATCCGAGGTGACGGGATAGCATGACGGTCCAGTTGGCTTGCGAAAATTTCGTAACATTGGTACGGTGGGCGAAGAGGAAGGCGGCAGTGGGGCTGTGTCAGAAGGCAAAGCCACGGATCCGGTGCCTGCTTTCGTCGGCACTATGTTAGTCCGGGCTGGGGGAGGCTGCCAATGCGTCGTCTTGCGAGAACGTCTTCGCCAAGGCCTCATACTGCACCTTATTTAGTTGGGTTTGGATGTTGGTGGGTGTAGAGGCAAGGGCGGTGGGGTCAAGAGTTCCAAGGTCAATGTAGTACGTGCATCCAGGTATTTCAAGGCAGTACTGGCGGAGAGGCTCCCGCGATTGGGCAAAGAGAAAGGCTCGATCCCCGCGTAACCTGCATCTACGAGGTATTTTAACGGCTAAAAATACTACAATTGCCATAAAAGATTAATTAGACACCAACGCCAGTAGCACGTCGTTTCTTGTCGTATTTTTCCGACAGGAGAGCTTCATTTGAAATCTTTGATCCATGCCGTGCGTGTCTTAACGAAAGTTACATGGTATCTTTATGAATTGGGCCACAAAAAGGCAAGAAATAAATCCGAAAGCCTTAAACACGTGCGAGTAATGTCTCACAACCCCTTCAAATTTGAGATGATCAATATGGAAAATTTAATCTAAAATTCATTGTATACTTGTATTGAGAAAAAAGATAGTAGAGATAACATTGAAAGTGTGCCTTCCGTAGAAGAACGAGTGAAGTGAACTAACAATGAAAACATGCAAACTTTAAAGAAGAGATGTATACGGAGAAACCCCGTAAATCTTTTCGACGAATGAAAAAATATTCTATCTCGATCATGAGTCATCAGTTAGGCTAATCATGGTCACACTATCTGCAAAAGTTTAATCACAGTGATAAAACTAGACAGTCGATAATTTACTGTTTAAAATTTGTAGATATAGCACAATAAGCTTCTATTATTTACTACGTGGACCTTTTGTATTATTTTATTCTAAAACAAAATATTATACTAAACATCCATTTTTTTGCATACCTCAAGAAATAGCATTTCGATTTGCAATTAACCAATCAGAGGTGTGGTGAAAGCATTATCGCCCTATAATTAGTGTTTTTCCTAGGCTTGACTTATCAGAACTTCATAATGTTCAATCTTATCACTAAATTAGATTTCGAACTTATCAGATGAAAAAATAGTGAAACGAGAATATTTCCAAATTATAAATTTCGTCAAAAGTGAGACAGAAATTTAGATTAACTACCTTGAATCAAGTTCCAGTCATTTATCATTCTGTTAACTCGTTATTTATGCTGTTAAAGGTAGGGTAGACCTTTTGGTATAATATTAGGTACATTCATAGACTATAAATTTGTGCTTTCCATTTCAAAACTAAATACAGAGATATACGAAATAAGCACAAGTTTTGATATTTAAACCTTAAAAGACGATATTAACGAGAAGCAATAAAACATGCATTGAAGTTTGCCCAAAAATACACAACAGAAAATGACTTCTATCCGCGAAAGTGAGCATAACAATATTTTAAGGGAGAACTCATTTCTTTCCTCCCACTTACGATATGCTTGTCGTTTCAAGTATGATAAACAATATTTTTTCCGTTTCAAATCCTCTGTCCCCTTTTCTGCCAGGATTATGGTTGAGGAAGAAATTAAACAAAATTTGGTCGAAGCATATGCTCAACAAGGATTTAAGGTACAAAGGATGAGAGACCACATAATTCGTAATCCCAGAAATCCGGAAAAACACGGTTCCCTTTTTGGAATTTCAGCCTCAATTTCTCCGATGAGGAATCAGTCCGATTGTAAGTAGTTAATCCATTGAAAATTTCGTATGTAGTGTCTTTGGGAGTTAAATAAAGTACCAGCAGCGCATGTGTTTATTTGTAAATGTTTTATATTTTCATCTCCAATGACTTTGGCTGACCAGATCAAGTTTTTACAGAATGAAGGAATCTGAATACTTGTGCAGAGAACATATGAAATATAAATAAATCAAGGGTTTGTGAAAACAAAATTCATGACAATTTATTGATCTAAAAACTTTTTATTTTTTCCCATAGTCATAAAAACACTGGTTATTTCTGTTTTCTGTAAAATTTCTTTCAAGAAATATATTAAGAAAAGACCAAGAAAATGCGATGTCATTTCATGTACGGAAATTTCAGATTGTTTCATCATTCCGATTTGTTTATATTTGGGCAAACTTAATAGTACAAAATATTTTTGTCAATTTTCGCAGCATTAACGCTTTCTTTTCAATTGAAAAGGAAAATTAAATAACAAACTTAGCACAAAAAATCTATCAGAATCTTTAGGACTAAAATCACATTCAAAGTTGGCATCTACCCTCATTTTAACGAATTTCTTTAAAAATTTTGCATTAGATCAAAATCTTTGTGCTTGCCAGAAATAACTTTCGCAATATGATAACAGTTCATTTTGACTGGGAATCGTGAATTTGCAGAAAATATAGTATACCAAAGATAATTCATTCACTGATAAATAGTATATTGAACCAAAATTTAACTGCCATAAAGCTAGTTCAATGGAATTACAAGAGATTCGGTAGAAGACACAAGTTTCAGAATATAATCGTAGTAGGTTACAAAAAAAACATGTGAGACCCTGAGAAAACTTTGCTCACGAGCAAAATGAATGCATAAAAATCTGCAATCTTCTGATTTTATTTTATTTTGAAAACTTTAAAGACTTGACGCTTAGATAATAGGGGCTGACATCTCTAGACTGTTAGATAGCGGCTTTTGGCGTCTATGAACGCTAGGAAGTGCCTGTGTCCGTGCTCCGAGGTTTGGTTGATGGGAAAGCACGTGTCTGTGTTTAAAGAACTGCCAATGGCATAGATTTTAAGCGCTGTTTTCGTTAGTTTGGCGTTGCGACATGGCAGGCAAGTGATTACCAGGAGTAGGTGGTTGGATGTCGGCGGAATAGATTTGATTGTCTTGTGTTTGGCCATTGGTTGTATGGCACCAGACGAGGGCGTAGTTCAAAATGAAATTTCATTTGTGTGGGAGCTCTGTGAGCTTGGGTGATGGTTATAGGGGGATTGGTGGTGTTTTGATAATTTTTTGTGGGGTGTTCGGTATGCTTGATACAACGGGGATTACTGTAGGGGTTCTCTAGTTGGTTGTGGTGCGGGGTTGGATGTGAGGATTAATGCACTCGAGGGGCAGTGGGGGTTATGGTCTGGAGGTGGGGGGGCGGTGTGGGGTTGTAGGTTGTAGTACGCGGTTTGCGTTTACGTTTACCGATGGGGTTGAGTGCACTCAGGCGGGCTTGCAGTGTGGTCTTTGTTGTCCCTTGGAGAATGTATTCTTGGGGGTTCGAGTTCCATTTGGCGACAGCTGGGATTATTGGTGATCGTCTGATGTCAGTTGCGCGGGCTTCGGTTTTCGTAAATATCACTGGTCCGTACTTAGCCGTTAGCGCTTGTATGGAGAGCAAGTTGTTTCGGAGTTGATGGTTGCTCAGTGCCGGGAAAGATATGGGGTTACTTGGTATCTGAATGGTTGTGAGGCCGGCGTGGGTACGAAGAGAGTGCTCCGATGTGGCAGATGTGGTTGGGACGGTATGGGTGAGTTTCTTCATTCCTCGGCAGGGTTTGATGAGAAGGTTCTGCTATGCGCCTGAGTCAAAGACGAGCGTACAATTTTCTTGTTGGAGTTCGTGGTCGTCTTGCGTCGGTTCCATACAACTTTGGATTGCTCTGGCGAACTGAATGTAATAAATAGTGACCTCGTTTGCCTTCGCTCTTTGGGTGCGGTTGCGGTGATGATTCGGATCTCTGCATTGGGTGTCACTGTGGAGGGGGTCTGCTATGCACAGGGAGATGTGGTGTCTACACGGATGGTAGTTGGGGCGTTGGGGGCGGCGGCCACTTCTGATAGCGTCAGGTTGTTTGCATACTTCTGCTAATATTGCAGCGCTGGTGTTTTCGGAAGGACCTGGCATGTTGCGGGATCCTGTGGTGCAACCTTTCTTGAAGCTGACTATTTCATTATATTTGCGGACAAAGTCGCGGGTTTCTTTTGATTTGTTGAGTAGCATGTGTGAGCCTCTCTCTTCCGATTCCAGGGTCTCCCCGAGACCTGCATTCATTAACTTAGCCGTGATGATGGGGTTGTATATGTCGGGGTATTGCGCGGTGAGCACAAATGCCGTGAGTGATTCATGTTGCCTTTGATATTCCGTGATTGCCATGCCTGGGGTAGTTACTAAGTTTTCCAACAATGATTTTAGGTATTCGTGGTCGTCGGTGGATGTAGCGTGGAGATGGTCACTGACGGCTTGTATAACTGCTGAAGGAGTGTTTGATCCTCTTTTCGGTATGATCAATGCTCGGATTTCCTTAAGTGAGCTGTCTGTGAGTGCCCTTAGTAGGAGGTCGCCCTTGTCTAGGTATGGTGGACTTGTGCTGGATCTTGTGGCTTGGGGGCGTCGTCCGCTATGATGTCTGTTGCTTGGAGTGCTGCTGCGGCCGCGGCCCCTGAGATGAGCCATGACGCGATGTTGTCTTCGTCGAGAGGGGTTTTGCGTGATATGGTGGGGGTTGCATGGTGCGGCTGGTTTTGTCTTGGATTATGTGTCTCTCGTTGGTTGTGAGGTGGGTTAGTCTCAGGAGTTCTTGGGTAAGGTGTGTGAAAGGGGCTGAGGCGGTACGCCTTTGGGCTCGCTGCGAGCGTGCGCTGTCTGACGGAGGATCCAGGAAGGATGTGTATGCCTCGTCAATGTTTGGGTGCGAAGAGGACGTCGTTGATCGGGGTGATTAGCGTGGTGTTACATGTACCCTGTAGATAATTCATGTTTTATAATTCATAAAGTAAAGATGATTATACTCCTGTAGGAATGGTACTCTCGTCGCTCTTTGTTTCTGTGTTCCGCCGTTGCGTTGCCGGCTTTGATACTATTTTTGCGCTGCGACAGGCTGTCTTGGTTGCTTCGTCAGTTGTTTCACAAGTTTCAAACAGAATTTGCCTTCTGGGTAAATGGTGTTCTGTAATGTTGTGGAGGTATAAAAAGAACCGAACAGTACAGTACGTCAAGAACTCGAGTGCCGGGTGGTAGTACCGTACATGCCACATGCCACAACATGAGGTACCACCGTGGTACCTGCATGCGCCAGGCATCGACGGCCAAGTGTTGGTACTCTACTGTAAGCTATGTGCAATTTGTGTGACACAATCAATAGGGGGCAAATGTGGGGTGATTTAATATTTGAAAGATAGGGTCGGTTCAGGCACGACAATAGGCAGTTCAATATAAGATGAATCATGTTGTAACGTATGTAATACCCTGGTACTGTACAATAACCGACAGAATTTGCTCACCCGCCATTGGCCGACGTAACAAAAAAAAGCGAAAATATCCTTGTGCCAAATTCACCAATGTTTAATGTCGGGCAACCATTGGCCACAAATCTCACAAACGGACTTAGTACCAACCACCCACAGGGATCGCTGCCATGGGATTTCCGAGATATCGCCGCTCCACATCCACAGCACTACATTCTCGCAATCCATCATCCAGCACACGCTCCACTCGAAACAATCATACCGCAGTTTCAATACAGCAGTACAGTAACCCATCCAAAAATGCACAACAGATGCAGCCGCGAATGCGCCATTGACACGTGCGAAAACGAGGCGGCGGTTATTCAGCGTATTGCGCGCAGGAATCTCAGTGCGTTGTTCTCTGTTTCCGACTTGCAGCGCGGCCACCTTCCCTTACACCAATGCCTTGCATTACCCAACATTCACCCAAACACTGTACTGTACAGTGCTGTACTGTACCATCCCCCCCAGTATCCACTCCTGGCACCAGTCAGCACCGCCCCGAAACCCCGAAACCCTACCACCCCCAGCCCTGCCATATCCGCCACCGCCACCGCCGCACAACCGAAAGCCAGCCCCAAAAAACAACCCCCACAACATTTTCCTAAAAACTTCCACGTCGCCACGTACGAGACACCCGCACCCACACCCCGCCCGTACTGTCTCCAAACCGATTCGACAATCTTGCTCACCTCCCCTCCACCACGCCCATTGTCTCCCCCCTCCACCACTCCCACACTTACTGTCGTTAGCGTCATGTGTCTGCACCCCTATACCTCGAAACCACAAACCCCCGAAAAATCCCCCCTCCCTTTCGCGTTTCCAAACTTCTCAACACCCGCGTATCGTTAACATTTTCCCACCTTGACATATCGTGTTGAAACAAGCCTCTCTGCAAATTGGAACCCGTATTTCATTTTCCCGCTCCGAGTCGTTACTGAACTGCGCGGCAATTGTTTTGTTCGTGTGAAGAAAGAAACAAACATGCGCGGTGTGTGGGTAGCGTTTCTAGTGGCAATGTGTTGGTGCATGAAGTGCGAGGCGGGGCGTTTGTCGCGTGACAAGTTTATCGCAACGGTGGACGAGGGGCATGACACGCATGCTGTGGCACGTGCGATTGAGCGTCATGGGGCGGGTGGCCATGGTTGGGACGGTTCGGTGGAGCGTGCTCATGCTGCGTTGGGGGTGATTATTGTCAAGGGACCAGAGGGGACATGCGGGGTGTTGCAGCGTGTCAAGGGAATTAAGGAGTGCGAAAAGGATTCGATTCTTACTTTAAACTAGGTGCGCAGTGCTCTTGTGCAGGGCGGTGGAAAAAAAGTGGCGTATGGTAGGTATCCTTTACAGGTAAGGGAAAGATGAGTGGACAGGAACACAGTAGAAAAGGCTTTTTTATGATGCAGCGAGTGGTTTTCAGACTCAAATATTACCAGTTTTTGGTACGTTCTGGAGAAACAATAGCAAATCGGAAAGCCTGACAAACCGACAAGTAGCATTCACTAAACCGCATTCCACCACCCAACCTCAAGGCTGCGGCAGAGTCTTCAACCCATTCGCATGTTTTATCGAATACCGGCCGTTTCGAATGTGCGAAACCAGAACCTTGGTTGTCGTGCCTGCACTCACATCGCACCGGGGGAGACAAAACAAAACAAACAAACAAACCCACCAAACCAGTCAGTTGCCTCCTTACCCATTCCCAACACCACCACCAAACACTACGCACGCTCATCAAACCAAAACAGGCCTACTTACCGTCATCAGCACGCACAGAAAGCTCCTTGAAATTCAAACTTTGTATAACACCCACAACCTTAACATTGCCCGCACTCTTCCCCTCAAAATGCAAAGCGATACGGTCACCCTTTTCAAACAAATCGTCATGATAATGCAACACGCCCTTTGTGCACTGAATTTTCTCAGCCATACTTCTCGACGACACATGATCCACTGGCAGTCTCGACGGTGCGTGCATGCGCCCCGATTCGACGGTATGTAAAATTTGGGCGAGATCATGATTCACCTCATCCGGAGTAGCGGCGACGCGAAGTAGGCCTTGCGATTCAAGCGCCGAGAGGTACGGCGAGGTAGGATCCTGGCGGATTCGTTTGGCGAGCCGCTCGGAATGGCCACGCCGTTTCTTCTTCTTCGACACTCCTGTCACAAGCGATCGAGGCAAAGCCATGGTACATGATTTGAACGCAAACATCGGGTTAGTAAAACACAGAGGGCAAAAAGCGATGGTATGTGGATGACATCCTTAAGGGGAACAAGCAATGGGTAGTGGAGGGATTGTGACAAGATACCTGGTGCGCGGACGGCGTCGACACGCTTCCTGCGATCGGCGGCGAGAGAGAGTATTTCGCTTCTCAAGGCGCGTTTGCCTCGTTCGAAATCGTCGGTAGCTTGTTGACATTCGACTTGGAAGGCGGCTTTGAGGTTTGTGATTTGGGCGTCTCTTATGCGAATGACTTGTAGAAGTCGATTGCGTGCTTGTTGCATGATGTGATGGAATGGGGATGCATGAAGGTTGGAGGAGGTAGAGAGTATGTTGTCACGTTCTTTGGCGAGGTCAGTGAGTTGTTGGAGGAATTGGGCGTCAGCATCGTCGAGTGAAGTGGAGGAGGGAGTGGAGGGGTTTGCGGTGGGGTTCATGGTTGCGATTAGGGGCTGTACGGTAAGGGGAAGGAGTGGTGGAGGGGTGGAATAGGCAGGGTCGGGATGATGTAGGTGTTTGGGGAGAGGGGGAGCGAAGGAGTGAATGTATGGCTTTGATGTCAACATGAATATTTAAATCAAGTTGTGGGAAAAGCAGTCAGCGCAGACAAAGAGTACAGAGAGGACGTGTTACCCAACGACTTTAGCCGAGATGCTGTTGACATCACATCATATCTACGGTATCACTCGTGCCATTGCATTCGCTTTTTTTATAGTGAACAATATATGGAGCATTTGAGCACCATAGGTCCCCTCTCTATTCCGCTATCGACACGACATGTGTTTATGACAAACCACTTAACCCTCCCATTTAATTGGACAAACACCATCCAACCCGTTTGGAACCCAGTCCATCACAACCAAAAACAAAAACCGTAAATTTATAATTTTACAAAATCAACCCGCTTACAGTCCGTCCTCAACGTCTCATTCTTACAGTACACGCAACCACTTATGTTCCACTCAACCCCTCATCACCACCAACGTCGTCATTAAACTTATTTTCTCCGTTCCGAGCTCGTCTCTTTCTCCTCACCCCGTACTTACCTCGTAGCCGCACCTCCTCCCTCTCGTCCACCATTTCCTCAAAACTCTTCCCGCGATTCAAAAACGACCACAAAAATTCCGACCCTACAAGCAATACACAAGCCGCCGTCGTCAACACAAACACTCCAAACCCCACCCCAATCGGCTCCCCCCTCCCTCTCATTCGACCCATCCCACCACCACCCCCTTCCATTCTTCCTCGCCGCATCCCCGCAAACCCCTCCCTCCCAGTCCTGCCCCCCGTCCGTACCCATATCGCACCCTTTCAGCCCCCATCCCCGATCCACCACCCCTATACATACCCGCCCCGGATGATGACTCATATCGTCGAAACCGCTCCTTGTTTAAACTCTCAATTTCCTCAAATGCCTGTCGAATCGCCTGAAACCTTTGTTGTGCCTTTGAGCAACCTCCATTCAGATCAGGATGATGTCTTGCACACACACATTCACAGAACAAAGTCGCAGCGTTATGCCCCTTTGTTAGCAAGTTGGCACCACTCGTGACTCGAATCCCAACATCCCTGTCATGCCTTGCTTTGTACGTACTTGAGTGCCATTTTCCGATACGCCTCGCGCACCTCTGCCGACGAAGCTGTGCGTTTCAATCCAAGCACCGTCCATGGACATGGGGCCGACCCGGTCATATTGCCTCTGTACACCTTTGCACCCTCTATTCTCGTCCTCACGTATCAAAAGCGTCCCGGACGGCGGAAGGAACCTAGTCGCGGCGGGTTATTCAGTAAAAAGCCCAATTTTTCTCGCCTCGAATTTCGGCATCCGTGCTAGTCACCTTGCAGATCAATGGCCACTGTAGTCAACATGTTTGAGTTGGCGCTAGACCCCAGGAAGGGTGAAAAAAATAATCAAAAAACACCCCAACAAATTCACGATTGCATTTTGCGAGATTTCGACGCCCAACCCATTCCCACATTGCATCAACTTGCCTGGCCTACTCCCACGCTTTACTGCGCATCTTCTTGAACCGCCTGCCTGACGCCAAAAATTATCGACTTGGCCCTTGTTCACATCATCGATACCTCCACCTTGCCACGCCTCACAGGCGTCGCAATATGTCGTCGCGACTGCGCTATCGCCAAAACCTTGCGCACCCCATCTTCTATACACTCACTCGCCTCAGTGTCCCCCAACTCCCGCAGCATCAGCGCCGCAGCTGCGTAAAACAAGACAACAAATTGTGCAAACACGCCACAACGTGCAAATCCAGTTAGAAACACACGTCATAACACACTCACTACCGCCCTATCCACCCATCCATCCATCGTCGTGCCGACTTACCTTGTGCTGTGCATACGCGACGCGACTCGGTTTGTCTCCGAATCTCCTCTATCCACGATCCCCCTCCCTCGTCATTTAGTCTCACCCGCGTGATCCATCTCGGCATAAACTTGTCAAAATTCTTTGCCTGTCTCGACGTCCCATCCAACAAGACAAGCACCCCACCTTCATGCTCCACATCCCCATTGCATTGCGCTTTCCATTCCTGCACTGTAACCGCGTCACGACTCGGAAACAATACCGCTGCTCTCTCCCCTGCCCGCTTTATTTTTTCAATCAATCTGTCCTCCTGCTCCCGGATTCCCGGATCGTCCGTCCTGCCCCAGCCACGACGCATAGTAAACTTCCGGTATTGTTGCTTCGCCCATATTCTCCAATGTGCTGCAGGACGCAAAGGTCATGTCGTGGTCGAACTTTGCGGATATCTCTGCAAATGCATCGTACTTTGCTATATAGACATTTCTCACAGCAATCCAACCCTGACCGGAACTGGTTTACCAGCAATGTGAACCCCACAACCATTTCCTGTTTCTCCTCCGTGCTCGAACACTCCTTTAGCAGGCTGCCCAAAATCGCCCGTCCAGCCTCTGTTCTGGAATGCAGACTCACATGTTGCAATACTCCACGTTGCAGCAACGTTTGACATACTGTTGGTAGTGTCTCTCGAATCGATTCCACATACTTCAGAGATGCTCTTACATCGCTGCCGTAGTTTCGAAAAGCTTGAAGCAGACGACCCCGCCCTTTTCCCGCTGCCAGCCTCATTTGCGATGGCGCTAGTTTGTTTTCGCGATGCTTCCTAATTCCCGGTACGATCTCCGCGAGGATGGTTAAAGATCGGTTCGATTGATAATTTATCCCTGTTTCGCCGGTAATCATGAAATCTAGTAAATAATTGACAGAATGCTCTGTAAACAGAGAAATTAATCTATTCCATTGGTCACCTTCTACTGTACGGGTACTCCCAACGACAGTTCTAGCGATTGTACACTATACCTGGTACGGTACTATTATTTATACTGTACATACAGTACAGTGCAGCAAGTCCCTACCACAAATACTGTACTGTATATTCATGCTGCGCCTCCTCGATGGAAATCTGCAAGCCTGCAACCACACACTGTCGCTTATGAACGGCATCGCAGACGATCGCATCCGCTCTCATCTCCACTGAGTGTGTGCCCCGACATGCAAACTACATCACGTGGCAGAGTCGACTCTGCTGAGCGTGACGAAGGACCTCGCCCTGTCATTCGATGACCACCAAATCGAGTTTTACTCTAAATCGAACAACGTCCCCATGACGGCGGCGGTCCGCCCACAGGCGACCCTCTCTCTGCGACAGGGCGGCCATGGGTTCACACCGCCCACACCGTTCATACTCGCAGCATACGCTGCCACCCGCATCGACTGCGACCACCTTCTCACGAGTCAAGACACCGGTGGACCCGGAACGCAGCCCTACAGATACAGAGAGCTTGACGCTCTCCTGAAGTCGCCGCCATCGCCGATAACACATACAATTTACTATATCGTGCGTGGTGAGACTTGGCAGCAAAGTGGTTCTGGCAAGACGATGGCAGGGATAACTCTCCACGACCCGCCTCGCACTCTTGACTCGGAGATCCGGCGACGCATTCGCCGCCACGCCTACCTGGAGACACCCGCCGCATCCTTCCTCACACCCCATCCGTCCGCGGTCAGCCGCACGTCCGACGCAACTTGGTCTGCCATGCTGCGCAGCCACCTAGGGGTCCGTGTACGACACTGCGCCCCTGTGTTACGCGGAGTGCAGTAAGCTAATGGACGACCTCGGCGACCACGCTTCTGACCCTTGCAACAAATGCTTCGGACTGGACAACTACGATGGACGCACCACGCTGCCTCCCCTCTCGGTAGCGTACTCTGCAAGAAAACTATTGTGCTCGAGGCAGCGAAGGCTGCGGGGACGGTGGCCCGGGCACAAGAAAAACAGAAGATGGCCGATCTAGCAAGGAAAAATGGCAGCCTTCTGCGGAGAGCCAATCCCAAGACGATCGCGGCGCGGCTGGACTTTTGTGCCCCTAAGGTTCAACTTGTTGGGATACCCATCTGAGGCATCAGTCAAGGTCATCGACGAGCACGCCGTTACTATCGCGATGAGCGGCGGCTGTTTCGCTAGAGAGTGAAGTGTGGCGTAGACCAGAAATTTTTGAGCTACGCAATGTGGTCCACATGTGCCGCCTCGATAACTTCTCGCGCCTTGCAGCACGCAAGACTTTCCCACCCAGTCACCACCTATAATAGTGGTGTCCAAATGTCTTGGCATGTTGCGCGTACAGTGCACGTCATACTAGAACAGTATGGAATCACCTGAAAATTACAGTGGGGTATTCAAGACTTACATGTTGCATATGTCTGTGGTAAGGTAATTCAACACCTGAGAATCAAGTACCTGTTACCAGTATTCGAAAGCAAACACAGCAAAATGGGTATTGGTGGAAATGTACTTTTAAGCTAAATCTAGATCTACCAATAAAAATCCTTCAAAAAAATTACACATTTGTACCTTTTAACTTTCACCTGAATTCGCTTGTGTTCTGGCCAACCCTTCGTCGGCATGGTGGGTTGTTTACTGCACGGGATGGGCAATATCAGTTGTGTTCATCATTGTGAGGGAGGCCTACAACACCTTTCCCCTGTGGTGGATTACGCCTCGCGTGCAAGCAGCTCTTGAGTCTCGGGCCGGACGTTCTACGTCTTATTCTCGGCGACGGGGGGTTCGAGGATTTGGCACACATCAAGCAGGCAATGTGCCAGCCATATTGGGCACGGGTTCCGTCGCGAAATAATCAACACGGTAGCACCAGTCGATATAGATACTGTCGTCTCGAACAGAAAGAGAAGGGGATTTAATCTGGTACGATCCATGGGCGAGGGAGGTGGTCGTGAATCCAAAGCTTGGATTCCGGGCATATTCCGATGCCCTGAAGCTCCTCGTTCGAGCGAAATGCGGGAACAAGGGACTTCTATGAACTGTGAACCTTTGAGGATGTCAAGGCAGCATCGAAACAGAGGAGTAATCTAGCACGAGCGCCCAAAACGATGGGAGCTGAGAGTACGGCAGATATAGTAAGCGCTGCAGAAGGTGTTCAAGAAACGGAGGAAGGTGGAGTCCAGGACAGTGAAAAAAGGAGGGAGCTAACTAGAGTTCGAGGAGTGCCGGATACAACTACGACTGCGGGAGCAAGCGGGAGAATCTCAAAAATCTGAGGCTATCTTTCTTTCATCTGACGAGGGCTCCCCGGCTCCTAAAAAGCTCAAGTGCGAGGACTCCGAATACAGGTCATCGGTAGCTGAAGAGAGTTCGTGGGGGACGCAATAACGACGCCTGGGGGCCCAAAAGAGGTATCATTGTCGTCGTTCGACTGGAGCAGAGGCTCTTGAATCTTCGACGCGGGACTCCCGCCTCGCGGAGAGTAACTCTTTCAATTCTTCTTCAGCTTTGTCTGACCAGGAAGTGGTACTAAAATCGGCTCCCGTGACCGTGCCGGCGGTTCTTGTAATGGATGCAACCCAAACTGCTCCACCGATGCATGGACCGACAGTTTACCACCCGACTGCCGTCGAATTCATACAGAATTTTTTGGTATCCCTTTTGTCACCTCCTGAGGGGAGCTGGGCTAGTGTGGTACCAACTGGGGTCGACTAGTTTCGCGATGCAATCATGAAGGCGAGCCATCAGGTCATCAGTGGGGAGGAAGTGTGCATTCTGTATTCAATCAGGAGTCCTGATATTCAGCCTTCGGATCAAACTTTTTTCTCGACGGAGGCTTTGCGGGTCATTCATTACTTTGTTGCTCAAGTAATTGGAGATCCTGTTAGCCCTCTAATATGTTCTGTAAGGGAAATGCGTCAGAGATTGATAGCGTTTGTTGAGGTTTACGGGCCACAAGAAATGGACAAACGGGTCCGTTTTACGAACAAAGACCCTTTACTAATGGATAGATAACGAGTGGGCAGATCCTCACAGTTTTAATCCACTTCAAATAGGTGTTTTCGACCTAAATGCGCAAAAAATCTTGATAGGCTCCCGATTCAATCCTGTTGACCATGTTAAGCTTTTTTAGTGTTCCAACCGACGGGAATCTCGAGCTACGGTCCGTGCGGGCCAAGGAAAATGGATGCTTAGTTAGGCTTTTCTCTTCTTTTTATCTTCCCTATTTTATCCTCCTCCTGAATATTAGGGCAACAATTCCTAGTTTCGAAATGATATCGAACACTGTACCCGACTTGGGCGGTAGTCACCTCGGGTGGTAAGGGTAATTTGCTTTTCCGGAAGTTTTTCACTACCTTCTCCTTGGGAGCGGCGTGAAAGGTTCCCAGGCTGCCTCAAAGATTGGATCCTCCGTCTATTTGACGCGTAGCAGCAGCTCCTGATCTTCAGCTCTACCGTTTGATAAATTGTCCTCTACGACATATTCCCGACCCTGGACTTCCGGCTCCTTTTCCGTATCCAGGGCTTCCTTCGACTTATTTCCCGCTCCAAGAGGGTAATTGGACGTCCCTATCGCTCTCTGCGGATCGCAGGTACTTGGCAAGGGGAATTTTCTCTTGTAAAAGGGCCGAGTTTCCTCCAGTAGGGAAATGATCAGTACAATTCAGAGAAGATTTCTTATGTTTGGCGTGTTGGTGGCCGTAACGGATACCGGGGTCATCGTCTCTTCTCCACTTTTATCCTTCCTGGGGTTATTATCTTCCGGTTGAAGCGTAACCTCCATACTGCTGTCTTGTTTTTTGTTAAGTCCTTCGCAGTATAAGTGATCACTGCCTCTAGAGTTCCAGCGAATGGAATTTCAAGCAGTCCTTTGAACGACTAACTCCCTTCCGGGATGCCACTTGAGTTGATTTGCGTTACGATGGATGCAGGGTTGCTAAACATCGTGGGCATCTCACTAACGGAGTTGCAAGGCGTTTCGCGTCTTTCCATCATAGGCGTCAATTTTTCCTACTGGGCCTTGTTTCGTACGTATCCTAAGGGAATTGGTGCAAGCTCTTCTACTCGATCGTGAGATAAATCTCGTGTGAGTCTCCATTTTCGATTACGACAGTGTCATTTCGAACATCGAGAACTCGATGCGGGGCAGTGGCCACGGGAGACAGCTTATGTCCACTCTCTTCGCTCGATTAGGGCTATCCCCTAAGGAATATAAACGATCCGACCGGGATTTCATATCCTCCTTTATGGACTGGTCCACAGTTGACGTAAGAACTTTTAACCAAGACCTCCATTGGTGTTGATATTGTACTGTCGATGAGTTCTGTTCAAGAGTGGGCTGTGTTTGGATTGTTGAGGAAGTGGGCTCGCGTGACAATACGAGTTCCAAGGGGCGCATATTCGTTGTCCTGTGGACTTTTGTGTTATAAGCAAATGTTAGCATGTCTGTGAGGAGGTCCCAGTCCTTCCGGTGATCAGCTACGTAGTTCGTGAGGGCCATAAGGATGATTCGATTGAAATGTTCGGCTTGCCCATTTGCCTGCGAGTGGTGGGTAGTAGTGAATAAGTTTTTGATACCCATAATTGAGCATACGCTCAAGAAGAGTATTTACGCAAACAGGGTACCGTTATTGGACAATGACTGAATTGGTGAACCATGCAAAAAAAACCAGTGTGTTACAAAGGCGGAGGCAACTGCTGCAGCAGATATTTTTCTTGAGGGTCACGATTCGTACGAGCTTGGAATATCGATCAGTGATCAACAAGAGGAAGCCGCTCCTTCTGTCAGTAAGAATGAGCTCGCTGAGTATGTCAATTGCAACGAGCTCTAGTGGGGCTTTTGGGGCGAAGAGCTTCAGTTCCCTCACAGATTTTCGCAACTTGACTCGGTTCTTCGCACAGGTTGGGTTCGAGCGGGCGACAGCGTAACAATCCATCGACATAGATGGACAGCAGTAGAACTGTTTCAGAGATACATAGAGTCCTCGGCCATCTGAATGAGCGCTTAGCTTGGAATGATGACTGAATCTTAGGATCCTACTCTGGAGCGAGTCAAACACAACTCTCTGATGTTTTCCGATGCTGTTCAACAGATACATGCTTCGTTCCCGGGCGGGCCCATTGTGAAGTGGAGCTGGTGTCCAAAATTTATTGACGAACGTATCTTCTGGCCTAAGTCGTCGTTGAACTGTTCCCTAGCGAGATCCTCTGGAGAAATACATTCAAATTCCCCCTCTATCCCTTCTTTTATAGATGGTAATTGGTCTTTCGTGCCTTACTAAACCTCAATCATATCATCTTTTGTGACCGACCAGGCCTTAACGACGTCGTCGGATGTGATTTTTTTTGACGGGTTCAATGACTCCCCCTTTGGGGCGGGGGTGTCTTCGGCAAGAAAGCATGGTACTTCTTCGTCGAAGTCTCCAACCGTTTCACCTATGTCACAAATTCTTGACAATGCATCTGCTTGTGTAATCGCCCTCCCTTTATTATACACAACTTTGAAATCGAATTCCGGAATTCGAAGCTTCCAACGCATAAGTCTACCCGATGGGTCGGTGACGTTCACTGACCACCTCAGTTAGGAATGATTTGTATTAATAGTGAATTTATCCCTCTGTAGGTAATGTCGAAATGTCGTCAAGGCCCAAACCACGGCTAAGCATTCTTTGCCTGTGACGGGGTATCGTGTCTCGGCTCCCTTGAGTGATCTAGAGAGGAATCTAATGGGTTTCCATTCCCCACTTGGATATGTTTGGAACAAAGCGATTCCAATTTGATGCTGACTAGCGTTCGTACCTACCGAATAAGGGAGTCCCTCCTTTGGCAAAGTAAATACTTTCGGCGACAGAATTTCGTAGATAAGAGTTCGGAACGCTACTTCCTCAATAGCACCAAATGACTCTAGCTTCGTTGGGATACCTTTTCGCAGAAGCTTGTTAAGTGGTGCCGAGATGAGGCAGAAGTCTTTGATAAAAAGGCGGTATAGATTACCAAGACCAAGAAAACTTCGGATATCAGTAAGGTTTGTCGGGTGCCTGGCATACTGGGGGCTGCTAACTCTTTTACAATCTATTTCCAGTCTCCCAAGCTTGATAATTTGTCTGAAGTATTTAATTTTATCGGACACAAATGGATATTTCCTTAACTTGAGGGATACAGCGGTATGCTGCAACACCTGCAGAATTCCTCTGACACGGTCGATGTGCTCCGCCCCATTTTTGGAGAAAATAATGACATCATCAAGGTACAATAGACAGGCAAGCCATCGTTAGGGTGAATAAAAGAACGTCAGGGGTACCCTGGAAGGTAGCAGGAGGGTTGCATAATCCGAATGGAATTCGCTTTTAGCGATATAATATCGCGTGTAATACGACGTCGGTCTTTTCTCTATCCTCCTTCGCTACTGCAACTTGCCAGTAACTGGAGTTGCAGTCAAGAGTTGTGAAAACTGATGCATCCCCTAAGGAGTCAATTCTTTGGTTCATTCTTGTTAAAGGGTAAGTTTCCTTAACTGTCACTGCTTTCAGTTTTCTCTAGTCGACGCAAAAACGGACCGTTCCGTCAGGTTAGGAATAAGCACCACTGGTGGAGCCCATGATGGCTGCGCAGGCTGAATTACACCTGCCTCTAACATTCTCAGGACTTCTGTTGCTTCTAATTCCCTTGCCCTCGGCCCAGCTCGATAAGGCGCTTGGGCAATTGCACGAGTCCCAGGAATCAATCCGATGTGATGGTCAACAGCATTAATGGCTACTAACGAGCCATACCGCATGCTCGAGTACTTATTCAGCATTTTCTTGAATTTAGTGACCACCGTTATATCTAAGTGGCGCAAATCGAGGTATTCTACTGCTGTTGTATTCATCGCTCGTTTCAAAGCTTCTCCCTAGGAGTTTTGTGTTCGCACCCCCAAATCCAAGTCTTTGATGTTTAACAAGGGGCCTGTAGGACTGCATTATTGGGAGAATTCTTCGGTGATACAGATTATCTCTCCGAAAGTTAGCTGGCTTGTAACGTCTTTTAAGTTATGAGGTAATGCTTTGGCCACTATTTGCAATCGATGGAGAGTTCTAGGGGATTTGTTGAAATTCTCGATCAACAACCGAAATGGTACACCGGCTTGCACTTGTGCAATACCATTGGCAGCTGTCAATTCGCACTTGTAGAGACCTGAATCAAGTTGCACCACTATCAGGCCGTGAATTTCTGTCATCATTGATACGAAATAATGGCTTTGCGGTGGAATCGTAATCTGAACGGACATCCTAATGTTTTTTGATGCCCTTCCATCCTTCAATGGCGGTTCCAGTTCCGGTGGTAGCGCCTTATTAATTGGTGCGCTCTTTAAAGGCCTTCGTACGATTGGAGCAGTAGTCCCTCCCTCGAGTTCAACGAGCTTCTCCTGGGGACTAATAGCTTCCACAAAAAGCTTTCAGAAATCTCTTCCATATACATCTTGCCGAAAGGTGGCAGCCTCATCCTGCAAGGTTCCTAAGGTAACCTTCAAGTCACTAATTCTGTTTATACAAGCTTCTTGCCGACGAAAGTCAACATAAACCCGTACTTTACTCATCTTCAGGTATTCCTGAATTGCAGTCATCTCTTTTTAGCAGTGTCTATCTCCGTGCGCACCAGATTGTAAATCTTCTCCCGGAGAGAAGCGTCATGCTGCAAACAGCGGGATTCTATGTCTTGTGTAGGGACTTCCGTGACCGGACGTATATCTCCGGCCACGGACCTGGAACGAGTCAGCGTACGAGGTACTTCTGAGGAGGCTACAACTTTATGTGCAATGCCCGTTCGAGTACGAGGGCGAATAAATCTAACGGACGACATTCCATTTCGTAGTCCGGATACTCCATATCCGCCGGTGGTGGCTTGACCATGCGTAACAGAGGAATGAACAATTGGTGATAAAGGTTCGCTTTTAAATCTCAACGACGAAAGCAGTAGAGCTTCAATTGGAATAAGAGATACCAGAGGCGAGAATCTCGAGAATTTTCTCGAATTCGGAGTCAATCCAATAATTCTTAGGTCGGAAGGCCAGATTTGTGTAGTGCAATGCGCGTCGCGGAGTAGTTCTCTTCTAGAAACGGAATCCCGTCAGACAATGAGAAAAACAACACAGACACACCAGACTCACAGTGTGTTCGCTATCCCTCTTTCTTCTTAAGCACCCTTTGATGCAGTAGCACAGCTCGCCGACGGCGAGAAGTGGATGTGGTAGAGAGGGGGTGATCCTTTGGATGCCTGAACGGTATACTTGTCATCCGGGTTGCAAGGCTGGAATGTGACCCGCAGAATGCTAGAATCTTGATAATAATCGATTCCAAAGAACTGTAGACAACAGGGGAACAGTAATGAACAAAGAAGATGTAGTAGCGGGTCAGCAGTGCTGAGTATCTCCTTTGGAGATAAGGATGTTGTCACCAACGAAAAACTTTAAGTTCCTATTTATATATAGACGCCAGAGTCTGGGGCGTTAGATGTGAATAAATAACGCAAAAGAACAATGAATGGGACGGTAAAATATTTGGTACAGAGGGGATAGTAAAAGGGGAACCCGGGCGGATAAAAGTAGCTATGCCCAAAGTTGCCGTTGGTAAGGGTGACACAAAGGCGGAAATCGGGAGTCAAGTTCAGAGCCAACACCAGTATAGCTGATTAATCGGGGGCCCAAGTGGCCAGGTGGGTATAAATATTGCTTGTTAGTGAGGTTAGGATGAAAGACTGCGGTGCGGTAAGTAAAGTCAATGTCAGCCAAGAAATAAATATCCGAGTTAAAGTGAGCTGGTCAACCTTTGGCCCAATGGGTGGCTTTTCCCCTGCGAAAGTATCAGGTCCAATTTTAGGGCCGATTGGTGCGGGCTGCAATCCCACAGGCCCTTTCAGGTGAGTATACAGTCCAAGATTAATTGTAGTCGACAATAAAAATTTGCCATTACTGTACAGTACAGTAACTTATAGTAGCAGTGCTATGCCCTGTACAAAAATTGGATCACAAAACGATCACCAAAATCAGCTCTACCGGTGGCAGTAAAGTAGGATTGTTAATTGCACTACACCCATGAGGCTTTTTCTGAAGCGGAATAAGGTCGAGCATTCCTGTGGCCTTCAGTTACATAATAGCATTTTTAAAGCTTGGAAAATTGAAGTGTCTTGTCTGCATTGAGACCTCTGAGGATTGTAGAGCTTAAAAGGTTACATACAAGTCTATTTTAATCCCTTTTACATTATACCCTGTCACTTTCGCCTACGACATCCATATCTTCTCTGCAGTTTCTTTATGGGGCAATTTGGCACTCAAAAGCCGGAATTGCTCCTTTTTCTTATTCTGTAAGACTGTTACCACTCAGCATGGCTGGTTGTAATTACCACCTCCAAACATATCGCATAGCCGATTGCTCTGTCCTTCCAAAGAAATTTGGGTTAAGTCTTGGTGGGTAATTTGAAGAAAAGAGCTGTGAGCGAGAAAAAAGGAAAAATGATTCCATCAGTTTAACTCCCCAAATCATTTTTTAAATAAGTTTGAAGGGCGTTTTTTCGGCATATCATTATTTTTCTATACAGATTAATAACATATTTAGCATAAAACTCCTTTCTTTCGGTACCCATTTTATTTGCTTTCGACTATTGATACCAGAGCTTCGATTGAACCCGTACTTATGACGCACACTGTGCAAAACCGTAGCTCAAGGAAACATTACAATACCGCAGTTTTCAACTAATTTTTCTGTAGTACAGTAACCAATGGTAATGTAGAGGAAATATAATGCCCTATGACCTTAGACGTTTGGAAGCGTCAATAAAAAGTGATAGAAACTGAAATTTCTAAGCAAACAAAGTTAATCAATATTGCATTCAATAGAAGAAAACATCCAATATTTGCGCAATACGGGAGAATTCCTGAAAATAGCGGTAAACTAAGAGCTCGCATTTTAAGCCAGTCTTCTCTATCCGTAGGCCATTCAAGTCCTTTTCTAGCACACACGATTTTCCATTCTACGATAGAAACGACGTCTACAAAATATTGCAAACCAAATTACACTTATATAAAATCTAGGCCATGACATTGAATTGAAATCAGAATTTTTCTTCAAGATACATATCAAACAGTGGATGCCAATTTTCGAACGAAAAATTAAAAATCTACTGCGGTAAGTTTGTTGCGATGCAGGAACCAGCTCAAACTGACTGGAAATGAAAACGACATGATATTCTTAGTAAGATTATTCATGACTTCATATCTTTCCTTAATTGGTCGAAACGCTGCGGGATCCATTTGGGGCGCCAGCTCGCAAAAAATGTAGATTCGTTATTATCTCTATCTGAATCAAACATTTCACCATCTTCCAAATACATTTTTTAGTTTCATCCTAAAATTACTGACAGCGGGATGAGTCCTCTATGAAAATGATCCTCTTAAAATGAAATATCTTAACTTTAAATTCTCTGTGTATTTTCATATCTTAGCCCTGATCTTAGCATGCATATCTTATCCAAAATTTTGCAAAGTCCTATGGTTTTGGTAACCAGTCGTTGCTCTTTTGCCTTTAAAAGGCACTTCTTATTGCGAACGTACGAAGCTAATTTGCCTAGCCCTGATTCTTTGCAGCTTATGAGAGTTTTAACGACTACCAACCTCTCCAGACTCATCAAAAGGGCAATTATTTCCATTTAAGGAAGCTAGTAATCTATAGAAAACAGAATTTTGGAGTTCATTCGACCAAAGAATCTGAATAACTTTAGTTGATTGACACATAAATCTCGTAATGATAGTGAAGGACATATCAAATCAATTTCCGCGGGATAATTAATAACCTCTCATGACTATAAAGAGTTAGTTTCTCACCTTACTCACTAAGTATGCAATTTATTGTTTTGTATTTATATTTTCAAGAAACAAAATGATCTACGAAAATGGACAGTGATTATTCTTCTTCCACTTTCTCCAGAGATTTTTATTTCATCCTTGTAAAAAAAGGAATATTTCCAACGGGAGAAATGAACAGCTGCATAAATGTGTAGTGAGCAATAGATTGATTTGAGTTTCCCCAAAGAAAGCGCAGGTAAGATCTAGGAGGTGTTACGATAATATTTGATTTTAAAGACAGTTAATAGTCGTTAAAGCTGTTTAAATCGCAGTGTAGTCAAATTTTAGCCATTACCTGACTTTGCTCAAAATTGAAATGACACTTTAAAATAATGTACTGTTTTAACAAGCTTCACAAATATTAAAATTTGTCACAAAATAATATGACCGTGAGTATCTCTACACATTACATCAATAGATAGTATTCTTATCTGGAAAAATGTAGTGTGGAATGCTTCTACAAAGAATTGACCCACCAGTCTGATGAAAAATCTCTATCTCTGACAAAGATGTATATTTCAAACGCGGCTTAGAACTCTGGCGTATCGAGGGTTCATGGTTCCTGAAAAGCTTCTTGAGAGGATAAAAATGGTGGGATTTACCATAATAGATCAATTATGAGATGAAATTTCATCCGCCCATTTTTTCATGGTGCTCCTCAAAATATTCTGTGCCATCAACCCATATGAATTGCAGGATTTGGCCTCTGATTAATATTTATATCGTTCCTTTCCTTTTATTGAGGCGTAGATACATGATTTGAACCAAAGAAATATTGAGAAGAAGGTCCAGGAGTTTTGTTTTCGTCGCATTAATTTTATTTGTATAAATTACTGTTACCAAACTGGTTTTCTTGAAATTTCTTGATAGCATACGACGGTTTATAGTTAAAAACGTGAAAATTTCCCTTGCAAACACGGCCACTAAGAAGATCTCCAAGACCAAAACTACGCCCACTTTATTCTATGCGTCAAATTCCTAGGCCAATCTTTTCTGCACGGAAATAGCACTCGACCGAACAGTTCCTGCATCTCCGCAACCCAACAGATTTGTCTCTATTACGTACTTCTCACTTGTAAAATATCCTTCTATGAACTATATCTGCTCTATCGCTGCTTTAATTTCCAGAAAAAGATGATATCGAACACTCACTCCCATTTTACAGCATAAACTTGACTTAATTCTTGACGTTTCGTTGAATACGCTTGTGATAAGGTCAACATACGATAAATTGCTTGATATCATGTCAATTATCTCAAAGTTCTCCGGAAGAATTCTGATCAGCTTCAATTCCTTCTCTTCATCAGCTGCTGCTTTGCAAAACGAAGCAAGCTTTCTTAGAATCTCTTGCTACATGGTGATGTGACTTTCCCAGTTGTATCATTTTTATACCTAAATAATTCCAACTCTTGAAGGATTTTAATGACGTTTTGTTCATTGGAATCTGTGTAGATGTGGCTGAGCTTATCCGAGAGATGTTGAGCTTTTCTTTCATATTCATCAATGATTGTACTTGTTTGAGCCATTGGACCATTTCCGAAGATAAGAATAATCGCATACTTGGATCTGTAATTTTCTTTTTTCAATTTCGAGATTTTCGTATCTATTGCCCTCTCAGGCCTTGGTTTCAGACCCGGAACTTCGAAGTCCTCACGCGTGTAATCTTTGAGAATTTTTGTCCTATAATGAAATCACTAGATCCAGCAAAGCGCGGGAACTTGACAAGAGCCCCCTTCATTTGAAATGACGTTCGGAGAAGCGTCTTAAGAGATGGGGAAAAGATTTTTGATGTTGAAGTTACTTTTCTATAAGATTAAACTCAAACGATGGTACAATGAAAATTTATCAGTTTAGGGCCATCGTGAACCCTCTTCTTGACCATTTTGCCGCTGTACTTTCTGACCGTAAGCGGTCTCATTTCAGGGGCAAAAATAATAAAATCAATACTCATATAAAATAATACAGAAGTACTACTAGGCTGATTCTGTGGGCATCTTTGTCCCCCATCTGCATCCTTTCATTCCTTCGTAGCATACTACTCCGACCAAGCACCACAGGTTTCACTCCTCAATAAAATCTCCCTTCAAGTGAAACGCCGTAATGAAATGCTTAACTGCGTTAAAAGCGGCGAAGTGACTGGAGTAGAACCAAATTCTATCGTAAAAATATATATCCATTATTTCGAGACAATGGAAGGGATAATTTACGTGTTTTTACAAAAATAATTAAGAAACGAAATGAGATTGAGAAAATATAAATGGTTTTCAAACTTTTTTGTATTTTTTTCATTTCTAACTATCCTCCAGATTCTTTACTTCCTGATGAATTAGGGTATTTTGTTAGGAATCTACGCATTCTCGCATTGCGTCTCCCCGATTGGGCTGGGAAATGGGAAATAGAAAAGTAATTTCTCCAAGGCCAAGATGAGTATGAAGAAGAAAGTAGTCTTATGCATGGTAGTAAATAGTCGGGGAAGCGATAAATTCACGCCTTTCCGTGAGTCTTTCAATGCTACGTCAATATTACTTTGAATAAAATTTCATGAAATTTTTTCGCTGCGATTTTTATGTACATGGTTTTCTGCGAGAAAGAATACCAGGTCCGGATTTGTGGATCTTGTTCAAAATCAAATTTTCCTTGCCAGCAGAGCTGTATAGACCTAAATTTTCGCGAAATTCATTGGAGAGAATCGAGGATGCAGATAGGCGCCATGTAATTCAAGTAAACTGCTTGGTATTTGACGTAAGGTTTTTCGAGAGTAGGGGGAGGGTTCACGAAAAAGTTATATCTAGCGGTAGGAAAGTTAAAATCAAAATGAACGAAACTTTAGGCACGGTGCAAGCCCCCTTGATAGGCAACCCCAAAGGTTTTCTGAAGGCTCTTACTGTAATTTACAGTGCATTTAAATCCCTTTAATATAATCATCCGTACAATACCTTGCTTCCCAAACAGCCACCGTCCGTAGATCGACAACAAAAACTTCTATTACTGCAGCTGTGAAGCATTTTTTGTTATCTGAGATTATTCTGCGGGATGATCCGAATAATTGCAAGATCTTTCTTGATCAATATCTTGAGAACTACATCTGCCGAGTTCTTCGTAGTACCCTGGACTATGGGCCATGAGTTCAGCTGTTCCTCAACCACTAATGGGCAATTTTTTTCGCTCTGGTCCTGGCGAAAGCGTACCACCAAATCTAATTGGGAAAGTGTGGAAGGACTCTGCTAGGGTAATCTGTAGAGTTATACGATACTCAGGTGCCCGAAACGTAAGTCGGCATCCATGAAAAAACATACCTACAAATGGAAGAAACCACCAAAAGAAGTACAACGGAACCGTTCGCAGATGAATTGGCGGCTGTAGTCACATCGCAATGTCAAATTTTCTCATGAAACATCTGTAGAGCCTCCACAATACCCGAGTTTGGTAGGGATACTTTTGGTCCAATCTGAGTGCAGCAGTGGAGGTCTTTGTTCCATAAAAGAGTCGAAATGGCGTTGCTCTGAGCTCTTTTTCGCTCCTTTGTGTCCTTTTTCAAATTTTATTCTCCTTGTAAGAAACTTTTGATCTTCAAAAGGGAAGTTCCTGGGTCTTAGCTGGCGCTGAGAGCCGAGCTATCTTCCCTTTTTCTTCCCCTTTGTATCAGGTAAGTTGCATATTTGATCTGTGGGAAATAAAGCGTGCAGTTTTCTCTACCAGGGTTGTGAAAGATGCGAAAATAATACTTTGCGATAAAATCTAACCATCCTGCGAGCAGTTCGGGGAAATATAAATGTGAAATGTATATTTTAGGTTAGATAAAGGTGATATTGACGAGAAATAAAGATAACCCGGTGTTGATTTTGCACTTATTATCCATCAGAGGCCCTTTTGGTTGCAGCGGAAAGATTTTCTTAGTCTACAACATCATTTCCGGGTTATCTGGTACGCTATTCGAAGTAGAAGGTGGTACTGTAGACTTGGTTTCTGTAATGACATGCTTTTCTCTTAAACAGCATATGGAAACTAAATGGCCCAATTTGTTTCATTTTTCTTAACGGTGGTCCTTGTTGGGGCTCTCAGAGTAAATATTGGCCGAATGGTCATGACTTTTAAAGAATGATAAGACTCTATTCATTTAGTTTCTTTTTGTCCTCCTATTTTTCTAGAATGCGGGCCAATGTATACTCTTTCGGATACAAAGAGTCAACTCAGCTCGACCTGCAGAATTTTATTCCTCCATCAACTCGGAGGGACGGTTGTATTGATCTCTAGAACATATTTGATGTCACCTCGGTTGAATCTGAACAGCCATGTTTATACAATTTTTTCAATTCACTTCGTGTTCATGCAATAACTTGATTATATACTCAATTTCCTCATATTTTCCTCATTATACCATAACCTCCAATGTTTTTTGGTATTATAGACAGACTTTGACGAAGTAGACATCATTTATTCTTTCCATTTCACAAAGCTCTTTCAAAATCGCGGTCAAACTCTTTATGGGAACCTAAAAAGTCAGGCATACAGTGCGTGGTTGATGTGCTCTCCTGGGTCTACAAGCTTGACGAATTGCGTGAGGTCAAGCTAATCTAAAACCTTAGACTAGGAGCTTTATGTAGGTAAATGGCTATTGTTGCAAGCGAAGCTTTGATTATAAAAATCAAAAGGGCACGGTCTTCGAGAGGATATAAGATATCCGCCCCACTTCTCTGTCAATTTTTCCACATGCTATTACGTTATCGGAGTAAGAAGGGGGGGAAAGCTCCGTACTCAGCGATGCAGCCAAAGAGAGGGACTGTTCTGTCTTAGAACTAGCCTTCCCTAAGAATCATCTCTCGACAGAAGTACCATGAAAAGGGCGCTGGTTTCCATCTGAGTTTGTCGTAGAAGGATCCATTTTTGGTATTCTGTGTACTATCTTATCTTTGGATCCCCATTTCTTAATGCACAGTATACTTTCGGGTCGATGCTGTATCCAGGGCATGTAAGCCACGCGCACTCTGTCCACGGAACATCTATTAATTGAACCAAAATTTACGTAGCTGTAAAACTACCAGCGGAACAACTCCCTTGATAGGCCACAGCTGGGGATTTCTGAAGGACCTTGGTTTAATTTAGAGTAAATTTATTTCCTCTTGCCGTAGTCACGATTAAAATACCAAGCGTCCCAAGCAATATCCGCCCAAAGGCCTCCAGACACAGGAGGGCCGGGTAATTCTTACAGTAGGTCCTTGCTTCAAAAAGAAGAAACTGGTTCAGCACCGGAGATAAAAAATAAGGTATGCTGAATTCCATATTTCTGAATGCCCTTGGGTGAAAAGAAAAAAGCAGCAAAAAGCGAAAATCTTGTTGCGGCCAATTTTAGCCCGTCTTTTATTTCAATAAGTTACGAATGTAAACTATCACTCCTCCTAGTGCTCCGAAACTTCCTCTCAACTAGCTGTGTAACTATCTGTGAACTGTTCAAAATCCCTTCAAACAGACTGGTTTCTCCTCGCTAACCATGAAGACGAGTTTACTCAGTGTTAACGCGATAATTTGTTGATAACTTTCTTCCACTACTAGCTTGTGAGGAAGATCAAGATAACGAGTCACCAAGAAATCTCAAAAAACATTACAATGGATGTTAAGAACTTTATTTCACATAATGTCATACTCGCCCATTTTAATCACTCATTTCCGTGCTGTTAGCCTGGAATGCTCAAAAATATGTAGAATTGACTCCGAATTGCATAAAAATGCGAATTTTATCATGTACCTGAACAAAGTATCAGCACTGAAGACTACACGAAAATGGTAGAACAAACATGTCGTGAAAATGATCGACAACAAATGGTTGATGTGGGCGTTTCCTTACGCATCACTAACGGTGCTAGATACGCAAACAACTTTATTTCCTTGGCCACTATGTTTGTACCTGTGACATTTCTACTATGGACATCATTACGTTACTTTTGAGGATTAGTCAGCGCGTTTCACATACACACAAAGTATATTACTGTCAGTATCTCACCCAGTGTTCATTACTGCCACTCCGTAGTCTATTGAAAGTGCACCTGACATGATCTCTATAAGCAGAGAGTCACAACTGATTGTCCAGATATTTAATTGGTGAAATTTTTACAACTCCAAGCTGAAGTTGCAGCATAAATTAGATTTCGCCAGCACGATTACCGGAGCTGATCATTACAAGGGAAATTTAAGAATGAAGAAAGGAGAGAAAAGGGTGCGATTTGATCTAGATTTAAAAGCTTGGAACGGCGCAGCCAGGCAAGATTTGAGGAAGGATGAAGCATACAAATGAGGCGGGCAGAATTTCCTCTGCTGGGCGACGGAGAGGTTGGAGAATTCCGACAGTGGTTTCCAAATGTGGAAGGGGAGGCACAAGGGATATCAGCCATGGTCGAATGTCTTCTGAGAGCAACAGCCCAGTCCGAACTAGGTACGGCAGACTGATGGGAAGCAGTGTCGATTTTTCGGCACAGGATGGCCTATGGGCATATGGAAGATCCAAGAGGTAGTACGAGGCGTGTAGTATTGGATAAATAGAGCGCCGATTAAGTTGCATGGTTGGGGACAGCCTAAACAAGTGGGGAGGGGCACAAAATAGTTGAAGGCAAGTGAAAGTAATAGGGCGCGGGGAACTGAACAGAATAAGGGTGAAAGGCAGCGCGGAGTTTCAGAAGGAGGCATTCAGGGTCGCAAAAAAAACGTTCTCAAACATTGTGGTGACCTTAAGTGAAGTAGTTTTCAGAATTCATGGAAAGTTCGAATGAGACAGGAGAGGGAAGATTGTAGAATGCACCTTTTGGGAGGTGTAGAAGAAAAGTAGCTTATTGTCTAATTTGGACGACTCGAAGGTCGGCCGAAACTGTCTCTTATGTCAATGATGGCGCAGAATCGCGTGCAATGAGTTTGGTGCAAGCAAAAGTAGTGGCAAGCAAGGTCGAGTGGTAAGATTACTCGAAACGCACATTGGAACCATGAAGGAGGTACATAAGGCGACGGGTAGTCGGTACAGGCCGTTCAAGACGCGATGGGAATGCTCGCGTGGTAGAAAGGGTTGCATAATACGCCCCAGGGGGAGCAATTGCAGAAAACTCGGGCAAAATAGAAACATGGCGGACGAAGAGGAGGCTCCCAATGACGCGTTGGTAGCAGTAGAAATGGATGTGGAAGAGAAGCTGAGACTTCAGAGCGTGCTGTTGAAACACCGGGAAATGCGTTGGGAATTTTCAATGCCAAGAAATGAAGGTAGGCAGTTCTCTTTTGCGCTTGAGGGTCAACGCTGGCAGGAAAGGTGATTGTCCAGTTAATTTGGGGTAAATGAGTTGCATCACGCCAGACCGGCTCGGACGAGAGGGAAAGGGAGCAGGTGACGTATAGGTCGTAGTTTCAACTCCCTCCACAAAGTTTAGACAAGGAGCCGTCTCCTTTCAGAATCAATCGGGCCCAAAGAGTCAGAGGCACGAAAAACAAAGAACTTGACGAGTATAATAGAACCGTCGAAGGTAATCAGGAGTAGGTAGAAGAAAGTGAACTGCGTGACCCATTGATTACTGCTTCTGTAAGCAGCTGTAAGCGTTTATTATCAGTTACTGTAGCGTTTTTAATTAGTGTTTCAGGTAGGTAAATAATGTTACCCAGGGCTTGGTAACGTACACAAGGGGGAAATGGGCACCTTCATTTAAAGATTTAAGTGGCCTTCTAGACGAAAGCCACCCTTCCTTTTCCAGAAGAGGACGAAAGCAAATCCCCCCTATAAAATCTCGGCAAGCCGAGAAAACAACAAGTCCAAAAATTCCCTGCGTATGCGAAGTGCTTACATAAATCGAAGACGACCTCGACGAATTCTCCAAGTGAGCGACCTTGAGCAACAACAACAGGGCGGCAGCAGCTAGGAACCCTCGCTTGAATTATACGCTACGCTTTCTGTAAGGAATGACGTGCGGTGGTCGTGTAAGTACGGTACTGTGCTGTACTTACCCTAGTGGGTTCCGGTAGCTCCTAGACGTCGCTCCGGCGTGTGGATCCCGCCCCCAAAAAGTCTATATAAGGGGAGCCGCCCAATAGCGGGAGTGAGCGGCTCCAGGTGAAGAAGGAAGGAGAAAAAAAGAAACCCACACCCAGAAATGTCGTAGCAGAACCTTCTAGTGTCTATACGACCATGCACTGTCCTCATATGAGGACCGTTTCCGTTACATTTTGGAACGGTAAATGTTTTGGAAGCCTGAAATTTTTACTGCAAAAAATTTTTTTTTGTTAAGTTACAGTACAGTAGTTCTTACTGTACTTGTCTACTCGTTTCTAGAACCCCCACGATAATACGAACTATGTTTCCTTCCAAAATGAAGCCGTTTTCACAACTTCTTGCGAAGAGCGGAAGCTGGTGAGGGAAAACTGCTCTAGCCTTCACCAAGGTCAATAATCTTGAAAAATTTGTTTTGATCGGCCATCCACACTCACGAACTAATGCGAAGGGACAATGAATGCGCTGAGGTAAAAAAATTTGTATTGAAAAAAAGTGCTAAAATTAGTCCTCATATGAGGACAACGGTCCAATAGACACTAGGGAACTCACAAATAAGTAGTAGTAAGTAAAGTATGTAATACAGTGAGCCCATGTTATTGTAAGTTACTGTAAGCGTTACAGTAATTTGTTTTCGCATTTGTTATTATTGTTAGCTTCGGTAAGTAATGTTACCCCAGGCCCAGTACACTAAAACTTGTAGCATCTCTTCAGATCAAAGCTATTGTTGAACTAACTGAAATCCACAACTACCCAGAAATTTACTTTATTTGTTATTTGATTTGAACTCCATCTGCAGTGAGCGGGAAAAATCAAGTGAAGAGCATGGGGTCATAGGGAAATTATGGGACTTTTGGTCCCAAGAAATCCACAAGCAGTGCAAAATGTCGAAGGAAGTAAGCTCTTCAAAGTGTGACGAACCAAGAAATTGAAGGAGATCTGAATTAAGACACGACTAAAATTAAAAAATGAGTAAATTGATCTTTTGCTCAAAAACCAAATTTTAATCTATTTCATTATAGTTGAAATGTGTCAACAGTTTCAATAAATGCAATTAAGTATTCACCAGTTCCAGTAACAAGCGCAACAAGCTGAACAGTTACAGAATGGGATGGTTCAGCTTCAAGCACAGCTACAGTAGAGGCAACATCAAGCACCAACCACCATTCGTTGCTACAATCAGGGAAACCTGATACGTTTTATGGAAAGAATTCGCGCAGCTGGTTGTAGACTCTGGAAAATATTATTTTTAGTCAGACGGTATCACCTTCTGGAATAGATTAAATAGTATGTGCTGTAAGCTACAAGGCTGGAATTGCACTCCGATGGTGGAAGCTAATGCAACTCCATGGTACTATATTTGAAAACTTCAATGATTTTAAAACAAAACAAAACAGCTTTAGACCTGTAAATCGTGAATCTAACGCACGAAAGATGCTTAGTGAATTGAGGCAGGGAGGAATTTTTAATAAAGTCAGAGACTGTAATAAGTAATTTCTGAAGTGGTTACTGCATATTCCAACAATGCACACCGACGGACCGAATTTCCACTATAGGCAGGGGCTTGGAATAGACTCTCGAATAGAGCTTGAACGGGCCCAACCAATAAATAATCTCAATGAAGCAATGCAAATCGCATACCCATTCGATATTCTCCTGAGCAGATTAGAAACCATTAGAATGCAACCCAGTAGAAACAGATTTGATTCAGGTCCTGTACAAATGCAAATTGGGAACATACAGAGGATTAATCTTTGTCCTAGGAATAATATTTCGTCTTGTAGAAAAAGAGTTGTATCTTTATCTCAAACAGAAAATAAGCGGAGAATTGAGAACAGACTATGCTTCATCTGTGGAAAGCCTGGTTGTATCGCTCGAAAGCATTGTAGAAGTAATCAGTACCCGGTCAACAACTCACAGAGTAAGTATGGAAAAACTATATATACTTTCCACCAAAAGCGCCAATGCGTTGAAAGAAGTAGAAAATGTCGCGAAAGAATTGAGGGAAAATTTTAAAAAAGAAATAATAATATTATACTTCTGTGCTTAAGACGCCTGTATGACAGAAAAGACAGAATAAAGAGTACTCTAATAACATTTAACGGAGAATTAGACACAAAAAAATAATTGCACGCGTAGAATCCTTCTTGAAAGTGGATGTGAAGAAGTGGTAGTATCAAAGGCTTCGCAGAAGAAATGGTAATAGAAATGGAAAAATCATACCTAAAGCCGAGTTGTGGGACGGTACACTTGTAGATATGAAAATTAATATCGAGGTACTCAATGTAGTAATAGTAAATGCTGAACTTGAGATTGTTCTGTATATAATTGACCGGATCGCTTATGATTTAGTCCTAGGTAAATCATGGCTTTCTGAAGTCAATACAGTTATTGACTGGAAACTTAATCGCATTTTACGTCGCGTAGATTAACATATAGCTCTGGACGCAGAGGTTTGGCAGCAAGGAGATTCCCACCTCAAGGAATTTCTATCATGAAAACATTTTCAAAGAATTTCTATCAAGAAAACATTTTGTTCGGTATGCCCGTAAGCACGCTCATGTTATATATCACGTGATACTAAAACAAAAGGAAAAAGAGAAAGTACCCTCAGACAAGGATGAGAAGGTCTTGTTAGAGTATGAAATACTGGTACCATCCAGGAGAGAGATTATGTTAAGGGAGACGAGTTGCAGCTCATACTAGAAGAATTTAAAAAATGTTTTTCCAGGAGAAATACCAAAAGGATTTCCACCAAAAAGAGTGGTGGAAATGATAATAGACTTACAAGAAGACGCGAAACCTAAGATGGAAACATTGCATAAGTTATCGCAAATTGAACTTGACGAGATGAAAAAGCAAGATGGTAACTTAATAGCAAGTGGTTTTATTCGCCCAATTACAAGTCCTTGGGGAAGCCCTGTACAACTACTCACTTTTATGAAAGACGGTGGATTGAGAATTTGCATAGACTACCGCCTATTGAAGAAATAGTCTATCATAAATCAAGCAAATATCCAATGAATTGATGAAGTCTGGGATCAAATAGGCGAAGCAAAATACTTTTCAAGCTTTGATCTACGATCAGGATATCATGAGATTAGAATTCGAAAAGCATACATACCAAACAGTGTTTCGAACCAAATATGGACAGTTTGAATATTTTGGTACACCCTTTGGACTCTCAGGAACTTCAAGATGGTTCCAAATATTAATTAAAATTATCTTTCTTCCTTGCATAGATACGTTTGCTCTCGTCTATTCGATGAAGTTCTTATTTATAACAAAACACAAAAATATCATTTAAGAAATATACGCACAGTTCTTGAGGTATTACAAACTTATCCAAATGTTCTTTCTTAAAGTTTGAGTTACAATACTTAGGACATATTGTTGGAAAAAAATGTAATACGCGGTGATCCCACAAAATCGAAGCTAATAATAATTGGGAGCCACAATCTTCAGTTATTGGAATTCAATGTTTTTGGACTTTTCAATTACTACATAAGAGTTAGCAATTTTTTTGCAAAAATTTATAGTCCTTTAACAGATCGGTCTAGCCAGTGCTGGGTTGAGTCTGTTTAGCAGTCCCACTAAAAATCAAATTAATGGTCTGCATTTCTCTCTTTAACAGATCTCACAAAAAAAGGGTGTGAAATTTGACTGGTGCTTTACAACCTCAAAAATCTATTTATGATCCGAATGTAGTACAATTGGCACACATACTGTACTGCAACCGGCAGAGCTGATTTCGGTGATCTTTTTTTGATCTAATATGCTGTACGGGCCATACCACTGCCATCCACAGGTAATTCACTGCACAGTAAGGGCGTTTATGTCGATTGCCTAACATTATCGTCCATGGTACTGTACATCCACACGAGTGAGCCCGAAGGCGTGTATTCCGGACCCCTTTGCCCCCAACTAAGACCTGATTTTTTCGCTGGAGAAAGGCACTCATTGGGCCAAGCGTCAACTTTACTCATCCCTAACTTGGAATTCCATTACTTGGCTGACATTGGCTTTGCTTACCCCGCCGTCGTAGATAATCCTAGTCTGGCTAACTATTATTTATACCTATTGCGCCACCAGGACCCCTGAATAAACAGCCATCCCGGTGTTGGATCTGAACATGACTCCCAACTTCCGCCTTTGAAGCAACCTTACCAACGGCAACTTTGGCTGTAGCCACGTTTATCCTCCTGGTTTCCCCTTTTATTTCCTCTCTGTATCTAATATTATACTACCTCTTTCATTGTTTGTTTGTGATATTTACTCACACTTAGTGCCCCGGACTCCGGCGTCTATATGCAGATACGAACGTCAAAGTTGTCGATGGTGACAACACCCTTATCTCAGAAAGAGATATTCAGCACTGTTACCCAACTACTGCATCTCCTTTTGTCCAATATCATACACCTGGTGTCTACGGTTATTTGGACTCGATTGTTTTCAAGGTTCTAGCATTCCGCGGATCCCTGCCCGACCTTACAACTCGGAGAGCAGTTATACGGCATAGTCGTCCAAGGAATCACCCCTGCTCTACCACCCTAACTTCTCCTCGCCGTCGGCGAGCTGTGCTTGAATCTCATGGTGCTTAAAGGGAAAGAGTTACAGCTAACACCTTCTGATTCTTCTTTTTTGTGTGTTTGTTTTCTCATTGTCTGACGAGATTCCGTACCTAGACGAGAACAACTGCACACCGCGCATTGTAATTGCACTAAAGAAAACGCTTACTGGAACACCTGTTTTGCGATTCGCAGATCCAAATCTACTATAAAAGTTGGCAACTGTTGCTCTTTTCAAACGGGCATCGGGGCAGTTCTTTCGCGAATTGGTCACACTAGTGCTTGCCCAATCGCTTTTAATCACATGAATTAAACGATGCAGATCAGAATTACATTACCCACGAAAGGGAAGTACTTGCAGTCTTTCATGCATTAAATGTATAGAAAACATACCTCCATGGTTCAAAATTTACGATTAAATATCATTATCATATTTTAAAATATTTGGATACTTCGAAAACTTTATCTCGCAAACAAAACACATGTGTTGAGTTTATGCAATAGTTTGACTTTAAAAATCCAATACATAAAGGGTAGGGACAACCTTGTTGCTGATTCCTTTTCAAGAAAACAGAAGGAAGTTAAAAATACATCTTCAAACATTGTTTCAAAGATTATGAATGTGTCAATTGATAAATTCAGTGATGAGACTTTATAGAAACTGGAGATAGAATATGTCGAAGATGCATATTTCAAAGAATATTTTATGAATCCAGAGGACCCGTACAGCCGAAAAGGAAAGAGGCTGTGTGTGTAAAATAAACTATGTATACCAAAAGTAAAGATTAGGCGCATGATTCTATATGATAATCACAGGTCAATATATGATGCTCACAAAGTTGTAAAGAAGACTGCATCCTTAATACAGAGACACTACTTCTGGTCGAAAATTAAAAGTGATATTGATGTATAAATTAAATTTTGCAAAGAATTCCAGCTGTTCAGAAGCTTAAACCGAAATAAATTGGAATTGTACATCTATTTCCACCTGCGAAGCGCAAATGGGAGGAAATACCAAGGAAAAAATTAAAAATAAACTGCTATAATGGTTGTAGCAGATAAATTATCCAACCATACTCGTTTTATTCCATTAGAATCGAACCATAATGCAAATTATACTGCAATAGTATTAAATGATTAAATACGTGAGCACCATGGATTACCAAGAAAATAATTTCAGATAGGGATAGACGATTCAGCAGTAATTTCAGGAAACATTTAACCAAATTTTTACTTTTTAAACTCAATATTTCTACTGACTTTCATCCTGAAAGAGATGGTCAATCTGAGAGATCATTCAGAACTCTACAAGAAATATTATGATTTTTTGTGAGCTATTCTCAAGCAGATTGGTCCACCTAGCTACCAGAATTATAATTCGCGTACAGTAATTATGAAAATGAATCATCCAAATACCCACCTTTCTTCCTGGAACATAGAAAGCATCCATACTCAATTTCTGATTTTTTTCATAATGAATCTGTGGACAATAATATAAACCCAGCAGAAAAACTTTGTTACAAAATTCCCCAGCGGAATTGAAAACCTTTTAAAACTTCCCAAGCAATTGAAGAGTCAAGCATCAACAAAGCTGAAATTTTCAACAAAAATAGAAGAGATAGCGCCTTCAACATTGGAGATCAATTTATGCTATCTACGAAAATTTTGCCTACACCAAGTGAAATTGTTCGGAAATTACTACCCATGTTCACTGGCCCTTTTTTCCCGTTAAAATACGCATCTGGCAGAGCTTACAAACTCCAACCACCCCCTAAGTACAAATTCCTTCACTCCTTTTTCCATATATCCCTTCTAAACCTTTTCCAAGCCGATCCCTTCCATCCAACAAATTCATCATCCCTACTATAAATATTTACTTCAAGGCCTTTTAATTAATACTTGGTCATCGTATAAAAGGAAGTGATCTTCGTTACCTTGTACTATCCGAAACAAATTCGAATCAGAATCGTTGGATGGGTTCTTGGAATATCAAAGACAGTAAAGAAGTAAACAGATACAGAGATATTCTCTTTGAGTATCAAAGCCCGAATGGAGGTCCAAGAGATTCCCAACTAATTGAACATATACGTTGCTGTTGTCCTAATTGACGATTGGCTTGATACGGACTTTGTACCGGAGCTTTTCTTGATCCCGCTAATATCGACCGCAACTTTATTTCCAGGTATTCAATCCGTATCTGTTTATCGTAGTACCAAGTTAAACGATTATTGTTATCGAATGTGGAATGTACTGAACTACTTCGAATTATTGAATGCTATCGAAAGGCTTTAGTCGAACAGGTTGGAGAGAGATTCATTACTTATTTGTTTGATTATAAGATTGGTCGTTATGGTCATCTATCTTTTGCAGAATCTTAAGCTGAAATCATTCAGCCATCCTACTGTTAGCAATTAATGGTCTTGTACTGTATATAGTTATTGAATTTACACCGATTCACTTCTCCCATACCGCCATTAGATCTATGACGGACATTCGAGGACGAATACCAATTTAGGAGGGCAGGAGTTGTAGCGGGTAGCGCACGGTGGTCGTGTAAGTACAGTACTGTGTTGTGCAGTGTATACTGTACGAACGGTCGCGGCCAATCACAGGCCACGACTGATCTGACTTGGCAGATCCAATGATTTGTGCCCTAAACAGCCAAGTGGCAGTACTGCCGTATTGTGCTCCCGGTAATACAGTGGCTATCGTCTACTGTATCTACTATTCTATAGCTATCGAAAAGCAATATAAAGAAGCCCTCACTTCCCGATCGGGGCCTGAGGAGAGAGGTAGTTTTCGGAGATCCAGAGGAAAATCGACCGTTCTAGTGACTCCCTCTACTAAGACAACCAAATACGGGACTGCAACTGCATCCCGGGGGACCTTTGTACCCGTTTACTGTGCCTTACTTTCCCGCTTCCCCTGGCTTACACCGCGCATACTACATACTGTACTCACCCCGGTGGGTTCTAGTAGCTTCCAGACATCGCTTCGGCGTGTGGATCCCTCCCTCAAAAAGTCTGTATAACGGGAGCCGCTCAATAGCGAGAGTGAGCGGCTACGGGGAGAGAAGGAAGGAGAAAAAAATAAACCCGCACCCAGAAATTTCGTAGCAGAACCTTCTAGGGAACTCACATGTAAGTAGTGGTGAGTAAAGTATCTAATACAGTGAACCCAGGTTATCGTAAGTAACTGTAAGCGGTTCTTGTAATTTGTTGTCCCAGGTGTAATTAGTGTTACCTTCGGTAAATAGTGCTACCCCAGGCCCAGTACACCACACTTGCAGAGGCAAAAATCGTCATGTTTTCAATCGGCTGCCGTCTATCTGACAACTGAAATCTAAATGTCTCGGCAATTTGGATTGCAAATTCTCACCTACGATGCCCCTTATCTCAATTGTTAACCTGTGAGGAGACTTGTCTGACCTTTTCAGTTCCAGACGTTTTCTCGTCCCTTCCTGCTTTCCTACTCACCAGCTATTCACCACTTCCTCGCGAAACTCTGTACTGCATGAACCCCGTCAAGCGTTCCCCATCTCGAAAAACCTGCACACCACTTTCAGATCCCAAATGCATTTCATAGACATTGCTGCCAACTTGACAGACTCCATGTACGATGGCATATACAATGGCACCCAACGCCACAGTCCAGACCTTCCCACTGTTCTTTCACGTGCTCGCCAAGCCGGAGTCGTCAAAACCATGGTCACTGCTGGAACCCTATCCCAGTCCTACCAAGCGCTTGCTCTCTGTGCAAACGACCCCTCGTTATTTTGCACTGTAGGGGTGCATCCGACAAGAGCCCGTGAAATGTTAACCGATCCCATGCGTCATTGCGACGAATTGTTGAGTATTGTGGAGCAAGGTAAGGGGAAGGTGGTGGCTATTGGTGAGTGTGGGTTGGACTATGATCGTCTAAAATTTTGCTCAAAGAAAGATCAAATGCCGGGTTTCTTGGCACAGTTTCAATTGGCAGAGAGGTCCCGCCTGCCTATGTTCCTGCATGATCGGAATACGGCTGGCGATTTCTTGAAGGTGGTCCGGGAGAATCGCCATCGCTTTACCACCGCTGTTGTACATTCGTTTACAGGTACGCTTGCGGAGATGGAGGCGTATGTGAGTCTAGATCTTTACATTGGCATCAACGGATGCTCACTGAAGATGCAAGAGAATTTGCAAGTTGCAAAGGCAGTACCCTTGGATAGAATCATGTTGGAAACAGACTGTCCCTACTGTGAGATTCGGTCGACTCATGTTGGTTTCGCCTTTGCGAAGAGCAAGTGGCCCGCCAAAGACAAGAAGAAATACTCAGATGAAGCACTTGTCAAGGGCAGGAACGAACCATGCCAGATTCGACAAGTCTGCGAGGTAGTCGCCGCCGCGAAGGGAATCGATGAGGACGAAGTCGCCCGCGCCGCTTTTAACAACACTATGCGCGTCTTCTTTCAGCAAGAAGCAGCCAATATGGGCTCTTCTCCTTATGATCTTAGTGTTGGCGCTTTGCCGACACAGCAGATGACTTGAACCACCACCCAGTAGATGGTTTCGAAGATAATCTCTACAATCGATGTTTGCACCGAGCGTTATTTTCGATTGGCGTCTTTCGACCTTACCGGGGTCCAACTAGGCCGTACATCCTGCGCTACGGTCCAAACAACTACTGATGATACCATGGATCGGACAAATTACTTTACAAGCTTCCAATCCATCTCCAGGAAAGGAAATCAAGGATGCATCATCATTGCCAGAGACAGAGGCGAATATGAGAGGGCTACGTCCTTTGCTGTTTTGGGTTTCATTGCGCTGTGATTTCGCAACAAAAGATAAGCGAACAGTCGGGCTTTCCTTGTTGCACAACAACATGTAGCAAATGCGGCGAGCCCGCAAAGGTAGGCCCTGCGGATCATCAAAGACTCGTATGGCAAACGTGTACGATTTTCCTGTCCATATCCAAGTATAGCATGTCAAGTGAGTAAAGGTTAGTCATGCACCACCCGGCCCATACGGGCGTAGCATTGACACACGAATGCGAAATTTCAAGCTACTCATGGTCGACAATGTTACACATTGCAGAGAGAGTGAATGCTATCCGCAAGAGGTTGTGACAAGTCTTCCGCTGCAATTTGTAAACGCGCGAGAGGGACTATGGAGTTGGCGCTCCCACAAGATAGCAGTGAATGACGTTTACCTAGACTGCTGTTACCACTTTCATATCCAGGATCACCTTGGTTCACATGCTCCACAGGTCATACAAAAGAAGGGCTTGCGACAGGCTCAAAATACTCAATTCAGCAAACATGAGATGCATCGGGAGACACCCTTGTGTGTTTCAGAGTGGCCTGTATTGGGAGATGCTGCCACAGATGGATATGAAAAGGTATGGGGTCTGAAGAGCGGCAAGAAACCGCTTGTACGGGACCGTTTATGCGATAGCTACAGATTGGGAAGTTACCGTGAAATGCGCACACTCCCTCTGTCCTTTCAAATTTCCGTTTTGAATAATCGGGATTATGCCACCCGAATCTCTACTCTCCAATGCGAGGCCATCGATCCTGTTTCCACAAAGCTTCGATTGACGCAAAATCTGTGGTGATGTGCACAGCGATGTGCTGAGTTTACATATGTAAGCGAGCACACAACCACAGGGTCGCCTGGTATGTCTGTCGCAGCCCATGTGCTTAGGAAGTTGGCCATTTCGTAGGAGAGCAACAGGCCCCGGAACAGGGCTTAACCGGCTCTGTCGCAACAAAACTCATGTATATAATTATCCGCTAACCGCTCCATGTTACCCCTCTGCGATATTAGCGAGATATCGTCGATCTCGATGGAGCAGACTTGTAAAAAGGCAGGACGAAGCTGCACTCAGACATTCATACGTCCTTTTGAATTGCCCTTCTGAATTGTATTCGCCAATAGTGCACATTTTTTCACTGCTTCAAGATGCACTTAGACTCGCAATCGTTCCAGAAAACCACAAACCAATGTAATTCTTACAGGTAGTAATGAAAAGTTGCGCAACGTGTCCCGGGGTGTAAAAGCCTCTGATCCTTGCTTCATGTCAACCTCGGGATCGATAATGTAGCGGTAAGACGATAAGAAGTGGAGACTGAAAGTGGAATTATGTTAGGGACTACGGAATCTGAGCAGCGTGCCAAAAGGAGACGGGCGAGGCGCAAAAGAGTGCGACTGGGGGGTGCTACTGTACGTAGTTAGGTGGAAGCGTGCACTCTCCATACTACAAAACAGGATATCTTATGGATCTGATCAAAATTCGACTGCTCGGTTCACAAAATTTCAATGCTATTACGACAGCGCGAGGGCAAGTGACAATTCGCAGACTTACATCGCACCGTGAAGGCAGACGAACGCTAGTCCCCTAGCTTCACTCAGCCACTCACAATTTCCCAGACTGATCCATCACTCTCTATGAGTGCAAGCCTCCCGACGACTAAAGTCAGCGAAAAATGTCCAGAGTCACTCAAGCATGCTGTCCAGGAGAATGACAACCTCATTGGGATTTCATGCAAACCTGGTTGGCAGCCTGCAGCGGGGACGCCAGCGCAAAATGGCACTCGAGATGGGCAATGCTCCACCGTCGAAGACTCGACGTCCGCTCAAGTGCATACATCACAAGGAATGCGCAAACGCCCTCAGCAATCACGCGATGCTTCCTCGTTACACGCCGCGCTTGTTGTGAGGCATGTCATTCCCCCGCTGAATTTTGCAATGGTAGCACCGGGTGTGTACCGTTCAGGGTATCCTAACGCCATGAACCATTCCTTTCTGAAATCGCTGCGCCTGAAGACCTTGATTTACCTTTGTCCTGAAAACTGTAATGAAGCTAACCTCACCTTTTGTCAGCAAAACAACATATCCATCATGCAATTTGGGATCCAGGGAAACAAGGAGCCATTTACTGACATTCCTGAACCAGTACGTACAACTCACACCGCACTCAAGTTCGCGGCCATGTTCCTTTGTACAACTTTCTAACAGACATGCTGCTCCTCTCTCGCGTTGATATGCTGCGTTTTACCTAACTCTTTGCTCAGGTAATTCGAGATGCGCTCGAAGTTTTACTTGATGTTCGCAGGTACCCACTTTTAATTCACTGCAACAAAGGAAAACATCGGACAGGCTGCTTAGTGGGTTGCCTCCGCAAGGTGCAAAGGTGGTCTCTTACTTCCATTTTCGATGAGTACCGCCGGTTCGCAGGAAACAAGGTGCGAATTCTCGACCAACAATTCATAGAACTGTTTCAAACCACTTTGGTACGATACCGAACAAAGTACAAACCGGCATGGTTGGGAAGTTTGTAAGCATACGCTTATGCAATTCTTAGAGCAAGGAATTCTTTTCCGATTCCGATTGAAGCACAAACAAATACGGTCACTTCTTCTCCAAGCCTTCTGCGGCTCTAATCTCAGAGCTGGAAATGTCAACCCTGAACTTATCATCGGGGATAGACTCAAACATATCCGCAAATTCTGGGGGAATAGGCACGTCTGCCAACGATTGAAACCAGTCGGATCGCTGGCCATCTTTTCGTTGTTCGAGCCTACCCGCGACCAGAAATTTGCATCCCCGAGCCTTGAGGTCGATGAGCGAAGCAAACATACCCTCTCGGCCGTTGTAATACCGCGGAGTTACGATCCGAAATGCAGTGTCCACGCCGACAACGAATTTGGAATTTGGGAAAATTTCCGCCTTTGCAGAGAAGAGAGGTGCGCGGGCGATCAATACAGTTTCATCGCGAGAGAACTGGGCGACTCGTTTTTGAATGACAGCAGGCTCTAGTGGTGGCTTGTCGACGTTTGTAACGGAGATTTCATACGCAGGGTTATCGCCGGATACCGGGCCGACGCCACAGCGATTAACTCCCTATGTCCATGATGCAGAGGGTTAAAGGAACCAGGGAATATCAAAGTGGCATTGGTTGCGTCTCTATTGACGGTGTCTCCACGATACTCTGCAAACTTGATACTGCCTTCCAAAACGGCCTGGATGGGATCAATGTGTTCACGCACCGTCGGGCCTTGAGCAAATCGCCAGGCACAAGAGCGTCCCGCACGAGAGACATTGAGCTTTGGTGAGATAGTGTGAGGGCGTCGTTACCGCGAGCACTGCCTAACTTTGCATCAGATGCGAAGACCGGGGCTGTTCCACTGTCATCTAAAAGTGCCTGAAGAACAAGGCGAGATGAAATTAGATCCTCCTCATAACGAGATCTGTGACCTTTGTTAAGAACAAGCTCGTACTCAGCGAGGCGATTGGCTGACTGGCTTGCAACATACGCACGATGCTCACCCTTTTTGACACGAGTGGAAGCTAGAGCGCAGGTTGCGGCAATACCACACACACGAGCACCGGGTGGTGCGAGAGTGACTGCACGGCGATAAGCTGTTTTTGCGAGAAGTCGGGCGGCGTTGACGGATGCATACTGCGGGAGTTTGGAGGCAGCTTCTTTGCCGACTGCATCTTGGAAGGCTGTGTAGCTGTACGGGACACGGTGTTCTAGGACAGTATTTGAAGCGCCAGGAACGGAGAGAAGCCATGACGAAGCATGGGAAGCTCCTCCTGTTACAAAAATTACGGCCTGCGTGTGGGAATCATGGATGATGCGGACAGCGTTTTGGACAGATTCTTCCATTGCATTTGCGTCGTCGTCACATGCGATGAATTGGGTATGATTAAAAGCAATGCTTCGAAACGGTTTGGTTTGGAGACAGCAAACTTGCAATGCGCTTGCCAATTGAGACTCAGAGTTGTGCCTGGCGAAGGGCAGTAGGTCAAGTCACAACAAGAGGTCGCTGTAGATGACCACGATGGTCGTTGGCCTGATGACAAATTTCGAAAAAGTTTAGCTCGTTGCAGGAAATCTCTCGATTTCACGCGATGATGTGCACCGCAGGAATCGCGTCTTTCTATGGCTGTGCAATGACTATACCGGAATTGACGTCTTGGGGCGTTTTGATGGGCCGTTTCTTGTGTGATGTTTTTGCTCATTCGCAGGTCGCCAAAGATCCAGTTGTGCGCAATTGCGGTTTGCCAAGTCTGCCCTCGACCTTGCTGTGCAACAGGTTGTTCAACAATCGCTTGCGGAGTGTCCAGATGCTGGCGATTGACTTTTTTGCAGAAGAAACGCCGTACTCGGAAGTAGTCGGCCTGTTGATTCAAGTGGTTCCAGGCGTGCGTGCGGCATGGCAGTGTGGCATTGCGTGTGGCTACATGCATCTTGTATTGAAGTGGACAGATTGTCTCGTGCAGGGCAGTCAGGGATTCTAATTACTAGACTTGCCGCTGGCGAGCTCGCCAGATCGCTCTTTGCTCCACAACTGTTGACTGTATACGTCATCTGTCTTCCCGGTTGTTAATTGTCAACAAGCCAGCGTTCAATTACATCTTCACAAAGACTCTGCTCGTTCCCGTGCACGTTTGCCTAAGTATTGCGCATAAAATGGATATGGAAATCAAGGTAGACCGCACAAGAACAAACGCATCTGGCGTTCATTGGCAAACCACCCCATCCAAAGTTTTCAGTTTTCCAGTTCCACCTTGAACACACCCAGACCCCCTGGTTCATGCAAGCTGGCCACCATGGGTTCAAGCAGCGAAACATCCGCACTATACGCAAAATCCGAGCACACCACACAAGCAGTGATAACCGCAACCCGCTTCTGGGCCATACTCCCCGCGATACATCGCGACTCCTGTCCTTTCTAAACTGCGCCAGCAAGTATAGCCACAAGATCTTGGTAGCAATCAACACAGACGCGGACCGTGAAAACACACTACACTTTCTATCCACCGTGCAAACCACATCGCAAGTGAGTGTGATTCCGGTGTCGCCCTGGGGTGGAGTCACGCATGCCCTCAACCTGCTCGTACACCACTGCCTCACACACCACCCCTCCGCTCGCTACATCCTATTCCAAAGTCCAGAAGTAGTAGCCTGCCAATCACATGTCACCCAACTATTGCACATATTTCATCACGGTGCAGGGAACATTCTCGTGGCGGGGCATGCGTTGCCTGGTCACCCGATGTATAACGTACCTGCAGATGTGACGGAAGCATCGCTTGCACGCGCCGCGCCGTGGAACACGTTCGCTATGTGGGATGTGGCCATGCTGGGTCGGGTTGGATTCCCGGCGTTTGCGGATAGGGTGCACCCGCCGGGGATGGAAGAGGTGGCTGCTATTGCTGTGATACGGCGTTTGTTTGGTGGTGGGTGTCGGATGGCGGTTTTGGTTTGTGGCGCGTCAGTTGAATGGGGTACGGAGTTTGAAGGTGAGAGGAGTGTCGCGCATAAACGGAAAATGGAGAGCAAGCTGGCAGGGCGAGGGCTGCGTTGAGGGCGATCGGGGTAGATGGTGAGGACGAGCATTTTGTGTGTTTGGTCCATTGTGCGAAAGATTGTTAAAGAGCGGACGGTTGCGAGTGGTTCTGTTGAACTGCAACTTCCTTCCTGGTTTGTTTATCGAGGATATTGGAGCGTTGCTTTCAAATTTGAGGGTTCAACTTCCCGGGTTGCAAGTTGAATATGCAACACCAAGGATTAACGGACGCAGGGACAGTGATTTTTTTTGACTTGCTCCGTCTTACTCAGGTTAAGTCCGGGGAAAGGGTCTCCTTGTGTTGAGGTGACAAGAGATAGTATGCATTCCAGGAAATTTGGCTGCATAGTTCTTGATTATGTATGATATTCGTCAATTGAATGCGCTGGTGCGATGTTTGTGGCGGGCGCAATGCTATCTCGTTGACATACATGTTCCATGGGATCTCCCAACTGCAACCACGTTATGCTCCCGTGCACTCGCGACATGTGTAGTCCATTATGTCGCGTTTAGGTTGTAGGATAATGGTTACATAGGTCTGTGATACCGAGTATAAGTGAATATACCACAGCGATGGTGCAATGGAATATGGAACCAAAGTCAGGTTCGACTGTGTAACTAAGTTTCCGTCTATATAATCACCGATTACGCCCCAGCGAGTAGGTTCTCTTTTGACAAAGTATAGCTTGTGATGACTACGCATAATCCACGAGTGATCAAAAAAGACTTTGATCCATGACATAAAAGGCACTGTCTCATCAAAGCATCAGAATCTTCAAAGTGGCTCATGGTGTACCGTAATCATGTGAAGGTAGGGTCTAAACCTTTTTAAGCTTTCCACACCGCCTCCCCTCCATACACTGCTCAACAGCCGCTCAATCCCCGCGTAAGGCAAAACCCCTTTTCCACGCATCTCAATCGCGTCCCCGCCACGTCCGTGACAAGCACCGCAACCGCTCAGCCAGTTAAACCGCAAGGGATCACAACGTATCTGTGTAATCAATGTGCACTCCGCGCGTCATTGCACCGCTTCCATCGCAACTTGTAGCCCATGGACAAGTCCCCTCCGTCATCCTACCTTGCAATGACTACTGCAGTTTGATTGTTACTCACTCATGGAAAACTAAATGGCCAGGCGCTACCTCGTGCAAGACGACATGACTGTTTCCCCCTTACAACGCCGGTTTTACCAGGGTTGATGACCTAAACGCGTCGAGGTGATATTTACCTCTTGTGGCGGACATCAAGTTACATGTTAATTCACAATTGTTATCCTACCGGAAACCGAACCCTCCAAGCTGGCACTTGTGACGAGCCCCTTACCGAACGATATGCTTACGCGAGTCTCGACACTGCCAAAAACAAAGCAAGTTTCCTTACTCTTTGCTGCTTCTTGGAACATCAAACCGCCATCCAGAGCTTCACAAGCTCCATGCCAACGAGATGCTTGAAGCACGCGCACGCACCACAGCTCCGGTAGCGAACGGCAAAGCTGCTCACGTTGCAAGTCGCGAGAGATATTTTTTCCTATTTGACACAATGAAGCTGATCTACTCGGAATTCAGTTTACCGGTTCGCATTGGCTGGCATGTAAGCCTTACTGTGAACGTTCAACCGCCGCTGAAGATCAATTCTGTCGCAATGCACAATGGGGTATACAGACATGATGTAACATTTCGGCATGCTAAATCTGCACATACAGCAGTCATTCAAAGTGAGGCGGCGGAACCGGGCGACAACCGTTGGGCATATGTACCAGTAGCTCAGCAACGGATGGATGGCAAGTTGATGTGGAGCGACAGCGGCAAATAGTTATTGACAGCGGGTGGTGACAAAGATCTGGCCAGATATTTGAGGTCCCGCAAAATTTTTTGCTGATTCTATTTGAAAATCATATGGTGCGCTATTGTCCAGTGGCTGATCTCGTTTATGGCGTTTCGCTCCCTCCATCCATCGCGCTGAGCCCCTCGTTCCCGAGTGGGCGCCTGCTCGCAAACAGATTGCCATTTTCATAATCATCTCTTACCAAGTCTAGGTGTCAACATCTTGAGAGTCAGCAATAAACGAGCATCACATTTGCAGATAAAAGCTATCCCATAAGCAATGCTAGACGCCTACGATTTTACATACGCATCACTCAACATCATTCGACCTCGAAATCGCTGCCTCTGACAAGCACTTGCCCCCAACGCCAATTCTTGCATCCTCACTCCATCGCCAATCAACCCTCATCTGTCCCCGCACCAACATCCACACCGAAATGTCCGCCTTCATCACTCCGACTCCCACCACCGCCCGCGCCCCCTTTTCCGGCGCCGCCGTCAACACATGTCCCGTCTCACGCCAGCCCGTTGGACGATGGCCAAGAAATCCAAATTCGGGCCTTCACCCCGCCGTCATAGCCACACGTCTCGTAATCGGAAAAACGTCTCAATAAGCTTCGCGGCAAAGGCATTGCACTCCACTCTCAAGTTATCACCGCGTTTTGCGAATTCACCGGGCCGGCCCCAAGATGCGCCAGAAACTTATCCGACAGGCCAAGGACAATGGTAACACACTCGGATTCTTGTCGTAAGATCCATCCGTCGTTGTAACATGGGACAGGACCTGGGACCTGTCCGACTCTCGATTAGTATCGGGTACGGGAGCATCAGGGTATCCACACAACTCTATCAAGTTGGGCGGATGTAGGCAAGCGTCTGGGACGCCTAGGCCGCCCGAATGTACAGGCTCCCTTAATTACTCTAGTTGAGGTGAAACTTTACATTAAACAAACGAAACTTTACCTGCATTTTAGCGCGTCTCCGGTCTCTAGATAACGCATGACTTTACGAAACAAGCTCCCCGCAAAGTACATCTCGGCGTGGCGAGTTGGTCTGCGAGGCGATGGTTACATTGTGAATGCGCTACGCTTCGTCTACAATCCGAGAATGACGGAAAGAGCCTTTCTCAGAAAGACAACGGGAGGAAAACAATCAACAACTCATCTGCGCGCAGCGGATGTAGTTTACGAATTGCGCGCTCCTCCAGTCCGCAACGACAAAATATGATTCCCCTCTACGTAAGCAATATGACCTGACGATTCATAAAAGCTGTCCTAGCGAGCACGACAGCCGATGCAAATCGCTAAGAATGGGTTTGCCGGGACATCAATGAGACAGCCTTCGACTAGACCCACCTCCAATGGCTCGTCATTGTCCACAAGTAGACTCTCAACGACGGTAGCGATCACTACACAATTAACTGACGTGAGGACAGTAGTTCATTCAATAGATGATGCGCTACAAAGTCAGGACACGATGCAAGGCAGAGAGCAAAACCCTATCCCGCCGGACCACAGCTACAACCGGCACACAATCGTGGAAAAAGACAGCAGCATGGCGTTACTCAGCCAAGTTCTCTGTGAGCCAGTCAAGGCCTTCGTACAGGCCATTTCCGTTGGTAGCACAGCATGGTTGGACAACCATTTGCGGTTGACCATACGGGAAGACCAAGCTCCTGGGTGAGGTCAGCGACGGGCATAGCATTAGGAAGATCCTGCTTGTTGGCAAATATGAGGACGGTTGCATTTCTCAACTCCTCCTCACTGAGCATTTTCTTCAACTCATCGCGTGATTCACCGATGCGATCACGATCGTTGCTATCGACGACGTAGATAAGACCCTGGGTATTCTGGAAGTAGTGCCTCCAAAGGGGACGGATCTTGTCCTGACCTCCGACATCCCAGACAGTAAACTGAATGTTCTTGTAGTCAACAGTCCTGTTGAGCGATCCAGACAAGATGAGAACACGCAAGGGGCAGTTCCAAGTACAATAGACACATAAGGCAGATGCGACCGAACGGTTAGTAGGAAATATAGACGATCAAACATACACCTCGCTGTGTGCATATTTGTTGCTGGACGAAAACGCGAGGGGTGAGGAGGACTAAGCTTCTCGTCAGACGTATCAAGAGCGATCGAGAGACGATCGAGTGCAAAAAGGCACGCAGATTGGACCAACAATGCGAGAGCGCTGGCGCGCTTGATAGTAGGAACAAAAATAGTCGGGTGAGAGAGGGATGAACGGTAGGGAGAAAATGAATTGAAACTTACTCCACGTTAAAGCCGATGGTGGGAATGGTGGTGACAATTTCCCCCAGCTTGAGCTTGTATAAGATAGTTGTTTTTCCGGCTGCATCGAGGCCGACCATGAGAATGCGAACCTCCTTTTTGCCAAGAAGGCTAGCAAAGACCTTGGAGAGGGCGAGACCCATGGTAAAATATGAATGGGGACTCGGATTAGCAACGGTAAGGGTAAGAGATAGCGAGGTTAGAAGGTGCTACCACTGGCGGACAATGCAATGACCAGACTGTAATTCCAACGTGGGGACAAGTAAAGCCAAACAAGCCAAGTAGGAGGTGAGGGTACGAGTAAGGGTACACTGACGGGGGAGTGGGGGGCGGGAGAGGGTGGAGGAGAGGACGGAGGAAAGGGAGGAAAGAGGGATGAGGGAGGGGAAAGAGGAGGTTGTCAAGATGGAAAGTACGACGCCGGGAGTGGGAGGAGGTGAAGTGGAGCGAGTGGTTGGTGAGTGTCGGGAAAGCGCGTGATTTTGTTTGTAAAAGAATGTGTGTTGGTTACTTGGTGGAATGGGGCACAGCACCACACAGCGCTCACACGTTGAAACGCGCCCCTGACACTGGTTTCAATTCATGCCCCCCGATTCCGCACCAAATTCTACATTTCGACCGCTCACTCGCGCCCCCCGTTCATTTCCCTCCCCTCCTCTCCCGCATTGCCTCCAACAGCCCTCCTCTCTTCCATTTATGACAACTCTCCCGATTTTTTCCCGTTTTTCTCACTTTTGTCCACCTTTTATCTTGACTGATATACTGGTCTCTCTATCCCAACTACTTTTTACAATTATCAATTCATTTTCTCACTTTCCCAATACTGTACTTTACACTACATGCTTTACAGTATACCACTTGTCACAGTGGTATCCAAACCTTCTCCCATCCTCACCCGCCATCTCCCTGCCCCCAAACTACCACGTACCATTCAAACTCTCCCTCCGCGCTCCAACTATGATCCCCGCCTTCCTCACCCCGACCCCACTCCTCCCCCCCCACTCCTCTCCCTCTGCAATAAAACCCGCCCTTGCAATCCCCTCCCCTACACCCGCTCCCCCCACTTGTGCAAACTTCCCCCCCCACCCTCCGACCCAACCCCTTCCAACCCCTCCCCAACACAACACGAATTTGAAGCCTCTTCCTCCCCCCAAAACAACTCAAATGGTCCGAAATTCCCTTCGCCTCCATCGAAGAGGAGCTTGCCGCCATCGACGAATACGAACGTGAAGAAGAGCCCCCGGAAAATGACCCCTGGCCCAAGTTTCTCCGCGGTGCAGCGTACGAATACTGGGGTCAGCCGAAACTCGCCCTCGCACAATACGCAAAAACTTCCTTCGCCACCGGCTTTAAAAAAGTCCCCGAACTCTGGGAACGGCGCGCATACAACGCCTTCAAGGTCGGTAACGTCCACGCCGCACACGTCTATTACGAACTCGCTTTAAGTCTCATGAATGAAAGTACCGGCAACGAGCTCCATTTCGTGTACTGGTTTTATGACAATTTTAAGGATTACCTCCCCAAGTGGAACGGCCCGCCTGCCGCTGTCCAACGTGGTATTACAAAGTATTGTATGGGGCATGTTAGGGACGCGCGCTCTAGCTTTGTACCCCAGGTTCTTATCTCCCAGACCGAAAAGGAGCATCCCTTGCTCTGGTTCATGGCCTCATGTGCAAAATCCCGCCCCGATCAATCGGCAACCAATGCCGATCTTAAGGTCATTGATAGAGCCATGGAACATCAGGACGCTTGGCACCCGCGATTGCGCGCCATTGTTCGATTGTATGTTGCCGCTGTCCGAGGCGTTATGGATGAGGTCGCCGAGGCAGAGACCACCTTGTCAGAGGCTATCAAGACGGATCAAGATGATGATATTTCTACTATGTCTATTTGGCGCTGTATCATGACGCCTTTACAGGGGATGTGGACGAGAAGGATCGCGCTTTGGATATCGTTCAGGCCATCGGGAAACCGAGAAAGACAAATGATACGGAAAACTTTTTGTTTCACGTTGCTAAGAACAGAATAGGGGTTCCCAAAACTCATGAGGATGAATTTCCGCAGATGTCAATGCAGGATTAAACACTTTGAATTGCAGCTCTCGCAAGTAGCAACTCGCAAATCCTTATTTGTGCTTCGTCTAGATACGCGCGCCTGGGGCCATTATCGTCAACATAAAGTGAGATCAAGGGAAAACAATTTGTACAACATTCTCCAACAGTCGCGCATACAGCCAAGCTTTACTTGTTACCTCCAAAATTCTTAGAGTACTCCAACTTTCCTTCGAGTCTCTTCTTGTCCGCAATTTTCCGTACACCCTTCATAAAATCCTCATGAATGACATACTCCCTTTCATCGCGAATGGCAAACAGCCCAGCTTCTGTACAAATGTTCCGAAGATCGGCCCCATTAAACCCATCCGACAGCTTGACGACCGCCTCATAGTCGATATCACCGTGCTTGGTCAACTTTGTGGCGTGAATCTTCAAAATATCCAGGCGCCCCTGCTCATTTGGCAACGGAATCTCCATCTTCCGATCCAAACGCCCCGGTCTCAACAATGCAGGATCGAGAACATCCGGTCGATTGGTGGCCATAATCAACTTGACCTTTCCCAACTCATCAAAACCATCCAACTGATTCAGCAATTCCATCAACGTCCTCTGAATTTCGCGATCCGCCGACGTACCCTCCGAAAAACGTCTACCGCCTATGGCGTCAATCTCATCCATAAAGATGATGCAAGGCTGGTGATCCCTCGCATAGTTGAACATCTCCCGAATAACACGGGCACTCTCCCCGATGTACTTGTCGACAATGGCCGATGCGACAACTTTCAGGAAGGACGCGTCGAGATTACTGGAAATAGCGCGCGCCAACAAAGTCTTTCCCGTCCCCGGTGGACCGTACAACAAAACACCCTTCGGAGCCTTGATACCGACACGTTGAAACAGTTCCGGGTTTGTCAAGGGCAACTCAACCACCTCCCGCAATTGGCGAATCTGCTCACCCAGGCCGCCAATCTCGGTATAGTTAATGCTACCAGGATCCTCGGCGAGCATATTGTGCACCAAGGGATCGACTTCACGGGGCAGCTGGCGCATGATGGTGAGAGTGGTCATGTCGAGAGAGACTCGGGTGCCCTGGACCATCTTTGCTTTGTCAAGCTTGTTGCGACAGCCGACAACATAACGAGGACCGGACGAGGCTTTCACAATGAAACGCTCCGCATCAAGTTGGCGAAGAACCTCTCCGATGATCTGCCCGACGCTTTGTAGAGCTTTTAGGTCATCTTCCGTCTTGTCGTATTTTTTCTTCAGAACCTTCAAGTCATCGCGCAAAGCTTTCACCTGGGATGCGAACAAGGGGAAGGTTAGCTTAAATGGTTCAACGAACTAGAGACGAAAGCTTTGGGTGTGTTGACTCGTGTGTGTGGTAAAGACAAATTGTAGAGTAAAGGAAGCTTACCTTTGCGTCGGCCTCCTTGTGTTGGAGAAGTACGCGGCGATAATCTCGGAGGGCATTCTGCTTAGCCTCGTCCGACTGTGAAGCGGCAGGTTGCTCCGGTTGCATGGCACGGTTCAGTTGGGATAAACAACAAAATTTGGCACGTTGATGGCGACGGAAAGAAGAGCAAGTTTGAATGCGGTCGGCTACAATGAGGCGGATCGACTCTTGTCAGTGACTTGCCAAATCTCGAAAAATAGGTACATTGCGCATGTGCAATGCATAACGAAACGAATACGCTCATCCCTCCAGCTAACAAATTCGGGCGAGTTGTATTCCACGTGTATGTTCAAATTATCATATTTAATCTTAACGACTAATGAATTAGTGCCAACTGGCGCCATCAATCCAAAGTTCCCTTTCACAGACAGCCTGTCCAAGTCTGTGTCCCTAAAGACAAGGAGGGATACAAATCAAGCACATTTGGGCACAAGCACACTTTTCCCAATCCTTTCCAACCCCGCCTCGGTGAAGATCCGCATTGGGCTCTTGAACCATGCGACCTGCTCGTCAGAAATCAATGCAGCCTACAAGCGTAGGTTTTGTCTTTTCTCGCCCCTGGCCCGCATCAGTCGCCGTTGCATTTTCCATCCGCTCGTGAACAGCTGAAAGCGGTAAAGGTACCGCTGCAGCATGGCCGTTGGAAACATGATTGACATTGCAGCCCTGCATGATGCGACCACGTACAAGCCACTCAGTCAGGCATGTCGTACCACTCTGACATGCAAACTACCCAACCCTTGCCCTCATTCGCGCTACTCCCGACGTTCCCTATCCAACATCCACTCCCCGATTTCAACACCAGACGCGCACCCGCAAACTTGCCACCATCGTCTCCTGCCAACTCGACATCCGTATCCACATCTGCCATTCCCTCTCTCACGCTCCGCACATTCATTCTTTACGCCGTCGAATCCCCTGTTCAATCCTCCCTATTACTTTCCAACGCCTTCAAGTCTTGCCTCACCCCAACTTGCACACTTGCATTCATAGTCCCCTTCTTTTCATCCTGATCCCCTTTCAGCGAGGGCCACCTTACACAAAGAAGCGTCGACTTGTCCAAACTCGTCCACGAATGTTTCACCCCCCCACCCCAAATAACATAATCCCCCACATTCTCCAAAATTACATATGACCCTTCAAACTCCACTCGATGTCTCCCCTCCACCAACACCGCCATACTCGTCGCTACCTGATTCGTTCCCCACCCATCATGCTTTTCCCCAGCCTCATGTGTCGCCCATTTCGTCTCTACATCCAAACTATATCGCCCACTCCCCTCCTCCATAAAGTGTCCAACCCACCACCCCTTCGTCTTCTCCCCGTCTATGCCTGCGTTCCCAAAAACCACAGAATCCGGCAATTTTCCTACCCCAGACTGCACACGCTGCCCTTTCGCTCGATGATTCCGTGACGCCGCCGCTGGACAACGCCCGAATGCTAATACTGTCAACCCCAGCAGTAGCAAAAGTAACCCTGCGTACGCTTCTGCACGTGCCCGCGCAGATACAGGGTATTTGCGACTCGCGCTTAGCATTTGCGTCATTCGAAACCCTCGCCTCGGATCTTACCCTCTTGCGAACAGTTTAACGAGTTTGCGTTATGGTGAAGCCAAGACCACACCTGTATCCCAAATGCGTATTCCCACAAAGGCGTGGCTATGCGTGGGTTATTTATCAGGATATGCAACCATTCTTGCGTGCTGCACTCAGCGATAACCGAAAATTGAAAGGACGAATACAACTTTGAGCAAGAGACAGTCGTGCTTCAAGAGATTCATAAATTCAATTTCAATTGCAAAGTCGCATGAAACCTCTTTAGCCCGCGATCATACCGCGACCATCGCTTGTTCACCCAGCCTAAGCTTCCGATTCAATTCAAACTAGTTAGTTCACAGGTCTTGCTGTTTTCGCTTTGCATATTCGAAGGTCAGAGCTCCCGCGCCGACTGGTCGGCGTATACTTTTCCGTGTGCTTTCGCCGTTGGTGTCGCTGTAATCGTTGAAAGAAATCAAACGCAAAGACCGGACAAATACGTATTAGGATAAAGAAAGAGACGAATGAGGTCAGCATGTCCTTCACACAAACCCCGGATGTAACAATATCTTGATATTGATGAATGTCAGGAGCTCCAGGTGACACAGGGCGTCTAAAGCACTTACCTTGAGATCAAACATTTGACCAAACGACATGTTACAGTATTGACAAGGTATCTTCCTTTCCTCATGAATATTTTTCATATGCCGGTTCAAGCTTCCCTGTTGAGAAAATGACTTGTTACATTTCGGGCAAATGAGTGACTTGGAGGAAGCCGGTGCCTGCGATATTGTTTCTGTAACTTTTGACGCCACATCTTGTATACTCATGGTCGTGGATAGAGCGAGCCCACTACTTCGGGAACTTACTGCCTTCCTTTTGTGACACTCTTGTCTGCACAACTGGGTACGGTCCCTTCCATTCCTCGAACATGTACTGCAAGCGACACTCGCCCGAGAACTCTCCGTCGTAAACGTAGAACGAAATTTGACTCCATGACCACGTTGCATGAACTGTGGGAATCCATTGTCATCAGGTCCCTCCATTGTAAGGTCTTCACCAGTCTCATCAGCAAAGTAGCCTAGATCTACCGCTTCGCCGGTTTCTGCCCCTTTAACAGTTGTAATATTGTTGCGGAATTTGTTTTCCGTCGCTGTTACCATCAAGGAATGTGTTACACTTAAGCTTCCAGCTGCCAATAACCTGATCTTGTCCGCTACCTGGCGCAGGGTGTCTGCCTCGAAGCTCCTGGCCGGCCTGAATAAGACGGCTCTGACTACGAAACGGCTTGGTCCCAGCTTGTATGTTCTTGCCATACTTCCGCAAGCCTTCGGCACTAGGTGAGGGGAGACGACATGGGCGGTAATTTTCACATGAGCGATATGCTGAATCAAATCCAAGCGGGAGCGAATGTTGTGGTACGTGTCGACAGCCGGTGCTTTGACGTCATTGGCAATCTTCGGAGGCCAAACGGCGGAGGAATACTCATGGCTCTGGCGATTCCCCCTGACAGCTAGAGAGCCACTGCAATAGCATCCCAAAGACCCACGCGCGATGCAGAAAGGACATCGAGGGGTTTCCACAAAGCTTACAAGGGATTTGGGAACTGTTGGGATCTCGCCGCCAGGAATAACATGGCTGAATATGGCAAATGCACCGGTGCACCCCGCGGATTGGTAGGGGACGTTCGGGTCGGGAGGCACAAGGATCTTTACGGTTACAATGAGGGCGCCGTCCTGCATCCATGAAAATTCGATGATATTGATGGAGCGGCTGGATCCCATGTCAACAATCATACGGCGACAAGAGGTTTGGTAGGAAGGAAGACATTTGGGATGACGATTCGCGGCCGGCCCAAGAGCACAGATGAGATGCTTGTGGTAGGAGGTAGCTGCAACAACTGTGCCACACATGAAATGGGAGTAGGCGTGGTCCGGGATAAACATTTCACCAAGGTCAAAAGAGTAGGCCATGTCTTTCCACTGGTCGGGCACGACAAAGTTGCAACAAAATGCAATGCCTTGGGCCACATCTCTCGGAGCAACAGAGGCGGCTTCGTAAGGAGGCGCGCGCATGAGCCAGTCTCGAAGCGGTTGATGATGAAGAAAGTATCGCCAGAGGTACGGAAAGATTTCAGAGCCATCTGACATGAAGGTTGAGGGTAGGGGTCGGGGATGGGCAAGTTGAGCGAGGTCTGTCATGGTTGAATAGTTTGTTTAGGGTACAACGAAGAGCGGGAGGGAGCAGGGGGGGGGTGGGGATACCAGGCACCCTGGTTGGGCGGGGACGACGATAGAGCTGTAGGAGGATGAAGTGGCGGCCTCGTAGCGTTTGAAGGTAAGCGCGTTGTTTCCTTGGTGAGGTTGTCAGCCGATTCGAGATCGACCGACGCATGCCCTTTTTACACGACATTCGGTGGGGACTCAAATGCGGAAAGCACCTTGTGGGATGACCCTCTAGAGGGGCTACGGATGCTCTTTCGCGAGTCTTGCGAAAATCTCATTTTCGCAAATATTGTTTTGTGGAAAGTTGTCATAATTGCACTGTACCGTACTGTGTTTCAAGGTACAATAGTTCACTGTTTTGCGCAATTCTGTGGCTGTACACTTGGTACTGTACAGTATTGAGGATGCGGGAGAAGAATGGAGTTCAACACGTGCAATAGCCTCATTGTGCTGTACAATTTCATTGTATTGTGTTGCTCTGTGTTCAATACATAACTGTAAGTGTGACGTGCGTCGGCAGTAAGGCACGGAAATTTATTCAACGGCTTCGGTTCGCAGTATATTGTACAATCACAACAAGCTTCGCATCCCCAAGTTGCGGTATCCTTCCGTTTGCTCCAGCGATGCTACGGCCATTCTTGCGCGAATGCCTCTCCACGTGGATAATAGTCGACAGTAGACTGATCTTGGATCCTTTTCCTGAAATAGCTAGGCGACGACAGAGGTTCTCACGGGACCTGGTTCCTGGACTGGCAACTGTGGTGTGGTCAACATTTATTTGTCTCCTGACCAAAAGTCGCCTAAAGGGCTACGTTGTCGGGGTGTCGTGGACGAGAGGAAGAATGGCCGCACCTATGGAGCACCAAATACTGTACTGCACTGTACAGTGTACTGTACAGTACTGTAGTACCTTATATATAGTCAGAGAGGAACCCTACAAGTGCTCTGGAGAAATTAGTTACGTAATCAAAATAACTCTCTGATCTGTTTAGAGTCACTTTTCGAATTTTCAGAAATTTCGAGCAGTGGACCGTTTTCTCAAATCTTCGTTTCTTTCAGAATCTTTCTTGACCTCGTACTGCAAACTTTGGTAGTGGTGGACAATGTCAATCAACTACTGTACGTACTGTACAGTATGGGCAACATCAATTACTACTGTACTTGAACTTACAGTACAGTACTGTGCACTACAATATATTAGCTCTGCATGCCCATCCTGGATAACGGAGCGGGCTCTGGCAAGGTACTGTGAGGGGGTACTGTATGTACTGTACTGTACAGTGAAGAGAGCTCGACGTGTCCACTTGTAAACGTGGAGATCACATTCGCGTTAGTCTATTCGTAACAGGTTTTTGTTCCGTCATCCTATAAGAGGCCCAGAAAACGGGTGAGGTGGAAGCAGCAAGGACGCAGGAAGTAGGAAAAAAGTTGTTGTTTTGTTTTGGGTTGGCCTTCTTTTCAAGGCGGACGGCAATTACCGATTTCATTGGTACTCTTGTAGAGAGTAATCAACCATCATGAGCGAAGCAATCACGTTTGACGGAGCGGAGAGCTCCGATATCAACAAATTCTTGTTGACAATGTCGCCAAGGTCAAGAGCACAAGTTAGGAGAAGACTCGGGCCTTAATCACATTGTTGAGAGGAAAAGGCTTTGAGTTCTACTATGCACGTTTCACTAAAGAAGGGAAGCTCACTGAAGAAGGAAAGAAATGTGACACAGTTTGTGTGGCCCTTTGAAAAGAGTTTGAGACAACTTTTGAACGAGGAAGGCTGTAGAGGACGCGCTTTCATCGTCACTACAACCTGGAGAGCATCTGATATCTTTCTCGAACAAGGCAGACAAGGCATATTGAAACAGCAGGCTTTTCCAGTAGTCAAAGGATGTTCTTTCTGTCGAAAGCAGCAGTTATCGACGTTAATATTCAGAAATTTGTAGTAATTCACGCACCAAAGACGTTTGAATATCTGAAGAAATGTTAAGAGGACTATCAAGCTGCAACGGAAAGATTAGCATTGAAAAAACCTCTGACTCGCAATCGCTTTTTCGAAGATGATCACCTCCTTCGTGGTCACAACAGGCAAATGAGAGGGAATGAGACCGATGAGAAGATCTACAAGCTTGCTTCGCAGCTCGCTGATCTTCACCTCTTGATGAAGAAGATTACCTCCAATCAGCAAGTAGGGAATGTTCAAGGGGCATTAGCCTATTTGGATGTACCTACTAACTCATTTCGTGGACGGATGGGCCATATAGAAGACAACTGTTGGAAGAAGCATCGTGGAGCGAAGAAATGCTCCTTCTGCGGTAAAGTCGGCCACAACGAGGATGATGGCAGAATCCATGGTTGGGCACTGGTTAGTAATTGGATTACTACTGGCTTGCACTGACTTACAGTGGACGAGCATGAACAGTCACGGGTCTGACATCTGTGACAGCCCCTACTGTACGATTTGACAGATGTATGGTGTCGGATAGTCACGGATGATAGTGGAAGACTGGTGGAAGGCAATGGATTGTTTTTATTAACCACCGAGACGAGCCACTACTCAACCATTGACAACCCTTCGAAGGGTAGTGTTGTGATAGTAGTCGGATCTTTGCTTTATAATATTGCTTGTTTACTCCCAGCGCGCTCACATACCCTTAATATCAATTGATCCCAGCTCAGTTGCTGTTACGCCTGCTAGTGCTACACTATACGAACCTATTGGCGTCCGCGCTGCCCCGAAAATGACTACTGAATTATGAATTCCACGAAACATGGTACAGGATTGTTTCAACAAATCAACCGCTGGGCACGTAACCTCCACTACCTCACTTTGGCCTGGAAAAAGAGCGCCTGTCTGAAATGAACAACTTAATTCATAAATATTTCTCAACAGAGAATGTTCAATGATCTGTGGAAGTATCAGCAAGAATTCTACTAATGGCAATGCCGTCTGAATAGCACAACGTGCAGCGAACGACGCAACATATCGTCTCGAGCACACAAAACACACCAAACACACATATATCCACCTCATCGCCGATAGTAAACCTCATCGCGCGCCTCCCCACCCCAATTCCACCCCAGTCCACCTCCCCCGATGAATCCCTCCCCCCCCGGCGCCCTCTCCTTCATCTGAGTTCCTTCACCCTCACCCCGCATACCTTTCTCGTTGCCAGACCCCAAGGCGAAATCTTCGACTGCACGACCATCACGCAACTCATCCGTCGCACGCATCTCAACCCTCTCTCCGGCCATGTTCTGCATCCAAATCACCTCATTCCCTTCATCTTCTCCTCCTGTCCTCCCATCTTCATCCTACCATTGTCCCATTCTCTTCATCCCCTTCACCTCCTCCACCAAAGTCATCGCCATAGCAACCTCTGGTCGCCTCGATTCCGACACCGCCATCTCCCGTCTCAACCTCCGCCCTTCCTACATACGAGACCTCATCGACTGTACTCAATTCTCCCCCTCCGACCTCATCACTATCTACGACCCAGACCGTCACATCTGGCCGTCCCCCGCCCCCCCAACAAGAACAAAAACAACCGCAAAACACCCCCCGCGTCCTCCTCTTCTTCCGCCCCAAGCCGTTGCATAATATTCCGTGAATATTTCAAAACCTCGTCTCCGCTACTTCCCTTCCCCCACTACCCGCCCAAAATGCGCGAACATCTCTCAAATTGCCTTTAATTTCCACTCGTCTCGCCGTATTATCTCTCCCCAAAAACGTGCACTCCCTAAGTGCTAATCTCCTGGATCCTCACCTACACCCATGACAAGCAGTATCTTGACCGAAGCAAACACGGCTACGACACCGTCTCGTACCTGTCCACTGCATTCCACGCCCCTTTCTTCCTCCTTAACATTTTCTTGCCAACGAGTTTCGCCACCATCTCAAAGTGCATACAATGAAAAAGTGGACCGTTGCCGTGTCAGTATTTCCACCTTTCTCTGTTGCAAGGATGCTGATGAAGTTGTGACCGTATATCTGAGCCCGAGGACTGCAATGGGTTGATCTGTTCCAATCTTCCCAGTACGTTTGGAACGATTGTCTGTCATGTGGCCATATGGACTTTTGTTAAACGTGACATGAACTTTACCTTCGCAACGAAACCGTGCGGATTTAATCTCTGCTAACTACAGTTTCACCTGCGATGGAAATGGAGATGGTCACGGTAATGTTGAAACTTAGTGAGTTGCTATTCAAATCTCAAACAACGAAAAAAAGGCTAGTTCACATTCGAGGTGCCCTCGAACCTAGTAATCACCCTCATCTGACAAATCACCTTCTTCCTCGCATACTTCTTCTTCTCCTAAATCATCATTCTCAGGATCTATCTCCGGCTGCTGGCGTTTTAAGATCTTTCGATTGCATAAACTAATCGATCGCACAACGTCGCGATCATCCACAGTGTTTTCATAGTCATCGGTTCTTTGGTTCCCGGCCGTGAGTTATTCAAAGCAACGGCCTTCTTGTTCCTAACTTTTTGTGCAGTCGATCCATTGCTCTTCTTTGACTGTGGATTGTCTCTCGCTCTGGTTTCATTTCCAGCTCCTTTGGCGCCTGAGCCATAGCGCGACTTTTTCCGAATTGGTGAGGTTACGTCAGAATATTTTTTATTCATTAGTCTCGAAGGCCCTCTTAAAACCGTCGTGGAACTTCGTCGCTTTGCAGTAACTCGCCGAGTAGAAGTTCCCTCACTAATGGTACGGAATTTATTCGTTATTCGAGAACAATTGCGATCGACTGGTTCTTTGTTGTCTCCTTCCCTATCATTCGTATCTTCATTCTGACCGCGCTTGGTGTTAAATGGCTCAGATGTACTTTTCTTCGTTTTGCGTTTCTTTGCGGTGTTCATGGCATTTTGGAAGAAATTCTTGAGTCACACACGTACGGCCCAGTCGCTTTTCACGATAACTAGGATAAAAAAAACTCGTCTCGCCTCTCGTAGAACAGCTGAGACGTCACGATTGTATTTCCAAGGTCTGTTCTCGTACGGTGGGCGCCTTTTGGCTGCATCAAGTGTGGTCTCTCCCATTGCTTCGTTTAGATGTCGATGACGTCCAATTACAGACCTCGTCGAGGCCATTGATATGTTAGTCCAGGCCAGTAACGGCCCGCTGAGCTCATCTATAGTGATTCTCAGTGCGTCTCATGGTTGTGATGCATTGTATGCTTCAATTACGACTTTGAGGCAAGAAGAAATGTTAATAAATGAACTATCCTTATTGGTTCGACCGGAATTTTGAACTGGAATTACGGATTGAAAGTTTTTGTAATCTAAAAAATCATTTCCTATCAGAGCAGATGGTACACCTCTTCCCATTTTTGATTCAAGTCGTTTGATTAAAGATATGATCCGATACTGGTTTTGCTTCATTCGTTGCAAGAGGGCGGTGCCGGATAATTCACTGTCACTCATTTTAAGCCCTTTCTTGCGACTGATAAGGTGACAGGGTGGTTTCAAGTCAGTTGATTTGGTGATGGGAAGATTTGGTTCGATAACTCAGTTGAATGTAGGAGAGGTGCGCGGTCTAAACGATAGGGGCACTTAATTCGAGATGATGCAATCGGAATGAAAATAACTTCCCACCACATGAGATTTCACATTCATGGTGAGCATGTCTGCCGGGTCCATTTTCGTTTCGAAAGACTTGGAAATTGTGAGCTATATCAAAAGTGACATGAAGACGGTTTGAGAAATCAATAGCTCAAGTTCTCACAGAGATATATTCGTTATTCTCTGAATTGCTCTAAGCACCTCTTTGACATTGAGACCTTATTGTTGAGGTCAGGTATTCTGAAAAGAACGTATATTCTGTGTTGGAAAGTAAGGGATGTATGGCATGCCATTTCGTCTTTTTCGATGCTCACCTAGTTATCAATGTCAAGGCCCTCCGGGTTGTCTTGTATCGGAAACCACGCTGCTTCTTCATGGCGACATTGCTCAGAGTATTCCAGTCCATTTGTTGGATGATCAATCCAATGCATCTGCGACTCCGATTCGCCAAGTCTGCGTTCACATCTGGACCAAGAAAGTTCGCAAGAAAGCTATACCGTCTTTAAAGATCAACATCATTCTATTTCTGACTCAAAAAAAAGTTTATATACAGTCAAACGAACAGTCTAGCTTGGGATCAGATGGAGCTGCATCATCTACGACGGCATACCTTGGTTTACCAGATTTCAGCGTTTCCCCCAATCAGGTATCGCAAACTCAAGTCACAAGGAGTGAAAAGCGATAGATGCAGACTCGTGCAGTGGTGATGGGCAAGAAGACGATGAATTAGTCGATCATAGAGATGTGTACGAAAAAATAATTGACTTTGCCAATTGTTATGGGTGGCATCGTGGATTCTTTCTTCGACACAGACCTACCATTACTGAAATGGATGATATTTTACGTCGTGACTTTAGGAATGATTTAAAATCACTGAAAAATGTACGAGCTAAAGCAGTGGTGTTGGCATCTCTATGTGTCAAAAAATACCCGGATTGCTCAGATGCACACAAACTGCTTCCGTTTAACGCTGAATTAGGTATTGTTACGCGATGTGACTATCGCGGCTTCGCAATGAAAATATGTCCTGTACACGAGCTATAATACATTGGTGTGTGGGAACGGCTCCGCGCCCTACTTCAATGTCCCTCAGACGGGCTACATATGGTTTCATATGTAAGAGATGGGTATTTGCGAGCCCAATCTTCGAAAGGGCGAGTACTGGGAGACCTATTTTCTGGAACAGGCTTTCATGAATATGTTGACCAACTGGATGACTTCAACGCAGACGTCAGTAATTCTTTCCATTGGAACAAAGTTCAAATTTTCCTTTTCATATCTACTGATGGGGCTCCTGCGTTTTGTCCACCAAAAGCTTCTGACAAGTTGTTTTGTTCATCGGAAATATTCCACCTGATAACCGTTATCAAGAACGCTACATTCTCCCTGTTGTCTGCATTCCAGGTAACCCTGGGGATATTGAATCTTTTTTGGAGCCCCTTTTTTATAGAGCTAGAAGTTTTGCGAGATGGCACCGAATGTAAGCTGTGGAACGGAGATAACGTCATCGTTAAAACCCATGTCATGCATGAGCTGGGTGATTTGCCGGCAAATAAGAAACTTTGTCGCATCAAAGGCGTTAATAGGTATTGCTCTTGCCTCTATTGTGAGATAAGAGGCGAACGGGGCTCATCGCTGGGAAAATTGTACCATCCAGATCATATAATTGTCCTCAAACGAACACGAAACGGGCGCGCCACTACCTCAGAGAGGAAACTTTGGAGGCCAGATCACTTGCCGTTGCGAGATAAGTCAAAGATAGGGACTACCTTTGAGGATTCCCAAGCTCTTAAATCTCCTGGTGACATGATTAAGTACGAGTAGCTCGCACAGGATATTGGGATATTGGGACAACCCGAAATTATCAAACGGTTTAGTTCTATTCGTCCGTACCTGAGCATGCCAAACGATCTCATGCACCTTCTTTTCGAGAATTTTGCGACACAGCTTGTTGGAATCTGGACTGGTGACGTTGAAACATAGAAGAAGCATGAGTACCTCTCTTCAGCTGCAGTTCTGCGCAGACTTTACGCTATTCTGGAAAGTGCAGCTTCAGGACTTGTTGACCCTTTCCGCAGACCAAGAGGGATATATATCGTCGCTTTTGGAAGGCAGATGAGTGGAGAACATTTGTGCTGACAGCAAGTTTGCCTGTGTTCCAATCCTATTTACCCAGAAAAGCTATCGATGGCTGGTGGAGAATTTTTCGTGTGTATTAGCTCGCAATGAGACCGATGATTGACGAAGAGAGCATTGAGTCGCTCGAAGAGAGCTTTCAGGCATTTTTTCATCACTACTCGACATTCTACTATCAGGGTAAGCCGAAACGCATTCACTTAATGATGTACGCAATCCATCTAATACTGCATATTATACTATTTCTATAATTTCGCGGCTCTCTCCTCTGTCTTCCGCAGTTTTCTGTCGAGCGCTATATTGGAGTCATGAAGGATGCAACGCACGCAAATTTCAAGTGTGTGGAAACTGTTGCTAATCGATGGGTATTTCAACAGGCTCTGTTCGTTTGTTTGTGACTGGCATCAATCTAGTACCGCTCCTACATGATGATGTAGAAGAAAAACGCGCTTATATCCGGGCAGAAGCAGGTAAAAGGGGAATGTACAACGGCTTTTATCTGAAAGGACCTTGTCAAGAAACGACCATACGTGTGCTAGACATTCATTTTGGCTTTTTGGTGTGATTAAGAGTAGAGAGATTCTATGAGGAGGATATGACTGTCTCACGGCGACAGGCATCGGATTTCGTTCGAAAGTTTGACAGTATGAAAGTCTGGTATCGTCTTCACGTTCAAAAGGCAGAGTCGTGGGTAGTCCAGAAGTATGCAAAAATTTTGGGCGCCCCTCAAAGGTAAGCGGCTTCCTGTGCCGTACAGTTTGAACGCATAAAAAACGGATTAAATGGGTTGGACATTTATTACGTTCGGGTGATCTGTTTCCTGGAACACTCCTTTCAGCACCCGGCTTCTGGAAAGTATGGGCATAGGATTCTAGTTCAGGCAGATTGGGCCTCCCTTGGACTTGCATTTGTTTTTATCACTGTAATATGTATGTGCAAACTGTGAAGTCGCTGCAATATTAATGTTGAATAGAGTGATTAACTTCTGCGTGTTGCAGGGCACGACGTATTACTGACGCCGCCCTTGTGGACCAAATAACGTAGCTTAGTTTCTGGTATAAGCGGGTCTTCATCCCCCGTAGAACATCTGCTGCGCGATGCGACAGCTGCTGCATATTTCTCTATGGCCTTGGATGATGTCTCAGAAGGTGATCCTAACGAGTCAAAAGCCAGCGGCACAAAATCCCATCCTAATCTTGATCTTCCTGGCAGGATGTCGCCAGAAATTGCAGCCACTTTCGTGGCTAGGTTCCTCCTCTTTCGCTTGTCCGCTGCTTTAGTAAGTCCCGTGAACTTAGTGTGGGACCCCAACAGGTAGTTTCTGGCAAAGGATCTAAGAATTTCAGGACTACATTTACGACGAACACTGTTGAGAGCGTTGCATGCATGGCAAGCAATGTGGCTGTCATAGATGCTCCCAAGCCTGGGGAAAAGGGTTGTCAAAATCGTTCGTGCTTTGTGGATGACAATCTATACTCGGACTCTGTGCTTTAGTCTGCTGTTAACTTTGAAGAACCTTAAGTTTGGAAGGGAATCTCTGGATGATGAAAATGATTGCGGAGACTTCATAAGGAGTCGACCATTCATGCTTTGTTGTCTCAAATGCCATCGAAACAGCAATACTACTGAAGCAGACGTTTTCATATCGCATTTACACTCAGGTGGAGTTCCTCCAACCATTCTGCCGCACGAATAGATTCCAACAGACCATACGCAGTTTATTACAGACGCCGTTCAAGCCTCCATTCATCATCAATCGAGTCTTGCGGGAGAAGCATATTTTCAAGTTTAAGCTCTTGATCGTGTTTCATCGTTCGGTGTGGAGTGTACACAGTTCGTCAAACATTGCATGCAGTATGCATCGCTCAAATGTCGGAATTTTATATCGTAGCCGGTGGTGAAGACAGAGTTCAAACGCCGGCCATAGAAAAGGGAGGCAAGGTCGGCGAAAGGTCAGTGATGGGAATGCGTCTTTCGTAGGGACGCGGGGAAGCAGACACATTGAAGAGAGCTGGGGATTGGAGTTTTGGCAGGCTACTGATTGGAATAGATTGCATCTGATCGGCGGGAGACTTTTGGGACATGTGTATCGCATCAGCGACTTGCAAGTAGCGTGAGAATTGCGTGGTTATACTTTCGCAGACATTGGCAGGGAGGGCGTTGAGCCGGTACTGGGTCAAGTGGGTGGGGATCGACAAGAGAAGAGGATGCATTGGTTCTTGTGTCGGTGTGTTGGCGACAGCGTTGCACTGTGGCTCTGTCGTGTCAAAAAAAGAATATGGAAATGAAACCTGGTGTACAACGCGATGCTGTTAGATATTGAAGGCTGTGGGGAACCATCAGTTAGGATATACTTGTCCCAACATGAATGGAACTAAGAGCCAACAAGCATAAAACACTTGGGGTCTGCACATGCCTCCTCCATAACGCACTGAATATCCGCACTACCAAGACAAAATCTCAAGGCAATGGTTGGTTGGCGGAAGATCTCAGATGGCACGTGGATGAAAATAGTTGGATAGCTAATATCTTATAATTGTTTCGAAATTCAACAACAAGCTACTGGGCATCCAAGGGCCAGACATGAAATTGCCAGTGGTTTTAGATGGTTGGTCAGTCCGCCCAACCACAGAAGGGCCACGGGTCTGCCACTGATTAACAATTGAACCAGCCTGTGGCAAACCAATGCTTTAACACCATTTCTGTTAGGGGATTGTTGGATGAAACAGCGGTTGGAACCGCAGAAGGAAGGTGGAGAGAAGAGCGAGAAGGTAGATGCCATCCAGGAAGAGAGTCAGGATAAGGAGCAAGTCGCAGCAATTCGCCAGAACTGTGTCGGAGAGGCTCTGCCGAAGCAGCGAGTGCTGGAACGTCCAGAGGCTACGCAAATCCCGACACTATTAAACCCTAAAGAAATCCCATCAAAAATCCGTGCTCCAGTTTCGATGCAGCCGCAAAATAAGAATAAGAAGGGGAATAGAAAGAAAGCCTCCAGTCGGAAAACGACGGGGCAACAAAACGAATTTAGAGGTACGTGGAGCACTATGATGCCATTTCAAGCTTGGCATAAGCTAATGCTGGGATTAATTTTGGCCATTTGCTCCGGGGTGACATGCGGGACGCCCAGAAGACACTCCGTCGTTTGGTAGGCAGTTCATCACGTGTTTCGCTAGCAGAAACTGGTAACTGCAGTTTTTCTCCTGCTGTTAACGGGACGAGTATGATTGAAGTAGAAATACTAGAAGAGGCTTCTAGGAAATTGCGCCTGGTGGATATACAGATGTACGGGAAACGGTACCACGCGTTGTTGGATACGGGAGCAATCCATAACGTGTTGCCTTTGAGGCTACTGAATGAGATTGGAATACGGTTGTCTGGTACTCCGCGCCTAATCACAGTCGGCGACAACAAGACTGCGATGGCACATGGAAACGTAAAAGGGGTGCCCGTGACAATAGGTTATTGCACGGTACTCTTGAAATTTGCGGTCCTGGTCCACTCACTGTTTGACATAATAATTGTCAATCCTTCTCTGGAGGCGCTTGGGGCGGTCATTGACATGCCGATGCAAATGGTGTCGTTCAGAATCGGTGTAGGCCCAAAGGCTATTCGGAGTGTACTTCTACTCGTTGTTGAGAATGCCCAGACACACGCAGATGATGGAGAGGTCACTTACAGCTCGTAGGAAGAGCTGGAACGCGTGGATAAAAAGGGAGAAGATAGGTCTAGTGACGATGGTGGGAATGAAACCGACAAAAAAGTTGGAACCCAGCATACGTGATATGCATTAGAGAAGCAGATGTGGCTGACATAGAAGTGAAAGACGAAGAGCCCAGGAAGGATGATAGACTGTCACCCGCGAGTAGCAAGAAGTTGGTAGAATGTACTGAGTATGATTGAGAGATTCCGATGTTGAAGGAATTGGACGACAAGCAAATCGCCTTGTTTGAGCTTAACGATTACACTCCAATTTGTAAACCCGTGAGAAGAACATCACCCATACATAACGCAGTGATCTAAGATGAGCTTGAGAATATGATGAGCGCTAAGATAATTAGCCCGTCCAATTCTATATTGGGCTTTGCTGTTGTTACCGACGATTAGAAGGACGGGAGGCATCGATTCTGTGTGGACTTTAGGCCCTTGAACAAAAGAATGAAGGCCGACGGCTGACCAATACCTAATATTGAGGATCTTATCGACGCTATAATAGGCGGACAGATTTCCACCAGTCTTGATTTGTTCACGGGATATTGGAATATTCTACTACATGATAAAGTCAAGGAGATGACGAAATTTCGCTGTCGATACCTTTCTTTTTGATTTTTTGTCATGCCCTTTGGGTCAAGAACGGTCCACCGTGTTTTCAGATATTGGCCAAAATCTTTTTTAGGACCTCCTGTTTGTCATTGTGTATATTGATGACATAGTAGTGCAGTAGGGGAATTGGGAGAGCACTCGACACACATATCTGTTGTCCTTGGCCGATTGCGGCGGGTTGGCTTCAAGCTAAAGCTGAAGAAATTCACCTTTGCCAAGTTAGAGATCGCAATGCTTGGGAATATCTTGAGTGGGAGTACAGTCCGAACGGATCCAGCAAAAGTCAGTGCAATATCAAATGCGTTGACGCCATTGAAAAAGCCGGAACTTCGATCATTCTTAGGAATGGCGTCGTACTATCGCCGATTTGTCCGATGTTTTGCGGACATTGCCTTCACTTTTCATGGGTTGAACAGTTCAAATGAGGATTTGAAATGGAAAAATTATGCATAAAGGGTCATTTCTTTGTTGAAAGATGTCATGGCGAAACCACAGATGTTGCTATTGCCAAACATACGCAAACCATTAACAGTTTATACAGATGCATCACGATACGCAGTGGGGGCAGTGTTGGTTCAGGACGAAGAAAATGGGAAGGAGCACCCAGCGCAATTTGCGAGCCGAACGTTGCAAATCGCTTAGAAGAGATACAGTACTTTCGAACAGGAGGCGTTGGCTGTAATCTTTGCCCTCAAGAAATTCAGACCGTAATTGTTGGGTCTCAGCTTTGTCTTATATTCTGATCATGAGGCATTGCGTTTGGCGTTCGCGAAAAAAATTTGCACCGACGCCAGCTGGGTGTTTAGATATTATGGCTGAATATGAGTTTGAGATCCGCCATAAGCCGGGACGCAAAATGCGACCGCAGATTACCTGTCACGGACAGGCACAGAAGCCTTGGAGGGGAGCAGGCATACTCTTAAGGATAAAGTCGAATAGTAATTAGTAAGTGACAAATTAAGGGCTGTCAGAGATGTGATGGAGAAGGGGGGCGGTACGAAGAAGAATCGGAAAAAATTCGGAGTTACCTGTCCACAATGAGTACCCCGAGCGTACAAAAGAAATGCAGACCCAAGGAGAAAGCATACTTAGTCTGCAAGGGCGTCCGCTTTCATCGGAAAGGAAAGAATGTGCTTGTCGTGCCTACTATAGAAAGTGGAGAGACGTTCTTGGATGCTTTTCATGATGTAGCGGGCATTAGGACCGAAGGGCAACGACACAATTTGTTCGAGAAAGGTTGTGTTGGAACAGTTTAGTGCGGGATGTCAATGACTTTTTGAAAACTTGTGATGAATGCCAAAAAGACTCGGAGGGATGAGAAGTATAATTCGATTCGTCGACAACCCATAAGCAGCCTTTTCGACACATTCTCGATGGATTTTGCTGGACAACTTCCACAAACAGAAAGCGGCAACAAATAAATTCTCGTTAGCGTTGAGCACTTGAGCGGCTGACCGATAGTGAGGCCAGCCAGGAGGGAAACTGCTGATGTCACAATTTAGTTGGTGCATGAATAGATACTGGAACAATTCTGAGACCCAAAGCACGTATTCACAGATAGCAGCCCTGCTTTCATTGCCAAGCGTTCCGAGGTTTCCGGCAAAAGAACAGCATTGAGGGGAAACAAGTAAGCGAATATGCACCACAGGCGAACGGAAGGGCAGAGCGCATGGTGGGAACCATGAAACATGCATTGGGAAAAGTTATCATGTCATCCGGAAAAAAATGGGATGAACTTATCTCCGCAGTTGTGCAAATGTATCGCGCGCGAAATGGGAAGTATAGACTTTCGCCATTCGAGGTAGTGTTCGGCTTGAAACAGCGACGGATCTTGAGCGATGTTCCGTTTGTGGACACGCTGGACCCGAGACCTCTCCACATGCAAGGGTGGTCGAGCTTGCTCATATTTGGGCTCAGAGAGCCGGGCGAGCGACCTGAGCGAGCAGCAATGGCCATCGTACTGGGCGAATATTCAATTTTAGCGACTTTGTATTACTGCGCAAGAAACAAAAGCCAACGGCATTGGAGTCTAGATGGTTGGGGTCTTATATAGCCGATGAGGCTAAGCACCCAATTTACAAGTTGAAAACAGCAGACGGCCGGACAACGAGGCGCCGCATATATGTAAGGAGGTTGAGTACTTATTTCATGATGGAGTCAGGTCCCTGCATACAGTAACGAGAAATATGTAAGTTGTGTGCGGGCGGCAGATGATAGTTATGTTCGAGGATGGGAAGCATAGTGAGGAGGGATTACAAAAAAGGGATAATGAAATCTGCCTGCATTTTGCAATTGCTGAGTGTGGAATGGTACTGCTTACCAAAAGGAGAGAAATCGGAAACTGGAGTGCACGGAGCTTTGTAAAGTGCAAGAAGAGCACGTTCGGCTAGTTGTTCGACGAATTAGTTTCCGTCAGCCAAAAGTTGAGTGCGTAGCCAAGACTGAGTGAGCAAAAACGGCTTCCCACGGGGTTGGAGGGTTGTGGATTAGAGCTTTGTGGTGTGTTCCGGGCTCAAGCGGGGTGCGCACCTTCATTCCATACTTTGGACTTCGAACTGTCTGCACTCGAGGCAGGAATGATTCACCGGAGCCAGCCACTAAAATTACGACACGTTGCAAAAGACAAGCCCCCTCCCCGAAAGGGGGAGCCTCCCTCCTGCCCACCCAACCACCCTGGATTGAGAGACAGGACATCCTCAGCGCTGCGCACAGCTCCCCACGGGAATTCCCGAATGGCTATTGAGGTGGCGGAGTTATGCTGATCCACTGAATTTATACCAGATTGTCTGAGCTGCAAGGTCGCGGGTTCTAGACTCGGTGACAGTTCGGAGTTATTTTCTGTTCACGTCGGGTTCTTAAAATTTCTGTATGTTTTTGCTGTGAGGGCACAGCAATGTCTCCTTAGGGGGTAATGAAGAGAGCTCGACGTGTCCACTTGTACAAATGGAGCTCACATTCGTGTTAATCTACTTGTAACGGGTTTTTGTTCAGTCATCCTATAAGATACCCTGAAAAGGGGTGAGGTGGAAGCAGGAAGGACGAAGGAAGTAGAAAAAGTTGTTCTTTTGTTTTGGTCTGGCCTTTTTTTTAAGGCGGACGGTAATTGCCGCTTTCATACAGTACAGTACATATTGTACATGATTACGCTACTGGTTAAGAGCACCAAACCTAGGGACAATCTTGTCAAGCTAGATTATATTTAATGTGGCATAAGCTATAATGTTGATTAAGATATTTGTGAGTTGCACCTCGTGGTTGAACTCGGAGGTTAAGGACAACCTGTTGGAGCGAGAGGCTCTTCTATTTTACTGCCAATTATTAATTTCCCAAGGTACCGAGAGGGGGAGAAAAGGGTAGGAGGTCCTCATCTTACATGGTAGCATCGCGAAGAGTTGCAACACCACTTTCCTGAAACCCACTCTTGCGGTCCTACACTTCCTGCAGTCAGTACCTCTTCGTCAAGAACAATTTCGACCGACAATGACCCGGTTACAAAGTTGCCAAACCTTGGAAGCACCAAGGATTATATACACTACCGCCGCCGTGTGCATGCCTACATTCGTCTTCATATTTTTGAGCTTTCATGTTTCTCCGGAGAACCTGTCGGTGCGTCCGTGGCTATTCGCAAAAAAATGGCTTAAGGCCATGATCAAGGCCAAGTCTGCTATTTTCGCAAGTAAAGGCTCAGGGAACCTTGCCCAAATTAGAGATATTATTGATGATGATGAACGTTCCGACATACAGGGACATAGCCCCCCTTTATTGTGCATATGAATATGCGAGCACGCAGGATCCCAATAATATATCGGCTAACAGGGCACTTGGGTGCTACAGAGACGTCCCTGGTTTTTCCAAACTGGCCACAGGTGAAGTTGATATTAACTTCATCTACAGTATCGCGGGATTACTCTCGCTTAGTCACTCCAAAATCACGAAGAGCAGCCAACATAACTCAAACAGCCGGGAAAGCCGAGTTCTCCGTAATCTGCTTCTGTCGGTCAAATATCATCTGCACCCGACCTTCGCAACCACGTCTCCTCATATATTGTGATGACAGCTGGACAGAAACATGATAAACACCTCAAAATCACACTGCCTGATAGAAGAACGTACTATACCACTTTCTCGGCAGCCATGCCGCACCTCAACATACGAAGCACAGATGATAGATTTTGGTCCGTCAAGCCCCCAATACGCCGAGCGCGTCGGGTTTTTGTTTTAAGTAGGGATCAAATTCAACAATATGACGTCGTACCCTTTCATAAGTTGCCTCTATAACTGAGAAAAGCCTCTCAAACTTCTTTTATAACATGATGAGTGGATATGGGGAGTCCCGTTGGAAATAGGCAAGATTGACTTGCTTCGCTTCCACCGCGCGCCTTATATACCTATTTGGGCGATGAAAAGGCCTTGATCAACCCCGGCTTTTGGCATCAGCGTGGCTATCCCCTTCCCCCAATGCATTCTCATCTTTAGTTTACATCGCAACAAGGGAGATATCTGCACCAATTATTCTATCCTCCTCCTCGCTCTCAGACGACATTGTGCTGCAGCTTCAGTCAGTAAATCTCGTGGACACTTTGTATTGTATGGGCGCTGAAGATGAAAGAGAACCGAGCGGTACAGTCCAATCGCATGGTATTTGACGAGTTTGTGGTCACTGCGAAAGGGAGGCACGAATGGTTAAAGAGAAGAAATGCGGGGCCTTCGGCGTTGGATCAAGAAGGGGGTATCACCATTTCGAGTCGACAGTTGGTACACGGGAACGGTTCGTTAAGAATGTACATATCAAAACGCAAACCTTATTTCTACATTTTATGCTCCCTAATCGATTTTCAGTACTTGTCAATCTATTTTAAGTTTTGAGCTGACGTAGTGGGATTACCCTAAGGCGCGACTTTCAAACAGAGGTAAATTAGAGCTTCTTGAGCAACAAAACGTGAAATAGCCCCCAAAACAACCCCCTTTTTTTAAATGGAAGTGTAAAGCACAACTTTACTTGTACAAAGAGGCGCACAGAAGTTGTGGCTCACAGAATGCGGCGAAAAAACTGAGACTCTCAACCACAAGTTCGAGTCAGCACCGTCCACTTAACTGTATGAGAAAGCACTACGTGTCAGATGTGGCGCCAGCATCCATCCCCACTAGCAGAAACCGCGCCCTCGCGGTTTGCACAAGTCGGCATTCTTTGTCGAAATATGTTCCTTACCATTTATCCAACTCACGCATTGCAAAATCAAATCCACAACCTATCACTGAATACTTTAAAACGCCTTACCACTGAACTTTGCTAAATTGCGTACCGGAAGTCCCGAATTATCTCAATTCGAACCCTTTGCTACTCCTTACCGGCCATGAAGCGACTATTCCCACCCAACGCTTGAAAGTTTTCGTGTATCGTCACTTTATTGGAATTTTGCATCTGGCCCTCTCTCATGTTGTAGCAGCGTAGGAGCCGGGTGTGCACACGACGTCTCGTTGTCCGTTCACTAGCCGTCCTCAACCTCTACGTCGGATTCTTGGCTTCAACGATCACATACGAGCCTAACCACTTGGGAATGGGTGCTTCGGCATTTTTTGTCTTCCGGAAGAGTACAAAGCTACCTAAACTACTTTCTCCCGCTGCTCTTTGCGCCCACATAAGGGGTATTTAGACTAGCCTTATGACTTTTTGGTTCGGGTCCCTATCCACAGAGTATATGAAAGGAAACTCACTCAGGGTCCAACCAAGTGGCATCCCAAAAGCCAATTGGAAAGTGGACACGCCATCCTTCCCCTTGCGTACCCGATACATCTGCACCACTGCAGGGATAAGATCGCCCCAGTCTTTGTTGCATGAAGATACTATCTTGCTTAATGCTCTCTTCGTTGTTCCCAAAATGCGCTCAGCCCTACCGTTAGCATGAGGCTAATACTCACTTAGTGGCGTCCACCCCATTCCGTTGGTCCTTAGAAACCGGTGAAAGGCTGTCGTGATGAAATCGGGACCGTTGTCCGTCAATTCTTGCTGACGGACACCAAAATGCTGAAGCACTTCCTCTTTGACAAAATCAGTCGCGACGTATGCAGTATTAGCTGATCGGCTTGACTATCGGCCATACCTTCAGAAGTTTCATTCCTACCAGGATGTAATTGTTACCCTTCTCTGTCTCCGGTAAAGATCCCACAAAGTGCAATGAGAACGTTGAAAACAGACCACTCATAGACTAGTGCAGCTGCGACTGGTATTTCTTCTCAGGTGCCGCCTTCCGGCACTAATTACATGACTTGCAGAATTTTTGGACGTCTCTGACTACCCCAGGACACCTAAAACTTTCTAAAATGAACTGCCGAGTCGCCTTTGAGTCCCAATGTACAGCCATGTCTTGAAACGCTTGCAATAAGTTCCGCATTTCCCCAATCGGTGGTATCACGCGTATTAATTTTGCCACAAGATGGAACATAACCACCTGAGACACAAAATAGGCCTTATTCTGACATTGTTACTTCTTGAAAATGCCTTTTGTGCTTATGGAAGTCAGATGCCGTCAGGCTTGCTCCAGGCCCTCATCAAACGTACCCCCGTTCTCCGTGACGCCAATTACCGCCACCTCTTCGTCTTTTGACAATATTTATCCACCTCATCCTTTAATATGAGGCTTGAATCCTTCCGAACAGATCCATTCCTGGAAAGGTAATCCATGATTGCATTTTTAGTTCCTGGCTTGTGGCGTATCTCGAACTCATATTCCGCCATTATATCAAACCACCGAGCTAACTGACAGTGGATGCCTTCTTCTAAAATGCTGAGCGCAGGTCTTGATGGTCTGAGAACAGAACGAAGAGGACACCCAACAAGTACCGTACGGCCTGAACTTTTTCAATGCAAAAATTACCGCAAGAGGCTACTGTTCAAAAGTTCTGTACAATCTCTCTGCGATTTGCAACGTAATTTTGACATACTGTTTCGAGTTTTCTTTGCCTTCCTCGTCGTTTTGCGTCAGCAACGCGCCAACTGTGGTCTTGGATGCGCCTGTGTACACCACGAAAGTTGCTTTCCCATGTCAGGCAGTGACAGCATAGGGTTCCGTCATTGCTTTCTGCAAGGATGAAAATGCCTCCTCAGCTTCCATTTTCTATGTAGAATCTGTCTTTGGAATTTTTCAACTCATGCAATGAGACCGCGATGTGCGTGAAACCTCGTGCAAACCGTCTATAGTACAAAAATATACCAAGGAACGACCGGAGCTCTGTCTTCGTGTTTGGCTGTTCGGCGCCGTATATAGCTCTCAACTTCAGTGGGTCCGGCCGTATCGTCATCCCGCTCACGATGTGACCTACCATCGCATTCTCTCTATGTCCAAAATAGCATTTATTCAACTTGATATTTAACCCTAAATTACGAAGGCGCATTAGCACGACTCCTGCGTGAGTTAAGTGCTACTCCCGCGTGCTATAATTTATCACGATATCGTCTATATAGACGATCACGAGGGGAACGTCCTCGAAAAGGATCACGCTTACCTGTTGAAAACAGGATGGTCCATTCTTTACCACGAATAGCAGTACTTGAAAGCAGAATGAGCCAGATTTGCATCTGAACGTCGTCATCGCATCGAGTTTTTCGTCTAGTTGGATGTTCCAGTACGCATTGAAGAGGTACAAGCTTGTGAACAACCGACCGCCCAACATGGCGTCCATTTACTCCACAATATTGGGTATCGGCCTCCAATCTGCTGTCACCATTTTGCCCAGCGGTTGGAAGTCGCTGCAGAATCCTGGAGAATCGTCATCATTATTAGCAATGAATACGAAGCCAAAAGGGTAGTTGGAAGTCCTGATAATGCTGGCATCGAACATTTTCTCCACCTCTTGCTTTATCAATGGCTGACAGATGTGAATCTAATCGTCCAGCTCAAAGGTATGATGTAGTAAACACTCAATGCAATTACCTTCTCACCTCGCCGCAACATAGTGGTCAACATCTTCTTCATTTTTGGAGGTATGTGGTTGATTGCAGACAAAAAAGCGGAATGATATTCATTCAACTTTCCCAGCTATTTGACGTCGCGAAGCTTCCGGGGGACAATTACCATCTCGGCCACCATCTCTGTTTCCTTTTTAGACGACCGTTCGTTGTTGATGAGAGCCACCTCCACATCTTCGACCTCACCGATGCAAATAACATATACACCGTCATCAACTTCCTCCGCTCTTGGTTCCTCTACCTCGGCCCTCATCTCTTGGTCACTCGATTTTTTTCCGCCCAACCGTTAAAATACTCCTCGGAGGTCGAGGTGAACCCTTTACGCTACTTTTACCAGCAATTACAACTTGAAAGAAGTACTTTGCCGAAGTATGCACACTTTAGAATCTCTCTACGGACGGAATTGCCGTAAATTTGGTGTGGTTGCCCAATATCTTCGCGCGGTGAAGGTTTACTGCCCTTCTTTTATCATCAAGTGGAGGTCAAAATGCTGAGAAGTGAGCGGTCAAATATTTTTCCTTCCTATGTTCCTTCATCGGCCACAAACTTCCCTTGAGAACCCGTTCGTCCCCTATTGAGAATGAAATGAGTGAGGGCGAACAGTGCATACCAAATCTTTCTTTGGCCCCCTGAAACTACAACAAGCATCTTTTCAACTCTTGATATGTCTTGGGAGCATTCAGTACCACGAAATTATGCACTAAAAGGTCACTGACGGCAGCCGTCGAGAGAAGGAAAACCTTTTGTTTACTAAAGATCCTGGCCTTCTCGTATGCTACGTAGTCCTGCTCCAAAAACGATACTGAGTCTTCCTTTGGATCAATGGCTATAGATAGAGCTTCTTCTACTTCCTTCTTGAGCTCTTTTTTTGCTCCCAGCACCTCCAAAAGAGCCTGAAAAATATAAGTATAATCTTTTCCTTCTTCGTCTAGCCCAGCTCTCAAAGTTAACTTCCTTTCCAATAAATCGAACGCTCTTTCAAGATGTTACGTAATCAGCAAACGGGCTTTCTACTCGCTAGTGCCATAAAACTTTGCGATTTCGTCGAAATATAACGGAAAGTAATTGATATCTGCCCCAACCGACCCATCAAATGTAACCTTATCGCTCGTCCTGGATCAATACCATCGACTGAAACGCCAAATGAGAGCATCAAAGATGAGGCGAGACTTTCAAACAGAAGTCAACTAGACCTTTTTGACTAACAAAACATAAACGTACCCCCAAAACAAAATCATCGCCCGTTTTTCATGGAAGTGTGAAGCAAAACTTTACTTATAAAAAGAGACACACAGACTTTTGGGCTCACAGAATGCGCCGAAACAACTGAGACTCTCAACCACAAGTTCGAGTCAGCACCGTCCACTCAACTGTATGAAAAAGCACTACGTATCGGATGCGGCGCCGACACTGGTCCTTTGGAGTCGTACTTGATGAATAATGTAGATATAGACTTGAACAACGTCCCAATACCAGTTTTTTGAATCGCAAAGATACCCACCCGGAGCATTGTAATTTTAAAACCTTGCTCTTTATGAATCAAACAACCTATCTCTGCCGAATCGAATACCATCGCGTGTTACGTCTCCGAGGAAGACAGGGCCTCACAATAATCCAATTTAGAACTTCGTTGTTGACTCTAAGAAACCTTATCTTTTCATATCTTAGCGTTCTCAAAACTTGTGCTGCTTCATCTACGTTCGATAAAACTATAAGCTGTGATAGGTAGGTATGAAGTCCGCAGAGGTGTCCACTCTTGATTTCCCGTGGGATGGAAAGAGCCAAAAGAGGTGTTCAACTCATTTCCTTAAATAGCCTTGCGAGCCATAGTAGCTACTTGTCTTAATAGGGAACTAGGTCTGAGCTCCAACCGGCTTAATCGCGCTCTACGAAGCGCAGATTCATAAATCCTGAATCATGAAACTGGGCCTCTTAGTAGACGAGTCCGATGACAGAGGGGCATTCATGAGAAGACAGAGATACGCTGCAGTTTTTCAACTTGACATGAGATTCGTAGGACGGATGCCTTAGCTACCAGAGGCTCGTAGTTAAAATTAAATGGAGATCTGAAACGAGTTTGCATCTAGGTGGTCAAATATCTGCTGCTTTTGCACTGCAATTTCATTTTTTTATGTACACCCGCCGCAATTTTCGAACCAGAACAGCTGCATGTGTCATTCCTAACGTGGTAAAGAAAAAGTTTCAATGGTTTTGTGGTACTTTATGTAGAAAACGGATGCGTAGGTGAATTGATAATGGAGAAAAACGCAGCATAGAAGAGGGAAGATGGGAATTGTTGGGGTTCTCCGAGGAAGGTAGACAATAGAGAAGTATATGGAGCAAACTGGTTGCCTACAAAGCAATGGTTTAATTGGGAGAGATGTTTGGTAGTTTGTGCACATCTATCAACCCTCTCACCACTTCTTTCTCCCAAAAAGGCGCCTCATACCCCTCACATTCAAAATGAACAACTCATATTTAAAATTCGCCCCATACAGTCCAGCCGCACCTCACTAACCCAAATCAGTGGTATCTAGGGTTCCATCTACCTCGCACTCGCTCAAGATGCTCCTTTGAAGCTCATTCTGTATTTGAGTATCTTGAAATCGATAATATTACGTTGAAGATAATTAAAAGCTCGGGTCTTGTCCGGTTAAGACTGCTGGCTGGGAAGTAAGTAGGTTGTTCCCTTACTCGAAAATTCTTTGAGATTCTCGTAAATCCTTGAGCTCTTTTCTTATTTTTTTTTTTTTTTTTTTCTCTAGATGTTCAAAGCGTTCCAAAGCGCCGGGAATATGCTCGAGCTCACTAAACATACTAATGATAATACTTGTGCGTTTTTTGTTACTTAAAGGTATGCCTTTCTGTGCCATTATCCGATTAGCTTCTTCACGCACCTTATCGTCATTTCTGTAAGCATTATTTATCGTAAGTAGGGCTGTAGGATATGCTATTTCTCTCTTCGCGTAAATTTCAAGGTATAAAACAAATTTTTGAATAGAATTCTGGGTGGGGACCTTCGCTCTTCTGTGCAACCATCGGTCGCAACCTGGACCTCTATAACCCATGATCTCAAATAAAAAGCCACCAAAATTTCTAGAGTGCTTAACGAACCATAAAGATTTCTGGAAGGCTCTTCCAAACGCCCTACTGCTCCTTCGCAAGCCGTCCTAATGATATAGGGAAATGAGGACACTTAATATGCGGCAGTTGGGATCCAGTCACTTTCTTCCTGTGGTCCCCCTTGGCTAATGCGTTGAGCAAGTTCCCACAAGGATAACGAGTCTTCCTACCATCTCGACCAACAGAAAAATGGCGTACCGGCTTCCTGAAAATCCAGCTTTCTTGGACAAATTTTCTTGCTGCAAGTCCTTACTTGGTCGGATTACAAGAACTTGCAGATTCAAAACGATTTCGCAATTCGGAGGCCAGGCTTGCTGTACGATCATGCTGCCGTTTACTTCTACTTCGGGAAAAGCCCACGACCACCCAAGTGAAAAACAATTGAATCCAACGTGCACTACAGTACGGTGTCAGACCACATGTGTTCCACCCCGTGAGTATGAAAAGTTTTCGGTCACATAAAAAGGAAAAGATTCTAAACTCAGACTGGCCAATGGCTTGGAGGCTTGCTCATGGACTAAAGAATTTCTCTGCGACAAAAATTCAGATCCCATAGCCGCGGGAATATCAATATATCTTTCCTCGTAAGGACGCTCCGCCTAAATCTCTTTCCCTGGAGGACTTCTAGAAATGCGTACCGTTCCAGTTCCAAGTCCATCCGGAACTGCCTCACCAATTAAGACTTTTAGCTTCACTAGGAGAGTTTTTTCCATCCTTGGAACATCATCCAACAAAATTCGACAGCGATGATTTCTACATTGCTTTTTCCACTGGTACATGTATTTAATATGACATGCATATTTGCAACTCCGAATGGATTCCAGCCATTCCAAACATCTCAATAAAGACAAACCCCTTTTCCCCTCCACCAAAATGAATTTTTCGTTTGACAATTACAAATTCCTTGATTGGTTCAATTTAATGGCCCAGTGACTCGACTACAGCCGCAAAATCTACACTGGAAAACGGATTCAAGGCAAAACCGGGAACAGCGCCGGAATTTCGCTTAATGAAATCAAACTGCGACAGGAGATCATCACAGCCAATGACGAGTGAGCGTTTTAGGTGAGATTGAACTGGCCAAATAAAATATCAGATATCCACTTCCCGTGATTATTCTAAAAAAATACCACAAGTACCACATCTGCAAACAGCTGATTAACCAAGTACTGTGGTAGAGCCACGGCAATCGGCCAAAGTTTGCCTTCTGATGCATTATCTGAAACAATGATCTTGACAAACTCACCACGGCATGTCAACAACATGTTTAAGAGTAATTAATCAATGATGAAGGAATCATTCTTAGCCACTTTGGTCATGTTATATTTATGATAAGTTAGGGCGTGGTTGGAAAGTGAGCACCAAGAAGGGACCTTCTTGTCGAAAAAACGAAGTTCTCGATACCCATTCTCAAAAACACGGAATTGTTCGCTCATTCTCTCAAAAAAATCCCGAAATGCACGATCACGATCGTTATGAGTCATCATGTCGCTAACTGCTCCTTTTCTAGAAACTTCCTCAGTCCGAACTTATTGCGGAGCCTGTTAAGCTCTATTTTAAAGTAAATTATTTTCCTCAGGGTTGAAAATTACATCTGTAAGAAGGTATGGTTAATCCTTTATTTGATGAATTAGACTCGTAATGGTCCTACAATATGGCGTACTACAAAGCTTTGAAGTTTGAACAAGCATTGTGATCTGACTAATTGAACGCTATTCGCATATTTCTCTCTTTCAAGTATTTGGAAATAATCCGCTGCAGTGTGCTTGCAGAAATACTGGATTTAACTCCATCCTCCAGTTCAATTCTACTTTGCAAGAGGTTGCACGGCTTCTTTTAAGTATTCATCTTTGAATATTATACCCTGCACACGTTTAGCCCTCTCTACCCTAAAGGATCCACATGAAGCGCTATGTCCAGACGCAATTCAATCTGTTCTCAAATGTTGGGACAAAGCTTCTTTATTGGATGGGAAGCGTATTTATAGTGAAGAAATCCGTCTTCTATGAGAGTGCGGTCTTTTAACGATGGACATTGACAAATTGCGGTCAAAGTTCTTCTCACATAGTCAAAGAACCCCACAGAGACGGTATACAGTGCTGAAAGAGCCCAAATGCAGTGACTTAAAGGAAAATTCAAAAAGGGATAGAACATAATATTCGACAGGTACCCGAAGAAGGTTAACTTACAGTACGGTTTTTGAGAAGTCGCTGTACTCAGACTCCAGGCGGGAAAGAGGGACTCCTGAAAAACAAGATTCATTGCAACCGCAGCCAAATGCGACCAAATGCTCTAGTTCTGGATATCAATCCCTCACTTAGATCCTCCCATGCTGCCGTTTTCGTTGGCGTTAAATGTAAACCAAAAATTCGAGCTTCTGCACCGCACGAAGAAAACAACTTTTTTGTTTCTTTCGTGCGTGTAAGAAGTTGCGACTAGCACCCACGAATGCACAAATAACAGAAGTACATAAATTTTTTTGAACAATGCATATCACTGGGCGAGTGTAACGCAGGGTAAAGGAAGGGGAGAACCACAGCAAAAAATCAGTCAATGTTGATAGAGCCTCCTGTCTTGATGTTCCTTGAAAACGCCCTAAGTCATCCTCCCTTTGTTCACATGAAATGTCAACAAATGTCATATGAGATCTACTCACACGGTAACGCCTCACAGTCACATACTTGGTCAAAAATTTGACAGCAGAGTGGACACAATTCACAATTTTATGAATTCGCAAAATATCTCCTAGGAGTAAAACAGAAGAGGGATCTGTAGCGATTTCAGTGAAACAAAAACTACCAACAGAAGTTCCATACATCGCTTTGAAAATCATTCTTGTTCTTTAGATATGCGAAATCGGCCACCCTTTCAATATCTAGGAGCCGCCTCGTTTCATCTGGGGAGATACGTTTCCCCCAAACTTTGGATCGTGCAGAATGTTCAAGGTGAAATATCAAGGGCCCTAAGCACTCGATTTGAATCATTTTACGCTGCAAATTCATTGTGTTTATTTTCGCTTGGTCACAAATTTCTGTCCAAAGTAAAGGCTTCTGTCTGCAAAATTCATTTGATCACCAAATTTATGATAGTACTCTTCCGCATTTACTTAACTTCTCTCGTGGACAAACAGTGAGAGGAACTTTTGGACCCACGGCGAAGGATTTTGAAAGACAGAGGTGGTCTTCCTTGTTTATTTAGTTCGATGAACAGTAGAGATCCTGGACAGCCTTTACTTGATAAGGATGCAAATTTTTTCACCCACCGAAGCCTGGCGAAGTCGTAAGATCAACTTCACCAGAATTATCAGGAATCAAGGTTACTTCAGAGTCATCACTTTGAGATTTTTGAGTGGACAGTATTTAGAGAGAATGCGCCGGGTTTTCTATAATTACTGAAAACGGTACTACATTTTCCGATTTTTTTCAAAAAATCATTATAAGTATTATTAAAACTACTGCACTGTTTAAAGTAGTCCAGGGCATGGGGCACGGGGCAGGCGAAGGTGGCGAAATCGGAGACGGCAGTAGTTTAGGCGGAAATGAGGGAGACGGGATAGATCTGCGCTGTCGTATTATGTAACTGTTTATGTAAAAATATAAAAATATATTTACATAAGGACCAGTGAAGTATCGATTAGAGCGTCTTAAATGAATACGCGGCGCTGTATTTTCGCTTTTTTTTCTTCTCTTGAAGCCACAAGGAAGTTTATAAAGTAGCGAAAACACACAAAACATACCTTTCTATATACACTGCGTGCCATTCTCACTGCTCACTTCTCAGGTATGTCTTCAGAAAATTTCATAAAACTGCATCTATCTCAACTGAGCAAGGCTTTGGCGCTGGTGCAGCGAGAAAAAAATAATCGAGGCCATCTTCAGGAGAGAAATCGAAAAACAAGGCTTCGATGTCAACTCGGAATTAGTTGACCTCTGCAGTGTTTTCGATTACTTGCTTCCTCTTCTACTATGTATCAAATGAATAACTGATCCCTTCGATTAGTAATAACATCTTTTAGAATCGATCGATTTTCTCATTTCGCAAGTTCTCCATGAAATGGCGAGACCCAATTGGATCCATCGATTTTCTTACTTCGAAAGTTCTACGCGAACTTGCGCGACCCAGTTGGGGCATCGATGAGGTCAATATACCCTAGAAAGGAGCTCGCTCTTGGGGCTTTAACGACTTTTTTGCATTACTGGCATTATTTGCCTGACAACACAGCGACAGAATCTGTCCATCGTAGAAAAAATACAGGACACAAAATAGCGACAGTACCTTAGGTAGCAAAATTTCAATCATTAACTATCTGGAGAACCGGCTGAAGGCATTTTGCGCATCCGCCGAGGATAGCGTGTACTTCTCAATGTATCATTTGTTGTAGACCTGTACGTTAACATCGTGTGCAATGGAATCGGCTCCACATGGTATTACGTTATCCACTTGCAGGGGTGCAAGGCATTCCCTCATGTATTATAGAGCCTGGGGTAGGGGTAAACTTAACATTAGTCACTGCAATTCTGTCCTAATTGCTATAGGGCGGATCGTATCTGACTGAGCGTGGAAGAGCATCAGCGTCACAATGGGTTATCTGTTGTGCAAAAATTGGCCTCTGGACGTTTCTCAATTCTCTTTAAATCATTTGCATTGAAAATTCAAATTTCGCTGAAAATGACACGTTTCAAAAAATATTCGCAGAAATTACTCATTTAACTCCGTGAATACCTTTCCCCCTAACTTATTAATCTCTGAAATTGATTTACTTTCATTTTTTTTGAAACAAGATGAATTCATCACTGTAAATTTGCAGCGGTTGGATCCTAGTACTTTATAGATAATTCTCTTTCTGGTTTCCGATATTAAGTCCCAAATATTAACAAAAACCCGCGGGATCAACCGTGTCTCCTAGCTTCAGCTCTCCCTTTGTCGACAAAAAAAATTACGCCATCTGTTTCTCTACGCTTAACCTTCTTCGGCTAGCCTATCATATTTATCGCTTCAATATTTGTCTCCTTGTGTTGAACTCCGTTTCAAGTCATTCAAAAACTCATCTTCGACATAAATTTCCAAAGAAATGCTATCTGGGTCTTTCTTTACGGTCGATTCATCCAGTGTTTTCAAATTTCAGTTTGAGAGGATGGATACCCGCGAAAGCTCTTCAGTACTTCTAAACTTATTTTACCGAAACCACGTTAAGAAGATGAGCCCAAATCACAGGGAGCACTACTTTGGTCTTGAAATTGGTAAAAAGACGAAACCTACAGTGCAACTGCTCCGGGCAATGGTTCAGGTTGCACACCCAGATCCCCTACAATCTCGGCTTGGAAATTATGAGCAATGAGATAGCCGGGTTAAGTGACGACTACCATGCTTCCAAAATTTCGCACCGCAATACATTGTTGTCTTCTCAGTAGTAACTCTACATACATAAGCCGCTTCATGCATATTTTCAAGGTTAGTTCTTATCTCGTTCATCATCTGCCACGATATTAGTTCATGGCGTACACTGTAGGTGAATTTGCTCCTCAAATCCGGCACTATCGTTGAACTGATAGAGAGATAGTGCGTGAAGTTTCGGGCTCAAACGCGACAAACTGACAGTCCGAGGAGGGCAGAATAAGAGAATTTAAAAGCTTGGCCCCCATTCCCCCCTCCTGCTTCTAACAATCTCTTTGATTCATAGGATTATACCGCTATCTTCACAGATTCATTTCGAATCTCGGAGCCCTCTCTATCTACTCCTCGGCTAGACAAGGCCATAAAGCTCCTTCTACATTCACCTACATCTGTACGTATCGACCTGGCTCTATTAGCCATAAAGATCCCCGCTGCCTCCCAGTATACTGATCTGGGCACGTCGAAGGATTGAAAAAGGGAACTGCGAAACTTTTCCGTACACGTCTATGATTCCTGCGTTTCCCAGAGCCCTGCCTCTGGAGGATGGTGGAACCTGCCGCCAGTCACAGAAATTTGGCGTTTTCCCATTGCTTTGACGTAGTCTTCTTTCCAAGATATCTCCAACGCTTCGCTCTCTTCTAGTCCCTCCATTGGATGCAACACTCCTACTTCAGGCACTTTTCCCGAAACGACACGTACCCTACACTTCCCCGTTTTCTCTACGCCCCACCTTCTTGGCATAAACCAACTCCTACCTCTTCAATTATATTCCCTAACCAGGGTCCTCTCACCCTCCATTCACCGCTTTTCCTCAAAAAACCCTTGTAATCTCTAGCTCTACATCAACAGCACGACACCACCGCTGTGTCCTGGATCGCACCAGTGGCCCCTTAACTTCCCAGTTCATAGCTCATTGACGGATTCTCGGTAAGAAATTCAAAAAATCGTGAACCCATCTTCAGTTCTCCAGACCGTGACGGCGTTAAGAACTACAAAATCAATCTGCTCAACTACCTTGCTCACCAGGTGTTCATGTGGTCGACCTCTCCAGTGCTGAATTAGGTAAGTACAATGGATAACGTCATCGCCCTTGTAGCAACGTTTGCAGCTAATTCAGTGATATGTACAAAAAACTGCCTTCAGCTGCCTTCTACTTAGGGTATTCTTGCTTTATAGCAACGAAGTTTTGCATAGAATCAACTCTAGTCCATACGTAAAGTATGCATCTAATATTACGATAAAGTAACCAGATAAAATTACCACCTGGACGTTAATATAGCACGTATATTTCAATTACAGCAATGTAATGTAGACAATAATATTGACTAGCTAGTTAGCGTTAATTAAGTTTTTGGTTTTCATCTATTTTTAGAATTTGACCCGAAAAGATAAGTGAACTCAATTTTACCGCTGGCTTGGAACCAATCTTGGATCCAGTTTAAAACAGGTAAAATCTTGATTGGGTCCACATTTACTAAATATACGGTACTAAGATTTAAGGTACAAAAGGGTGGAACAAAGAAATATCAGCCAATCAAGTGTTAGCGAAAAGTGAAACTTGAAGTGCATCGACCGTTAATGACATGCCACCGCCTTCACCAACCACATTTCCGCTTTATATATTATTACTCCATTAATGTGACTACCCATAATTTTAAATCCATAATTCCGTTATCGTGGGGCAACTTACAAGAAAAAGAGGGCTACTTTGCATGGATTTCAGGACTGGTTATTTCCTGTATTCTCAATTCTGCTGCTCTGACAGTACAGCTTGAGAAGAAAACAAGTACGGTAATTCCGGGACAGATCGTTCCTTGCATTATCCCCTTGCATAAATTACTTCTCAAGGCATGCGTACAAAGTAGCAGCGTAGAGGCTATGACCAAGAACAGTTCTACGATAAAAGCCTTCCCCAACGACGATCGCAACCACCGCTAGGGTTAACAAGTTAAGGGGACAATGAGGGAAGCTTCGCTTCAGTTACATCCAGAAGAAAAACGATGATTCATTCTTTAATGTAAATAGGGAAATTCCGGAGTTTGAGTGTCAGGCAGGAGCCGAGGTTACCTTTCATAAATTACGGCGGGGGTAGGAGGACTGCACCGCTGTTATATACAAGAAAGCCCCTCCGAAGGCACTAAGTGCTTGTTGGACGGCAAATGAGAGGACATCAGGCTGTTGTCATGATGCTGTAAAGTGGATATTTTCAAATTGGTGGCTCACCATCGCCCGTACTGTATGTACACAACAGAGCCACTATATTCCATCCTACTACAGTACGAGCGATGGTAAGGGAGAAAATAGGTGTTGATGGTACTGTAGAGGCTCATTTTCAACCGAAATACTAGTTCTCAGTAGTATTTAGCATTATTTTAATTTTTTGCATAGTCTATAGAAACGGCGGTTGGGGTCTTTCGAACCTCGACTCCTCCCCCGGTTAGAAAACAGCCATAGAAAAAAGGCCTATTTCCCATTTAGTGTTCCTCCTTGGGCGGCGTCGCTCGAGTGAATGCAAGGGCGTCGTCTGGCGATTCCTGACATTTCAGTTCGCCAAAATTCCTCGCTACAGACAGCGGAACATTTCTGCTTTTCAGATAAGTAAGGAAAGGTCGGTGAAATTTCGCCCTAGCAGCATAAAAGAGGTGGGTAAGTAAAAAGGATGGAGATTAAAGCGGAGGAAAGAGGTAAAGAGAAGAACGTGTTAGAGATGATAATTGATGGTAAAAGGAAGGTACTCTGGCCCCATCCGTCGTCCTTTCCCACCGCGAAGCCGCCGCTCGCTGACCCCACACGTCCGACCCCAAAACTTCGCCCTGTGTGGAGCGTCCTCACGGGTATAGAGCGAATCCTCTGAAGATTTCGACTCTCTGATTGACTCCACCATTCAACAGAGCAGGGAAGGCACCACAGGAGTCATCAAGAAAAACGGGTAAGCGATAGAGTCGATCAAGTCCTGTCGGAAAGAGTACCAATAATGCAAGCACATCGATGACGAGGCTGAGGAGGCCAGCGAAGAGGATAAATCTGAGAAATGAGAGTAAATGGATGTTAAAGCAGCTGGATTTAGGGACAAGGTGATTTGAAAACCAGAGTAGGCCTCTTGTGGGAAGAGTCGTCGACAAGAGTGAAGAAACTACGAAAGAAACCAACGGCTATCAGACGTCCCCGAACCATCGGGGCCTAGTTTCCACGGATGCCCAGAAAGGTATCTAAGACGGACTTATTCCTGCTCGGAGCATCCCCTGTTCGAAGAGAGCAGGTGGAGATCTCCAGGAGGCTAGGCGAAGAAAAAATCCCATTGGCGAGGCAAAGCAGGTCCCACAATACAGCACTAATGGCAGGACCGTCTCGACCCGCCAACGAACCCGACGTAGGGCATATCTGTGTGAATACGCTAAAAGTGAGCCAGGATAAGCATAGAACGAATGATAAGCGTAAGAGGAAGGCACAACTACCCACCACTATAAGTTGTGTAACCCACGTGTCCATAGAATTTCATCGTTTACCGTGGGACCCATGCATTTCGAATCTGTAAGTACTGCAGCTGTCTATTTCACGCGGTCGAACAGTTCCCGGGTATCATCTGGGCTACAGTTTCTGCCATATTAATTCTTCAACCCAGCTTTACCTATCCTGCACTCCAACTTTCGATCTAACGTCTTGTTGCAGTGCCAACATACAACACCTTTGACTTCAATAATGTAAGCCTGCCGCTATCTCTTGTTACATTATCTCCTAGGCTTCTGCTTGTTACTGAAGCTCCATGTAGTGACATCTAATCTAGTAACATCCTGCTCAAGGCTCCTGCGCAGTTAATTACTTATTACTTATTTTGTCTGAATCCCGGCTATGGCCGCAAAATATTTAGTACCATTATCTGTAGAGAATGATTTCAAAAATAGCGCTACTAGCAAAGGATCACTTATAGGTGCACCCATACCAAGTATTCATGCAGAGCTATGTTCATATTATGCAATGTAAGCTTCCATCGGTTGAATCTTGTATCAAAGTTTTTCGATAGCAGTCTAAATGCTGGACTTGTTAAATGTAGCTACCCCGACACGAAGCTTATTCAGAGCGTCCCAAATGTCCTCAGGGCTTTCATCGAAATTAGTGAGAGTATAGAGAGGAACGTCACCCAGGCCTCGAAGATTCGCTCTGCATATCTTGTTTTTGCATACAGTTTGAGAATCACTTAAAGGACCAGTGTAGATAGTAATTATAGCATCCAACGCATTATTTTTCATGAGTAGAACCTTAATTCGCCCAATCCATAACTGAAAACGTTCCTTACCTCCATTGAACTGTGGTAAGGACTAATATTTCTCGCCTGTTACTTCTATCATGGTGCTCTCAACCTCGACCGCAGATGATTCGCAAGAAGCATGCGTAAGAACCTTTTGACCCGATTCCCAACTCGAAGATTGCTCTTTCAGAAACTTTTTACCATACAATAGCGCACTATTCCCCAGCGTCTTGATTTTATTCTTGATCTGCGCAAGTTGGGCTGGGCCCAGAATTTACTATATGAACCGTGAAATTTGATTGTTAAGGCGGGTTTGGTGCTCCTTCGGATGACTTATTGGGCTTTTTTTACTGGCGCAATTTCAAAACCTAAATAGAAAATCCCCGATCGAGGGCTAGCTGTCATGGAAGATACAAATACTCAAAGTTATCGGCACATTTTTTTTCCTGCTTTCATGATGTGTTTGGGAATGTAACGAAAGAGGGGTTTTACTTGACCACAGAAAAGACCAAAATTGCAATTAAAGATCACGTAATGTGTAGGGCTGAATCCGTTGAAGAGAAGAATCATAATCAGAGATGAATTCTTCGCAAAATAGCTCTCCAATACCCTGACCAATTGAGGGAGAGTAAAAATTCTATGTGGTCCTTCTTAGTCATGGAAATATTTCCTTTTCGGCCGCCTTCGAGACCCTACACATATTGATGATCCGTAGTCGTCCAAGCGCAGAGCATAGTGACCTATTCAGAACATCATTTTTCTTCCATATAATTGTTGGATCCGAATAACTTCAGCAATGACTTAATGAAGGCTTGGGAAATTCTCACAGATTCCTAGAATTTGGGGCGAGATTTTCGGATGGTAAGAAAGTTTGCCTTAACAAGAATGAAAGGAAGAAGATGCTTAATAACTGCGAAGGCATCAAGGATTCAAAAATACTGAATTGGAACCAAATCGGGAGCATTTATATTAAGAGTGGTTCTCTCATGTAAGATGGCCATGGACATCTTGGTTGTTTTACATTTCTGATAGCACAAGTTGCTCTCACAGGGGGTTGCTTCGTCTGTTGGATGATCGCTACCTTTTACTGCAGCGAACTCACTCTATGATTCAGATTTATATCTACTTCTACCAATATTGCAAACATATCTGATGATGGATTACCATTACCGTCAAGCTGGTGGTCTTCGTGTGTATTACTCCTGATTCAGTAGTCTTTACAGCACACGGTGGTCTTCGTGTTCATTACTCCTGATTCAGTAGTCTTGACAGCACACAAGACTCTCCCATCATGCTTCCTTTGGTGCGATAGGGTTATGACAACTTAGCGTCTTAGACATTCTTCATGAATGCAGGTGAATCAGCACAATTACCACCGTGTGATCCAATGGAAGTTTACTGTATTAACTTGGCGGTTCCTGACAGAGTAAACGCACATGCAAGGACCATAGCAAACAGTACAACGGGTTACCGCTGCGGCCTGATGAGGCACGCCCAGGTGATTTCACGCGTGAAAATATCGCATGCATAACGACAAGCATTGGTATCTAGAGCACCAATCAAGTGACCAATTTCCGTACCAGAAAACCGTGCCCGATCAGCACTGATCCTCAAAGATGGATGGAATATCCCTTTGATGCTTCTTCACATCTATGGAACCATTTCAGTCCCTCGATTTAAATAAGTTCTCGGCGTCGGTCACTGCAAGTACATATTTCAGTCATGTTTTCAATCTAAAACTGTCCTTTCCTTTATATATTACCAGGGCTGTGTCTTAACCAGCTTCCCACATGGCGATTGGAGACGACAGTACTGCAGTTACAGTATTTATTTTTCAGTACGCTGTAATTATCACCACTGTGAGATGATTTGGGCAATTGGCACTGTCAGTCATTCCTACACTACCCACTATCAGACATCTCAAGATTAGAGATTATTTAATCAATCTAGTCAGCTGTCCAATAGATGGTGACATAAACCTACCAATCGCTACCACAGGAAAAGCTCTGCGACGAACATATACCCAAGTGTTGTGCTTTTAACCGACTACATGGGAAATTGGAGACGAGCACCTATCGTCGGGCGTTTTTGGCCTTTTTGTGTCAGCAGAGCAGTTTTTCTATAGTCTAACCAAGTACTTGACATCCTTGATGTTGATCACAGCAAGCACCCCAGTTAGGCGAGTTGTCCCCTAAACTTGGATCGTTTGGGTAGTCGGCCCCCGTTTCCCTCAACTATCCTGGTTCTTTCGCTGACTAAACCACTTATCAATTAACTCTACTTTTCATCCCTTGTTTCGCTCTCATAGGGAAAAGAGTCCGAGTTCCGTTTCTGTTGCTTTTTGTTTTTGATTTCCTTAAATCAAAAATTTAGTCCCGGAAACATAGCTCCTTCGGATTGGATCACAAGGTAGGTGTGCTTCACAATTCTCCGTAGAAGTTGCTTAAACTGCAGCAACACATCCGAAGTCGGATCGCCCTTCGAACTGGGGCCTCTTGATTTATCCAATCTTTTCTCGACCATTTTTTGCTGCTTCTGACTTCAGTTTGCTCACACTGGTTCACAAGCACCTTTCTGCGAGTGATACTTCCTATAATTCACCCGTTAAAGCGGTTGAAGGTGAGGGTAAAAGTGGGCGCCACTCCATTATGCAGAGGAGGATTGCTTATGGCGTCTCATCTTCCTCGGGACGGGCGTAATATACCTCAGTCACCTCAGAGACTTCTCCGAGGGACAACCGAACACGGGAGGTTACCCAGTCGGGGTCCGCATAAGCGGTCCACAGTCCTGGCTATCTTTGACGCACTCCGTCACCCCTATGTGCGCTACCACGCTCTTATCAAATGTCTCTTCCATAATGTCGTAAATTTCACAACGTGATTTCCAAACAACCACGGAATTTCATCCCACGATCGCATGTAAGCTGTACCGTCCAAGAAAGACATCATTATGCCCTCTTCTTGTGAACTTGTCGAGGCCTTTATGACCACAAAGAGGTCAGAGACGATCAGCCAAGAGACGGCTGCCGGGAAGATGGAGATCGATCTCACCGACTCCAAGAGGTTTTTCATCTGTGGATTCGAGAGAAGTCAGTACCCCTCCACAATGCTTCATTTCCCTTGATGACCCAGCAGAAATCCGCCCACCGAAGACTGTCAACTGACGTTGCGATGCCCTACCCCCCGTCGACATGTTCGCGGTCTGATTTGTCCGCGCCATCTACGATTCACCCACCGGCCGAGACCGAAACGATGTCACTACAGGAGGCTCACGACAGATAACGCGGGCAGAGCTAACGTCCGAGATTTCGAGAGGGGTACGGCACGCGCAACGAAGAAGAAAGATGATGCAGGCAAGGAGAGAGGCACCCTCGTAAGTTGGCGTCGAGAGGTGGTGTCGTGGACAGTTTGGAGCGCTGAAGGCTCCTAAGCACTATTTTACTTGCCGGGAAAGCGGAAAGGAGTATCTCAAGGAGTATAGGAGGGGGAAAGCCGGAAATCTTGTACTGAGACCCCCTGTACCTCCCTTGCGTTTTCATCTTCATTTGCACACGTACAGCTTACACCGTTTTCATCGACATTCTCACCATCCCAAATTGATGCTCCTCGTTTAAATTTCTCGGGCGGTAGGGAGAGCTCTAGTACACGCTCAGATATAGAGTGCATCGACATGTGGGGCTCTTCCAAAGACCATACTCAAAAACATGTAGCCTGATTGGAGGAAACCAGTGGTAAGTTAGAGAAACAAGCTGTGTAGATATATTCGTTGCAAGATGAGAAGGCAAATCTCGATAGGCCCTTAGAAATATCGGCCAATAAGCACCAGCGTAAAAAGGAAATCGAACAAGCATCAAAGGGCATTCGGAGTAAGTGGAGGTTTATTGCGTCTTTCTGCATCCTACATATCACTATGCACTATTCCGTGGAAGATGAGCTTAATTTCAAGAGGTATTCCTGGGCCTTACCTATTCTTTTTGCAGCTCATAACGACGCTTAGCGTGAGGACTACTTTCCTTCCCCTTTATCAAAGCTTAGTCTCTACACTTAAGCCTGTTAGATTTAGCCAATCTGTCAGCCTAGAATTTGGAGGCGTTCCTTAGCAATATTTCACCATCTTAACAGTCTGGTAGCAATCTGTATGTTGCAATCCATTAAAGGTTCAAAAAAGCACAGCCTTCCGCAATTATCTATACATTTTCTCTAGGCTACTGAATGTACATTCTCGTTTGCTTAAAAAAAAGCTCCACACACTTCCACAGAGTCACATGTAGCTGCTTCGATTCAATTTTTGGCCTTAAAGTGTTGAACAAACGGGAGCACATAGAATAGTAGCATTGATTCTAGTTTCTTGCTGTGTAGATAGTCGTACAATACACTTTCATGACTTATGAAGTACCTTTGCAGTATTTGGAGCAGGTTCTAATTCAACTTGGACAATAGTTGGAACAGTTGAAAATTGATTGATTTAGGACCGTCACAAAGCATTTTTGGTTGCCTTGAAATGCTTTTTTAGCTTACAATTGGTTACCTGCTTTGCATAACCATGAATATTGCCATCTTACATACCTCTCTGGTCGCTTTTTTCATTATAGCTTGTGGGCTGATCATGCCAGGTGGCATAACTTAAGTTCTGAATGTTCCCATCTGGCTGGTAAATTTTGACTATGTCATTCCACTTACGTCCAGAAATGTTTTTCATTGGCCAGTAAAAGGGCCATTAAATCTGGCAAACATCTCATTCTTCGTCCCTACTCATTTCCAGCATCTTTTCCTGCTGCCAAGACGATGGCCAGTTCCGTTAAGAAATGCAGTACTCCTCCACGATAAAAGGACGAAGCGAGAAGCATCTCGTCAACATTGGAAGGGCTTAGACCTGAATGACGAGGGGCAGAGCAGGGTTTAAAAGAGCAAACTACTTGGAGGACATACCCGTTGGTGAGTTTGAACGAACTCTGAGATCATGGTTATCGGGGTTTCCTGAGGTTTTTTGCTTGAAAATGCGTCAGTTACTGTTCGTGTTACTGAAGGGACTCCTAAGTGAGGTTGGTGCTTGCGCCGCCTTCCCGTAAGCATCTTCTATGGCAAGACTCCAAGCCCGTCTGATGTTTGCCTGCTTTGTCCTGATCGTTTCAGCCTTTTCGAGGCTCTATTGGTGCACTGTTTGAGCGCTGCCAACCAGAAGGTATCGTATTGCCCGCGTTCCAAAGTTTTAAGTGTTATCTGAACATTTACGTATTGGTGTGAGCACATGGGCTCATGCATGTAGATTTTCATTGGGTCTCTATGCCAAAGACTAAATAAATACACAATGATTTCATGGTTGCAAAATGAGTAGTATTCCGTGCAGTTGACCATGTGGCATTTATTGATGGGCAAATATAAAAAAATGAGTACATCATTTTGTAAACAAATCAGTAAATATTGAATACACAAGACTAATTTTCAATTACAAAATCAATGAACTTTATTTTAATAATTACTCAAATTCAACTTCATGATCAGCAAACTCTACAGCACGGAATTGAAAATCAATATGACGGCGACGCTTATTTCGATAGCGCTCTTTCACACGTTTCCTCTTTTTCGAAATAGTATATCCAACTGAATGTAGGCGATTTTTAAAGCGCCTATGATGGCTCCCATCATCATCCCCAACGGATGCATTTGTAAATGGATATTTGTCAGAGCCACACAAAGCTGAAATATTGCATCATAGCGGTACTCTTTCCCTCTCCACTTGCTGCTGATGAAATTACATAGAAGACATAATTGGCCGAAAAAATTTTCTCCAGTTATCCAGCCAGACGCCACGTTACGATTCTCTGCTTCAGCTTCACGAGATAGAACACCGTTCTTCGGTTTCTTCTGTTGCGTAATCACAGAAACGATTTCAGCAGCACCTTGGCACCCTTTATCCTTTCAAACTGCCTAATGATCGGGATACTTACAAGAAAGTAAACCTATGCCTGCAATATATCCCTCCGATTCCTTCTTCCGAGGAGCGTGCTTGAGAAAAGTGATATCGCGTTTGAATATTTCCAAGTCAGACACAGATCCCGGGTAGTAGTGGGAACAATTGATTGCCAGACTATTTGCGAGGTCACTAAACTCCACCTGAAACCCATACAAGTTGTGTTTTCCACTGAAAAATACCTTTTATTCCTAGATATTTCCGGAGATGCGGTTGGCTTGCTGAAATTTTACATCCGTTACATATCGCGCGAAGGGAAAATCGCGAAAATTTTTTTCATCTTGGGCAAGGTTCACGAAGTTCAACAAAGAGTCGTTTCGATCCACAAGAACTTCGTACAGCGGTTCATGAAGTAAGTATATGAACTTCGTCATCATGCACTCAAAAGATGGTCCCTTCAAGCTAAAGACTTTGGCAATAATCTCCCATTGACCACCATGCTTCAGGACTGTGAGAATCATGAACAGCATGTCCTTCTCAGAGTAATGCGACTTTCGTCCAGGCCCGATGTTGCAGCGCTCAAGAATGATGTCTGAGAAGCTGTTCCAGATCGTTTGGAACTCTGTTTGCCATATCGTGTGCAATATAGGCAGAAAAACGAAAGAAAATATCACGAATCGATATTAATTAAAATTAACGACAACGACCTCTTTAATTGACCTGTAAAAGATAAGACGACTGATGATGGTCAGACCTCCGAATTCACCCATTAATTTTTCACCTTTACTGCAATTTGTCATGCTATCCCTCAAGACCTCAAGTCTAGACCTCAGGTTATGGAGTGGAGTGGATGAAGAATAGTAGTTTGACGAGGAAATTCGCTGCATTTGTCGAGTTCGGGTTTAAATTGTGTACCGACGTTGTATGTGTGACCGGCTGTCAAGGAAATATAGTCGATTTTGAGATTATTGCTATGCTCGCTAGTCAATTTTTGGATGCGTACGAAGTAGCAGCGAGGGCCGGAGAGGATGAAATGTTAAATATGGATCGGAAATGTTTGGAAGCTCAACCACTGTGATGTTCTGATCCCCTGATTTCCTTTGCTTTTTCGTAGCAATCATTCATAAGCCCTTGCCTGGCTGCATTCTTCTTTCTTTTAAATCAAACAGGACGGATTCACAAGCCAAGAGACACACCCACGATATCAAATGTCCGAAACGCAGCCTCCTATCGAGATCAATATCATTTACCTATCAATACCGCTACTAACTCTTACTCTACATGATCCAACATTTTCTCCAATACGTTTGACTGACAACTCTTTCAGCAGAGACGAAGAAATAGCCCAAATAATAATGATAATAATCGACTCGATGCCATTGTAAATCTGTTTCAAACAGGTCACGAAGCAGATTTAAAAGTCTCCTTTTTCAGATTTCCTGCGTGGAGGGGGGAAAGGATTATTCATAAATATGATAAAATTCGTGCCGCTACAATGCGAAACCATTTTAAGCTAGTTTCAGTATTCTACTAGGGTAAGTAAAGCTTTAGGGATGGAAGAAAAGCTAAATGTTACCTCGCACCCTTGCAAGTGGCCAATGCCATGCCCAGCGGACTGGACACCATTTTGCAGGAAGTACGGAGACTGGTTGAGCGCCGGGACGAGGATCATTCACTGGTATCCGTGGATGCACACAACGCATTCAAACGGTTCTCGAGACAGCGCATGATAAATTTGCTGCCGACCAAAGTAACGTCGCTGTGTCATTTTCTGAACATGGTATACGCCCGCAACACGTCGTCACTGACATTGCCCGTTGCGTCCGCATATGACATCCTTAGCCAAGAGGTTATGCAAATGGGGACCCTGCAAGCATGCTGTCGTTTTCTCTTGTAGTGCATCTATTAGCAATGGAAATTGCTCAGCAGACACAGCTCGATCTACACAGATGGTATGCGGACGACTGCACTCTCATTGACAATCATACAGAGCTGGAAAAGGCAGTCGAAATCATTAGCTCCAGAGGACCTGACCATGGATTTTATCTGAATCACGCAAAACCCTGTCTGTTCTGGCCGCACAAACTCAGTAACTGCACATCGCCACCATTCCACGGCCTCCCAGTTGAGAACTTTTCCACCGACTGCATCGACCTTCTCGGGACCTCAATTGGGTCGTCACAGTTTATGGAAGATTTTCTCAACGAGAAAATCAGAAGCTGCAATCGCACATTGTTGCTCATTGACGGTCCCAGAGACGCTCAAATTCGGTTCCACCTTCACCGCGTATGTGCATCCGCTTGCAAGCTTCAACATTGGGTGAAGCTAACTCCGCCGAGTGTGACCACTGCCATTGCACTGAGATTCGACTACGACCAACCCGAATTTTACGCAAGCTCTAACAACGTGCCGATGAGTGATGTAGTTCAACAGCAGGTAGCCTTAACTCTCCGCTACGGCGGTAACGGCTTTACGCCTATAGCGACGCTCAATTTAGTACCATATACTGCGAGCATAATTGACGCCGAGCTGCTGCGGGGCCCTGATGATTATGGTGAGACTGAACAACGATACGCTGAAGCGGATAAAAACCTCTGGGAGTTTGTCCGACGACTCCTTACGTCTTTCACTAATGATAGCAGTCTTCCGGAAACACTGAAAGCGGCAAACCTTGTAGCCAAGCTCGATAGTACACAAAACATTCTGTATCGAGCCCGGTGCGAGTCTGCAGCAAAGTTCTTCTGGAAGAATGACGAATGGACGACGTTGCCAAACCCGATATCGCATTCAGAAGCAGATATTCGGCGAATAATTCGACGTCATGCATACTTGGGAACGCAGACAGGGGCTTTCCTCACCGTACACCCCGCTGTAGTCAACCGGAAGTCCAACGAGATGCGGACAGTGAAGCTACGCCGTCACCTAAGAGTTCTTGTGTTTGACAAAACAGCACCGCTGCAGTGCGCTGAGTGCCATAGGCCCAAGGATCTCTTAGGGGACCATGCAGCAGACCTTTGTAACAAATGTCTCTGGTGGACCAACCGGCACATGCTCAAGGATGTGTTCGGAAGCGATGTTGAAAATGCTGTAAACGCGGACGAATTGATAGTGCAAGGGAAGGGTGCTGCAGAGGTAGGTGAAGATGAGGCAGAAGAGATCGAAAGGGAGGTTAATGAAAGGGATTTCGATGACTGTAAGATAGATGCAATGATTTCAGCGATAGTTTGAGCTCTGGAAAGTACGATTTCGCAAAGAATAAATGGCATGCTTGCGATGGAAAGGTAAAAGATGCGTCGAGGTACTGTATGGTTGATGAGGAGTCACTGACCATGCCCGAGTTCGCGGGAGGGGACATTGAGTTCCCGAAGGTCATCGTTGGAGGCATGAATCGTGTCCGAAGTATTCCGGCATTCTGCAAGGTTTCGAGTGTCGATGCGGCGGGGGTTCTTACGGAAGAAAAGGAGTTCTGTCGGGCGTATCCAGGAATTGCGGTACTTGCGGGTGGACCTGGTGCGGGGGAAGAGCAGGTTAAGCTTGCGAGCTTCCGGGCTTACAGTTTTGAAGGGTCTTATGTAGCTAGTAGGCAGTTGGATTGCATACATGCTGCAATAGTTAACGAAATGAGGTGCTTGCGTGGTCTCCAAGATGCTGAGATCAAGAAAGTTTGGTTCGACAAATTAACGGTCCACTTTAGTAATTTGAAGCAGGCTGGCCCGTTGCTTCGGATGATTGGATTGAGGGTTAGTTTCCGCAAGCCCAGTAACATTGTTGAAATTCGAAACCGACGGTTCTCAGGGACGTTCAACATAATATCCGAGTTCAAGGGTGGGATATTCATCGTCAGTTTGGTTTGTGAGCAAGGCTCCCGCGTGGATCACTGCGTTTGTGTCGGCGCATTTCAAGGGTTGATCCCGGACTCAGCCGAGAACTTCGCGATCAATCTGAATGCGGAAGCGCTGAAGCTGTATGCTGGATCGTGGATCCAGCAGGTCCTTGTAGCGGAGGTGTTCGAGATCTATCCGCAGTAGACCGAAATAAAGTCAAGTTATCTCTTTTGAACGGATTATACATTGGTCCGGTTGGATGTCAAGTTGCCCAGTAGTGATCACCTCTCGGAGAAAAGTTTGGCTCATGTGCTTGGTGAGTCCATCTGCAATTTTACTGTTGCTTCTGACGAAGCCTAAGTCGGATATTGACTTGTCTCGAAATCCTTCTCTTGCTTCCGCAATGTACAATATCGTTCTCTGTTCTGATTTACGTGAAGCCTTAGAGATAAAGTCGAACAAGCTCTTGCTGTCAGTAAGCAATTCGACTGTAACGTGCGTGTTCAGAAGATTCTTCAGCTCTTCTGAAAGAGCTACAGCGATGTCGAACATGTCGCTAGATGCGATCAATTCCCTGGACATTGCGAACCTTGTAACGCGCCTCGACTTGTATGGCTTGAATGATATTGGAGCTGCCTTTATCGATTCATCTGCAATTAATACAATGTGCCCGAGGTGTGACGATACATCCCGACTGTTTGCGAACGATGAGTCCGAAAACCCAACGACTCGGAGCGTGCTTAAGTCCAGTTTCGGTATTTTTGGTTTCACGTGATTATCAGTAGCGTACTTTACTGCCCTGCTAATTCTTCGCAATGCCTGAGGACGATTGTAGTCGAACATCTCTTCTGTAACTTGTGCGAGTGACGCTATCTCGAAAAGGCAGTCTGGCCTGGAGTTTGCTGACCAGGCTAAGCGCATAGGAATTGATCTGAAAGATTTAAATGAGGCGTCTCGGGGTAGGCATTATAATTCGCGCAGGTATGATATTTGATCAACCAAGAAAGTCTTTCCCTTCTGGTCAAGGATGGGCCCGGTGAATTCAGACGAGAGCGAAGATTCCTCCTTCATTTCAGACCTTTCGTTCGTACACTTCGAGAGGGCGCGAGAGTCGCTGTCACCGCATCTTAGAAGGTCATTCACACAGCTCCCGCTCACACCTTTAAGTTTCTCCTCTACTAGAAGGAAAGAAGTGCGGAGTCTAGGCGAAAAGGTTTCATTCTCATCTCTTTACGATGTTTTTTATCCAGATTTTCGTGCTATAAATTTCCTGCGTCGCATAGGCCGTATAGATGGCAAAGCAGATTCAGGAACTGATCTGGATCGAGTTCAAATTCGGGGAACGGGTCCTTTGTAAATTTCTTTCTCTCCAAAGGTTCCAAGGATTGAAGATACGCTTGGGTTATATCCACAGTCCATACTTTTAAGTTAAGCTAGCTGCTAATGAAAAAAGAAGACGTATGGACAATGGTTGCAGGGTCGAAGAAGTGTAAACGAGAATATTTTTCATCTTGTCTCGATGGCCACCAGTAACGTAGCGCGCCTTATACTTATTTTTGCCGTCCATATGGGACTTGGTAGAGAGGATTAAACGTCCCGGTAGGACGTTTCCATCGGGAGGTATTACTTTTCGGAGTATAAACTTGAAAGTTCCGCGTTTGAGCAAGTCTCGGATCTTCTTTTTCTTTGCGTCATCCATTTCGGGACATTTATCGCGACTATCTCTCTCGTGCAATACCTCTGTCGCCAATATTTAGTCAAAATCAGGTGACTTTAATTGGGAAGAAACACGTTCCAAGTCTGCTGGGAACGTAGAAGAGAGTGTTTATGGTTCCAAGTACGGCTTAACTTCAGCTATGTTAAAAGGTTTCGCGGGACAAGTGTCACTGTCGCGCACAAAGGCTAATTTACTGTCGAGGTCGGTGCCGGAGACTTCGAAAGGTCCTAACCATTCGCCAATGCAGTTAGACACAATCTTCTCTCTCCCCACGACAACTCGGTCTCCTGGCTGATGAGATCTGTCGCTTGATGGAGTGACGGCGTGATGAAGTGCTCTGCGTAGTTTGAGCTTGGACTTCTCCACTTCCATCTTCTTTCGGGTTGTCTCTGAGATTTCGCTTCTTTCAATTATTAGTGTTCGTCGGATCGGGCACGTTTCAGGGGCTGCCGAGAGTTGAGAGAATTCTCCGAATACGAGAGCGGAAGTCACAAGCCATTCCAATCCGAGGGTGTCATTCATCGCCTTCACGGAGCAGACTAAGGCAAGTTCCATGTCGGTGGTCGCTTGATTTACCATGAGTTTCCTGAAGGTGCGGAGCAACGATTCGTGGTATCGTTCCCCTAGTCCAAGGATGGAGGGGATTCGATACGTGCTTTCTCGATCTTAACGTCGGAAACCCGATTGAGGTGGATGAACTTATCACCAAGCTGCGAGCCTTAATCTGTGAGTATCTTGTTCGGGAGCCCAGTATAAATACCTGCTGGATTATTGCTATCCATATGTCTTCCGTAGAGACACTTTCTAGAAATCGGGCCGTGCTGAACTTTGTACCTTCGTCAATTATGAGTGGTGGATCCCTGTAGATGTATATGATATCAAGCAGTATTCGCTCGTTGAAGCGTACATTCTCTGCGGCAATTGTGACTCGGAGGCGGTTTGGCGCGTGTTGGATCCTTTGACACCGGTCAAACTTTCTTGAGATTTCCTGCAGTGTCGCCAGCGTTTAAGGTGTTGCTTCTTCCGGGCGTGAGCGTTTGATTAAATTGAAAAGCTTCGTCGCCGAAGGATGGAAGAACTGGCGGGAGCGGTGCAGTTTTGACAGCTAAGCGCGGGAGAAGTAAACATCTGTGGAGAATCTGACTGGTGCATAAAGATGATTACTTGGTGACCTGAATATTGGCACGTACTAATCATCGACGTAGAGTAACGCCTGATCGGGAGTAACGTGGGCTACGCGTTTGACTAGTCTGTTAGAAACAGTGCAAGGAGTCGGAGATTCCTTGTCAAGGATTTACATGCCAGGTAGGACAGGAATGTCGGCGTCTACTATGTACAAGTGGATAAGTATCGTTGGGATACCAGTCGGCTTCTCAAGAGAGATTTTAGTACGGCCAAGGGAGCGGTAAATGGCGTCCGCAAATCTGAAGCGGTTCGCAGACGATACGGTACTTCTTTTGTGCTTTCAGAGAGAGCTTATTATCCGATATAATTCCTTTGTGCCGACGACTGACTTCTGGGCTCCGATGTCGCAGATAAAGCCCACTGAGCGTCTTTTGCACAATTCCCTTTTGATATTCGCGACGTATATGTCTGTCATGAAAACGTCGCGTTCGGAGTCTGAGTTGATCTTCTCTGTACGGCGACGAGGAATTACTGGTAATCCCGGCCACCTAGACGAAAATCTGGGACAGAATGAGTCGCTTACTGCAGAGGCTATATGACTGAGCAAAATGTCATGTTCGGCAGTTTTGACTGGATTTACGGCAGGTGGTGAGTAATTATCTGCTCGCCGCTCATTTGTTTGCATGAAATCGAGACAAATTTCTCCAAGTCCTTATTGTCTTCGGATGACCTTGCGACGATCTCAGATCCCTTGTCCGAGTTCCAGGTAGAATATTCTTCCCCTTTGATTAACTCGGCGATATTGTGCGTAGCGGAGCCCTTTTTTCTGATTATGCGGCGAGCGTGAGCTTACATAGCACCTAGAGCGCATCGGTGACCAGGTTTCCAATGGGGTGCACCACATTTGTGACACTCATTTAGCTTCCGAGCCATTTCAAAAGAGCGGTCTTGAGTACGGCCTTGATTACTCTTATGCGATCGGAACCGGCCATTATAACGTCCAAAATGCCTCGGATTACAACCGTAGCGAGTCATATTAGTCATGAACCCGCTGTGACCCTCGGTAATGTAGGGTCCGGATATGTAACCCTCCAGCCCGGTAAGTAGACGGATCTGGCGCAGGTTTTGGATCGATTAATGAAGCGTAGTGACGAACTTATTGTAAGAATATCCCTGAGACATGATATTCTGGATCGGGATGCGCGACCAATCTTGGAACTCGGTTTCAGCTTTCCGAAGGTAATCAACTTTATGAGCGTCATTGCGAAAGTCGGGAGGACATTGCAGAACCAGCTCGTTGATATGAGGAACCATTTTGTTAAGGCCTTGGAAGACATCCAAAATGCTCCTCTCGTTCATGAATGACCTCGAATGGAATGTCTCCAGAATTGCCTTAACTTGTAGCTGCCTTGCATCGGATATATACTCGCTTTTCATAGCCATGCATATCTCAGCGTAGTTCATATCATCGTGGCAACTCGCAAAGTAGAACTTGCGAGCAGCCCCGTGCAGGATGTGAATGAAATAGTCGGCCTTCTTAGTCTTCGAAAGATTGTACTGACGAGCACATATTACGTATAGCCTGATAGTCTCCTCAATATCTTGATTCAAGTACACCCAGAACTTTCAGTCCTTAAACATTTGATGTACTTAATTTGCCTTGCGCGAGTCTTCTTGTCTGCTTTTTGCGCGAAATGCCCCTGGGCGCTCCCTCGAACGTTCTTCGTAAGTATATTCAGCGTCACCAATTGTGTTTCAGTGCATCATAATCTGATTATTGCGGCCGATACGAGAAGTTGAGCGTATATTCCTTGGGGAATGTATCAGGCCTCCCATTTTGTGGGGCTTCTAACATTCTAATGCGGGCTTATGCGGCTCCTTTGGCGTTATTGTCTACTCGTTTCAGACTTCCGTCATCACCAGCGCAACACTTGGTCTTCGAGAATTTAGTAATGGATTCGGAGAGTGACCTCATAATTGTCAAATACATTCTTGGCATAGTCTGGATTCACCTCCATAAAAGAGCAAAGCCAGATCAACGTAGAAATCCTCTTGTTCTTCTCATTTGGGTCTTCTGCGGTAGTTGAGATGAGAAACGGCATCTGCATCTCTGATAATTCATACAGCGTAGCCACGTCAAGTAGAAAAGAGGTCGGTAACATTGGCATGGCGAAAAAAGCTTCCTTGAAGACTTTACTCTAAGGTGTTAATAGATCCTCCAGGTACTTGCTGACATCCTCCGTGTCGGGAGGTGTGAACGGAGTATCGTAGCTGGATCCACTCGGACTACAGGAGGAGAAAATAATTTAATCGTATTCTTTACAGCAGGTAGCATTGAGACGGCAGTGTTATCCCGGAACAAAGAAGTGACAATTTTACTCATGATCTTGTCAACAGTAGACTTGAACTTGAAGCGCGAGGTAGAAGCCATGGCTTTTGTGCTGAGCGTTTCAGAAAGTTGCCTTCGGTTGGAGATTTTGAAGAGCGTTGGTGGGCAAGAAAGAAAACAGGAAATGAAGCAGCAAACGAGTCCGTATTTTCGTGTTTAACGCTTTGTAACATCACTACTGTACCCTTGTGCGACCAGGGGTAGTTATTAGTAATGCGTAGTTAGGCTAGGTAGGCTAGGTAGGCTAGGGATAGGGAAAGTAAGGGATTCTTTTCATCTCGGTGAGACAATGGACGGGTGCGTCTATGCTGTTCAAATTTCTCTCTGTTACTCTGCCGGAGGTGGGGGAGTGTAACGGGACGGCGCACTGTAGATATACCGGTACTGTAATTTTCCTCGCAGTAACAACATGACAACTTCTCAGCCATGACGCGACACTGTCGGCATGTTTACAACGTTCCAGCTTATGTTCATTTAGTACACGTGTAAGGAATCTCGCGCGGCATTTGGTCTGGAGTTCTTTTGGGTACAGTACCGAATTATTTGCGACGGGCCGATGCCCTTAGACATTTGGGTGTACTTGAATGGGTTGGTAAACTGTACTTAATTTTCCTGCTAGAGCAATCGCACACTAGGACTACTGTAAGTAGGGTAACCACTTACTGTACATACCCTCAGAACGGAGGTTCTCTGGAATACACTGTATACACAATTTCAAGTTGCGGCCTAAGTGTCGCTCAAAACTCCTTCCAACAAACAACTGGCGTTATTTCGGACGAGTCTCGCCGCGTGACGAGCGAACAATGTTCGCTGCGCATCAGCAATCGGAATGGCTGCCCGTGCGGCAATACCAGTCGCAACCCGGTTGGCGAAGTCCCGAGCGGAAGGGTGCCAGCCCCCCAACGTGGAGAGTGGAAGGGCAATGAAGCGATGCCCAGGACCAGGACCCTTGGAACGTATTAACTCGGCTTAGCGACATTAGGGTGTTGGGAAATCGAGAATAATTGTCAAACATAGAGCGGTCAGTTAAAAGATGTTCAAACTGCTTTTCTTTTGAGGTGCCGTTTATGTGTTTTGATCTGCGGAACGCAGGGAGGTGTGGTCAAAATTTATTTTGACTCGTGATTAAAAGCCGCCCTAAGAGCTATGTTGTCAGGGTAATCTTGCAAGTGCTTACTGCAATGCAGAAAAGTAATGAATCTTGTTGGGTCGGAATTGAATGTGCGTCATTAGAGCCCATTCAGGATGCAATGAGTAGCCGTTAGCGATGAGGATATAGTACAGTGATGGCGTCCCGTTACTGTAAGAGCTGTCTGTCGGTTACGGCGTTGCTCCGGAGTTCCATGGTCCGGATAGCAGCGTTATGGGGCGTAGTCGTTGGCACTAGATGATGTGGGAACCAGTGCAAAAACCAGCGAAGTGCGCGAGGCAACGCGGGTGCCCCTGGGGGATGGTGGAGGTGAGGAAGGATGGGAAAGATTCAACTTCTGTCGTGGCGGGTGCGTGGCGGGGTGAGAAGCGACGTTGGCGACGGCAGCCGAGCGATGGAGACCTATTAGAAGGTTGGAGCGGTGCTTACCCAAAGGCACGCTGCCTTGGCCGTTATGCCAAACGCGGCATGCTTGCTCGCTGGCACTGAGCAGGCTTTGTAAGGAATGTAATTTAGTGTTACCCATCAGAAGCGACTTATCCTGCACAACGCACTACTGTAAAGCGGTGTGGATACAACAGACCACATCTTCCATACATTAAAATAATCTAAAAATTCCCGAAGGTGAGGAGGTGGACTCTTCTCCTGTACAGTAATGTAAAGTACTCTACAGTACAGTACTGTGCTGTATTGCACAGCACAGCACATTAAAGTACAGTATCTTGTAAGCACTCAAGAAAGCACTTCCTTTCTCCAAAACCGCAGTTCAGTACTGCACTGGAAGTTACACTTTTCAACTTTGCAAATTTAATCTTTGGGGGTGTCTTCGGTAGCAGGTTCCACTTTCTTTCCAATGTTTTCTGCTTTTCGAATTTTTGCTTCAATTATTTGGGAAATTTTCGAAATTATTCTGTCGAGGATTTTGTCAACTTTTTCCTTTCATAGCAGAGCATCCTCGTCAACGAAATCCATCGTCTCTTTGCCCACTTCGTCGTCGTTTTGTTTGTCGTTGCCGCAACGAAGATTAGTGCGTAAACCCCAATCGACTCCCAAGAAAAGGAAGGGTGATCGCCGTGTGTATTGCGTAGCATGCCTGAGGCGACCCGTGCAATCCTAAAATGGCAGGTCGCGGACGCGGAAAGGCACTCACGCGGCCCGCGTGGATGGACACGCCATTGCCGACTGCCCCTCAATCAACCCCCACGGAGTCCACGAACAAACCTGTAACAGATTGGGCTCGCGCTACCGCTTCAGACGGAAGGGCGTATTGGTACTCTCTTTCCACTGGAAGACCTCATGGACAGATCCTGCCGCTGCAGAGTGGCGAGAGCACAAAACACCCGATGGACGACAATACTATTACAATGCGGTAACAAAGGTAACACAATGGGAACCCCCGCCCTGTTTACAGAAAACATCTGGCGATGTAGAAGCCTTACCCGAAGGATGGGCCGCCCATAAAACACCTGACGGTCGCCAATACTACCACCACAAAGTATCCGGAGAGACCCGCTGGGAGCGCCCTACTGCTGAAAATACATCTTCGAAACGGCCCACTGACTTGAAGAGACCCGCTGCTGCGATGCAAGATGACTGGAAACTTCACAACACCACAGATGGACGCACGTATTACTACAATACCGTCACCAGAGAAACCTCATGGACTAATCCACATGGAGATACTGATGCGAAGCGCCCTAGGATTGAGTCCCCAGTTGTTGATCTCCGAAAAGAAATAACCGAACGGAGGGATGTCAAAGGGAAGAAGGCAGACGGAATGGTCAGAAGGCCTCGCAATAGTGAAGGCAAAACGCTCACCGACCGCCAGGCAGAGGCCTACTTTCTGCAACGGGCAAAAATAAGAGGTGCAGAGAACTCTGACTCAATTTCTGTCGAAGAGACCAATGGCGAATCTTTATTCTTGGAACTCCTCAAGGAGAAGGGAATTGGGGAGAGAAGTTCTTGGCTAGAGACTATGGCACGTTGTTCAGAAGATCCGAGGTATACTGCTCTGAAACCATATGGTGCAAGGAAGAACGCTTGGCACAAGGCGAAGCACAAAGCAGCGAAGGAAGCGCGCAGGATGAGGGTCGTAGCGAGCCGAACGAAAGATGAATCATTCTTACAAGCTATGGAAGAGTTGTTTGCAAAGGAGCCATTTAGTACAACAACATTGGAGAGATGCAATTCCGAAGCCGTTACGCGTTTCCAGTCAGATCAGCGATTTCACGCAGTCGACGAGCGGAAAAGGTCTGCGCTGATAGAATCGTTTTTGGGAGTGCGATCGCGAAAGGGGATGAGGCATCGTGCCTCTAGGCGCAAAGAATACATGGCCAAAATGCGTAGCGAGCTAGACAGGATGATTGATCCGTCTCTGTCCCTAGTAGTTGCTGGAGACTCTCACATGATTAACGAAGACTCAGTGGATGTCAAATCAAACGGAGAACAGCGAGACCAAGCTGCGAACGGAAAGGTACACTTTACTGATCGAACTCCATTTCGTGAGCTCGATCACTTCTTGTTGAAATTACCAGGATCGGATGTGGTCAACGAAAGCGATCGAGCAAGCATCATTCGTGATTGGAGGAGACACCTTGACAAGTTGGCGCATGAGAAGAGGAGTAGGGAGAGAGAAGCGCGGAAATCCTTGCGAAGGGAACGAAGGGCAGAATTTCGAAGCGGGGTGGAGCAGATGATGCTAGATGGCCGAATCCCGTTTTCTCCGCATTGGAAGGATGTTTCTGAGATTGTCATGCGACAGAGCTTTGCTTTAGGGGAAGAAGAACTCGACGCGCGACCCTCTGACCTTTTCCACGATGGAGTGGACCTCTTTCACGAGAGAGTTCAAAAACACCAGGACGAATTCAAACACTTGCTTAAGGATTCGAAAATAGAAGTACATGAACGCACGACTCTTGATGACCTTCGAAAAGTCACAGCGCTCAATGATTTCCTGAGTAATACGACGGAGTCGATTGCCGAGGCGCTGCTTGCGGATCGGAAGCGGCGGGAAAGTAGGAGAAGACAGCGAGACCTGCAGCGTGCAACAGAGGACTTTGAGACGCTTCTGCGTCGCTACGTGAGTGCTATGGGCCTGAACGCGAGTAGTAGCCCTGAGGCCATCATCGAAGGTGTCAAGGAGAGGAGCGCTTATAAGCAGGCCCTCGCTATAGGGGGGAAGATTTGGTCGCGCAGTGCTGCAAAGATTTTCTTAAGAGGTTGAGGGACAAGGAACAAAGAGAGGGTGAAAGCAATAGGTTGAAGCGAAAGCATGATAACCCGGATGCCCCCATTCCGTTTGATTATGAAGCTTTGGCTGCGCTGGAAAGAGCGAAACGGATTCGACTTCCGGGACTTCCCGTTCCTCAAGCACATCAGCTACCATTACGAGGTCCTCCACCATCATCTGCGGTGCAGGTGGAAGAAGAGAGCGGATGGGCAGCTGCTGTGTCGTCGAGACCAATATCAGAGAAGGAGCAGCAAGAGAAACGGGAGCGAAGAAGAAGAGAGCTGCTTGGAATGACTTCGGACGGACAGATGCATATAAATGGTCAGACTGAATCGAAAGAGCACAAGTAAACTAATTACTACGCCATCTTTGCGCTACAGAATGCTACGGTGCCAGTAGAACGAACGGTACATCTTGGTTTACAATCATGCTGTCAATACGATTTGGTTAATAAAGCCCCTCTACTGTGTTGCAGTCGACTCGCGTGGCGGCGAGAAGAAGATAATTGACGCCTCGTAAATCATCGGATTCCGAATCTCATAGAGGGTAAGATGTGGCAACCTAAGAAATCCCCTTCGCAAACCCTGATCCGGGTGTTTCCAATATCCCAATCCAAACGCCCGCTTCGTACAAAGTACATCTCATTTGCGCCAAAGGTACGCACGACGCCTGTAGTGCCGTGCGGGGCAATGCGCAACTCACCGAGGATAGAGGCGTCGACAGACAGCGCGGTTGCAACCCGGACGCCTTGGGATGACGCACTGTCTGAGAAGTGCAATGCCGAACGGCGCGCCAGCATGAACAACGGAGTGGATTGATTTTGCAGAGAGATCGACGGGGAGTAGGAATGAGGACTAGGATCTACGGATGGGTTGGTATCGGTGTTGGAAGAGTTGCCGGAGAGGCTGAGGTCGATTGGGATGGGTTGGAGTTCACGAATGTGGGTGGCGGTTGTGCTGCGAGGGAGTTTTCGCGGTGCGTCGGGTGGGACTGGAAGGTCGTGTGTGGTGGGGAGGTTGTGTGAGAAATAAAAGGGCTGACGGGAAGGTGGGGGAGTGGTGGAGCCGGAGAGAGTGGGTGAGAGAGGGGATGTGACGTTTAGGGGGGAGGAAGAGTGAATGGTGGGGTTGAGACTCGGGACGGGTTGCGGCGGCGGGGTGGAAGGACGAGGCAACTGTTGAGGTGACGGTTGGTGAAGTAGGGTTATCGGGGTTGGGGAATACGAGGCAGGCGGGTTAGATATGTGGCCTTGACCTGGGTGTGCAAGTATGTTGTCCTGGTTGGAAATGCTTTGAAACTTTGGTGGGGTGGGAGTGACTGGAGAGCAGTGTTCCGAAGTGGGGTGATTCATGTGGGGGTGCGCTTTTTCTGCCAAGGAGTTGTTATGCGAGGCGTTGATGCAGTCATTGTTTGAATACAAGGCGCTGAAGATTTGTCGATGGCGACTCAGGGTTGAGGAGGCCATGACTGGAGGAGAGTCTCCGACTTGTAAAAGCGAGGACGGTAGTGATAGAGCGTTTGAGCTGTTTGTAGAGATGTTTGCTCCCTGCCACCAGGCACCTGGTGGACGCCTTTCGCGAAGAGAGCGGCGAAGCGCTTGAGAGTCTTTGCAGGGAAAGGTAGGAAAGAGTTTGGGGAAAAGTTAGCATCCAGACGACGCAGCGTTGACGTAGGAAATAGGTAGTTGACAAAGGCGCAGTTTTTCGTACCGTTGTCCATCTCCGAAGACTGGGATAAAGACCTGTTCATATTTGGTTGCTATAGAATTGCTGCAGTATGCCACAAAGAGAAAAGAGAACAAGAGCAACAAGAAACCGCTTGGTCGGGTAAGGCAGCAAGCAGGTGTTGATGTTTACAAACGTCTCCCAAGCCGTCGATGTGGTAAGCTATAAGGGCAACCAAAAGTTTCGAAGCCTACCAAGTTCCAACCCGACGTCACCATGCCAACGGAAACTTCGAAACGCAACTAGCTTAAAGCGAGTAGGAGCATGCTACCCCTGTAAACCAAACCACTCAATTTTCATATGCAAAACGAGTACGAGTGTAACCCCACTACTACTTGATCTTCACGGCCAACGTCAACCTCTACGGCGCGCTCCTCTCCTCTGCACCATCGCGTACATATTCGTCACGAATTACAGCCTTGGTTGAATACACCAACCTATGGGTAGCCGTCAACGCACTAGATGTTGGTCGCGCGTGTATAAATGAGTTGAGATGAGTGCTGGGAGACCATGCGAATCTCATCCTTGGCCATCAACTCTTTAATGGCCTTGCGGGCGAGGGAACCGTTGATGTGGAGTCGTTCCGCAAGTACCGACGGTGTGATCAGCTTGTACTTCGGCGCCTCCTTGTAAAGCTTTTCATAAGTATCTTCGTCAAACAGCACGAGGTTGTTTGCCTTCTCCTTGACCTGTCACTCAGTGGATAATAAAAACAGTCGCAGCGACAGAACCGATGACGCATAGAATAAAAAAGTTAGATCTTCTTGACGGGATTGAAATTTCGCAGTGGACCAAGCAGTGAGGTGGCTACGGCGGAGGGTTGGATTCGCGGCGTGGAACAGCGATTATGGTTACAAGTTGAATACGCGATCCGAGGAGATGTGAACAACGCAAAAGTACGTGCTGATTTCTTTGCTCAATGTTTCACTCAGTTGAAACCGCGCTCCGAAAGTTAGTGGCATGTTGCTTACCTTTCCCTTCGACCACTTCTTCTTCTTTGCGCCCTTGGCATTCTTGGATGCTGCTTGACTCGCCGCGGCAGAGGAGTTCTGGGCTGACTTTCCTTGTTTAGGAGCCATGTTGACTTGGTTTTGCTAGGGAGATGGATGGTGGCCGGGGCGGAGATGATTTCTTCCAAGGAAATATGTGCATCCTAACGTTGCAGTCTAGCATTAACATATTGCAGTTGAGTGCGCCGTCGGCGGCTTGAAAACAAGACATAATTTTCGAAAAAAAATGTTCGTTTTCCTTGTTTTAATTGAAATCGGAAAACAGTTTTAATTAAAAAAAGTATGATCATCAAACCTTGCCAATCCAACCAAGTTTTAAATTGAATTACAGAGCCAAAATTGATCCCGCCTCTGATACTGTAATGCAAAGCTTTTCGGGTGCCATGCCAAATGTACGTGATCATCCCCACGTGTCAGCTAAAATTGAGAAAAATAATCCAAAAATCCGGCTTTTCCTTTAAGACTAAGCTCAGACCTCCTAATGGCCAGTGCCTACGTATGGCTTGACAAGAAAATCAGAGACCTCCCCTCGGATTCATGCAAGTCCCAATGCAACATGCCGAACGACATCAGTGACACCGCCAACTCCTTCACGCTGTAGCCCCTAACCAGTGACAGCGCTAATCAGGAACACGCCTCACGCACCGACCTCCCGTTCTCCGCCGACCGCAACGCACAATCTACCCGCGGGGCCGTGTTCGCCACATTTCGCTTTCCAACCTCTCTCTCGACAATCCCGCTTTCAACCGCCCCTCCCCCCAAACCTTCACAACACCAACGCGCAATACACCCAACAAAGAAACCACGCCACCATGCCGCATTCACCTCACTCCATCACGCGCCGCCACGCCCACCTCCGAGATGCCCCAGCCTCCTTATCGTGTCCCCGCAGCCCAAGGCCGCTCATTTCAACCCCCTTTTCCCTCCGCCCCCGCCGACATCCCCGGACGCCACCAGCTAGTGTCTTTCCTTAGCGCACTGCTCCTTGCCCAAATTGCCCACGCTGTCACTGCCCGAGCCCCAAGCGTTTCTACACAAACTCGCCGTTCATTCTCAGCCTAGAGTTGACCAGTAGAACTTGCCGATATGTTGCGCCGTAGTCCTTGCCACCGCTGTCTTTGCCTGCGTCACCCCGATCTAGTGCTTTCTATCAGCACGGCAATAATACCCCCAAGTTGGTCTGCGACTCGCCACTTTACAACGACACAAACGGTTTCCCTCCATCTAGTGAGGTTGAGCTTTAATCAGCCGTAGTGGATCCCCCCAACGTACTGTTGCTCTTTTTCAGATTTCCCAACAATCACAAAATTGAACGGCAAAGTTCAAAGTACTCCTCATTGCTACTCCGACAGAGGCGAAGTCTACATACCATTTTTTGTTGCAGAATAGCTGCGCAGACCTGGCAGGAAATCGCAACTTTACAGAAAGCGAATGTAGGCTTCCTGTAGCAGCACCGCGGTTATGCTTGGGATTCAACTGGATAGCCAGATCAATGAAATGCTACCTGCGGATTTCTACGGGCAACTGATATATTCCCAATTGCGCAGAATTGCGGCGATTGCAGCGATCTCGAACCATGTAGGCGTCAGTAGAGGCATAAACACCCTTCACAAAAAAAGAGCTCTGAATGGATCTCGAGCGGGTCTCTTGTCTGCTTTCTCACATCATGGATGTTTCGCTTCTCACAAAGCGGCATAGTATTCTCTACCCTTTACCTCACACATCCCTCACCCTTGCAGAACATCACTCACTGTATCAAGTCGACCGCTTCTCATGCCATCGAACATAATCCATTCCACATTAACATAAAGTTGCCTCCGGAACTATACGGTGCTACCACCATTGTTGCTTGCTGAGTATCTGGGCCATACCCACAGATTCCCTCTTCTGCCCATATCTTATCTCCCCCATCACCGTTCGGGCATCCAGGCCAGGCACTTGGTCACTGCACCAGTATCATCTCATCTCGCAGCAAATAACCATTCAGGATCACCAATACTGTCCAATCAGATACTACAGATCTCCAACCCCAGCACTTATACCCAGCCTCTCAAGATGATGCCTTCTTCCTCTTTTTCTTCTTCGGCTTACTTCGCACCACAGCACTTGTTGAGTTCCTCGTTGAGTTCATGGCTGCAGCATCATTTCTGTTCGCATTCTCCCTCGCCCACGCGGGCCTCGCAAAGTCATCCACATCAATGTTATTATGCAAGTAGCACCATTCCTTGCTCTCTGGATCGTAGCGAACTGGTGCGTTTTCCTCGTAATGGAGACGATCCAATGCACCAGAGACAACTGTGTTCAGCTGCTGAAATGTAGCACCCTCACGTAAGTACTGACTATCCCTTACCAAATCGCAAATATCAGGCCGCGTACCACGATTATTCGGCAAGCGCGAGGCTGCATCCCGCACGATGCAAAGAATTGTGACATGGCTTGGTCGCTCATTACGCAGCAGCACATGTTCCGAGGACGACCTCCATCCAGAGCGGGACCCCTCTTCAAAGGCCCCACAACAGACGGACCCCATGGGTTTTCATAACGAAACGCGCGCTCCGGTACTTGATAGCGTTGAGTCTCTTGATTTCTAAAGTCCAGTACCCTTCGCCAGCGATCAGCATCCCACTCATTGACATTTGATTGGGCGGCAGCCTCCGCAGTTGCCGAGATTCGTCCGGGCAAGGCCTGTAACGCCCGCCAGTCTTAGTCAGGTGGCCACCAACAGCAGCCAGTCCGGCAAGGTCATCCTGCGGTACCTCGATGCATGCCTTTCTAGCCAACAAACGCCTCATGTTTCGGTTGTGAAACTCTCGTACAGTCTGCAAGTGGTGTCTCCTCTCAATCAGCGTAACCCTTAGACGCCAGCGCTTGACACGAGGATGGGTGCATCCTGCGGCAACGGCATCATAAATACGGTCGCGAGGAGATCCAAAGTAGATGACTCACCAGTCAATAAACGTCGCACGGTATCATCCTTTTCTCTACGACTAAACGACTGCGGCAAGTGAACTCGTAGAGAATCTCTCTCCTCCTCAGAAAATGTGTTCCATGAATCCATGTTCAAGACATTTCCCGCCGACATGCCCAACGCCATACAAGCGCCGATCTGGCCAATGTAGGTCTCCAGTAAATTGCCAGCGTACTCGTCACCGAGGATGCTGCAGCGTCTTCGTCTCGACCTTTTTCTTTCCGACTTTCCGCTTGCCACGACCATAAGCCTTCCTCGACACGGGTGGCTTTGCTGCGGAAGGTTGCGGTGCGGCCTGTAATCCCAAATGATCTAAGCTTCTGACGGTAGCCTCCCTTGCATTACTGTCTGCCTTTGCTTTGACTCGAGACCTCTTTTTTGAGTTTGAATGGGAGGCGCTAACTAGTCTTTGGCTTTGGCTTTGGCTTTGGCTTGGGAGGGTCCATGGAGGGTGATCGAGAAAAAGAGTTTAATGCAGGAGGAAGGGAGGGTGGACGAGAGGTAGGTAGTGAATGTGAGGATGAAGCGGTATCTTCAAATTCGGTGCACATGGTACAATTTGCAAATTGCCAAAGAAAAAGAAATTTCAAAATGCGCAAGCAGACAGAGAGTGGAGAGGGGCATCGCCGCTTTGGATGACGGTGGACGGGCCGGGAGACGCATCTACGCTATTCCACGCGATGTGACAGACGACTCGTGCAAATTTCTTCCTTTCCCGTTTCTCAAAATCCGCTCCAAGCCCGCCTTGTGATCCTTGTCGATGACAAATCCCTTTTTCGCACTAATTTTTGCCCACATTCAACCAATTCTTTTTATTTTGTCATTCATTGTAACGAAATGATTGATTTAGCCTATTACTGTATACTGTACCCCCTAACCTACTGGACACCAAACGCAACCATCCCATCCCAACAACTTCACCCCAACCTTTCATGCCCCACGGCCCCCTCGTCCCGGACCCACCGCGAAAAGCGACCCTGGAAAGCGAGAAACTCACCTCCCGAAACCTAACCATCCACCATGTCAACTAAATCATGTCGCCTGGCACCATCCTCTTTGTAATCTCCATTCTGCTCTGCCGAGCAAACGCCATCGACGAGGACGAAAAATTGAGGTAGTAACCTACGGCTCCACTATCAAGCTCGAGCACGTCGCAAGTGCCCACCGCCTACACTCGCACGACATCTCATACGGCACGGGCTCCGGTCAACAATCCGTCACCGGTTTTCCAGACACTGGCGATTCCAATTCCTATTGGATCGTCAAGGAGGGTCATCAGGACCCCCCCAAACTTGCCGGCACCGTAGTCAAGTGCGGTGACGTCATTCGATTGCAACATCTGAACACCGCCAAGAATCTTCACACGCACGAACACCGCGCCCCTCTAAACAGAGAGTATGAGGTAAGCGCCTATCACCTTTATCATGACCGAAAATGGGCATACGGCGATGTCGCGGATGACTGGGTACTGGAGTGTGTCAATAAAGGGAAGGATGGGGAATGGAAGCGATTTGAACAGATACGGTTCAAGCATCAGGAGCGCGGCACTTTCTTATCTGCAAATGCGGGTCTCAAGTTTGGGGAGCCCATCCCAAATCAATTGCAAGTAAGCGCCGCAGGGAGGCGAAATGCAAACACTTTGTGGAAGACGAATGAAGGCTTCTACCTCGCGGTTCAAAGTTCGGCCCAGGACGGGTTATAGTAAACCTACCATTGCTCACGTCTAAGCTCGTTGCCATTTGATTTTCTGCGCCCTTGTCGTTGCTATTCCTCCCATGCACTCGGTCAGACCGGTAGATGGGCAACCGTCCTGTCAATCCCCCAACGGGTCCAGTCCGCACTGATATGGGTCTCTAGTTTGCCGTAGATGAAGCCGCCAATTAGCAATTATTGGCCTCCAAAGTCGGTATTGTCGCGAACTCCCTCTATATTTCTCGCCTGTCCGCCTACTCCTCCGTCCAGTGCAGGCATTGTGTCACCCCGCACAACGGCAACAAACTCGTCGATTTCGTCTTTCAATCGCTGTCTCTCCCCGCCATTGAGCAAAAACTTGCCCAAAAACCAAAAGAGGTAGGTCAAACCCACCATTCTCAACGCATCCGGCACTAGCGGCAGTTGATCCAATGCCAGCATTGTGGCACTTAGCACAATGATTGACAAGGCCAAGCCCAGCAGCACGCCAGTAACGTTGAGATAATATTGGGGGCGTTCGGAAACATCATCCAAAAGCGCTTGAGCTCCGTTGGATGCCGCGGGTGGAATATTAAGAGATGGAAGTTGGGGGTGGGGGGAATGTAGAGCTAACAGGAACCGGCTTATTGTCGGGTAAAGGCGTACAAGCGAGATGCGAGTGACGGCGGGGTGCGGCACAGAAAGAAAGCGGGTTTGGGACTCGTAGGGCACGATCTGGCGGGAGAGGAGTCACAGGTAAGAGAAAGGCAAGGGAGGGCATTGTGGAATAGGTTTTGCACAGGGGACGGAGATCGCCAGGGAGGGATCGGAGTGAGAAATAAGTCCAACCTTTGGTAAAATCAGAGGGGAGAGACTGGATTCGTCAGTGCGAATCGAAACTCAGAGTGGATCTCCTCAACTACTGCACTGTACTGTACAGTACAGTACAGTACAGTGCCCGTTGGAAGTATAGAATCAGGGGTATCTTCCAAACCACTGAACACTGCACCTTGAACGGCAAATCGCCTGAAAGCTGCCGACTAGGTGAGTACAGCAGTGCTATTCAAACTTGCTTTTAAATAAAAAGACAATACTGTTGAATGCGCATTACAGTAATGCCGAATTTAGCCGAGAATTAGCCCGTTTCGAGTGCAGTAGTCAATCGGTACAGTGAGTACGAAAGTTTGAATTTGGCGCACTGCGCTTTATAAACCCGGCGACACGAAATACGGAAGGGGTTTTTCGCTAACGAGAAAAAAACAACCCGACCGGGGGAACGCACGTACCCATTCTACTTTGCCGCCCAAATCCTCTACACCTTACAGCCTCCTTAACCTCTCATCTTCCTTGCGCACGAACCGCGCAACCGCAGTTATGGGCCCAGATCCGAACAAGACCAAAGAAAGCCAGCAATCCGATCCGCCGTTTTTCTACCCAGATCGAAACTTGCAAGAGTGGCGCCGAAAAGTTGGACGCTGGGTGGATCTTGTTCTTGCCGCTGCCGAACGAGGAAATGACCGTCACTACTCCAATATCGCAAAAATTCTTGGTCGTACTTTGTACGAGCGTGGACTACCTTCTGCTCAGCAGTCAATCGTCGATGAAGCACAATCAATGGGTATAATTAACTACACTCAAGAGGACCAGATCGAGTGTGTGAGGGAAATTGTTGAGTTAATTGCCGTAGACCCTCCGATTGCAAGTGTTTTCGGCTCATTTCTTCTTTTAACAAGGTAACGGGTTGTCAAAGAAGAAAAATGAAGATCTCACTTTTTTTGTGTCCCGTTTCCGAGGATTAGCTGCTGATCATCTAGCACAGATTAATGCTTCCTCTTCTTCACAAATCGGTGAAGTCTTAGCGATCACACTTCTAAATAATGCCAACCTCGAGGAAGCAACGTTAACGAATGCAAAGTTGTCTTTCATTTTCTGGCCGAAGCGCAAGCCAAGAAAGAAGAACAGAACAAGACAGTCGCGGTTCTGGAGAAGGATCTCGACAAGACGGTAACTGCATTTGAAGACCTGAAGACTGCTATTATTGCGAGTTTTCCCCCAAACGTCTAAGGGGATAGTGCCTCGCATATACCATCTACCCTCTCAGAGAAAGCGGAAGAACTCCAGGAGGCTATCTATCAACTATGTCGTTCTGGAAATGACCAAACAGTGAAGTCTGTGTCAAATATGTTCACCAGTAAGGAGGCCAGGACCAGGTTGCATCTTGATGACGCAGCGACTGTACTTAACAATCTAACAGTCACACCTGCGAATAATCAAAACGCAATGACAATGCAACAGGTTCAAGCCCTCTTCGCTCAACAAATGGAAGCTGACTTTGGTCGCACTCAAGGTGAGCAAAGCGGGTTTGACTGGTCACGGCTTGGAGACGGAGCAAATAGAGGACGAGATCGCGGAGGCTTTCGTGGAGGAAAGATCAATCGTCGGGGACGCGTAAATTTTCGTGGAAGTTTTCGCAACCGCTCTCGTAACGACGAAAGCGAGAAAGATAACCCCGCATACTTGTAAAACGCCCTAGAAACGAACGCGCTAAGGAAAGACGAAGTGACTTTGGGACAAAGTGCCGGGATTGCGGAAGAAATGGTCACACTTGTGGTGACGATAAATGCAGAAATCCTAGTGCCTATACTCTCTTTCTGAGAGAAAACAAGAAAAACGATGATGACAGCGCCGAAAACAATGGTGAAAGAAACGTTCCTTTTTTTCGAAGAAGCTCCCAGTCCGAAGACAGGAAAGCCTAATCGGAAGTAGGGGAGCCCAATCAGACGTTAGGTCCGGATCCGATGACCCAAACCCCATTATCGATGGGAGGTGTCCCAAAAGCATCGAGGGCATTGAGGCCGCTGCCGCACTGTGTGAAGCAACGGGAACCGAATTGATTCTTCGACCATTGGAAGGCGTGCCTTCTCTACATGGGTACGGACCGAACTGTAGTGATGCGAAACTCACTGTGGCTTTATGGGACTTGGAGATAACAGACCTGGCAGGAACGTTGGTCAAGATCCCATTTCACGTTACAGCCGGAGATGGACTGTTACTACTTGGAAATGAGGTAGTGCGTGGGTCAGACCTGATAAATTCCCAAAATCTACTCGTCATCCCACCGGGAACTGGAGGACTATCTGCGAAAACTCTTTGGTATCAGACCTATCATGACAGCATGGTTGAGGAGGATTCAAACTCAAGGCGAACCTACCTCAACGTTGTGCCCTCCAAATGCTCATCCTTCAAATCATACTTTTCATCGATCTGAGCGTTTGTATTGATGCAAAAGAGTCAAAAGGACTACGCCGACGGAAAAAAAGCAAGACGATTTGCGAAAAAGCTGCATGGTTATTCTCACCTTCCGTACAATGACATGGTGACGTTCTGTGAGCGTCGGGGAGTTCTTAATTCCGTTTTGAAGCAGGCTCTCAGATCTGTAGTGGACAAGTGCACTTCATGCAAATTGACAGGTCAACCCTTGAGGTCAAGCAAAATATCACCATGGAAGCTTTGTCTCCAGTTTAACGATCACGTTCAGATGGATTTTTTGTTCATCACAGAACTAAGCGAGAAGCCTATCCTACATATGGTTGACATGCATACATCCTATTCTGAAGCTGCCATTGTCAATTCTAGAGATATGGGTATCGCCGCGAAGCAATTTGACCAGAAGTGGGTGAGCAATCATGGACCCCCACGCGCCATATCCGGGGATCCTGAGTTCACAAACACGAAATTACAACAATGTCTTCGTTACCTTCACGTGAAGAAAGATCCAAGACCGGCACGAAGACACAACAAGCTTGGTGTTGTCGAACGAAAGCACTCAGTCGTACGGCTCACTGCCCAACGTTTGCTCAAAGACGCGCAGTTCTTTAATAGTGATGAAGCAGACAAGGATGCAATACTATCTCGGGCCACGTTCCTTTCCAACATCATGTTCGGGAGCTAGATCCTGAGTAGTTTCGAACTTACCAAAGGCTACAAACCAGGAATTGTTGGTCTGCCGCAACGCGAAGTGAGCACCGAGCTCCTCAAAGCGCATCACGAACAAAGTGCTCGGCGTGCAATTGCAAAGATCGAAAAGGATCTCAAACCGCAAACTGTGAATCCTGAGGACCTAAAAAGGGGAACCGAAATATACTTCTTCAAGAGGAGCGGAAAGTCCGGAAAGTGGGAGCATGGATACGTCCGGAGTGTTGACGAGCACGTAGTCAACATATCAAGTTTCCAAGATCATAGAGGCAAGCCAATCCGTGCTGCTTCCGAGGACGTACGGATGAAGCTTACAAGTTCTCTCTTACGGGAGCTCGACGAAATGGATTTCCGATTTCCACTGAGCTACTCGGTTGTTGAAGAAGACTTGGATTCAAAAAATGGTCCGGAAATGTCATCTCCCGCTCCAAAACAGCAACAAAGTAATACGAATTACTCAATAGAATCTGCGGAACAAGCACCCGTCTTGAGAAGCGACCAAGACGTTCCGCAGCACACCTCTTTACGACACATCGCAGAGGGAGGAAATAACGACGCGGAAAGCATAATACAGAAAGAGTCGTCATTATGGGCATCAAACTCTCGCAACAAGGCCAATAAGCGAAAGACGAGTCCGTGTGACAGCTTGCAAGCCGATATAGATCAAACCAGTGCTTTGGTTTGTCTTATCAAATCGCAAGATCCTCTGCAACGGCAAAAGGATGTCGGTAACATTCCAATCGTGCCACCTCAAAATACCCTGTACAAGCTGCCGTCAGTCGAGCAAGAAGTCTTAAAAGGCGCATAAGAGATCCTCGGAGATCAGTCTGTCAGCGAATCGAAGCTAGAATTCCTCCCGAGATGGATTATCGATGACTCCATCAACAAGGAAAAGGCGAATTATTCCACAGCTTATGAAAAGGTTGATATTGCAGCTCCACCGGAGAGTGCAAACCTAATCTCATCTCAACACTTCTTCCAGGTGAAGCATGATGGGACAAAGGGTACGTTCAAGCTGAAATGCAGACTAGTGCCGCATGGAAACAGAGAAAAGGAAAAGCATTTAATTCGGAAGGACTCTGCAACCGCACAGTTTCCAATAATCTGCCTTGTTCTCTCCCTCGCCTCGATTCTCCAGCTTTCTGTCGCTACGCTTGACATAAAGAAAGCTTATTTGCAGGGAGTATTCTTATCCCGCAAAATATACATGCGACCACCAAAAGGGTGGGCTTCCTCTTTGCGTAAAGTATGGAAGTTATTGAAACCAGCATACGGTTTGGTTGAATCTGGCCGAATATGGCTTCTTGCGATTGAAGCCTGGCTAAGAGAGGAAGGCATAAACGAAATGCCGGGATTATCCCAACTATTTGTGTCAGGAACTGCTCAAGGGTCAATAGAGCTGATACTAGCAAAGGTTGTCGACGGTCTTCTAGTAATTGCAGCACCTGATGTACTCAAGTCGTTTTACATACGCCTCTCTAAGAAGTTCGAGGTTGGAAGGTTCATTACGGAACGCGAGCTCATCTTCAACCGACTACATATTACGGTTCAGCCGGATTTCACCATTACCATATCTATGAGCGAGTTCATGAAAAAAATCAATCCAATAACTCTAGAACGAAAACGACGCAAGCAGTACTACGCGACATGCACTGAACAGTAACTACTAGAATACCAACTCGTATGGGTGCACTTAATTTCCTCGGACACGGTACGCTACCACAAGCCTCATATGTCGCAGGCTTCCTCCAGCAGCAGGTACCTCGCCTCACTGTTTCTGAATTAGTCACTGCAAATAAGATGCTGAAAGAGCTCAAGAGCCTCGACCCTTCTATCACATACCGCTCGCCATCTACCGACAATCTCATACCTACCTATCTCGCATTCAGTGACCCAAGCACAGGTCGTTCAGCGTATGGCAAGACAGGCTATATCTCCGGATTATACCTGTCAGCGGGGGTGATTGTGGCAATAGTGGTATCTACCATGTCCTCGATTGGGTAAGTGGAAAACAAGCTCGAGTTTCTTTCTCGTCAATCGGAGCAGAAATTTTGGCAGCAGCGACGAGCACTGATCGTGGAGCCCTAATGGAAGAGCGAATTGCTGCACTAAATGGAAGTAAAAAGCTACCATTTATTCTAAGTGTGGACTCCAACGGGCTTTACTCAACCATTACGACACTGCATGAAGGGGCCGACTATCGTCTACGGCCAACGGTGTGTCGTTTGCGCGACTCATTCGAAAACGGAGAAATCGAAGTCATGCAGTGGATAAGAGGAGTAGATAACCTCGCCGATGCTTTAACAAAGAGAAACCTGCAAATGTTTAACCAGCTGAATAAAGTTATGATTGATGGAACAATACGCGACGATATCTTCCATGCTGGAAAGCGTGTATCGGCTGATGGAGAACGCTTGACGAAAAGCGCATACGAGCGTGATGGTTCAGCTCAAGTGACATGAAAATGCCAAAATGACATCGCTACAGACACATAATTGCAAATGACATCTACTGTACACTTCACATATATGTTGGGAACAAAAACTTTATTTTGTTTTTCAACAAGTGTCAACGTGGACACGTGTAAGGTTTTTGGCACATCTTGGGTCCAGTGATATTGGTCTGGTTACCGTGGCCATGCTCTAAGCGCCCAGGCAGTGCATGATCAAATTTCGTTTTTCACTTTTGGTGAACTGGGTGATCCAGCTGCGGCCGCATAGTGCAGAACACTACACGTGTTACCGCTGCGTTACAGCTCGCAAGCGAGCTGTTTCAAGCGCCCGCACACTGACGCCGCACTACCTGGGCAGGACTGGGCTACCGCTGGAGGGAGAGGTTGACAGCCGCCACGACGCGCTAGGAGCTGATCAGGTCCACTGCCAATCTGCCAAGCTCCAAAAGCGCCGGTATGCAATTATTGCTCGGCCTTTTGTACAGAAAACGTCGCAAGCTCTGAACAGGAAAAATCGGTCATTTTCAAATTCTGCGCGAATTTCGAAATTAATTGCAGAACGCGCCCGTCAAATTTTTTTATTGCAAAATAACTGTGGGTACGCCAAAACAACCAATGGCTGGCTTCTATATTGCCGCCAGCGGGGGTGTGTTGAATGCGCATTACAGTAATGCCGAATTTAGCCGACAATTAGCCCATTTCGAGTGCAGTAGTCAATCGGTCCAGTGACTACGAAAGTTTGAATTTGGCGCACTGCGCTTTATAAACCCGGCGACACGAAATACGGAAGGGTTTTTTTCGCTAACGAGAAAAAAACAACCCGACCGGGGGAACGCACGTACCCATTCTACTTTGCCGCCCAAATCCTCTACACCTTACAGCCTCCTTAACCTCTCATCTTCCTTGCGCACGAACCGCGCAACCGCAAATGCATATCCTTAATGCCGCTCCCATGGTATCGATATATCGAAACTAACTTCACGCCTTCAAAAGTTGCAGGATGCGTTCAGCTCACACTGCCTCCTCCCGACAGGAAGTAGGTGGCGGTTTTTTTTTCTGTGGAATTGATGGATCGTGGGATCGTGTCTTTTTTACTCAACTACTGTTTGATGCGACGGCGGGTATTTATACTAGTTTTCGTGGGACAGTCTGTCTTGGTTGATTCGTTACTCTCGCGATCGCACAACACGGACTAGGCTCAACACATCCCCACCGGATCAGCTGTCCCGAACACATCCACAACGCACACCAAACACTCAACATCACGCAACGACACAGAGCCAAAATCCCCAAAACAAACTTGAGACCAACGTGCAGCCAGACGCTCTGCACACGCCCCCTACACAGACATCACACTGGAGCTCCTACGTTTACCAAACTATCAGAAAAATACTGCAGACCCACTCCCGCAACCCCCACCACAAGCTACTCAATGACCATCCTGTCACTACCTAAAATCGCCCAGCTGGACAAGAACAACTTATAAAATGGCTACTCTCTCTACGAGCTGCTGCAGTCTCCATCAAGGCACGAAAAATCGTCACAGAAGAGACACCATCTAAGACCCAGCTCGATTTGCCGCTTTCAACGACAAGCGCGACATCCTCATCGGAGCACTGGTCGAATCCATCCCCGATGACATCGCCAGTCTCATCCTCAGCCCCGAGGCAGACCCCAGCCTGTGCCGACTCATCACAGCAGTCAAGACACATCTAGACACCACCAGGACAAGTGACCAAAAGTACCTGCAGTCCCTCGCTTAAAAACATTCACCGAGGACATGGAGATCACTGAATATGTCGAGACTCATGAGGCTATTCGCGCAAAAATGATAACAGCCAAGTTCCCATACATTACGAACCCGGCCATTACTAATCTGTTGAAATCCCTCGCACTTAAATACAAAATAAGCAACCTAGCTCATCCAATGACCTATCTAACATGGCATATCAACCGCACATCCAAAGGCCACATCTATATAAGCCAAACACACGCCATCCAATCGCTGCTCCACCAGACTCGTATGACACATTGAAAAACACGCTCCACACTACTGCCAGAATTCAAGAACTTGCATGAAGCCATTCAATCCCCACAGCTATACCCAAACGCTAAACAGCAGTACCAAGTCATTTTAGGCGACCTACGGTAATTAAAGGACTGCACAAGGCCAGATATCCAATGGCCCATAATAGTGCTCGTTTTTTTTGTAGCACTGAAAGGGTTCTGGTTTTTCTTGCACCTCTGTTTGAAGGCTCCTAAGTTTATTTATTTGTTTCTTTCTCTTTCTTTTTTCTCTTTCCATTTCTCTTTTTCTTTTTTCTTTGTATTTTGTTTTGTTTTGTTTTTTTTCATGGTTAAAATTTAGCAGTCACTGAGGGTATTGCCCACTTGAACTTCGAGGTAAGCACCGAAAGTCCAAAGAAACAAGGGACACCTGCAGTATAATGGGTATTGCCACCTTGAACTTTGGTATGCACACCGTAAGTCCAAGGAGACAAGGGACACCACTGCATTGAGGACAGAAGACAGGACAAGGCAAGGTGGTGTTTGTGATGTTGGGGTGTTGGTGGGTTGGTTTTTTTGGTTTGGGGATGGTGGTGCTTTGGGTGCGGTTGTTGTGGTTGGTTGTTGTTTTGGGTTTGGGGATGGTGGTGTTTTGGGTGTGGTTGCTGTTGTTTTTTGGTCGAGGCTCACACCTCAGTCGACCAGCCTTTATATAGAGACTCGCAATTGTCTAAAACGCACAAATTGGTACTAAATTCCTAGCAAAATATAAAAAGTAGCCCCTAAACCCCATATTCGCCTATTTTGAGGCGCCTCTGATGTACGGTTGTGCAGTGCACTCCATTTGTGGTTCAGAGCCATGCACAGTACTGCACATGGCTCTCGTATCCCAAATTTGTGGCCACAGGACACCGACCACTATGATCCACATAACAGCCGTCAATCGCCTGGCAGAACACCTGCACCACCCAACAGAACACACAACCACAGATTATTCAAAAGGTTAATGCAATATCTCCGAGCCACCCGAAACCACTGCATAGTGCACCGACGGAACAAAAGCAACAAAACGCGCAGCCATGCCTTAACAGTATACAGCGATGCGGATTATGGCAACTCAATAAACAGGAAATCTAGAACAGACATCCTTCAATAAACCTGGGGCTCATCTATCCACTGGACCAGTAGCAAGCAACATATTGTCGCCAGATCCACTCGCGAAGCCGAACACTTGGCAGGCTCAGATGCGGTACAGCACACACTATGGATCAGAATGTTACCACGGGACTGCAGCTTTGCCGACGCACTACTCTCCAAAGTACTAATAGACAATGCCGCAGCCATTCAAGTCACAACGGTCGATCCACCACCAAGCGACGAAAACTGAACGACATGCCATATCATCACATAGTGGACAACGACAACAAGAAGAGAATCACAGTCCATTATGTAACGACAGCCCATAACATTGCCGACATCATGGCCAAAGCCCTCAGCAAATCCAAAATCGCAAGACACAACCCCCACATGAACCTCACACCAATACCTATCGTCACCACCAACGCACAATCCCAAAAAGGTACGCTTCAACCTCGTGCTACCGTTTTGCCCAGAGATGGACGAACCAACAAAGGAAAACAACCCAAAACGATGCACGAGCTTTCAAATAACTAATCAACCGAGACAATCTGTCCCCACGAAAACTAGTATAAATACCCGCCGTCGCATCAAACAGTAGTAGTTGTTTAAAAAAGACACGATCCCACGATCCGTCAATTCCACAGAAGAAAAACCCGCCACCTACTTCCTGTCGGAAGGAGGCAGTGTGAGCTGAACGCATCCTGCAACTTTTGAAGGCGTGAAGTTAGTTTCGATATATCGATACCATGGAAGCGGCATTATGCATATAAAAAGCTGGTTTAGGTCCATACTTATAGAACCAAAACAACTGGAGACACCTGGAGTGAACTCCATTGGGAGTCTCCGGAAATCACCGTTTCTTGCTGTCGCAAATGCCGTAGCTACAGTACAGTGCGCACTAACCCTGAATATGAGTGTGCAGACTCAAAAGAGCGGCAAATTTACAAGCCTTTTATATCAATAGAGGCATAAACTCAAACCATGGGAAGGGTAAGGAGCTCAATGATATTGGCCGAACATAGGAAAAAATTTTGTAAACAAAGTTTCCACCCGCGAATCTAGGATAGCACCACAGTGTTTAATCAAGAACGATGAGAACAAAATTATTGAAAAGTAATCTTAATAGTCTTTTTCGAGCCTGTCCTCTCTAGCAATTGTGCACAGCGCTAGAGCATGGTGCCAACTAGATTTTTCATCCAATTTTGATCCAATTTTGCCCATTCAATCCGTACATTTTCTTTGAGCTCCTCAACAGTACAAAACGGCCGATTGCTAGCATTAACGGCTCCTTGCAAGGACACCCCGACTTCTTCAAGGGATTCAGGTCTGCGGATTGCGCATGCCATGACAAAACATGGGCTAAATTGCTCTGCATCCACTCATATGACACGTGTGACGTGTGTACGGATCCATTATTTTGCATAAAAACCCACCTCAAACGGCATCTTCTCGTCTGTATAAGGAAGTAGGTAGTTCTTCAATGTAGCACAGTGCAGTACTTCAGAATGTCTTGATTTTAGTTTAGAATAGGCAGATCAGAAAAATGTAGGCTGAAAAGCAACCTGAAACCATCCCCCCTCAATATCAGACCTCTGCCTTGGATGGAAAACTGTAGACTTCCGCACATCATGATAGTAACGTCGAAACACGTCTAATTAGTCTAAATTAAACTTCTTCTCATCGTACAGAGCGAAAAAACCCTATTCATGCACATATCTATTGTGGAGCAAGTGTTCCCACTCGAGAGGGGCTGATTTTTGTTCCTGTGTAAAAATGCGGTTCTCTTTTCACCTTGAAGAAAGCAAAGCGCTCTGAATCGGCTTGAAGCTATTTCGACTCAGACTTTTACTGATTGGAAGATCCAGTTCTGCCTTTAATTCTACTGCTGTAGTACTATACTTTGATGTGGTCATCATCAATGCCCTCACAGCTTATTTCGAGATTTTGGTTTTGTTTTTGTGTCTTACTTGTTTCCATAGCCTTCTACAAATTCGTGTGATTTCACTTTATAAATTGCAAGTTGAAAAACATGATTGTCGGCTATTTTCAATTATGTCCTCATACTGCCCCTTTATAATCAAGAACCTCTATCGGGGGCAAACCCACCGATCGGATTACTGCAAAAGAATATCATGTCTAATTCCTTGACCGCACTTCAACGCCTCTCCCGATCCAAGACATCTCTTTCAAATGGTTTTCTCAGGGATAGCACTAGCTCTAGAATTCTATAGGCAGTATGTAATAGATTCTGCATTTTCAAAGCATAAGTTACCCTTTCTAATCAAGTCATCTCAGTGCTGTTCAATTGGAAGTAATGGAACAAAATAATCAATTGCCATATTAGCCCAATCAACATCTGCCATACAAGGGTCGGAGCGGATAATAAGATCGTTTCAGGTCTCCTTCCAAATAATCAAAGACAAATTTTTTTACGAGTAGGGAGGAGAGAGGAAAGCAGCTCTGTTGTACATGGTGCTATTTATAACCTTCGTTCGCGAATATTTGTTATCAATCAGATATTACATAGCTTTATGCAGCATATGAGTGCAGAGGCGAATCATTCTCTGCTCGAAATGCAGTACTCATGATTTCGTACTTTGTTCTGGGTCAGTCAGCACGTCTCTAGTGTCTATTGGACCGTTGTCCTCATATGAGGACAACTTTTAGCCCTTTTTTTTCAATACAATTCTTTTTTACCTCAACGCATTTCTTGTCCCTCCGCATTAGTTCATGAGTGTAGATGGCCGATCAAAACAAACTTTTCAAGATTATTGACCTCGGTTAAGCCTAGAGCAATTTTCCCTCACCAGCTTCCGCTCTTCGCAAGAAGTTGTGAAAACGACTACGTTTTGGAAGGAAAAATAGTTCGTATTATCGTGGGGGTTTCAGAAACGAGGGCGCACGTACAGTGAAAATTACTGTACTGAATCTTAACATGAAAAAACTGTTTTCCAGTAAAAATTTCGGCCTTCCAAAACATTTACCTTTCCAAAATGTAACGGAAACTGTCTTCATATGAGGACAAAGTGTGCCTCATATGAGGACAGAGCATGGTCGTATAGACACTAGCACGCAGAAAAAGTAAAACAATCATCATGAGTTGCATAAATCTCTCACTATGTTTTCGCTCCTCCGTTCTGATTTCTAGTTTTTCCGCCCGCATTTCCTCCCTTTCCCTACGGTACTCTTCTCTCCTCCTACGTTAATCCGCTTGATTAATCCTCCTTTGCCTGTATTTCTGATCTCTGTGTATCTTTTCCACGATTGAGGATTGTATTGCATCTATTATTCCACCCTCCTCAAATGTTTTCCCGTTACTCATCGTATTTCTTTCCAGAGAAGTGGACATTATGACGTACCGCGTTGTGTAGTCATATCCAGATGGCATTCGGATGGATGTGCGTTCACAAATGCCAGTAAAGGTGGGTGCAGTGGATTGGGGATTGATGCGGGTTCACGAGGGCGGTTTGAGGTTGATGCAGTAGATTGGGATTGAAGGTCTGTGCGGATGGAGGTGGGTGCACGACTGGGGATGGGCGTTGATTCACGAGTGCGAATGGAGGTCGGCGCCCGACTGGGGATGGATATAAGTGCAGTTGATTGGGGATGGAGGTAGATGCAGGTTGTTGGGGATGAATGTTGTTGCACGATTGCGAATGGAGGTTGTTTCACGATTTGGGAAAGGAATGGTTGCACGATTAGGGATAGAGTTGCGTACAGTGTGTTTGAGACTGAGATGGGTGCGTAATTGCAAATGGAGGTAGGTGCACGCTTGTGGATGGATTTGGGTGCAGTAGATTGGGGATGTGGTCAGAGGAAAATTTTTTGCCAGTGGAAGTCGAATCGTGCCTAGTAGATAGATCTGAACAACGGTATTACAAAAATTTTCACTCCCGCGAAGAACAGTCTTAATTTGCGGCAAAATTTCTACAAGTCGATATTTGCTACGAATTTTTCCTTGCTTCCAAGGGCCCCTCTTTGGGAGCTAGAGACAAATTGCTACATAGCAAAAGCGCGCCGTGGCGTGCTTAAATTCCAAAATACTATGTAGTAAATTGCTATTTGTGATTTCTGGAGTCTTTCATTGAAACTAATGCGGGATTTTTGCTTCGTTTGACTCAGCACAGCAATAAAACCCCAACCATAGATTTATCAGGGTTTCACACCTTGCTCTCGGATATTCAAGACCAACTATCAATGATAGGCTCCCTAAGCTCCACGACGGAACCATATTGTCTCGCATCCCTATAAATGTCGCAACAATCTCCTAAAGGTTCTCTAATAAGTTTAAGTCGGGCACACGTGATAATTACTCCAAAAAATGTACTGTCTTGTCGTCTAACCACTATTCTTGTAGTTACAGAAAAATGGTACGGGCATTTGTCCTGTTGATTTATCCAGTTTTCCCGTTTTCAAAGCCCTTCTAAAGCAGAAAAAATTCCGCTAAAGTCTTGATACACTTTGATGAGTCCAGTAGCCCGCTAGCAAACACCAAATCCAATGAACCATAAAAAGAAAATCATTCTCACACCATCACACTTTGACCCTCCCCTCCCGTTTCGAGACAACGCGCTCATATTTTCCAATGGAATTCCTGTGGCATGCCAATCTGTCCGGTCCGTCAAGGTTCAATTTCTTTTCATCCAAAAAGACTACCTTTTGCCACTGAGAAACCTTCCATTCATCCATCTTAGTCATCCAATCCACCCTGTCCATTCTTACTCGCATTAGTCAAGAAGAAAGATTTCTTCATCTGCCGATACTGTATTTTGTGCTCCCGCTCCAACATTCGCAGTACTTTGGCCCCTGATAGCTGGAATATGAGCTTCTTACGGATCTAGTTTGACCCATGTACCGTGTTGAAGGCCTCCCTGATGACGCGGCGATGTATATCCTCGGAATACTGGCGAGGCCTCCCCCTCTTTTTGTTTGCTCCGTACACTGCAGAGTCCTTCAAATACAAAGTGACAGCCTTTTGCGACCTTCCAATCTTCTTTGCTATCGCCCGTTTTGTCAACTTTATGGAAAATAGGGCATCAATTGCTCCTTTCTCCTTCTCGGTCAAATTGGTGCCGCAAGGCATTTTCGGGGGAGACTAGTGCGGTATAAGATGCTTAAAGAAGTGGATAGTGCAATGTTCTTCGCTATTATGTCGCGTTTTTATTTTATCCTTTCTGTTATGTGCATTCCCGCCAAAGTCTGTTGTGGTTCTATATATGTGGGCATTAAAAAAGCAGTTTTTCATATCTAAATGTTTTCATTTAAAAGAAAACTTGAATAACACTGCTATGCTAAGCTTTGCGGTAGCTCTCTGGCGATATGCCTTTCAAGGTGCAGTTTTCAGTGGTTGGGAAGATACCCCTGGTTCTATAATTCTGACGGGCACTGTACACTCCTGACTGATGCTATAAGGCACCCCGCCAAATGTTGTATTTCCCTGTGTTCCTCCAATTCAATCAAAATAAATAATGCTTCCAATGGACTCAGATGGCTTAAACCTTAAAAGTAAAAATGCCCTCATCAAATTTGATTAAGTATGGTTTCGGATTCAATATGACATGGACGCTTACTTACTTACTGAAGACGTCCTTATAGTTACTGTGACTGATACCATAAGATAAGTGCACAAAATGTGCATTTACTCGGATCACAAAAACGTTCCAATAGCATTAACAGCTTCTGTGGCATCACAGGTTTAGAGTCAGGCATGCCAAACAACCAATCATGCCCAAAGCTACACAACTGACATCAGAATAGAGAGCTCAGGTTACCAATGTGAAAAATACTCGAATTAGTTTGTCAGTACCCGAAAGATTTACTATAGCAGAGCGAAATCTGTGGCTACAATAAATACCGACAGGTAAGGTGAGATCCAAGGAAGCGTGGGTTATTAAGGCGTTCAATTGGGCGGACGGTTAACCTACCGGCTTGAAAGAGTCTAGGGAGGTGCTAGTAGTTCGGAAACAGAAATATAGATCATTAGGTGCTCACTTTCTTACTAAACCATTAATTATCAGTAACACTATATATAAAAAGCTCCATCCAGCTGTCCGTATCACGGTAAACGATCAAATGTTTCAAAGGGGACACCATCCATCCGTTGAGAAATCTTTTTCCAATCCCAGCTTTCTTAGGAATGATAAGCCGACAGTCATCTCTCAACTCGATCCCCAAATCTCCATCCGTGACGGCCAGCAGTTCACGCCATGCTATCAAATGGGAAATTATCACTTAATCATTTCGCATCTAATCATTTTGCTCCAGTAATTCAAGAGAGAGCGAGGGCCAACTCAAAAGACAGCGCGTTAACAATTTGGGAGGTCATTCTCCTTCAAAAAGCCTGAATCAAGCTAGTCCTTCAATTTCAGCAATCGCTACACTGCTCAAGCACTCACAAACGTAAATGACTGTGTTACAAAAGAATCTACTGACGTACGGGACTTTAATTTTCCAACCAATTCGAAGAAAAATCACATTTAGGAACAAACGTAGTCTGCTCCGCGCTGCGTACAACTCAACCAAAGGCGCTTGCACCTTGCGAAAGGAGCTCAATCTCCCCATATCTAGCAGCCGAATGCAAACTTATCTGAGTGAATTCGAATTCTTCGCCAACAAGAGATCAAAACACAGCCTCCGCTGCTGCAAAGACACCGTGACGCTAACATGAAATTTGCAAAATCTCACTCGAATAGTGAAGAATAATGGTGGGGGCGCGTATTCTGGAGTTACGAGAAGCGCTTCAATGCGATGGACGCGAAGGGCTTAAATGCTACTGGCATGACTTACGAAGTGAAGACCTGGATTTATCAAGAATAGAGCATGGGGGAAATGGGGTGATATTTTCGGCAGCTTTCTGTTCTTACGGAAAGACTAAGTTTGGAGAAGTGCACGTTCGGTTAAATGGAACGTAGCATGTGAAGATTTTGGGGCAGGAGCCAATTGGTTAAGATGATGATGAACTGCAAGTTAATTGGAAATTTATGAAAATAAGTCCATTGCTTATTCCTCTACGGTTACCAAAAAGTGGTTTGAAGTGCAAGATATTCTTGTGTTAGAGTGGCCTGCGACATTCTTAGATTTAAATCCGTTCCAGGACCTTTGGATAATACTAAACAGCAATTACAACAGTTTGGAGTTGTTACCGAGTTGGAGGAATGTATTACGGAATGCTGTAACAAAATCGACGGTAACAAAGTAGAAAAGCTGGTCAAATCAATGCAAAAGCTGTGAATTTATGTCAATATTCAGTACAGTGGCATGAAATATTACTAGCTTCATTGCTACAGGCAGGGTTTCCTTAAGATCTACGTGCCTTTTTCTGGCATCAGTCATCCCCATTTTTAGGAAGTCTTTAGTAAGTTTTCTACCTCATATTTAGTTCCATTACACTTTCATTCAAATGGAATGAGTGTATCCTTATGTTTTAGGAGCGCCTAAGTCGATTGAAAGTACATTTTTCTGTCAAAATAAGGGAAAACATAGAACTTAAACATTTGGTTGTGGCTAATGGAATCAGTCAGGAGTGAACAATACCGTATTGTAAGATACTATAATGTATTGAATACTTATTAAGACCATTTTAGCGGCGATTATACTGGCTAAACTTGCATATTCCCAGTATCAGTGGCTTTTGTAGGGACCTGAGGTAAGTAAAAAATTGCTGTCGACGACTGGATGAAAACATGTGCTTTAGAGCCTTTAAAATATACTACCGGACACATTTGTAGGATACAATGCAATATTATGTTTATGAAAAAGCTTTTTCTCTTGATAAACGGGGGTATATTTGAGCTTTTCATGTGATTCAACCAAAAATAAATGTTTGCTCATGAAACGTAAGGCACAATGCCATCTATACTGCATAATACCCTTAAATAGAGGCCGAATTATCTGCAAACTACTCTTACGACAGCAAAGCAAACGGTAGATTCATACTTATATGAAAGCGCACAGTACTTGTCCCCGACACTCCAAAGAGACAAAATAACATGTGAAGCGACTCGGAAAGAAAGTCAACAAGGCCCACAGCTTGCCTACAGCTCTCAAGGACTTCGCTTATTCGAACTGTGTGGTCCGCTGGCGTGATCAAGCTCCGTTCGGTAAGATAGCTTTATTGATAGAAAGTATGAGTTCGCTAACCCAGAATGTGGTTCCTCTGATCCCTTCTAGGTGACACTTTCTGAGTTGTGGTTATCCTGCTCCCCTGTGGGTGTCACTATCGTTTCCGTTCGATTTTTAACCGTAGTTTAATGCTTCTGGGTAGTAACTGCTTTGCAAAGAAGTTTAGGGATCAAGTCGAGACCGAACTGCTTCCGTTCTCCCCCACTGTCTCCGTTTACTTAATAGACAGATATGGGGCAATTGCATAAAGAAAGGCATCCTATCAAGGTTCCAACTACCAACTTCCAACTCAGAAGCATCGCCAGTGAGTTGCGTGCCCCTGGCAGGCCACAGAAATTTCTATGTGATCATTTCGCAGATGAACACACGCTACACTCACCGCACGGACTCGCCGCTTCGACCACTGCTTTCATCTATTCGTCGTTCCGTCGTTCTAATGAGTTCCACCGAGAACGCGGCACCAAGTTCCCCGCCACATAGTACAGGTACTGTTTCCGTTTTCGCCCCTGTCTATGCCCTAGTGCTGAGCAGTGTCAATCCTATCTATGTCGCACGTTTCCTCAAAGAACGGGAGAGATATGAATTAGAAATCGCTGCCAAGCAGGTTGAAGACCCTTCCCTCAGACCGATTCCGTACTCCGCAAGTATTGACCGATCCCTTCTCGGATCCTTAATCGGATGCCTTTCTTTATCGAATTGCCCCATTCCTGTCTATTAAGTAAACGGAGACAGTGGGGGAGAACGGAAGCAGTTCGGTCTCGACTTGATCCCTAAACTTCTTTGCAAAGCAGTTACTACCCAGAAGCATTAAACTACGGTTAAAAATCGAACGGAAACGATAGTGACACCCACAGGGGAGCAGGATAACCACAACTCAGAAAGTGTCACCCAGAAGGGATCAGCGGAACCACAATCTAAGTTAACGAACTCATTCTATCTATCAGTAAAGCTATCTTACCGAACGGAGCGACTGGCCACATGTTGCGACTAAGCTGTGAAAAAATTAATGTTTTATTGTAAAACTTCATTCAGAATGCAAAAGAAAACAATATCAAGAATAGTAGCGGCTCCAACAGACGACTGATGGTGCGCAATGACAGTAAGTTTTTTATTAAGGCATTCAAAGCATAAAAAACTGCAACTATGAATTCTTAACTTCGAAACGATCTCTAAGCTCAAAATTCCACGTAGTTTAAACTGGCAAACTTCGTATAGTATGGCCTCTTCTTCCACTCTGGCGATCTATTTCACAACCCTAAGAGCCCTGCACGATTTTTTTTGCATCTACTGCAGACTCAAACCATCATTATTTTCAATAACAAGGCTACTACGCACTTTTCTGCAATAAGATTTTTTCCTTACATTATGCACACAACTGCTGACCCCATCAGTACATTTGAAACAGTTATTGGCGGGTTTTAACCTGAGATCAAAAGCTGCCTTACGATCCCATAACACGTGAAACAATGTCCGCCTCCCATTATACTTCACTTCCATTCGCCGAATAGCTATCCATAGCTCTATATAAACCCTGGTTTGCTGCTTTCAGCGAAATCCAGTCAGCCTCAACCAACTTTTTAACGAAATTTCAACCCAGATCTGCTCGGATGCGTTTACCTCCCCACAGAAACTCTCTTTCCATTTCAGAAAAGCACCTCGAATCCCCTGCTTATTATAACTCACAAGGAAGCAAGGGAAATTAGGCTCGTTTCCTCCATGATATTTTGTGATGAAATTTTGATTTGGGTTGTCTTTTCAGATGAGAAGCGTTTTATTTCAGATGGAATGGAAAGTTACTCAAGTTATTGGATTTTTTTGCCAACTGTATTTTATTCTGGAAGACAGAAAGGAGGGCTTGGAATCATGGTCTAGGGAGCAAACTCTTCTTTTGGGAAGAAACATTTAGCGCAAATGCAGGGCATATAGAAATCCACAGACTATCTGCGAATTATGATATATGAGCTAGTTTCGTTCTTTTAAATCAATCTTTCTGTTAGTTGGACGTATCAGCAACAAAATTGCCAAGGTAATTTCAGTAATGCTGCGTTGAAATTGTTTCAACTTAGGGAATCAGTTTCATGAAGTGGACATCTAGATCTACCAATCTAAGCCCTATTCTGAATGTATGAGGCTGGATATAAGGGGCTTTTTACGAGAACTATCTGCAATCTGACAGTTCTCGGCAGCTGGTGGAGTTTTTCAGAGATGTATGGGGTACTATTTTTCAATATTCCATTGATTGTTTCAGTATTTACATAATATGGCGTGCTGTAGAGGTATAAGGGACAACGAAAAACAAGATGCACTAATGGTTGTTGTAATCGGTACCTTTTCCGGTCTTCTAGGGACCCATACATGCATTTTTTTTATATTTACGTCTGCTCTCCCATTTGAGAAACTTCAGGTACATGAGTAAGCTTGAAATATATTAAATAGTTAATCTAGAATGTTGACTATGCGAAAAATTCAAAAAAAAGTCATTTTTAAAGATAAATAATACTTTCGCTGGCAATTCTAATTTCTTGAGTATCTCAGAGTTGTGACTGGGATTCTATATAAACTACATAGAAAAGCTAAAAGCGGGAATGTTTTGTAGAATCATTTTAAAATGATGGGAGGACAGGGTATGAGGGCTTCTACGTAGCTGTGGTCCCCAACTCTGATCCGGTCGCGCTGTAGCGGCTGCATCCTGGATTCATCTGCAACCGATATATTTCATGAACCTAGAGATAATGTAACGAAAAAAGGTATACATTTACGTCCTCAAGATCTTAGAGTGCGATCTAGGCCCGTAGAACAGGGCTACAAAATCGTCAACCTGGAAATCTCTGCCGCAACTTCTGATTCCTAAAGTTTTCGCTTATCCTATTGCCTTCCGACCTTACATAATATTTCATGTCCTAATCACAAGTCGTCTCTGTTCTTTTCATCATTCCCTTAATTTATTCTTCATTTGCGCTCAATTCAATTACCTTTACAAGTGTCAAATCATACTTGAGCTTCCTTCGCTTGCTTGTCGCACTCTGGTCACACCGCTTATTAGTCGTGCGGCATGGTAATATTCACATCTCATCGTTGGTAAGGTTTTTTTTGCATCTACATTACAGTTTGTCAAGATTGGAGTTGCTGAATTAGCTGTCAACTGATCACTCAGTCTTTCGGGCCAAATTGCCATGGGAAGACTTTAGCAATAATTTTACCTTACAAGGACAGATTAAAATGCCCGCAACTTTTTGCGAGGGCAGATGCACCCCTGAATACTATCTCTTTAAGAATAAAGGTCCCTGATAAGCCGTCATGACTCGTTACAAGTAAAAGTGCCTTATTATTTTTTACGTGATTTAGAATAAGACGCTGACACATAACCATCCAATGAAAATACTCGGCTGTAAGTTTTTACTTGACTGACTATATTGGCTTCACTACCTCTTTCAAGGCGGCTACTAACAATGTATGCGAACGGGAACGTGGTGCCTATTATACGCCATATTCTAATGGTATTATCCTCAATTTTTGATTAAATGTGTTTGTGTTTCACTGTATTTATGTCAATGCTGACATCACCGTACTGTCCCCCTTTAGAGCAGCCTTTCGATGCACACGGCCATAGGCAAACCAAAAATCCGTTCCAGTAGCTATACCAACTTTCCTCATCCTTCTGATTCGGTTACGCTGTGTCACTACTCCGAAAGCATACAGCTTGCAATCTCTGCCTGTATGCATGCCTAAACTTAATCAAGCTTCTACACTCACTAGGTGCGAGTAGTGAAGCTTAATGTACGTTTTCTGTTGAAATTTTAAATCTGTTTTAATTTTAAACCGGCGAAAAGTACAACGCAAGTTTTGCGATATCCTGATTAGAACTTAAATTCTAAGCTCACACCAACCCTCCTCTATCTCTAATCGAACACGTGGCCTCACTTAAGTCACCCCAAGTCTTCGTAAATAGCCGTCTTGCACCCCTAATCGGTAAAGTACCCAAATTTTCCCCCTTTCCAAATAATAAGAGCATCTCCACCGATGCAGATATAATTTCAAAGTGATCAAAAAATAAAAATGGTTCTAATTATTTTCTTTCTACCGGGAAATTCTAAGTGAACGAAAACCCTATTTTTTTTACTTTGAGGTAAAATGAGGAGGCAAATATCCCAGATTTGTGGCGTACAGTAGGGCGTCCGGAGTGGAACAGCCCGGTACTGTAGACAGGTGACGGTCACCTGAGGGAGCAGACTACAGTATAGAGAGCTCCGAATGTAAGGAGCACACTACGTTACACTCGGGTACAATATCGCCGGAAGGAGAGCGCCGGGCCAACGGGGCCGAATGGGCCAAGGGCAGGACTAGTGGACATTAGCGATACTCTTATTGGCGTACATCATGGAGGGCTGAAGTTAGGCCACATTTCCTTTAGAAGATGTGCTGCAGTAGTCCTAGTAGGTTGGTTAAAGAGCCTTATAGGGAGAGCCGGTGGTGGAGGGAGCGTTAGAAATTAAAGTAGGCAAGCACCCCTTGGTCTACTATTCCGCTGTATCCAAGTATAAAATCCCCGACAATATTTACCCCTTCTATTCCTATCGACCCCACGTCCACCCATTGAAACAACTCCCTTTCTGTTGCTACTTCTGTCTATTCCCCTTCTGTCGAATCTGTTTATCCTTCAGGCGAGCGCAACTAGGTAAGTTTAAATATTGTTCTACCGACGAGTTCTACACAGTCGCAGTACTACAATTTGCCTCCTGGATTTTTCTTTTTAATCTCCAGAGGTATCAAGGTGTGACTCTCTCATTGGCTGCCCGGAACTCTTTCCGCAGGTTGGCGGAAATAATTTTTCCTCCTTTCTCCCATTTCCACCATCTCTCTCCCCAAATAACTGCAGACTTCACTTCTGTTCCTTTTTCGAATCCAAATTGCACCCTACAGACCTAAAAACCCACCCAGGTGACATGGCAGACCGGGGTAACACTTATACCGCTTCAGAAAATTGTGCTCTTGCCTGAACCTGAATTCCGGTTTCTGAGGACCCAATCATTGGTGTAGAACAAAAAGGCACCATATCTACAGGAAAGTATGAGAACAATATAATACGCTTCGATATCCAGCCGTAACGACGTCTCATATATGCCTTTGCGAGAATTAAGATGATTGTCAACTACTGCGTCCGCTTTTCAGCTTTTTATATCAATATGAGCCAATAATTCAACTGCGTTCAATGTAGAAAATATATTGTGTTTGGCCACCGCTCTTTTCACTGGAAAGAAGATCAAGCAGGCATCTGACGATATTGGTAAGCCATTTAAAATCATGGAAGCAAGGATAATACTATTATTCCATGAGAAGTTCCTCGGAGGTGCAGGATGCTCGGGAAAGAGTAGTGCAGGAATATCAGATGTCCGCCACGTACATCTGAGAAAAGCGATATTAGTCTGGCTAGAGTGTTCGTCACTGATGAAGAAAAAGAAAAAATCATCGATGGATCGCAGCATGAGTCTTTGGAACCATCAAGAGGTTCAGGACGCCCTATTGGGCGACGTAGAGCAAAAGAAGAGGCATAAAGTATTTATTAGCGTCCAATGAAGTCAAGTTAGTCAAACGAGGAATCAATATTCAGGAACGGCGTAATGATGCTTTAGCACGGCATAACGACATATTAAATTCACAAATGGACCTAGGGTGCTGTTCTCCGGCACCAAGAGGGTTTTTAAAACTTATGCATGACGATGCTTAAGTAGTCGCACGTAAATAGGGCATGGAAAGATTTAGAAGTGCAGAACTCCTTCCGTCCAGTGCTGAAGAAGGATCATCATCGACTGCCAGAGAAAATACCGAAATCGGTGCTGCTGAGAACATTTCTTTGAACGAAGAGGAAAATGATGGGACTCTGATCGTAAAGAGTGAGGGGTGGACAACTGTACGACAGGATCAACAGATCACGAAGTTTGCGGATGAGGGATCAATGTGTGTAGGTACCCCATGCAAATTGTATTGCCTTCCACTAGATATTATTGAACCTATAGACTACGGCAATTCACAAAAGACGCCTCATGCAGTTCCTTAAGTTACATTGCAGTGGCTATGAAGTCAAGAGCTGATAAGTATACTGGATCACGAAAGGGATATGATATCTTCGTTATAGGCAATATGAAACGTTCCTCAGAAACGGAAGGACAAATAGGCGCAAGCAGAATCTGCTTACTGTAACGCTTCATGATGGAAAATATCACCGCTTTCACAGTCAATTGAAATTCGCAACACTCCTGAGGATATCATATTTCCTGCCGAGATGGACCGAAATGTCACATTTTCAACGAACGTGCACAAGAACTGAGTAAGGAACTGCTCGGCACTAGAGTAAAGTTCACTAGGATATACCAAGCAGGGATAAAATATCCTTTTGGAAAGAAATAAAGCGGTAATTTATCGCTCTTTAAGAATAAAATGAACGCTAAACAGATAGTTGCTGCGATTCTGCGCCTTAGCTCGTCTGAGCAAAGGTAAATTTTTTTCTTTCCTGATTACTCTCAAACTGTCATAAATATTCTAAAAATGTACTTTGATTTTCATAGTACTCTCCCGATTCGTCAAAAATGCTTTTGCTTCGCATAGATCTGCCAAAATACCAATTTCAGGTACTTCAGTCCCATTTCGAGGCAAAGGACTGAGTCCAACCCACATTGAATTCACACTATTCCGCGCTGTGACATAGTAGTATTTATCATCAGCAAAATCATATCTCACTCTGGCTTTATCTTCCACCATCAACCTATGTAGAATTATGCAGGAGGGGATCACATTTTTCATAACATCCTTAGACCAAAATCGGGAAGGGCAAGCAAGTACATGACATTTTCCCTGCAGAACGCCAAATAGTCGTTCAATATCCTCTCTAACACTCTCTTGATTTTTTGCCAGACATTTCTACCTTTTGATACTTGGGAAAGTAACTATTTGTACGAATACAGACAATTTAGGGAATATACGGTATATAAGCCAGTATGGTTGGGTCAGGACTTTATCAGCTATTGTATACTATAGTGGCGGTGGGTTTGTTCCAACAGCAATTTTGTTAATTAATGTTGAGGCCTCAACAACATTGATGTCATTTCCAGACCCAGGCATGCCAAAGAAAGCATGGCATATCCGGAGAGATCGGTCACGTATAGCTTCTAGGGCCGCAGTTGGTACACTTCCTTTCCCTTCATCTTTTCCATGCCAAGCAACAGGGAAATTTTTCCACTGCCACTTGCAACAGTCAATACTTCCAAGCATCTCGGAAACCCTCTTGACTCTTGACTCAGCTAAAATACGTTTCACATCTTCTACAGTAGGAGCCCGCAGATATTCAGAAGCAAAACATGAGAATATATCCTTCGTAAAGTGTTCTAAACACGTTAGAGCAGTCGATTCTCACTTAAAAATATGTTCATCAATGGCGTCTGCTGCTATTTCGTAGGCCATTATTCGGAACGCAGCAGTTTTTTTAAGACGGACTTAACCCTGATTTTCCCGTGCGTTCTTTTCACTGTATATAGAAGCTTTTGCATGTTGTCAACCTGTCAAATATCTTTTTAAAAGCTGTTTGAGAAACACCAAAGCGTTGCTGGAAGGTGATATCATCAAAGATAGGACTTGAACAGAAGTCGTGCATTTGAAGACGAATATCTGCAAGAATGCGATTTCGATTGATATTTGGTCTTGCCAGGCACAGATCCACCTCATCTTCTTGGGGGACTGTCATCATCGCTGCTATCCAAGAGAGAACCTATAAAGTCACAGAGGTGCTCATCTTCCGCGAGTTCTTGGAAGAAGAAATGTTTTTCCATACCTCAAATACTTTCATCAGGCCCGTACTTGATTGATCTCGTACTGAGGTAGCTCGCACTCCGAGATTCGTTTCCGTTTAGCGGGTGAGAGTGACCAACATCAAATGACCTAATCATCAAAACACGGGATGCCGCGGCTGACCAAGATCTCCTCGGGCCCGGATTCATGAATGATGCGTTGAACCGAACAAAGAGAGAGGCATCGTGGCAACGCCAAAGGAGGGCGGGTGGGAGAGAGGGAGGCATACCCGCGCATCGCCGCCGGCGGGTTTGACTCGCACCCCCATAGAAAAACGGGGGGGCCGCGGCACGTAGGGCGGAAAGCAGGGCACACGTTGTACACGTGTGATACGTACGCATCGTGGCACAAGTCCTTCGACTTGCCCTCGCTATCCATTGACATGCGTTTCATGCGCATAAACCGCGGTCTACACACAACGAAACAGCCAAATCAAATTCAAACCCGAGGTCACGAGGCCGGGGCATCCGCTGTGGCGGACGTCCCAGTGGAAACGGCACGCGGCATCGCGTCGACGGTGGAAGGAGACAGATACTGCGCGCCGAAAAACCAGACCGACGCACCACTCGTGCGTATAGTCCGGTCGAAGTAGGGAGTAGCCATCGCCTCACTGCTCGAGCCCCATCCGAACCTGGACATCCTTACCGCCAGAGGTATAGCCAGTAGAACTTGCTCCGTGTGCGCTCCGATCCGCAGCGAGTGTGAAGTATACTTTACATCCGGAGGGGCAGTCAGTTGAAGTGCCTCGAGGCAGCGAGTGAGAGCACGCGTGAGGGACCCCTTCGCGTACGTCTCCGACTCGCCATGTATCGCAAAGAAGCGCGGATGGAGACCTCGGCTGCGGATCCATCTCTTGAAAAGGTCCAACATCGACGAGACCTCCGACGACACACGTCGGTACGACACTAGTGGCTCTGTGCTGACGCGACGTCCCTTCCAGTAGGATGGACGGGCCGTCAGCGCGTCACCTTGGAGGTGCACCTTGTTCGCCTCAAGGGTCATCGTTGACGACTTGCGCAGCCCGTTCAGGCAGTACGCAAAGACGCACACAGCACAGTCGCGTAACACCCGCAGCTGCGGGGTTCGCATCCCGAGGTCCCAGATCATCAGCATCTTCTGCGCGTCAACACCGTAGCGGACCAGCTCCTCCGGAAAGTTCTTTGCCTCCTACTTGCCGTACGCACGAATGACCGAGTCCAGAAACGAGTAAGGCGGGACTGGGCGTCCAGTGTACAGTTCGTGCGGGCGGGGCCTTGCTCCGGGCCAGCTTGTTGACGGTCGCCATGATAAGGTCCACCGGCGGGCACAGAAGCCGGACCATCCCGTCGTCCCACGGCCGTTCCAGCTCCTCCAGAGCCAGCTTCCGCATGAACACCGGATGTTCGCCTAACGGGCGGTACTTGAAAGCCTCGACGGGCGCCTTCATCCCATCCGCGACGGAACTCCGCAGCTGCCGACGGATCGATAAGTCGCCGCGGGGGAACCGTCGCGACAAGGCGTCGGCGAACTTGTTCACAGCCGACGGTAGCCACTCCGCGCGGACGTTCACGCCCAACTTGGACAGAACTAGCTTCAGCCGGCGCAGCTCGCGCATGAGCGGCCGGCTTGCCGTAACAAAGCTGTTCGTGATGTGCACCACCGCCTGGTTGTCCACATGCACGAGCAGCTCCTGAACGCCGCGGCTCCGAACTTCCTTCCCGATGGTCCCTTGCAGTATCTTGCGGATCGCCTTCAGCTCGCGGTAGGTGATCGACTCGGCCCGGTCTCGCCAGTTCCACACGTCCTGATCGCACCACATCTCGGCGACGCCAGGCTGGAGGTCTCTGTCGTTCAAAGTGCCTCCATACCCAACGTCCGCCGCATCCGTGTGCATCGCGGCTTGGGCGGCCGGTGTAACCAAGGGTCAGCCTTCCATCTCTGGACCCGCGAGTCTCTTCCAGAATCCCAGATCTCGGATCGCCTGGTGGGAGAGTCGGCATCGCCCGCGGCTGTCGCGGGCCCTCCCTGCCCCTATGTCCCAGTAAAGCGAACGGGTGTAGAATCTTGCCCATGGTAGCGCCAAGGACAGCGAGATGCAGGTGCCGCACAGAGTGCTTACGGCACTTACGCTCACCCACCGTCGCCCGACTCGGACTTGCTTCAGAAGAGCCTTCGCCAACTTGCGGACATGCTCGACCTTGTGCGGCAGGACGGTGAACCGCATCGATACGGTATCTACACGGACTCCCAGGTGGTCGACTACCTGGGCTCCCTTCCACTCGCCTTTCTCCGGGTGTCGATGGAGGCCGAGCCGAGCGAACAATCGGTCGAGACGGTCTGCTGCTCGACGACAGTCTGCTGCCTCCGACCTCACGCCGTACGGGGTCGGAATGACCAAGAAGTCGTCCATGTATGGTAACACTCGGTAGCCGTACGACCTTATTTCGGCGAGAAAGGGGGCCATCAGCCGAGTGAACCACAGCGGAGACCGTCCCCAACCAAACGGTAAGGCGACACACTGATAGTACCGGCCGTCGTACCGGAAGATGAACCAGTCCCGCATGGTCAGATGCCGGCGGAGGTGACGGAACCCCTTCTCGATGTCGAACGAGATCATGTGATCCTCGGGCTGCACGCTCATTGCGAACTCTGTGAGCGTCTCCATACGCACAGACCCTTGGCCCAATGATTCGACTGCATCGACAAGTTGACCACAAACCGTCCCGACCGCTCGCCGTTCTTCTCCTGCCATACGACGAACGCCGACGATATGAAGGCACCGGCCTCGCGCGCCGCGCATGCTCCGAGGTGACCTCCTGGTAGATTCCGGTAGACAGTCCCTTCTTGATATCCTCCTTTCCAAACTCCAAATCCTCCTTCGTCTGCGGGATATCCCCCAGCTCCACTCCTTGCCCTTGCTTGAAGGCTTGGTGTGGTTGCTCGTATATCCCAAATTGGATACTTTGGCAGAGGTATTCCGAAGCAACTATCTGGCGCCACGCTTCGACGTGCCTTTGCAGAACACGCCATAACGGGCGCCCCATGGCCCAGCCGACTAATTCCCATCGGCGGCGCCATCCTTCTTTCCGGCATGTCCTGCACGCTTCGTCGCGTTGTTTACCTTGAGGGTGGCTACCGCCTTGAACATTTGAGAAGATAAATGCGACTCCAGGGTCGCCAGCGGGTCGTCGAGGTCGTCCGCCATCGCCGTCTCGCCACGGCGTTCAAGGGAGGGAAGAACGAGTTTGGCGTACATCGGATCCCTGCTCGCCATGCGATAGAACTCGGCACGGAGACCGAGCACACGCAACGAGTACCGGACGGCGACGAACGCCCACGCGTCGAACTTCTCAGCCTCGTCGTTATTTCCAGCCTCGAAAGCCTCCTGGCGCAGGTCGTACGCCACATGTGGAGCACCGACCAGTACCCGGCGGCGTTGATGTACTTTGCCTCGTGTTCGGCGACTGGGTACATGCTCTGGTGCTTCGCGAGCTTCCGGCGAAGTGGCCAGTCTTCGTTGTCGAAGAAGCCGCCGATGAAGGCCGACGCGGCGTCGCCAGCCTGGAACGGGTAGCGGGTGAGACCGAACCTCTGCTCACGGTCGGCCCGCTCGGCGATCCAGGCGTACGCCTGCACCCAGTCGACGGAGATGCCGGCTTCAGGGAGCGACTTGCTGGCTGCAACTTTCTTGCACTTCTCGAGGAGGTCTTCGGCGAGAGACTTCGAGTTCATGACGGGGTTGGTGGAAGACGACGAGGAGGCCATAGCGTTGTTGAGTTCTGTTTTGTTCGTTGGAACAAAGCGACGAGGTAACTTTCGGTCGGTATGAATGGGCCTACCACCGGACTAGGTCTGGGGACTCTCGAAAGAGAGAGGCATACCCGCGCATCGCCGCCAGCGGGTTTGACTCGCACCCCATAGAAAAAGGGGGGGCCGCGGCACGCAGGGCGGAAAGCAGGGCACACGTTGTACACGTGTGATACGTACGCATCGTGGCACAAGTCCTTCGACTTGCCCTCGCTATCCATTGACATGCGTTTCATGCGCATAAACCGCGGTCTACACACAACAAAAACAAGTACAGTACAGTACAACTCATGATTTCCCTTTTCCGAGCGCGGCATGTCCGGGCGATCAAAAAACCCGAGATCTTTCCGCACAGCCACAACAACTGCAGCGCTGCATCTCGAGGCCCCCAAATAATCTTTTTGTGGCAATCCATCTCCAGCCTCAATCACCCGACGCGCGCACCGCATCAAGCCAAAATCTCACACCTCACCCCCACGCGAAACCAGCCCCAACCACGCCAATCCACGCGACACCGTACCCCAACTGCAATGGCGCCGCACACGGCAGCCTTTGTGACAGCCCCATGTCGTGCCCCTCTTATCTCTCCTGCTCCCCTACTGTCCCCTCGTCGCGGCGTATGCCAGCGCGCTTACACCCCACGTAGGGCACGAGATCCGACAATGGGGCTCATCCCGTTGATTCCGAATTGGGTGGCAATTGCCGCGTGGGCGTTTGGCGCGTACCGTTTCTATCGTGGTTTCAATCGCACGTCGTATCAGGCGTCGTACCGTATTCCGCTGGCTTTGGCGTGGCCGCTGTTGTTTGCAATGAATGGGAGTTATCGCAAAAATTTTACAAAGAGTATCAAGGGGAGTGATGATGATTTTTGAAATGCAGTGTGTGTGGGTGCAAAGGGGGTTGTAGAGGGACAGTTGGTAACGTTGGGGAACAGTGCATGCCTGTTGTGGGAGTTGGAGGGGAGCGGATAGGGGGTTTTGGACGTGAATTTCTCAAGTCGGTGCGAATCAGCCGTGGGTAAACGTGGAATCAAGTTGTTTGTACTGTCGTCGCGATGAGCAGCTTGTGACTTGCTTTTGTGGTGCCTGTGGCTGGATGTAGGTTTCAAACGCGCCTTTGCGCGCCTCTTAACACCCGCTAGCACTGTACTACTTTACCTTGATCAACTCCAAACTATTGCAACCCGCGCGCAAGCCACCGCACCCCCGGAATCAAATCAAGCAAATGGAAAAAGTAGAGACAACACAACATGCAAATAAAAGCAGTTAGGTGAGCGAATAAGCCAATGTTCCCTACTCTCCCCCTGCAAAAAGAAAGGCAAATGGGGCGTGGTTTCAACCTACTCAAACACTATGGTGGCATCCCTCTGCGTCTCCAACACGCTGAGCAATCTCCTCCTCGGAAAAAACTCGGTGACCTTTGGGACCATATCCGGGGTCTTGTATGCGATATTCGGCGGCAAGACAGCCCTTCTCTTGCCGCCCACTTTCATCCCTGTCAATGCCTCACTGACCCCTGGCACCACCTCGTTTGCACCAATTCTGAAAATGCATGGAGGGGCGTTGGGATCATCGTAAGTGCTTTGAATCTTGATTCCATTAAGACCACGTAAACGAGACGTGTAGTAAATATACGCGGTATCGCCAATGTGCGCTTCAAGACCGGTACCGAGAGACAGGTCAAAGTATTGCAGTCCTGAGGGGGTGGTAACGACACGGGGTATAGTGGACTCGTAGAGCCGGTCGGGGAGCGGTTTGTCGGGGTTTTGATTTGGTTTATAAGGTGAAGAGTATGCAAATGTTGGGTGGGGAAGTAGAGACAGGGAGAATGCGGTGATTAGTAATGCGCGACGGGACAGGGGAGGCGGGTGAGAAAGAGGGGCGCTCATGCGAATGCAGGGGTGGAGGATGATTGGAGGGGGTTGAAGGAAGCGGGGAGGAAAAAGAGTCGAGGAGATAAAGCTAGGGAATGCGAAGGAGGCTTTTGTCGTCATTTGGTATGTTGTTTGGGGTGGGATGTGGAGGAATGAGGACCTTTCTTCCCTGGGGCTCTAGAGTCTGTAGGTTGGGGATAACGCAGCAAGTATCGTAGGAATGATGGTAGTGGTGGTCTCTGCAGGACGGTACAGTACGTGATCTTTGCACACCCGGGAAGAGTGATCCTTTTTCTATTTTCTTCCAAGGAAGACCTCTACATTGCTCAAGATCTCGCATACTGTGCCTTGCATATTTCCATTCTGTCGGGAGGAGTCATCCGCAGCTTTTTGAAAAGGGTAAATTTGCACACTTTCTGCCATATGTACAGTACCACATGTCACATCATCCCATCTTGTCAGAACCCCAATGTCTGCGTTTGTCTTCAGCGCGTACCGCCTCCTTTCCCGCACAAGAAACACCCCTTTCATTCCCTCTCTCTCTCCTCTCCACAAACCCCTCTTCCAATCCACCCGACCAAATCTCATACGCCCCATGGCCACTGAAAAAGGACTCAATGCTCCAGTCGATCTCTCCCAGCCCACCATCTTTGAGAAGATCATCGCTAAGGAGATCCCCGCCAAGATAGTGTATGAAGATGACCATGCTTTAGCTTTCCATGACATCAACCCTCAAGCTCCCGTCCACATCCTCGTTATTCCCAAGCGTCGAATCCCTATGCTCAGTATGGCACAAGAGTCGGACAAGGACATTCTCGGTCACCTCATGCTCACCGCCGCAAAGGTCGCAGAACAGGAGGGTTTGGAGCGCGGTTATCGCATTCTCGTAAACAATGGCAAAGAGGGCTTGCAAAGTGTGTATCACATCCATCTTCATGTCATCGGTGGACGCACATTGAAGTGGGGTCCCTTCTGAGCTGCTTTGCGTACTTTTCTTTTGTCTCTTCAACTCTTGGCTTGCGACCCTCATCCACTTCCGAAAACATCCCGCGCTGTGTCCTACTCTGCATGGTTTGTCCTTGACTTTACCGTAAATAACCTCCTGCAAGTCTACAATTCAATCTAACTACGTGCATCACCTAGGCTATCTTCTTCTACATGCAGCCTCATCCGTTGTGCTCCTGTCCTACAAGCACAACCTTCATTCTGCATACCTCCTAGCGTTAAAAAGTTGTTTAGTTTCTTCACAAATCACCTCCCATCACATCTCCAGCAAATTCAGCAGCCAAAAGCAGCGCTGCCATTTTCCGCAGGTTATCCCCTCCCTCTGCACACCATTGACATTATCAAACACCAAATCTCTGCTTGTCCCTGTCATGCAATCCTCTGAGAGTCCCATCGTCAATCCATCCAGAGGCGCCAATTTCGGTCTAGGCGAGCTCCCATTCGAACCTGAACCATTCGACCTTTGCTTCAAAAGACTTGAATTGCGCTTACCCCCTAACGCTCCCCGTTCCACGTCTGGAAACTCCCTAAATCCCTCCATTTCCACCTTTTCAACATGGCTTGGCCCTGTTCGCCACCTCTCTGAAAACACTGTGCTAGTCACAGCACTCACAGTGTCTATATCTAACCCTTCCCCATGCACTTGTATTCTCTCCCAGCCCTCTTCCGTGTCGCTTTGCTCCTCGTTCGCAGAATAGTACTCCGAACTCGATTGTCTATCGTCCATCATTGTCAAATTCTCCGACAAATCCCGTCCTGTATGTATTGGTAAACTAATCGGAGTCGGCACACCGTTCTCTTGTGGTGAGTCAGATTCTGAAACAGCGCTAGATACCGAGTCGACATTCCCTCTCCGCGCAAACAGGATTCGTCTGCGCCCAGGTCCACGAGTCGAGTCACTTTCACCTGCTGTTGTACTCCTTCCTCCTTCCGTCCCGGTCCCCCTGCTTCTCTCCCTATCTGGCATAACCTTTTCAACCCCTCGCTTGATTCCTTCCCCTGTCTTCTTGAAACCGTCTCCAGTCTTTCGGAGACCTGTCTCAATTCCGTCTGTTGTTTTCTTGAAGCCTGTTTCTATGCTGTCCGTTGTCTTCTTCCATCCATTCTCAATGCCATCTGCAGTCTTTTTCAAGCCTGTCTCTAATCCGTCGGCTGTCTTCTTCATTCCGTCGGCCGTTTTTTTCACTCCCTTTTCAATTCCATCTGCCGTCTTTTTCACCCCTTTCTCGATACCATCCGCAGTCTTCTTTAAACCGATTTCAATGCCATCGGCGGTTTTCTTCATGCCTTCACTAACCTTTCTAGCTCCGATTTCTACCCCATCTACAGTTTTCTTCACACCTGTCCCGATACCACCGGCCACCTTCTTAGTGCCCTCCCCAATACCCCCTGCCACTTTCTTAGTACCCTCCCCAATACCTTCCGCCACCTTCTTTGTTCCCTCCCCGATCCCCTCCGCCATCTTCTTGGTGCCTTCCCCAATCCCCTCTGCCACCTTTTTCGTTCCCTCCCCAATACCGTCTCCGACTTTTTTCACGTTCACTGCAGTCTTTTTCACGCCCTCTCCGATGCCGTCTGCCATCTTCTTCGTGCTATCACCCACCTTGTCCACGACCTGTGGTATTGTAGCTTTAAATTTGTTTGCCATCGCGACTGCAATCACAGCTTTGCGAGCTTTGAACAGTCGCCGCCGTCGAGAGTGCAGGTTTGATCTATCCCTCCTAATCTCATTACCATAGTAACTCGGGGATGCAATCCAGCGGTGCTGAAGCGCTGCTAATGAAGTCAGGCGCTTGTTTGGATCCAGATTCAAGAGACCCTTAACCAGACTCATTGCATCCGGGGAAATGCCTTTCCACAAGACTGCCGGAAATAGTATTCTCCCCGCAACACATTTCCAAAGTACTCTTTAGTGTTCCTTCCGGGAAACGGTAGTCTGCCCGTGAGGATGGTATACAATATCACACCGCAAGCCCATGAATCAACCGCTGGACCGTGGCCTTGGTCCGCTATTATCTCCGGGGCCATAAAGTAGGCGGTTCCGACTTGGGTGTGCATAGTATCATCGGCCCCACGCGAGGGGTCTATAAACCTGGCAAATCCAAAATCTGATACCTTGATTTGGAGCGGCCAAGAGTTGTTTGCGCAAAGAATATTCTCGGGTTTGAGGTCGCGATGGACGATGGAGTGGCGGTGAAGGTATTCGACGGCCGTAAAAATGGAGCGAATGCATTGACTGCCTTGAGCCTCTGTGAGGCTGTCATGCTGTGCGACGAAATCAAAAAGGTCGCCGCCTGGAACAAACTCCATAACAATATAAATCGTGCGCTTGAGGTCAAAGATCTGGTATGTCTGAACGATATTTTCATGCGAAATGGACTTCATAACAGTTATCTCGCACTCCAAATGCTCCTGACTTTTCATGGTGGAGCCCTTTTTGATAATTTTGACGGCGCGCTTTTCGTTTGTTCTGACGTCAAACCCTCCACGACATCGCCGTAGGCGCCGCTCCCCAATGTGTCGCCAAATGAGTAGTAATCTGTGATATCGCTATTAAGAGCCGAGTCGAGTGCGTGCTTCCAACTATAGCTTCATCCTCTGTAGGAATATGCAACCTCAACCATCTATCCCTACCCTGTTGGCGCTCCTTCCCATTCGCACGCTCCCTCCCATTGACCTTGTCATTGCCAGGCTGCTTTTCCTTGCCGTTGACCTTTTCCTTGACCTGAGGTGGAGACACACAAAGCAACAACTCCCTGGCGTTTGACATCGACATTCCAAGCTGCGGAGCGTACATTGACGACATGTCGCGGGGGAGCGGAGCGGTTTTTCAGTATGGTGAGAGTGGTGCCCTCGAGAATGACAAACATATCCATGCGGCCGCCGACTTTGGATCGCTTGAGCATCCAACCATCCTTGTCGACCTGTGCGATGTAGCGGACGACATGTTGGTTGTTATTGTCGCGTGGTCGCAGAATGTTTGTGGCCATGGCGGCGAGAGTGGCGATGGGTTTGGGACGATTTGGGTCGGGGATTTCGCGGTGGCGGGGGGGCGGGTCCATGGGTTGCGTCATGGTGTTGGACGGATTGGGCAAAGAAAAGGGGAGGGGGAGAGAAAGGGGTAAGTTTAGAGGGAATGGATTATGTGGATGCAACAGTGGCAGGGTTATGGAATGGGGTACGAGGTGTTTGTTGTGTGGAAATAAGAGGCGTGGCGGGGTGACACGAGAAAACGAGAAGCAACGAAGCGTAGCAAGAGGGAAGAGCGAGAGAAGGGCCCGGATGGTTGTCTAGGATAGACGGACAAGATGGAAAGAGTTGAAGGATTGAGGGGGTGGAGGGGAGTAGTGATTGTGATTGCGGAAATGGGTGGTGGGTTTGAAGAGGGAAATTTGGTGAATAGAGAGGGTCACGTGGAAGAGGGATTTGTGTAAGGTGGTGATGGTGGGGACGGGGCGAGATTGTCGGAGAGGGGCCGGGCCGTAGGGGTTTTGACGGATGGAAGAGGAGTGATGGGTAGGCGGGGCACCAAGAGAAATCGGAAGTCGGTTTGATGATAGGAGGCCATTTTGTTCCAATTTATGTATGTTTTCGGGGCCTCTGAAAAGCTCTGTTTCATACCTAGGCTCTAAATAGACTTGTTTCCACTCTTTGGTGCCTGTACGGCGGTTATGGGTTGCTAAACAACCTCGCAGAGCCCTTTTTTTTCCTCTGCTGTGGGACGGCACAGGACGTGTCTTTGTTCTATTTTGCAAGGACACGTTGTGTGTGCATCCCAAAGCATGCGCAGATAAACTACTATACAGTACAGTATTGTATTGTACAGTACAATAGTTCCAAGCGTTTCATAGGTATCAAGAGTATCCATCTAAAGGCTCAAATTATTGCAAAAATAGATTCGACCAATACAAGAAAAACAGATCGCAGGCATGACACCCACCAAAATCAACAGCTACAGTACCATAACAGTATACTGTACTGCACCGAGCCCTTTAGCAAGGTATTGCATAAATATTCCGCACTGTACTATGATCTTACTGTACCACCGTCGCCACTGTAAGCACGAAAATGCGCGCTGTAATGCTTCTATGGACTTTACAGCCGTGTCATTTGAGAAAACACAAAGAGTGCACCACCTCTGCGCAATCCATGCAGCTGCATTTCATGTTTCCCTCCAACACGCTTCCTCAATCCCTCTGCCCTCCATTCCCTCAAGCTCCACTCACAGCCCCAACACAACTCACCATCCAACAACCTTGACCTTGTCCCCTGCCCTTCTCTCTCCGTTCCCCCTCTACAAAAATTCGTCCACTACTCGTTCAACCTCCTTTTCCAACTTTTCCTCCGTCACCCAATTCCGACACGCTTCCACCAACAGTGCCAGCTCCCCCTTCCTCTTCTCATCCAACATCTCTTGCCTTTCCTCCCAAATTTCCCGCTTCCTCGCCGTCCTCTTCCTCTTCGTCTCCGCAATCTCCACCTCAATTTCTCAGCCCTAACCATCCTTTCCAATCCCCGTTTCCTAAACCCACATACATCATACACATCCAAAACACATGCACCACCACAACCCACAATAAACACCGTTAGCAATCCCATAAACCCTCCGCAACAAAAACAAAAAACCATCCACTCCACACATCCCACCTACCTCTTCGCCTCTTCCTTGCTCTTCCGCTCAATCTCTCGCCCTACCCCATCCCTCCACCCCTCCCGCCCTCCCGCTCCCCAACATCCCTCTCCCACTCGCCAAACTCTTGCGCAATTCATGCATCGCATCTCGATACTTGAACCTCCGTTTCACAAACTCCGCGTTTCCCCGCACCTTGGAGCTCCCCTCCGTGCACATCCCCCGCCACCACAAACCCACCCCCTCCACTCCACTACCGTATGCCCGCTGCACGCTTGCACGATACATCTCGCTCCTTCCAATCCACCTGCGTCTTGCGATCGATTGCGTCACTCTCCCGATTCCCGTCTTTGCCCAGATCGCCGCGGCTCTTACACAGTAAACTGTTACAAACCATGTGCCCCGTTTCAATCAACAAAATTTGGTTCCACAAATTCGCAATTTTTTTAACGCTCCCGCTTACACATGTATACAGTGGTTTGAGACACGTGTCCCAAACAACTTCCAAGACCCGCCGTTCTCATACCGACCCCGCTTGTTTCAAATCATCGCGTCTTGTAGCTACACTCTCCCACCACACCCGCTACACCCGCGTCGCCTGCCTCCATCCATGCCGAGTCGTACAAATCACGCCCGAATCATCGCCGATGACATTCCAAGCACGCCTCATGGGCCAACCCCACTTGCAACACTTGAACGATTGTCACGCTGACGTCCTGCCATCCTGCCAATCTCGCGTCATCACGTGTGAAACTAGTCTCTCGTACAACGGCGTCATACGACCAGGGGGATCCTTGCTTACAACTTGTTCGAATCGTGTGACAGGCGCAAGCCTGAAACGAGTCGTGCTCCGAAAACGTCCACAACAAATGCTGCAAAACCACGCCCTGACAATCTCATCTGCGATCATTAGGCGACACTCCGCCATAACCAGACTTCTTGACTCCTTTGCCTATCCATGCAACACGTACACAGCCGGCAACAGCGTTTACTGATTCTCATCCCACCTCACCACCTTGCTGTAACCTACATGTATCAATCTTTACAAGTCCGTTCCTACAACACCAAACACTCAAAAAAAAAGCAACTCCTCACTCTTCTGCACGTCCTTTGCAGCACCCCGCTCCAGTCTCTACGCCTGTCATCTGCGATTGCCCTCGTCTTAATCCCAAGCCCCCACGCATCCTTCTTCTCTTTTGTATCCACGGTAAAATCCCTTCCCACCACCTCCGCCAGTCTTTACACCAGTCGGTCCAGCCCCGCCGTGCCCCACCCCCCACCTCCACTTTTTCCATTATGTCCCATCCCACCACTTGTCGTCATCGTTCCCGCTCGCATCTCAGTGCCCCCATTCCCATTATCCCTCCACTGCCCTTCATATTTCCATTTCCCATGTACCCAGATACCCTTGTCCCCACTCTTTCTCGTCTTGCTAGGGTCCTTCTCTTTTCGATCCACAGGGCATCCCAAACGCACCCCACGCATCCATCCCGCCGCCGCTACCCCACCCCTCCGTTCCATTGCCACTACCCCACCCATCCGTCCCGTTGTCACTTCCCCACGCATCCATCCCCTTGCCACCACCCACGCTAGCCTTCATGCTAGTCGCTCCGCCCCGCCTTGCCCTGCCCCCGATCCACCTCCACCTATTCCACTATATCCCATCGACTTCCATTCACCCCCGCGCCCGCTCGCGTACCCATACCCCGTTGCTAGTAATTCCTCCACCGCTCTTCATGCCTCCACCATTCAAGTCTCCAGCTCCCCCCTTACCCCCGCTCCCATACGTCCTATCAAAATCATCAGAGGAGAACCCCCTGAATCCTGCCCCGCCACCCCCAGCCGTTAAATTCTGTCTCAAGTTTTGCCTTAAATCATCTCTACCGTCATCTTCATTCATGATTTTCGTCGCCTGAGTAGACACGTTTGTAAACCACGACGACAACATTCCCCCCAGCCTGAGCCGCCGCCTTCCCTGGCTTGTCCTAGAACATCCGACTTTTGCACCTGAGTTGCAAGACTTGACAAGTTTCGAGTTACGCTCTGGCCGGCCGTGTTCAAGTTTGACGCCACGCTGTTCAAAATCGCCTGGGAGGCCAAGTTCCCAATGCCACCAAGCCACCAAAGCGCTACTGCTGCTAGTTCTTCCGCCATTCTGGTACGACGAGCTGGAAATGCTCTGCATAGAATGAAAGTTCCATTGTTCTGTCGCCACATGTCCGACGAATGCCACGCCGTTCATGCCTTTAGATCCGTACCCGTTTGTCGTGGAAGATTTACCTATTCCGCCCATACCGTCATTCCTCCCATACGGTCATTTTCTCTCGGTGCGGATTGGGTGTTCACCGCCGCCAACCCCTGTTCCAAATGTAGACTTTGAGCAGGCAGGTTTTGGCTTTGGTCGATTTATCCTTTGGCGTGGAACATAAGGTTCGCCAGAGGCATTGGCCTTGAGTTTGGGCAGCGTAAATGGCTGCAGCTTCAGACTGGTACTTTGAAGCTATTTCTGTACCATGCAAGCCGTTTGCTTGCGTAAGCGACAAACTTGCGTTGCGCGCCTGCCTGCATACGCTGACCTCCCAGTCCTTCCAACGGTCCATACCAACGGAACGCACAAAGGAGATGTGAACACCAAGTCCACGATGTTGACCAGAGCAGTCAAGACAGATAAAAGTGCCGAAGGAGACTGTGGCCCATTGCGGGTTTTTCGTCCGCAGTCCGCGCACACTTTGTTTTCGGGACGCATTTGAAGCTCGCGGAGAATTTTCTTGGTGGGATCCATGTCTAGTTTGTGACGGAAGGGAAAAATGACAGGGACTTGGGGAAGAGAGGAGAGGGGGCGGTGAGGAAGAGGGCTGCGATGAAGGAACTGCGAGTTAATGGGGTCAGTCAAATTGCAACGGCGGGATACGGGCGAAGGGAGCGACCAGCTGGGGGAATTAGCGGTTGTACAAATAGTTGAAGAACCGATGTCAGCAGGGGCTTGTGCAGTACTGTACTACTGTACAATCAAAAGTTACTAAATGAGAGGTTTCCAGCAACCCATTTTGCTCATTTTAATTTGCTGGACTGTAGTAAATTCCGGCTTGCTGTACAGTACATGTACAAACATGAAAAGGCAGCCTGTAATTTTTGAATGAGTAACTTAATATTTTCGGATAATTTTGCAAAGTATCACACTGTAATAGGAATTGTTCGTTCAGATTTTCGATGAATTCTTCTCCAACTACAAGCTTATGGGGCATGATTTCTTTAGGAATAAAAATTCCCTGGTAGGATTTCTTTCTTTGGATTTTACGGTAGTGCCCTCTAAAAAATATCTGATTTCAGCAATATGTACAGTACTCAAGGTTCTTGGAATAATCAACCTTGGCCTTTCACAAACTGTACAGGTCCTTGATAGAACACAACACTGCGGTTTGCTTCCCGTAGTAAAAACTCAACTTGGGAATAAATGAAATTGCGTAGGAGGCAATTATAATACTCGATTAACCTTCTTTTGCAAAGACACGTATGGTCCCTGACGAGAGCTAGAGAATAAACGTCTCCTCGAAAAATACTTCGAAACGGGCCACCGGTAATTATGTCATTTACTTCCATCATTCATGGTAACAACTGCCAGATTCCTCTCCTGCAACCATATCACCTGAAGAGCACCGAATTCCAAAACAGGGATTATCTTCATACAGTTCTGAATCACCAATTTCGTTCATCACTAGTGCATAGATGTGCGACGCCGCAGAGCCCTGGGAAAAAAATTCAACTTTGGTAGGGTTTCTAAACTCTGTTGTGGGGCACGACAAATTACGGGCGCAGCACAAGTTGGCCATTGCCCAGCTAAGCTTCTGATACAGTCGAGTCTTCACTCATGTCGAGCATCCGCTGCGAGATGCGACAGCTGCCGCGTATCTCTCGATGACCTCTGATGCTGTCACAGATGTTAATCTACCAAGTTGAAATGGAGCGGGACAAAATTCCATCACGACCTCAATGCCTTGCCGGGAATGGCTGCCACTTTCGTCGTCATCTTTCTTTAATAGCTGCGCAAAACTTCATCTGTGTGGTCATTAATAACGTCAAGTACAAATTCCTCCTTCGGGTCGTCCGCATAATTCCCAATCCGACCTTAGCCATGTCGTTGCGTAGGACGCAGCTCTGTCAATCGCAGTCGCTATGGAGATAACACGCAGTTGACTGAAGATTGGTTTTAAATTTATCGACGAGGGGATTTCTATTTCAAGAGATATGACATGAAGGTTGTTACTCTTTACATTGCTAATGCTCCTTCTCAAACTATCCATTTAAACAAAGAAAAAACTAGGACAAACAAAAGGTATACTGCAGGGTCAAGCCCTAGTAATTGTTCCTACTCACACTCAGCTGTGTAACTGCTCTAAAGGTCTACTCCACGTTGTCGGAAACCTTATAGTCCAGAACCTCTCTATAACCCGCCCTCCTCAACGAGTCTTATGTTGTTGGGCCGCAATGGCTTGTTTCACTAGGCATGTATCTGCTTTTCTTCACTTTGACACCTTCCTCAATCGCCAATTTTCACCTCACGTAACGTAAAGCTCACCCTTTCCTCCCGCTATCCCCACTCAAGATACCATGTCTCCACTCCCGATGACTCTCCCCCGTCATTACATACATGCATCTTCTGGGTAAATGCACGACCCGCTTTTGTCCATCTGACGGCCTAACAAATGTCATATTTGCGTCTCCTTTCAAGCACATTCCCACGATAAACGGACCTAGCCTCCCATCTTATTATCGTTGTGCATTCGAATCTTATGATCCTCTCCCTTTCGATACAATGCCACATGAAATTGGTTGGGTGTGAATTCCTTTAAAACTGGAAACGCCTTTATAGCAATCGGCATAATCAAGTCTTGCAAAAAGCTTGGTAATGGGGTATTCATCACTTTCCCATTGGTGTATCGAAAGCGCCCCTCGGGCGTATCACGCTCATTGAATAGATAATAAGGTCCATAGTTTTTCGTAATGCGAGTTCGTCGACGTGTCCACGGTGCAGAAGAAGCATCTACCTCTTGTAGTAATGCCAATTCTTCAGCTGCAGAAAATGCGTCTTTAGCAAGCAAAAAACCGGGCACGGTTGACGATTGGGATAAGGATCTTCGTGGGGAGAAGAGACGTCCGAGGAGGGACGAGTCTGGCGCCATGTTTCTTTTTTAAAGCTAGTGCAACGCGAGATGGTAGTAGCTAGGACAATACGATGGATGAAGAGTGTTCAGAATAGTATGTAGTAGCAGCAGAGGTGAAACAATTTCTGATAGTCACCACAAACGTTGTCAAAGCAAATGTAGATAGATTCACTGCGCAAGGATGGGGCAAACGGCATAGTTTGTTGAAACCTTTTAAGGACTTCTTGTGGGGCTTGATTCAGAACTATGAAACAATTAGGGACCGCGGGTGACACTCAGTGAGTACATTTTCTCAGATAACGTTTGAAAAGGGTTTCCACTGTGATAAACCGTTCGCAATTTTTTTCGCTGCCCCTTAGGAGGGCTCAATTTGCTGGTGCTCCTTATATAGGCTCAATTTGCTGGTGCTTGTGCTGAGCACTTGAGCGTGCCCAGCCACCAAGTCCAGTATGGCCTCTATCTGCGTTAAATCCTCAGGTCGTATCTACGCCTGTCTCGTCTCGAGACTCAAGGACAGTCTGTCGGACAGACTGTCCCTCAGGCTGTACAGACTAGATTTAGACCGCCGGCCTCTGGCCTCCCGTCTCTCCCCCGAGTTCAAGCCATCGAACTCACCCGATCAGGTCAGACTCACTTGACCTTAGGCCGACTCACCGAGCCGCAGTAAACCCCCTTTACTCCAGGCTGTTACAGTCTGTTTCAGCCCGCAATCCCTCGCGCTCCCCCGCGCCAGCACAGTGCTCCTTAGATGGGCTCAATTTGTCGGCACTTCAGTACTACTTGCAGTACTTAACTCGTGTCAGTTACGGTCGGGTCTTGCTGTTTCCCTTCTCTTCTGCAGTGCCGACGTTTGAACGAACCGTCCTTTGCAGTACTGTACTGTACCTACCCATCAGCAACTGATTGCTTTTATAGGACAGTAAAGGATTTTAAGTTCCAAAATTATGCGTTATATGGAACTTGATGTGGACACGCTTCGAACCTCTTACCTTGGGAGCTTAAATCGACTCGCCTCAATCTCCAATGGAACATGTGCCCTCATCTCGGGGAATGACAATAGTTTCGAAATATTGAACTACCCAAAATTCCTCCTCTTTGGAAAAATATAATAGTGAATGATACAACTTCGTAATAGTTCAGGACTATTCCTGAAATAAAAGTTCTAGAGGAGAATGACCATATTTTCTTCCACTTTGAATTTATATTAAAAGTAGATATTCAGCTTCAAGAGAAAGAAGAAGAAGTTTAATGCATTGAGTATCTACTAATGCAGAAGAAGAATACTGTATTAAAAGGGAAATCGATTTGGTCCTTTAATGTTTGAAAAGTGCGGATCGGCTATCCCTGGTGAATGCTAGACGTGTTCAGGATAATGGGTAATGTCACTCGTGTGGCTGGCTCAATGTATTAAAAGCAGACTGAGAATAATATTCTTTTGATGTGGGGGAAAATGGATTTAATTTCTTGGGACAGTGTGTGTTCCAGTTCTTTGGATAAGTGGTGCGGGTTTTTTCATCATAAAGGTAGGATTCGAGTGTTGAGATAATCTACAGCGTTTCTGGAAACTAGAGGAGCTTCCGTGGAACTACAGATCTCTGAAACTACTTCAAACTAAAAGAGAGCAGCAAATTTTTCATTTCCTGCTCTAAGGATTTTTTTATTTGAAATTTTCGATATGTATAGTGAATGTACAATGAGTGCACGTAATGTACCAGTTTGAAGTGCAAGTAATTATTTAGTTCCTGAACAAATCCAATCATTCAAAACGTCAGGTACAGACAAAGCAAGAAAAACAGGAGAGATAAGAAACATATTCCCATTAAAGCTGGGTTACAGGATTTCATTTTGGTTGTAGTGTTATTAGTAATTTATTCCAATAAAACATTATTATGTAAAGATTATTTGAGATTTGTATAGTCATGTTGACATAATATGTAAAGAGCGTGGAAAGAAAACTAAAGTATACAAAATTAAATCGGAAAGTAATTGTTTACCAACGAAATGGAATTTTAAACTCACCGTACTTGCCTGTGTATACTTTGAAATGTATTTCCAATTTACAGTTGGGATAACTTTGTCGTTTACTATCGATGAGATTGTTTACGTAAAAATTGTTCACAAGCAATTTAACTTGGTTCTAGAATAAATTTTGTACCAATGGTGCCAGTGTGATAGCAAAGAGAAGTGCGAAACACCGTATTTGACCAAAATAAGTCACCATCAAACCCAAATTAGCAAAATAAATACTAAATAAATCCCCTTTAAGTACTAGTCTCCTAGAATTGACCAGTCCAAGCCAAAAGATGCTATCATTGTTAAAGGATGTTAGGTAAGGATATGGAGAAACATTAATTGCTCTGGGATTGGAAAAAGTTCTTATTAAGTCTAGTTACCGAAATATTGCTGAATGATCAGAGAAAATGGACCCTTTCCCCACTTCAGGAATCTTGTCACGTAAAACAAAGTAATTTCTCCTTTAACTGCTATTAGATAATAATATGCACCTGTTTCGACCTCTAGGGAGCGAAAGGCTTGAATATGAGTGCCATGTTTTTTTAAAACTTACAAGTAATGAGTTTTGGGCACCTTCGTCAAGAAGAGAGACATTTAAATCCCATCAAACTTCCGGTGATATTCGAAAGTGGTGCTTAAATATTGTAAAAGAATTATGAAACAAATTTCTTGTGAATAGTACAACTCTCCAAAAAACGTACAAAACAGCCGGTATTTGATTCCGAAGTTAAGTAGTTACCTGAAAAGCTGAATAAAAATGACACGATATTTTCACAGTAAGTACCATGAAAAGAGTGTAGGGCTCAAAATGCTAAAATATGAGAAATTTTTTCAAATTCGGAAGAAGAGGAATTATTTTCTTTGTGTTGCGTTAAAAAAATGCTTTATTGAAACAAAAATTGTTTTGAAGAATTAAACTGGGGTAAAAATTTGGTGCAAGTACATAGTGGGGTATATAAAGATATAAAATTGATTTTAAAGATAATGAAATGAGTGTAGTCTAGATGAATGCGATCTCGACTGATCTGTTAATTGTCTAATATTGTAGTGGAAAGAATATCAGCAGATCAGTGCATTACAATTGGGGACCTCCATTTATCCATTGCAAAATTTTATTCCGCATATAATACTTTCGAATGCAAAAAGTAACGTTCCTTACTCGGAGCGACAGTCAATGATAATTGGAGCGCCATTAGCTGCTCGTTTAATCATTTACATGCAAGTATTTTATATTAATAGTATATAATTAAAGAAAAAGCCTTGGAAATTTTACGCAATAGCAAAAATTTTATGGTGCAAGATTCATTTCATAGCATTTTTTTGAACGTTAAATTGTGATCCATGGAGTCTTTCAAAATTTTAGACGTGAAGTATTTGAAGGTTAGAATGAGTTCAAACTACCCGCAAAGATCATTTACCACGAAAATCACCTCCGCGTTTAAAACCTCAGTCTGTGACTCGTCGTGGCAAACTTAAATGTATTTATAGGAGAAGAGTGAAATAATTTTCTCTCATAAAGATATCAATTATCGAAATGTTCCGAAAACTGAAATTTTCGTTTTCTCTAAACTGTTCTGGGTGTCCTCATGACACTAGAGTCTACCGCTGACGACGGTTCGCAATATTTTCCGACCCACGAATCAATAAACGCGATGGTTTCTGGAGAAAATTACAGCAATAGATCTGAGAAGTATGTACACTGGAAGAATTACTTCCCGATCCATCTTAGCGTACGAAGGCATGCGGTTCAAATAAAAAAATAGGACATGACCAGGTATGGTTTTCGATATGCGATGAATCTACTTAATGTGGCCCAATGCAGACTTTATTTCTACCTAGTTTCAGAAAGATAGAACAGTTAGGATGATAAAAAACAGTCATTATTTTTTTGATTTTTCATTATTATATTTAAGGTAGTGTATAAAGTCGCATCTCCCTTGCCAAATCTTATTTTTCAATAAAAAGTTTTTAATATGAAGCGCTCTATTCACCCATTGATAATCATAGATCATGAAAGAGGACTCTCTTTGATAAATAGAAACATTTTGAATTCTCCTATTTGTTTACTTGCGCTTTCATTCAATGAATTATTGTAGGGATCAAGAAAACTTATTCCGTAGAAACAGTATTAGACATTTTTCGATTTAATTTAGTAAAAGCAACACTGTGACGTAAAAATATGACCTAATACCAGCACGCTGCTGTATCTTAACAATTTACCCCTATTCTCGTGTTGGACTCATAAAAGTTTTTCACTTTCGGTTCATTCAATGAACATGCATAGAAACATCGGAAATGTGATTTTAATTTAGTAAAACCATAGATAAAAGTACTTGCACGCATTTAATATCAAAATTCTAGTCGCAAAAGTCGTACTCTTAAATTAAAACACAACCCTTTAGTATTTTTTCTGATATTTTTTCTGGAAAAAAATATCTGTGACAATCATATCGAATCAATAGTAATAGACTTGGACATAAAAGCTTCAGTGGTAATAGTATTAGCGTACGAAAAAAAATGGGCCTTTAAATATTAAATTAAAAATTACTTAATTTGGACTCTCACAAAAAATATAATTAACCGATAAATTTAGCAATAAGCTCTGAAAAGGAAGCTTAAAATATCATATTAGTCGGTTTAAGCGAAGCGAAAATTATTATTGAAAATGAGAAAAAAGAAGAACGACTTGATGGATGTGGAGAACTACAGCGAGATCAAAAATAGAAAATGATAAAACGTATAAAATATCGAAAAAAGCCGTACTAGGAACATATCATTTGTGATAAATTTGAAACTAACGGGGAAGAAATATATTGAACATAGAAGAACTTTACTCTAAAAATTATGGGATTAAAATTTACTCTAAACGATTTCAGAGCTTATAAAAATATTTAATCGTAATTCCGTTGATCAAGTGGTTCTTGGAAAGTATCACAAATAATGACAATAAAAAACTGCTGAAAGGTTTGGTATCCAAAATGGTAATAAATATTGCCCCATTAAGTCCACTAGTGTACATAATTTTCTTTTTAAAAGAATACATAATATTTTAATATCATCGCTACCTGAATGGAGGAATAAAATTTGTATACACAAAAAGTATTGCGAAAATATGTGAGTGTTCGGAAAGGACTAGTACACCGGTAGAAGTTTACAGAAATATGTGAGCACGTCGTCTGCTGGAAGCATAGAGGAACAGCAATAGTGCTCTAGAGAAATGCAGCTGAATGAAATATTAACAGGATCAAGGATTATAACTAACATAAAACATATATTTACGATATCACAACCTTCTTTTGTTGCAATGTACTTTTATCCAATTATTTTTTTGCAAACTTGTTATCGCGAAGGAGATGTTAATGAGGTAAAGGAAAAATGGCGATAGAAAGGTCCTAATTAATTTACTTATTATTGCTCAGAAGTTAAAGAATTGAAAAAAGCTAATTAATTTCATAAAATGTAATATTACTCGGCAAAAGGGGGGTTGAGACGAGAGTTAATACACATATAAATCTATTCCAAAAGTATTTTTCTTGCTTCAGATGAATCTCGGCCTGAGGCTTCATTGAAGGAACTGCTCCACAATGAAATTTCATGGACTTAAAAAAATAGAAAGTATATCCTCACCATCGAGAAATATCTAATCACATGAAAGAGATCAAATAGGCTCGGCAGATCAGTGATACTCCAAAATTCTCCTGAGAAACGGAGTGATTCTGGAGCTTATAAAATATTTAACATTGAGCGAATCAAAATCAAGGTTCCTTAGCTCCAAAAAAAATGGATATTACTTAGAGTAAACATTCGAAATCACCCATTAGAAAACGGCGGGATATGGAAGGCCGATAGTCTGTAGATAATTTCTCATTCGTTTTACCAAATATATAATGTCCTTAATGAGTCCAAGTATCGAAGTGTGGAGCATGTAAAATGTTCAATACTGTTGAAAATGTTTTCATTCCAAGAATGGTAAGAATTCTGTATTTGTTTCTTTCGAATACTTGTCCACTACTTTGCTTCATAAGTGTCTTTCTCTGAGCTAAAATACAAATAACTTCTGAAATAATTTTAGTAAAAGTTGGAGAATTCATGCATACCATACGCTCTAAAAATTTGGAGAAGTAAAATTTAGAATATACACAAGTGATGGTATCAGTAGTGCAGACCAATACTACTTTAATCTATGTACAGTATTCGATACAGACTAGGATTACTACCAATGGACAATTAGTTCAAAAAAACTGGGGTTTTATGAATCAAAAAAGAGGATTTCGGCGACAATTTTCGAACAAGTGCGACTGATATGAATATCATGGTCGACACATTCTCAGAACAAAAGAACAATTGTCTAATTTAATCAAAAAGAATCTAAAACTTCACATGAATAGTTTCTGATTCTCAGCAAAAATAATCAACTATTATAACATCGTTGTACAGTTTCTCTACATTCACTCTATATTTTGTCTCTATATTAGTGCAATCTTCACAATCCCGAGATAATTGGCAAATAAAGACACCCTGTTTTTTGAATTATCCAAACTTTGAAGCCTGATCACGAATTAGAGTGCTTTGATTTCAAGCTTTGCTTTTTTGGCATGGGACCATGATGTATGGGGTCTATGGTAAATCAAGCAGCTTCCAAGTACAGATTTGGATACATTGTAGTGATATGCACTGAGACAGCACTAGAACGGTTACACTACATATTGCGCAAAACACTGACTACACGTTGTTTTACGCAGCTTAGAGTTGTGAGATATCTGGTAGTAGATTCTTGTAAGAAGCAAGAGGAAAGGGAAAGTAGGTTAAAATGCACTCTGTGTAAAAGACACCAAATGAGCAACAGCCACCGATACACGTCCTCGGCGCAACAGGACAGTTGGGGTACACGTCCTCCCACAGGACAAAGAAACAAACAATGGTATAACCTGAAACAACCAACAGGCTTGCAGAGACAAGCTGGCGGACGGGGGCCAAAGGGTTAGTATGTACTATGGCTGCAGTCGCAGCTCCTTACTAAAAAGGTAACGCAAGTTGCAGGAGCAACAATTGGAGCCAAAACCAAAAAATGGTAAAATCGTCGGTACCTTCGGTACCTCTTTTCTCTGGCAGTGCTGTCTCTTTCCAAGGATAAATTATAAGTAAACGCTAGCTAGGTAGACGAGCTCTCTAGTTAGGAAACTTGTCCCTCCTTTAGTTTTTTAGCCATAAGTAAATATCAAGGTCAGTTTGTAGACCAGTGCCATGCCCAATAGGGACAACTAACTACTGTAAAGACACTGTAACAGTGTCAACATGTTGGATGGCACCCACCATGTAATAGGGCTCAAAAATTGAATACTAAAATTACGGTTAGGGTCATTTATTCTAATTGTAGTTCTATCGCGCTACATACGTTTCCATAAGCAAATGATTTGCGGAGCTATTTATAGAAATAGAAGCTTTCCCCAACGCTTTACTAGACTGAGAAATTTTGAAAGTGACAGTTATGAACTGAAAAGCTCAAAAAAGACAAAGATAAATCATTTGTCTGTAAATAAGATGTTTATTGAACATTTTATCTGGGTATAATACGAGTTTTGTACGGATTTTGAATTGTTAATAACAATTTTGATATGAGTGAGAAATGTTTAGTTTTGACAAGTCAGCCTATTAACTACTGATGAAAAATCTACATTTAAAATCCTTTGACAGATAATGGAGAATTCACAAGTTAAGATGAAATGACTCGACGTAAAAATGTTGTTTCCCAGAAATGATAGTTGCATACAATTACAGTAGTTATTGCAGGAACACAATCTCGAGAAAATAGGAAGTTAAAAAGTTGGTGCATGATTTAATTATACGTATCATGTATTCTTTCATTTGATTCGAAATTAGGTAATGCCATTATGAATCAACTTCAGCTTCACTGGGATAAATAAAGGAGTGCAAATAGTGAATATTGTCAAGATCCAAGACCTGATTGCACAATTTCGTCTTAAAAAGTGCATGTTGAGCTACATAAATGCCAGAATATTACATCGGGATGAATTTTGGCTCACAGTTGAATTTTCAGCTCACAGAAAACTGTTCGTATTGTGATATTGTCAATATTTCTATCAATATTCAGGAGAAATCTCAAAAATCAGAGTGTATACATAATTTGGTTTATTCTGTAGTCTTTTTTTGTACCAGTAGGCATAAGCTTTCCTGAAATTAATGGTCGTCATCACTATCCGTACATTTCACTCGTTTTATATTCAATTCATAAGGTGTTTCTATATCCTGTAAACCAGACAATTTTTCCATTATTGCATATCTCTCGAAAATTTTAACTCTGTTTCCAGACCATTTATCAAAAAAGCCCTCTTCACTCCTGGAAGAATTTAAACGGCTTTATAACATTCACCTTCCTGCTATTCTTTTCCCTCGACTCCTAATTTTACCGCGAAGTATTTCAAGTTGGATGAAGGACCACGTATAGTCAAAGGATGCAAATTTGGAATTGAGTCACATTTAGAGCCTCAAGATATGCAAAAAGTTATCCTAACACACCGTATAATTACATTTCATCCTCCCTAAACGAAATCATGAAATATTTTATCCATAATATGTCACTTTTAAATCTCTATTCCTCCGTAAGCCCCGCCAAAATGACTGAAACATAATAAATCTACACTCATTGTGAATTTTGGAGTAGTAGTAATGTCACTGCCCGTACTAAAAACGGAAATAATACATTTATGATGGTATAATAGCATGAAGAGAAATTTTTGAGAAGGATATGGGCTTTGGAAGTCTTTTTCACAGAAATGGACAGGTGGAAAAGTGTACGTTATAAAAACCTTGAAGCCCTTTGCTATGAAATATGTTTACTAGTTCTAGAATACGACTATCATAAGTTCGAACGGGACCTAATTGGGCTTTTTGCGGCCTAAATTTTGTAATTTTCCTCCAAATGTTAATGAATTGTCAGATTATAGGAGCAGATTTACCGTATTCTCATCACAAAGCAGATAGTGAAAAAGGCCCGAGACTGGTTTTCAGAGACATCTTAGCAGCACCTATTAATATAACTGCTATGGAGGATATAAAACTAGTAAACTTGCTCTGTTACCACCTGCATACTCATTTTTCATTTGGCTGATCGCATTACACATGTATTTCTTTTGAGAAAAATGGTTTAAGCACACAACGTTATCTCCTCCCAAAATATCTACTGCTCCTTTCCATTTCCAGATAAAAGTGAAAAATAGTTATCCGAGCTGAGATACGCTTCAAATGAAGATTTACTGGAATTATACTTGTGATACAGTCCTAATAGTACCAGGTATTCCGTAAGTACCCTCAAAATAGCAGTTCTAGTGCTATTTTTCGACTATCATAACTTTCAATCCTGAAAATCAGGACTTTTTTGGATATATCAGCCGGATCTTGTCTGTAATAGTCTGATTTTCGGATGCAATATGGTATGTGAACCCATAAATTGCTAAATTGCCAAATTTTCACTTATTTGGCGGTTACTAGAAAAATTCCAGTTATTACACTTCGCCAGATCGGCAATTTACGTGGTATCCCATTCGCAACATTTTAATCCTTCACTAAGTAGAAATACTGAGCCCTCCTCCCCCCCCCTGAACCCCGCCTTCTGTTCTCCCTATCCAAACTGTCACTCGTCATGAATATCCATCCTATTCTTGCCCATAAATTAGAACTAGAAGCAGCCATCAAATGTTCTCAAATTAATCTCCAAACCCCACTTATGTCGCGCCATCCTCTGATCAAGAGTCTCGGACTTTACCTGTGACAATAATTGACCTTGTCTAAACAGAACTTGAGAGTAGCACTTCATATTTTTAATAGGATAACGCCAGAGGGAAATCGAAGAAAAAAATAAAAGAGGAAAAGGACACGTAATGAGCCCAAAATATTCTTTTTCAAATATACAGTCAATGCTTGGTGTTGAAGAACAGTTTTGGACCTTAGAATCTAAAAATTGGGCTATTTTGTTTGAAACAAGGCAACATAAAAGCAATGAAGATGAGTGATATCATCATGAGTTTATGATAAAGCAAAAAATATATGAACTTATTGAGTATGGAAAGCAATTTACGTGTCAGACTAATGTCTCACTTTTTGTCCAAATGTAGGCCTGATTTGATTCAAAATAACATTATGGGTACTATAGTAGAAATTTCGGCAACACATTGTCAAAGTTCGTTGCGTATAATATTGAAATCTTGTTCTGAAATTAACCCCTCTTTTGAACCATCTGTGTGGAATTTTCTGAAAACTGGGTCTTTGAAGGCTATGCGTGAAAACTGAAACGATAATTGAACCCCATATGTCCCATTTTGTAGGCTTTAGAGAGTTATCTTTGTTTTCAAAAATATCAAAGAGTTTCCCAGGTCCAGAATGGCTTTTTGAAGTGCTAAAGGCTTTATTTTCCCCAACTTTTGTCCTAATGGTAAAGGACAGCGACTTTGAAAGTATTTTGGGAGTTTGTAATATAGCTCAATTCATGTTTATTCTCAATCATTTTCCATCGTTAAAATAATATATTATTTAGAAAAGCACTGATTAATTTGGGGTTATTTTCATCTACGGAAAATTGGATCGGCTGAAATCACGCGTCTAGAAATGAAGTGATAGTCAACATGAAGTCAAATAAGAGTAATTCATAGATTTTTATCAAAGGTAGATAATTGATAACGATGTTATTATTTCTTCGTTACTTTGATAAGCCTCTGCAAATTTTATTTAACTTAGGAATTTTTTAGTACTGAATCTATTAGTTGGGATTGTAAGCCGTAGAAATTTCTCACCATATGACTAGAAATAGTAACTTCCCAATTGTCACGTACATTTAATGACGGTCAAAAGTACCGAATCTTACGTTTTATAGCCCATAAGAACTCCCTACCCAGTGTTCACAAAAATTTGGCTAACCTCAGTCCCCAAACTGTCATGGACTTTCTTGGCAGTAGGTAGTTACGTGACCTTTTTACATCGTTTACTCTCCCGAACCGTGGCCGCTGTTGCAGCGCCTCCGGTCATCGGAATGTACTGTATAAATAATTTGCTACCGGATACCGCTTCTAGCGTCCCCTGCAAAAATCCAAAGCATAGAGAGTTGATTGTTCTAGTTCTTCGAGTAAATTAGCTGGAACACACTGATTTTCGTTCAGATCTGATACAGTTCCCTATCCTTTAGTATATACTTTTCCCGCTACCTAAGCTCTACGATGCGACGCTACCCGACGAACGGATCATACAGTTCGACCGTTGCGTGTGCCCAGAGGTGAAAACGCTACATTCGGATTCTTTTTATTATTCGCGCACCTCACTTTTTGTAAAACTTCTCGCCGCCAAACTCTGAGCTTTTCTCACAAGAATAATTTAAGATGACCAGGTTTCTAATTTGGGCTTTTTGTATAAACTTGGAGAACTTTTTTGGTTTACCAAGTTTCGTAACATTATCTTACCATAGCCTACATCTCGACAGACTTCATGAACGACAAGTGCCCTCACTTTCACGTGTATATGTGCTATTTTGTGGGCGTCAGCAGTGAATGAAGCAAATTGGTCATCCGTAACTTTCACAAGACCCTTCTTTCCCGTAACCTTTCTCATTTCTCGCTTTTCTTAATTCTAGACGCTTCGTGTCCTATTAAACAAGAGACGTGAGCGCTTTTCATTGCATAAACAACTTTGTAGTCGAATAAGACCGAAAGCAGGGTTTATTTGGAAGTTTTATGGAGGAAAAATTCAATATTGGGAAGGGAAGGAGAAGCGAAATTACATACAACGAATCTTTTTTCATGATGCTCGCTACACTAGAGAGAGGATGACAGGGGGAATGGATCGCTCGCTTGATTGGTAAAAATGGGACAGTCGTATGAATCATTTACGAACAGCTCTGGTTTCCTCGTTTCAGATTTTATACTTGACGCCGCGGTTACAGCTACTGGAGCGCATTGCTCAACGCAAAATTTAGAAGCATAAAAAAAATACGTTAAAGATATTTGTACCCACGATACGCTACCGACGTTACTTTCCAGCAATCATTACAACTAAGTGGAAGTTTCCAGGAACGAAAGAGGCATTTCAGTGGGAAGCGCAAATTATATGGATACAAGATGATCGTTTCCCAGTAGTTTGGCTCTAAGGTGTTCTATCCACTATCCTGTCTCAGTTTCGGACTCTACTATGTTTCAAGAAAATATGAAGTTTGGTGCTCTTGAATTAGAAAATATAGACAAGATCAGGAGTCCCAGGACGATTGGGAGATAGCGTTTGAGCACTCAAATATGTTGGTTGTTTTGATAGATAAAGGAAGTTGAGAGGTCGCTGATATATGTAAAGCTCTCGTGCCTTAGGAGAAGGAGTGAACGTAAATTTATCCAGAGTTCACGAGTATCGTATCTCAAAATTTCAATTGATCGAATTATCGTAGAAACTTTTTGGTCGAGTGGGAGTCTTTGGAACGTAATTAAAGATAAATGGAGCTGTTCTGAGAAGCGCTATGCAATTTCTTTCAAGATGACCTTTCTTTGACAATTTTACATATGATTTGGCAACCCTTGCGTGTGGGGGACGATGGCAGCTTTCAGTGTATGCGCAATCCTATGCACGAGATTGGCTCAAGCCAGATACTGAAGCAGCGTCGTATTCTATTAAGGTACAGATAGCGACGTAGTTCACGTATAAACGTACAGTTCAGGGCTATTCAGGCCCACGAAAGTAATATTGTGGCCATTTTTAATATGTTATTGAGTTATGATATTTTTAATAAAAACTTTTTCTTTAATATTTTTATGTCGTGTTCTACAATGAAACTAAATGTGCAATATTTTGTTATGTATCTTTTTGAAAGCTTGGTTGCTTCATTTGTTTGTTGGTATCTTGTAATTTTTCTTTCTCGTTCGAAAAACATTTGGTTGTCAGTGATAAAGTTAATATTTTGTTTAGAGACCAATTGTTCTACATAGTCCTGTGAGTAAAGTGGCTGGAACCTATCGTCGTTTGTTCAACTTGGCCTCTTTTGTCATTCGTCGTTCGTTCAGGTTGGCCACAGTTTCCTGCCCTTCATTACAAACATTTCCCGCTACCTATGCTCTGCGGCGCGACGCTACCCGAAGAATTGATCGCACAGTTCAAGCATTGCGTGAACGCAAATCCACGCCGTGGCGTACCGGTCACCGCATCAGGTCCCCAAGGTGAACATCCCCTGCTCATTATGAATAATGCAGGTAATGGAAGTCGGAAAATTAGACCCTTGACTTTGGAAAAAGGGTTGGCTCTAGTGCTGCGTGGGAGTGGTTGCGGGTTCTGGAGCGTGTGACTGCTGCAGCGCTCGGCACGGGACCCAGCAAGGAGACCCGTGCTGTGCCGCTGAGTCCGCGCGCCGCCACACCTCGCGACTCCCACGGCATGCAGCAGACTAGAACTGCAACGGGCAAAGGGAATCCGACTGTTTAATTAAAACAAAGCATTGCGAGGGTCGTGGTCGGTGATGACGCAGTTTGTTTCTGCTCAGGTCTCTGAATGTCGAAGTGAAGGATTTAATCAAGCGCGGGTAAAAAGCGGGAGTAACTATGACTCTCTTAAGGTAGCCGTGGAAAGGCGAGTGCAAGTCGCATTTATTTAAAGTGCCCTCACTTACACCTAAAAGGATCAACAGAGGACAGTATGATCATACAGTCCGTTCAGGTAGCCGAACGAGTCACTAAACCTAGATAGCAATGCTGCAGAGCTAAAAGACCAGCTACGGATGCTTATAGTACATCCTGTAATGGTCTGGTGCCACATAGGTGTGTTGTACATCTTCCAGCGATGATATCTATTTCCAGTCCGTTTGTCGGGCCAAATCCTAAAAAAATCTTCTGGTTGTGCGTTTGCACATTTGCCTCGGCCAAATTCCAGAACATCACCCTCCAGCATGAGAGAGTCCCAGTTCGAACTGCTACGAACAAAAAACCCAAAGAAAGTCGTTTGTTGATTGTTGTCGTTAAAGGGCGCCCCTTCTCCTTCGAGTCCCCGACTCCAATCCGTTTTTGTTCTAACCATTTCCGCTGCAAGGTGCCAATGCGTATCAAGCGAACAGCCAAGGAGACCACCGAGGACTCCCGCAAGAAGGTGGCTGCGGAGCGCGCAGCAGCACAGGTTGCTGCGTGTCGCGAGAATGTTGCATCCAAGTCCAAGTCAAATCAGCGCGCGGAGGTGGGGTCGTTAGAGCAGCAAGGCAGAAAGTACAGGTTGTCGGATCATCGTGCGAGCTCGGAGGGTGGTACGTCGAGAGCGAGGGCTGCCAAGCAGCTGCGCCGGTTGGGAAAGGGACCATCCGATCAGCGGCCTGCCAAGCAGCGCCGGATCAAGCAAGGGAGATGCGGATGTTATTCGTGGCGACGGTAGTTGGGCAGGGCCGGGCCCGGGAGAGAACGTTACAGAGCTGGAACCACGCGTGATTGGGGAGTATTGTCCAGCTAAAGATGCAAGTGCTATCTTCGTTTGTTCGTTCGTATTTATTGATGGTTCGGCCGGAGAGGATGGTGCAGTCCTTGAGGACGGCAAGTTGTATGCCTCATACAACAAGAATGGGCACCAAATTACCTTCTTCCCTTCGATCGGAGGTGTACGAAACTTCACTCGTCCGACATTGTTGTTCAAAAGCTGTGGAGACCTTCTGTTCTTTCATCCAAAGCCCGCCCGGAAGATGTTCCACCCTATGGGGCCGTTTTTCGATTTCGGGCCACCGAGCTGAAGGATGGAGACTCGGTCGTCAAAAGGCTGATGGACCATATAGTCGGCTTCCTCTGTGAGAACCCCAGTTTGCGTCTTGTAGTGGCTAGCCCCGGAGCCCGGTCGGAGATCCTCAATGTTCAAACGGTTCAAACGGTATACGTGGAGACCTACGGGCGGGTGCGACAGGCCCGGCGGAGTGGGATCTGCCTTCTCGCCGCGCTTGCCAACGGCATTGATATTGTTCTTGGGCGAGAAGCGGCTCGAAATGTTTTCACCCAGGCTCAAGGCGTCGCGCTTAACTGTTCCCGTATGAGCGAGGTGCCATCAATACTGCAGAGGTTTCGGGTGCGATTGGAAGCAAGGAAATTGCCGAAAGGAATGAGCTGTGGGACGTCTCGTGACCCTTGCGGAACCCGGGCGGCCGCCGAGAAGGGGTCTTCATCGTTTTCCTGGAAATGCCATCGGATCACTGCGTTGTAATGGATGCAAACCGGCAGCTGGTCTGGGATGACGTAGATCCCTCGCCGTTGCGTTCCTCCGCTCGGACGTTGAACCTCTGTGGGGGAGTAGTGTAGTATCGGCGGGCCCGCGGGCTCTTCCTGAGTCGTGAGAGAGTATCGCTTCAATCTTCTATGTGCCTCCTTGCTTGAGTCATCCTATGCTTGCGAATAAAGTTCTGGTAGCGAAACCACGAGTCTATCATTACAGCGTTACAAGCCCTCACACTGCCCCTGGTATAGCGCGTGCCAATTTCCATGGTCAGTGTGGCATCTACGTGCATTGCTGTACATCCCCTGGTTGCCCTTTCCTTTGGGCCAAATCCTCAAAAAAATTTAAGACTTTTGGTGACCAATAAAGTACATGTCTTGGCGGGCCTATTGTGGGGCCAAATCCAAAAAGAATGCTGGTTTTTCCCAAATCGTCGCTGAGGGGCCAACAACTGGGCCACGACCGACGGCGAAATATCTCTATTTACTGCATCCTTGCTCCCTAGCGATCGCATTCAATCAGAGTGTTTGTATATCTCGATTGTCCTCTTCTGCATCTGGGCATTCCGTCCCAGCGTTCCTCAGTCGGGGCTGCCAGACCTTTCTGTGCCGCGTCTTCGTAGAGCGGTAAGCGAGGGGTCTGCCAGTGCCCTCCACAAGTGGTGAGTGCCGGAGGTAGGAGCCTGGTCCTCCATCTGATCGGCGGCGTCGAATCGGGTGGTCGCGTCAGCTTCGGCTGCTGGTCGTGCTGCGGTCCGTGATGCCTCCTTCCTTGAGCTTTCGTGGCCGATTGGGACGGCACCTTCGCAGTGGAGTAAGCGTCGGATCCAGCTATGTCTATACCAGGTGACGGTCTTCTGCGGGATACCGATTGTACCGGTACGTCTGGGAGGACTGGGCGAATGCGGGCCAACGATACAGTGTCGAGAAGGTTCTGCAAGGTGTCGAAACGCGGATTCGCTCTTCCGAGCTCCTTAAACAGTCCAGGAAGAAGAGATTGGAACCCCGGTCGAGGAGGCATGCGGTTCAAGTATCACATGGTCGCCGTTTGTTTGGCATAGTTTGAGAGAGGTCCCCGGAAGACTGACTGGCCCTTTCCGTGTGTTGGTATCTTGCGGGTGTGACCAGCATTGGCTTCTTTGGAAATTCTCAATCGGATCCGGTCTTGAAAAGCCGTGAGGAGTTCTGTTATATCTCCGTCTTGACCGCTCAGCTCAGCTTCGATGTGCTCTAGGGCGAGTGCCTCAAGAAGTGTGGCCCAATTGCCTCGATTCCTAGTGGAGGCGTTTGATTTGGCTGCTCTGGCTTGGAACTTGTCCAGCTGTCTGGCGCCGAGCAATTCTGTTCTCATCTCATCATGAAAGGACTGATCCCGGCGAGCAGGAGGCCCCTCGCGAGATCCCTGGGTTCCACGGTCATGCTCAAGATCCACGAAGAGCCAGCCCACATCAGTTTGTCTGCCCGAAGGAGGGCAGAGGAAGTTCTGGGCTGAGCTTGTATAGCTTACTCGGCTTGAAATAAAACGAAAGTCTTGATGAGCGCTCGTCTCGCGGCATATTTGGAGTTCAAGCTCCTCCTGGTGCGGGAGAAGATCGATAGCATGTTCCCCGCCTTGGTAAGGCGTTAGATGAGGCCGTGGTCGGGGACGCCGAACGGAGTGATAGTGAACCCCAAGTACACTGCCTGTCGGCGTCAACTGAGTGGCTGGCCATCTATCTTGTATTTATTGCTATCGATGGTGAGCACTGCGAATTTCCAGGTATTCCACTCCATTCCCGCCGATTGAGACCACTCGCTGGCTCTTAGTAGTATCTCCTGAAATGTTGCAGATGTTTCGGAGAGAACTATGACCTTTTCTGCGAAGCAGATAGCTTCTTCACCGCCAGTAATGTTCATAGTTTCCAAGAAGAAATCCATGAAAATGTCGAAGAGGAGGGTGCTGAGAGGGTCTCCTTGAAGGACTCCGGATGTAGCTGTGTACGATCTGCCATGTTTTCTGCACCGCAAGAGAAACGGGACTAAAAAATAGGCAATGTGACGCGACAGCGTACCGGAAAGACGATTCCGGAGCAATTCCAGAATTTTCTGCCGGTTAACTGGACCGTAAGCTTGACGAAGATCCAGGACCGCCGAAGGGCCCTGCTGTGCTCGATGCAGAAAATTATCCAACTTGGTGATGTTTATCTCCGTCCTGGAGCCTTGTGTGAACCCAAATTGGTTCGGGTGAACGGTGTATCCGGCGCTGAACGCTCGATTTAGAGCAGCTGAGATGACGCGGCGGAAGACCGAGAGCAACACGATTAGGCTGTAGTTCTTGGGGTCACCTGATGATTTCCTCTTGGGAACTGGTATCAGTGTGCCCGACCGGAGCAGAGACGGTACAAAATGAGTGCGTCCTGCTGCAGCCCATAAGGCCGAAGTAGCTTGTGCAAAAAGGGCACAATCCAACTTCAACATCTCTAAACACGTTTTGTGATCCGGTCCGGGGCCTTGCCCTTCTTGCCGCTAGTGATCGCGCTCTGGAGCTGACCAGTGAAAGCCGGCTGGAGAGTAAACGTCTCTGGCGCGATCGTATCGCGTGTTGTGGGCCAACTGTTTGCAAAGAAATCCAGGTATGCGCCTGCGTCTGGGCCGATTTGGTGGCCTTTCGCTGGACCATCCCGCGCTAGAAGGCGTTTTACCGCTTTGCTTACCACTGGAAGGTGGTTCGTGTCCAAGTCAAGATATAATCTCTACTGGAGACGGTGACGGTTTCGGCAGAGCTCCTTCTTGATTTCACGGTCCAACACGTGGGCCTGTCAGCGGTCCCCCAGATGTTGTTGTAGTTCAATGCGCGGTGCGCAGTTCTTCTTGTCTAAGAACGGACCACCGTCAGACAATGAGAAACCCAACACACACAAACCAAGACCCACAGGGTGTTCGCTGTCCCTCTTTCTCTTTAAGCACCCTGCCATGCATTAGCATAGCTCGCCGACGGCGAGGAGAAATGGGGTTGGAAGAGCAGGGGTAATTTCTTGGGCGGCTGGACGGTATAATTGTCTAAACAGTAATTTTTCCCTTTTTTGTGCGTCTGTGTAACACTCCAACAATTATACTTTCAGCTGCTTATCATACCTCAGAAGCAAACAAACTATTTTGAAAATACACTAAGACTTTTTAGCCATTAAGATCAAAATGAGGTGTATTTTAGAGCATTTTAATAGCTTACCCGTCGTTTGGTCTGAAGAGATGAGATTTTTTTTCTATCTAGGGCGAATTTTTTCATTTACCCTCTATTTCTCAATTTATTTCTCACTGCTTCATTAGAAAGGGTCATATTTTAACTCATTTAACTGATTCTGTGACTCCATAGGGCCAAAACCAAACAATATTATCTATAAAAATAAAACTGAAAAAATAAAAATAAACTTTCTGAGAATATTTGCCGTGTAATTTTTATTGATTTCTCTATTACATGGATACAATACTCAGAAAGATGAGAAAGGATCCCATAAAAGCCCAGCGCAAATAACAATAACTTCTCCAAAAGGACGACTTTTACGCATCCAGAGTGGTGACTATGGTCATTATTTCGAAAGGCTTGGTCTTCATGGATTCCATCCTACAGAAAATGACCTAGAACATTGAGGAAATGGAGTTAATGGGGTAAATAGACAAACATTTTTTTTGCGCCACAAGTACTCATCCATTGCAGACGAATATTATTTACGCCCGATGAAGTCAACTATCTCTTATATAATAGACAACAATGACATAAACTTATCAGGTAGAAAATTTAATAAATATCCAAAATATGTCACTTGGTTCTCCAGAAACCGTAGAAGTATGTAAAATGGGCATAGATTGTGCATTGGACTAATAAACCCAAACTGGAAGGATAAAACCACAGATTCAGCGAGTATTGTAAACAGAGCAGACTGATTTCCTCGCCCAACTCTCCATAAAAGTCAAGCGGAGCTGGAATTTCTAAAAACCTCGCAGATTTCATGGCGAAAGGCGAGAGTTAGGGCGCAATTCACGACATTATCAAAAGTGTCCTTTTACGAGTTCGGGCAGACCAATAATTTATATGCAACAAATTCCTTCGAATTAGATACTGATTAACTCCATACTTTCCACCACTTGATCCTCCGTTACTAATTCCAACTCACCAGTGAATATGTATAGACACAAAAAGTCTAAGCTAATTATGATCAACTCTTTCTGGGCAATATATGAGAGCAAACATTTGTAAATGTCTAGGTCTTTGCTCAGTAGTCCTAGGTGGGAGGCTGTACAGCGACTTTTGGTGAACAAAGTTGTCCATACTCCAGTTTCAGCTCATTCAAGGCACTCTATAGGCTAAAATTCGAAATGGAAACCGGAGAACGTCCCTAGGTCTACATTTTTATTTAATTGTACTCCTACATTTTTTCAATTTCGACGCACTACGGCCCTGTGCTGTACCAGAAAGTTGACCTCAGAACTCACCTAACAGATTTATCCAGTGTTTATCCAGCTTCTGGATAGCATCTCTAAACGTAAACGGTGCAAACATTTTTGGCAATTTTAAACTCTCTTTTTATCGGCAATACAAGCCAAAAAACTCTTTTAATAGCTGACTGCGAGATGATCGTTACTTCCCTTGTGACTTTTCATCTTCGAGAATAGACTCAGAAACAGAAAATACCATCTACAGATCGAAGCAGCCGCTACCCATCTATACCTCAGCCTTCTATGTTTGCGGTCTGTATCCAATTTCATCCTCAAATCCAGCGACAGTAAATGAGCTCCCTGTGAAAATTGGAAAATATTTTTACAAGTATTGGAAAACTATGTAGTTAGTTTTCAACATCGAATAAAGTGATGGAAAAATTGAGGAACAATTTTTTATAGAGGTCCGCAGTTTTCCACTTTGAATCATCAAAAATAATTTTATCTATTTTCACTGGCCCATTTTTTATACTTTATTACACGTAAGGCAATTTTTATGTCTGTCATTTCTTTAAAATTATACGGTTATAATTACTGAAATTACGTTACCAGCAAACTATTTGGAATAAAGTTTACCTGGAGAATTATTCTATACCTAGTACTGAGCATGAGTTTAGTCCACACAAATTTTTATACTGTTGGAATCAACTTTGTAGCTTTTCTACTCTGATCTGCAGTATAAATAGCCTTAGGCTATTAGGAAATTTTAGAAAGCCTTAGGCCATCGAATTATCCCCGTCGATCAATAAATATTGGTTTTCTTTTTATTATTATTCTCAGTCCTATTGAGGTAATTTATTATTCATTTATTTGGAATTACCTATTTTGCACTAGAGTGGGGACCGAAGTAGCTTCGAGTGTGTCCTGGCCTTGTGGTCCAGAGCAGCTGACCAGTCCGGGCGGAAACTTGCTGAGCGGTGTTTGCGAATGCCTGTCCAAGGGCGGATAACTAACTCTGCCAGTAATCAAGAGGTAGCTGCCAGCTCATCCGGGTTTTCGCCCTCTTCAACTGATTCACAACAGGTGGGATCAGTTTATAATAATCAGCGTGTACCCTTTTGCGACAGGAGCGGTTTTCGAGAAGTGATTTGGGGACATAGTCTAACGAGGCAAGAGAAGAAATTAGTATCTCCTCGTGGACTGGCGTATGGTGCGAAAGCCCTTTATTGTCCGATGTCGTCAGTGAACTCACTTGGGGTTCGCGCAGAAAGACCATATCAGCAGTGCTAGTACCCTGTTGAGACGATATTTTCGGAAAGGCTGGCGCCCGGATGGAGAAACCTTGTCGATGGGTGCAGTCGAGAGAGAAGCGCCCAGACCTGTTCGAAGAGCAGTCCCAGTTCTTGTGCCTGGCATTCAAGTCCCCAAAGACAACTGCAGGGCCCTGAGTAAGGCGCAGAATGTGATACCAGAAGTCCCGGAGGTCTTCGAGTGAGGGGTTCGGTCGGAGGTATGCGCCGATCATGAGAGAGGAGAAGGAAGAGAACGCGATGATTTGAAAGGCCGGTGTTTCCACATGCCCTGAGAGTCGTGCGGGGGTTAAGCAGGGCACGAGGAAAGTGATACCCCCCGCCTCTGCGATGTCAGCCGGGGGTCAGGGGGGCAGTTCGAAATCTTTGTGAAGTCGCGTAGCGACTCCGAGAGTTGGCAGTCGTTCCAAGTCTCCATTGGTAGGGGAGCGTCTGCCGTTGTTCCCAACTCGGCAACCTTGGGGTCCTGAACTGGGTCCAGCCCGAATATTCCATATTGTGAGTCTTATTGAGAGACCGCCTCTGCTTCAACCACGGGCTCTTCCGGGTGGTCTGCTCCAGAAGAGGTGTCCGGAGCGGACTGGCTTCCTGAGGTGCTAGCCCCTGTCGGGGGTTTGATTTGCGCAGCTTCGCACTGGCGCGAGCTAGATACTTCCGTAGCGGTCACAGAACTACTGTCGTCGGTAGAGGCTGTCTCCGAGTCGGATGTGGAGTGCCCGGCTGCGGTGTCTTATTGCGCGATCTTGCGCTGAGGCTTGATCGCTTCGGCGAGTGAAGGCTCTCACGCCAGTAAGGCTTCCGCCTTCCCCTCGTATCAGGCCCTGGAAACGGGTGAGGTTGTCTGTGAGGCAGCTCTGCTCCAGCGGCGGTAGCAGGCCTGAAGTTGGACCCTTTCGGAGTCCGTGTAGCTCCCAGACGGATTTAGCTCCGCTGGGTTGAACTTCGGAAGATTGCGGAAGCCGAGGAGCTTCATGCCAGCGACGAGACGGTCGGTGAGGTCCCCATGACACAGGATCTCAGGGGCCGCAGACCCCACAAAGGAGAGGTTCAGCATCGCCCTTTTGGGGATGCTGACTTGGAGGGCTCTGCGAAGGGCGCCGACGGGACCTCTCGGGATTCCCCAAAGTACATGGGGTCGGGCGCGGGCGGGCAAACGTTAAGATGAAAACACGACGTGGACATTCAACCAGGCGATTTACTGCATACGAGGTACCAATAAACCAAAGGGAAACCCTCCGCAAGAAATCATCCCATTTTTTTCTCTGAATGCGGATAGGAACATGAGCAGGCGTCTGTCGCGCTGTTCACACCATCAATGTTGTACTTAACGTGGTAGAGCTGAAGATTGTAGAAACCCCGTTGCCCAAGATTCGTTACTGTGCAATATACTGTACATATTGCACTCACAGCATAAAAGGGAAATGGTTTTTGTTTGTGAGAAGCCGTCAAGTCAGTGGATTCGAGGTACTGTTCTATATTGCTGACGTAGCGCCTCCGCTTTCATTCGCAAAGAAACCTAGAACACGGAAGATCCTCCTCGATCTGCAAGGGGAGCATGGAATAAGCCATGATGAAGAATGCGCTTCCAAGAACACACCTGAAATAGTACAGAGCAAATGTCTTTTGCAAATAAGTCCCAAAATCGTGACCTTGATGTCAAATGCAGTTGCCTTTACCGTTCCAGTTGCTCAATGACTAGAAGGCCCTTACAAAATGGGCCCCTCTTTCAAAAATGAAAAGCAATCTACATGCCGGATAAGCGAGCATATAGTCATAGCGATGGACGACCAGATGATGCAATAGCAGCGTCGCTCGACAAGAAGTTTGGCAGGCCAAAAACGCAGTTGTGCCGAGCCAACCAGAGTAAATGTATTCGTGGCATAAATATTATAAACTGCAGACCAACCCAGACGGCACTTGTTACTCGCGGGACAGTTGAGCCAATGCCGAGCGCATGCTGGTAAGGGACCAACATAATACTTTAGCTCAAAGGGTACCTTTCTAACGGATCATGACTCAAGGACAAATTAGTTTTCAGTGGCAAGTAATACCAAGGATGAAGCTATCCCTCAAACTGCCCGAGCCAAGATTGGTGTCATTCAAGTCATCAGATACAAGAAGATGCTACTAATTCTTCGTGCGAAAAAATGCGCTGCTGTCAATGCTATCATTCAGCTGTAGAAAGGACACGAGAGTTTTGCCACAAGCTCGAGAGAGCGGTCCAGGTCGCGTGGGAACACTTCCAAGTGGTTATTGACCTGGGGTGCCGGTCTGTGGAGCAGTGACAGTCTGTAAATATCGATGTGTATGGAAACATATCCGTTGTGAAGCCCGTCTCGATGACTATTATTGCTTGAAGGCAGAAGATTTACGGTAGGAAACCAAACTCTTGGTACTGGTGCGCAGTCTCTAGTAATGATGAGAGAAACTTTACTTCATTGAGTTTCGAAAGAAGTTTAATGCATTCAGTATCTACTGAGTAAATACATAATACGTGGTGTATGTATCTCCCTACAATATTTACTGCGTTTATTAACAGTCATACTGGGCTTCATGGTTTCCAGCATACTAATTCGCGCTCATGCAAGACTTTACTTTACCGCATTAGTACCGGGCACGGGACCCGTCCAGTGCCGGAACCGACTACATATGTTGCCAGCTAAGTGCTAACCGGGTGGTCCACGTATCTTCTTGCTCCACCAAGATTAAATGTTGTATAATCCTTTCTCAAATATCCTGCATCCTAGATGGACCCACTATACAGAACAATATGTACATAATCAACATATTACATTACTGTATTACCCGCTGCATACGGGCTTCACAGTACCGATATTGCTGTCGACGTTACTGTTGCCCACCCCTCCGCACGCCGCCACATTTCGCCAAGTACGGTTACTGCCGGCGCCGCCGCGACACTCGCAGAGCGCGAGAAACATCGTCATTACGGCACTTACTGCAACCGAAACGATATCCTCCTCTCCCCCGTCGGGATTGATATCTATGGCGCCTTGGGCGACGACGGTAACGCTTTTTTCCGCCCCCTTGCTTCCTTCGCTGCTTCCCGTCGCGGTTCCTCTCCTCAACAGGAGCTCCGCGACTTCGTTACCCGTTTTGTACTTAGTCTCCAAATAATGCAGGCGCGACAAGTTTCTACCCGCCGCCCGCATCCGTAGTTAATTTATGAATACCCTCCGCACGCCTCTGTGCGACATTGTACGACAAATAAAGATCTGCCACCACTGTATTACTAGTCAATGGTCACCAGTACCTACATCTTTGCCGTCCGGTTCCGGTGGGTTTACTGGCGAATTCGAGTGAATTCTTGAAGAGAGGAAACAACGATTACTCAGACATTCGAGGCCCAGCAATGATGAGCGTAGGTGCACTCAGAAACCAGATCCTATACATTTGGATATACACATATAATGAACTTCACGCCAGTTTCTACGGTAGTCTGAAATCAAAAACTAACTGGTAACCGACGAGTTTCCCTCGAAGCATACGCCAGTCAACCGTCCTGTCTGTGCATGTTCGCAAAAGCGATTGCAGCTTGTCAGAGCAATACGCTTCTGATTCGTGAAGCGGCTGATCAATTTTTTGGAAAACAAAAGAGAGCAATTGCATCGCTTGACAATCGCAGTAATTCAATTTACAATTCCATTTAAGTGATTGTTGCTGGAAGGCGGTACCGCGCAGCGCTCCTAAGCACTCTGAAAATCACTTCGCCCGTAGAGGCTTCACTAACGCTCGCGCCAAACTGCAACGAACATGTTTCATTGCTGGTTACTAACACACGCCGTCCAGGGCTGCTTATAGAGCAGTGAACCATAACCAGACCGTATAAACCACAACGAGCCTAGTTCTCATCTTTTCCCGCTATTCTCCGCTATGGGCCTGCCTTTCTAACTTTCATTTCCACGCAGATCCTAGAAGATACCGAACAAGGGTGGACGCCGATGTGATCCGTTTCTGGACGCCGGTTTTGCGCTTGATTTCGATTGCCTTGAGGACGGGCGTGCATCTGCCTTACTGCGCTGGCCATGTCCAGAAGTTCCAGATTTTCGACTAGACTGGTGTCCGCCATCAGGCCTCCGACGTCTGTTGACATCCACATCTTCCCTTGCAGTAACCACTCCAGACCTCTGAGCCAGCGTTCTCTCTCTGGTTCGTGAATTGTTGATCCTGTACACATCCGGGCTGCTCATTCTTCTCGTGTCATGTTCCAGCTCAACCTTTGGCCTAGAGCCATAAGTTTCCGGTGATATCACGTGATGGCGTCCGGACTGAGTATCCTTTCCTCTCCTCCTAGTTGCCTCTCTCGGTCTTCCTTCACCCTCGCCGTGAGTAATCCAGTTTCTCGAATCCTCAGTGGTGTTATACGGCTGCGTATTCGCCTGGCTGAAGGGAGGTGGTCCGTTTCTCCGAACAACAAAGCTGTTCCCCATCTGCTGCGCCCCGCCGTATTTTGGCTCGGAGTTCCCACTCACTCTTTTGTCATCATCGCGCCGCGTTCTCCTCTCTCTAATGAGAGCCTCGTGGTGTGATTCCCTGTTGCCATTGCCATGTCCGGGATAACCCCCGTCATTCTCCCTCAGGAGGCCAGATGAATAGTGGCTAGAGTTCGTGGTACGTGAGGATGACCTACTGCTTTGCTTTCTCGTGCTAGTCCGCCCCTCGGTGTGATGACTGGTTCTATAAGGGCTTCCCATCTCATGTATTCTAACCGGCTTTCCGTTTTCGACTTCACGTACCCGAGATCGAGAGGCGTACATTTGTTTCCCAGATTGCCTGTGGGTTGAAGATGAGGAGGTCTTCGGTCGATTTTGATTTTCATGATCAACCCTGCGTCGATAATCAAACTGCTGGGTGCGACTAGGCCTTCCAGTTTGCCCCTCCTCTTCATTCTTTTGTTGGATTTTCGCTGAGTACGGCTGGTAGCTGAAAGGGTCAGGGCTGTATGCCGATGAGGTCGAGTGTCCGCGATACGGTCGTGAGTCTTGATGCCCGTCCGAACCCGATATCCCGCGTGTTTTTGCTCTCCTCGCTTTCGGGTTCTTTCAGTGCCTCCGTTATCTGAATTCCGACTTCCTGCGTAACCGCATGGCTCATCTCCACTCCGACTATCCTCTGACGGTCCACGATTCTTGGGCTCAGACGAACTACCACTGGGAGGAAGAGACTGGAAACCGCTCCGACGCGAACAGGATCGTGTGGACGACACCGACGGGCTGCGACCGTAGACAAGGTCACAAGATCGCCTGCACTCTTCCTCGTAGACACAACTGCAATTGCATTGACAGAAAACGTCAATATCTGTTGCATGAGGATCACTCCAGTCGCTGTGGAATCGGCGAGGGCTTGCACTGCTCAGACGAGAAGGAGACATGGGCTTATTACGACTGAACAACGCTGAGTTTTTGAAAATGTGCGGCTGCTGTTGAGCGCTCTCGGAGCTGTCCGACAAGTCGTCACGCTGTTCTTGCATTTGCCTTGCACTAATCTTAGGATCCCTGTTCTGATACCTTGGAGCACCATTCGTGGAAGGAATTATTCTGAAGTCATCGGGGACCCCGCTTACGGTCTTGTGAGTGCTCACGCTTTCATCTGCAAGCGATGTCAGACCAGTGGACTGAGTGTCGGCATCTATATCTCGATCTTTCGATATAAGATACGATAGTGCGTCTCCCGTTGATGACGTTAGATTCTGTCCTGTGGCGCCAGTGGCCGAGTTGGTCACCCCCAAGTAATTATCGACCGCGTACGGAACGTCGGCAATGGTAGTACCAGAATGGTTTGGAGCTACCTCCCATGATCGTCCGCTATTCTGACCAAGGATACCGCTGCTCTCAGTTGAAGAACTGGGAAATGCGAATAGTCCAGACCGCAGCTGGGGGCTCCTCGAGGCACGTGCGGCATTGATAGTGCTGAAATCAATCCCTCCCAGCATTACAGGGGGCTCTGTTTCATCAGCAATGAGGATCTGGGGATCTGGGGAATGCTTGCCGTGGACACCCGAGGTATGCGAAGAGACATCACTGGATACTCCGTTCGCAGCCGGGTCTAATCCATGTGCGGCAGGATCTGGCCCTTTCACTCCACCTTGAGGTTTTTTCAAGTCCATCGGCGTAGAACTTCCTGATCTTGATCCCAATGACCTCTCAAGCGTGCTGGACAGATCCGAGCTAATTCTGCTGGTAACCGGATCAGAACTATCAGCACTCCTCATTCTCTGCATTACTGGTTGAAATGTACCGCTTCCATCTGTTTCCCTCAAGCTTGGTACAACACTTTTCTTCACTGGAGCCACGGATGAAGAATCAATTACATGCGACTTCCCGCTTTGCCGTGGTCGATCCTCCCTCGGTCGATCTTGTCTGGACTTGTCTTGGGGCCTTCTCCACCCTTCCTCCTCGCTCCGCGTCGCTTCTTTTCTGCGGGTGATTCTGATCGACCACCCGTGGCTTTCGCAAAGCCAATCTTATTCCCACGCCTTTCATCCTGTTCTACGTAGGCCCTTGGCCGATCCTTCTTCTCCGTTCTCATAATCTTTTCTTCCTTCATTACATTCTTCCTAGCTACCGGTTTGGTCGACGGAGGTTTCCGTCTTCTCTGATCCCTTCCAAGTAATGCTTTCGGCACAAAACTCCAAGATACAGTGCGTCGAGGTGTTTCCCGCTGTGGCCGTCCTCTTCGAATTTCAAAACTTGGAGCACGTGACGTAGACTTCGGATTGTCCCTTCCTCTCGAGTTAGTACTGAAAAAGTCCTTATCTCCACCCAACACTCGATCACCGGCCCTCCCTCTATTTTTCGGCGGGGTGGCGGAGCGGTAACGGAGGCCACGGTGGACGCTGCGACCTGGTCCGAGCAAAACAGCCATTGCCACAAATTCCTTCGTTTGCGAGTAAGAGCAGGTAACAAACCTGAGCGAGGTAAGGCACGACTGGTATTGCGTGGGGCACGGGAATGGTGGTCATTAGAAGGACGCGTGTGAAGGCGGTGGGCAGGGTTTGAGCTAGAAATATGAGGAACACGAGAGTTTCGAGCGCCAAGTAGATCATCTACGACTGCATCTTCGGAGATACTCTCTGAAAGTGCCGGAGGGTAACGAAAGGCAGGGCGATGATTGACATCCGATGATCGATTGGAAGTAGAGCGCATGGTGTTGGTCGGGCCTGAATAATCCTTGGTAAAAAATGCGGCGGCAGATACTTTACCCGGAGAGGCTGAGTGCAGAAGAGGTTGACGCTGGTCACTCTGGGCAGTCCGAAGCGAAGACAAAGAGACCCACGAGGAGGTGTCTGACCAAAAGGAGGATTCGGAGCCCAGAGAACCGGCATATTCGAATGAACGAGGTACTTGGAGGAGTGAGTTGGGTGGAGCGTTGGAATCGTTGGCCCAGACACGGGCAAAGCGGTAGTTTGCAGGAGAAAAGGCGGGGGCATGGGTGTTTGGGACGAAACGGGGGATGACGGCGGTACCACGCTGTGATGGTTTGCGGAGCTGGTATATGACATATGGATCTGAAGCGGCGGCCGTTGAGGCATTTGAGGCTGTGGTGGCAGCTTCCGCCATGTTGACGAGGGGAGAGTGACTGGACGTTGCTTGGGTTGAGGGAGAGGGTGGCGGGGTGAGTTGTTGGCCCTAACGGAGGGGTACTAGTAGTAGTAAATGGCGGTAAGAATGGGCAGCAGAAGGTAGAGATGGGTTGTTCTTGTGATGCGGCGGAAGGTAGTGAGACTGGTGAACGAAGGAAAGCGGTTGTCGGGGCAGCAGGCGAGGCGGGATTTGTAAGCGAGGGGAGGCATGAGAAGGAACGCAAGGGAAACTAGTTATTCCACTGATGGTGTAGGCAAAAGGCGCATTGGAATGATTTTCGGGAAGTTGGACTTGGGCGATTTGTGGGCTGTCCGACGAGACAATCACAAACAAATAAACTGACAGAGCCACAGTGGCATGAAATAACAAAAAAATGAACCAATCAGCCCACCCGTATAATTTGATCGCTAGGGAACGTCACTCGCCGAACGTGGCAGAAGGAAATTCCATTCAACAACTGGACAGAAAAAGTCCAGCTCAGTACTGTACAGTACAGTACAGTACAGTACAGTACAGTACTTTGCTGTACGCCACACTACACTCTTCTTACATAGTCTTTGTACAGAATTAGTTCATTTTACAAAATTCATGGTGTAAAGTACAGTATGTCAGCCCATCTGAAATACCTGGATGATTTCATGAACAGGATTTGCTTCTCTGTACGATACTGTACTGTAGTTTCCTGGGAAACGTCTACCTCCTAAATAACTTTAAATTTTTAAAATACTGCTTAAAAATTTTAAAAAATTTTAAGGCTTTAAATTATCCCATCAATGTTAAAGATACATATTCATGTTAGAGCGAAACGGAACAAGAAATAAAGGATCTGAGAATTGAACAAAAAGTTTTTGCTGGGCGGGCCTTGTCTACACGTGCAAGCTCTTTGTTAACTTTTGTATGCCTCTGTGTACAGCAGTTCACTTACAAAGATTGATAAAGCATTACAATAACGGTCCGCAGCCAAAGAACCCCAAGTGATGATTTGAGGGAAATATTTCAAATATTAGACTAACTTGAGACTTTATGCATGCTCCATCCCACCAACTTGCAAACATCTTGCTGCTTTTGACAAACTCTTTTAAACTGTGCAGTGTAATGCTCATGTGACTACTGTAAAAAGTAGTACATTAATACTGTAAGGCCTACTTGACAACTCTATTATCCAATGCATCCTTATGATACTAAAGCACAATTTTGGTGAAAACAGATGACCGATGCTTCCTGCGGAAGGCGAAGGCGACAGTTGCTTCATTACACTTTTACTCTCCGTGCATTTCATTGTTTCGATATGCTGTGTTCATTGCTCATGGGTCGAACATTTTACTTTCACCTGACAAGGGGCCTACGGGAGCCACAAGTGCCGGGGAATGAGCAGTGCCGTGATGCAAGATGGAACCCAAGAAGCAACCACGTTTGTCTGTACTGCAACGTTGATTTGCAGGCGATGGCATCAACGCTGTCAGTAATGGAAACTTCACAGCTCTACCCGTAGCAGTAACTCGTAGCTACGGTAAGAGTCCACATTGCTTTTCTCTGACATCAATCCTCAAGAAAAATGGTCACTAACAGGACTGGAATATCAAAGTACAGACTTGATGATGCCAAACTGTAAGGTTCAAAATCCTGGAACCTGCAAGTTTGCTTCCCGCCTAACCAGTCCAGAAGTTTTGGATCTCGGCTTGTCAAGAGATCCGCCCGCGCGACATTTGCGGCAGACTGCTTGCTGTATCAATGCATTTCAATTCAATTTGCCCTTCGCATGTTGCAATCCATAGCCCTTCCGCTACTTCCCGGCCTCACTGTCCAGCACTGCTGCTGATACTACAGGTCTATAAAGAGTATAGTATGGAGTACAAGCGCAGTACAGTACTGTACATGTACTGCGCTTCCTAGCTAAAGTGTCGGAGGAGAACTAGTATTAGGTCGACGGCTTACGTTAGCACGTACTTCACGTACTGTACAGTACAGCATACCAAAAAGAGTCGGCGTGCGTCCTCACTTTGGAGTTACGGACATCGAAAAATAGGAGCATTTCTTTTGCAAGAGGCTCTTCTCGGGCCAAGCATGCTTAAACCCCAAAGGCGTAAAGGCAAGGGAGCGGCATGCTTCTGGTGCAAGTTCACCTTTGCTAATTTCAGCCAACCCGATACAATGAGGGAGCCGCACAAAGGAAGTTGCCTCGTATTTTCAAGTCAATCTGTTGACACGCTTTATCGGACATTCAAGGTCTACTCCTTCCATCGTGGACAGTCATGAAGAGCATTTGTCGTACCGCACAATACCCTACATCCATAAAGGCAGTAAATATTTATGGATATTGGTTTAAAAATTAGAGCTCAAGTGCAATACGTACCGTATAAACGTACGGTACTTGCGATAAGTCCTCGCCAGTACCGTACATTGCCGATGACGGATCCGCTCTCTACTACGGAACCCGTATGGTACATGCTGTGGTTTTCGACCATTTAGAGCGTACAACACAGCTGGTACTACTGGACCGACTAGCTACTAACCAAAGCGGTTGCCCGAAATCACTGATTGCCTCTCGTACTTTTTTTGAAAACTTATGCTCAATATGTTCTAAATCGCCAAACCGCAGACTTCCTAGATTTGAATTGTTTTCTACACTACTCTCCGTTTACCATGGAAGCATAGTAAGGAGCGTCATTGATGCTCATGGCAGCTTGGGTCTGCTGTCTAGTCTATCAATACTTGGTTGACTTCAAAATTTCAAATTCACATGGATCTGCCACCTCTGGACCTCCATCGCTCAACCTCAGCACTGCTGATTATCTGCTGCACGGTATGTGTGAATAACAGCGAAAAAGCGCTGTCGAGCAATACTGTACAGGACTATCTACCGCATGCTTGTATCTTTGCATCCGTGGCAACGGTCACTAAAGCTTGGCAAGCCCCAGCTGCAGCAATCTAGAGCACTCTTGTCACAGAACTATACCATACCGTACCATACCGTACTGTACAGGCAAACGTGCTCATACTGTCGTTTTGATCTGATAGATTTTGGAACAAATGAGTAGTGCTTTGCTTCCTAATTTTCCTAATCTTCGCGAGAAAAGCTGCCCAGGGCCTACTGTAGATTTGCTTCCAGCCAACACATTCTGTGATTCCTCCAATCACCCTAATCATTAATTGATATCAATTTGTCAATTTCAAATGGTCAAGACACAAGAGTTTTTGTATTTTCACGCCTTGTATATGTGAACAGTTTATTTGCAAATAATTAGGATTCCTTGCGGAATAGATTACAAATATTTCAAATCTCCTGCCTTTGCAATTACCGTCTCTTTCTGATTATAAAAAAATTAATATTCCCACACGTCTAAACTTGTAAAAAAAAACGAATATTTACTGTGTAACTTGATCCTTGCTTGTCAGTACTGACAGCATTGCAAGATTACGATTTGCAACGGGCCAAAAACATATACTGAACAAACGAGGAATGCCATGCGCCTCAAGTTGGTGCCTTCCACTGGCGCTTGCAAGCCTCTCTGGCCCAATATTTCCCGCCTTTTCAAGATTCTCTAAATGTCTTATGAGTTGAGAAACTTAAGATTACTCATAATTTTGGACTATCTGCGGTACAAGACTTCCTTTCAAAGTCACTCCACAACCAGCCTCTCTCTGGCCACGAAGGAACCACAGACATCCTGATTCTGCGCAAAAGATAACAACTGAAGCAGTGCAAACGCCGCTTAGCCATCAATTTCAGAAAGATCGAACGTGAGCGCGGGGAACTGCTTTTCAGAAGTTGTTACTCGTTCTTTTCAATCGGATCTTCTACAAAATTGGCGATGCAATTTACTATCCTTCACCACGGTCAATAGTGAGACGTGTAGACTGACAATTATTTAGGGGGCCCGAGCGCGGTAGAGTTGAGTTGCCATGGCCCGTATTGAGTGAGTACCCTCAAGGTAACAAGCATCAATAAGGCTGTTTCCGGGGGCTTATCGTAGACCAAAGATCCTGCGCTGTGCCACATGCAGCCCATGACAGTCAAAGGACAGTGGATCACCGTTCCATAGCACCTGCTGGGGGCTTGTAACCCTGGAAAGATTCAAATCGAGATTTGAAATTACAAATTGAAAATTCTCACTTTAATTGGAGAAAAATAAAACAGGCAGTACCTCATACACCAGACCATAGTTTGCCATTCGACAACCGTAGATTCAGCCAACGCACAACAGCCATTTGGGAATTATGCAAATACCTGCCCAGTAAAAGGCCCTCCATTTTCTTTTAATGCTTCATTTTTTTTTGTAAAACCTTCAGTTTCGAGTATTTGTCCAGGATAATTGCAAATCTCTGCCCCCTTTGAGCAATAGTAATGGAGCAGCGTCTGATGCTGGAATGAAAGACGTTGCAATCAAGAAAATCCACCAATTGCGGCGACCTGCTCGCCATTATTTTGTAAACCAATTTCTGGCCATGCTGACAACAGAATGTTTAGCGGGGAATGACCTTCGTCAAAACTTTGCCACTGGCAGTCTTTGGACTCCAAAGACTGCCACTCTCGATACTTGCGTGTGCACAGAAACTATCACTTGGTCTCGAATGCTGCTGATATCTGGCCTGAACATTTGCTGCTCAACTCATTTGTAGAGTGAGAATGACCTTACGGCATTGTTATCAAGGGTCCAGTGTACAGAAAGTAGCACTATCAGCCGTCGCCTGGAGATGTCTTGTAGTCGAGCCCACTTCCTGCATGGCGCAGGTGTGTGAACACACTGAAAGGTTCTCTCTCCCATTGCACTGCATAGTTTTAAAGGCGACAAGTCCTATTTACAATATTTAACCTATGCATGGTGTAGACGTTAGTGCATTTTTCTGTAACATGGACTTTGCTGAAAAAATCTTTTAAGTTTAGTTCAAGAAGAAACTCGCTGCTTTCAGTTCTACTCGGGGGCCTATGGCCTAAAATTATTGTAGGGCATTTAGTAACAAGTTTGACCACAATAGAGCTGACATTGCTTCCATCTCCGTTCTCGGCGCGTCTCCGTATTGCCATTTACATGAACCGAAGCTGCAATCCGTATGAACGCGTGCACAAGTACTGTAAATCAGACTGAAATTCATTCCTGCCCTTGCGAATCTCAGATTTTGCTGCAGGAAAATCTTGATTCTGCACTCTCACATACAGTACTGTATTATAAAAAAATAAAAGAAAGTCGTTGACCAGCCTCGAGAGGCTTGTTCTAAGTTTTAGAATCTCTAATGTTCATGCCACTCACGCGAGCTGGGCGGCGCCGCCCAAGGATATCGCCGGAAGATCCAAAAGTTGGAACACGAGGTGTCCAGGCGAGTGGTCCCCTTCCCTGGACCCTTCCCGCGATACACGCGACCTTGGTTTCCAGTTTCAGCCCCTTGCTTTTGACTCGCTAGGAGCCGCATGCTCTGATACCGTTCGTTTCCTCGAACGCTTTTTCGACCGAGCTGCGAAGAAATGTCACGGCTCTCCCACCATCTTTCGCACCCGCATATATCAACGCTTGAGTTGTATCATATGGTCGTCGGTAGCGATGGCCATCATTTCGCGCGCTCCACTGCACGTGATCGATGTGGATCATCTCCGATTAGATCTTAATCATAATGGGCGGCCACGCAGCATACACTCGAAATGACAGATGAGTAAATTATCTACAGTACAGACAAAGCAGCACCAGGCATTGAGCTATGATATTGAACTGAAAATTTGAAAGCAATCTCAAACTAGAAATCAGCGACTGCAAGCACACCTTGTCGCTGATCGACGGCTTTAGAGACGCTCGCATTTGGTTCCACCTTCACCGGGTGTGTGCGTTGGCTTGCATGCCCCAACACGTGGTGAAGCTAACACCGCGGAATGTGACCACTGGCATTGCACCGAGGTTTGACAAAGAGCAATTGGAATTCTAATCACGCTGTAATAATGTCCCGATAACCGGTGCAGTCCGACAGCAGATATCCTTACATATCCTTACCTCTCCGCTACGGCGTTCACAGCCTCGCACCAATGACGACGCTCGATTTCGCAGAAGATAGTGGGAGAAAATATTGATACCGAGCGGCTGCGAAGCTCTGAGGAGACGAGCGGCTGAACACCGTGTTCATAGATATGTTGAAGTGGATATGCACTTCCAGGAGTGTGTCCGACGACTCTATTCGTCCTTCGCTAACAGATACGGCGGTCTTCCGGAAATACTGACTGCAAATAGCCTTGCTGCGAAGCCCGATAAACTCATACAAAACTCCCTATCGAGCCTGCGAGTCGGCGGCAAATTCCCTCTGGAAAGATGGTGAATGGGTCAGGTTGCCCAAGCCCGCAACGCATTCGTATTCTGATACTCTGCGAAGGATCCACCGCCCCGAATACTTGGAGACGCGTACTGCAACCTTCCTCACTGCGCATCCGTCAGTGATCAACCGAGCATTCAACGAGATGTGTATCACCTGATAGTTCCCGAGTTTGATGATACCGCTCCGCTGCGGTGCGTGGAGTGCCACAGGGCAATGGATCACTGAGGAGACCATGCGGCAGACCTATGCGACAAAGGTCTCGGATGGACCAACCGGCGCACGGCAGTAGTGAAAGTATTTGGCCGGGAGCGGTTTATGGCAGCGGGAGTTGACGTCCAAAACGAGGTCAAGTACCTACTCTTTGGATTCAACGCGCAATCAGCGAACATTCTGGTACACTCGCGCTTTGACGCATCGAACACCCCACCCCTTCTCCAAGTGGCGTGCGACATCACCATACCGTCGCCATTCCAGGAGAGCTACATGCCAATTGGAGCACGGACGTCGCCAATGCGGCAGAAAAACGGAAGGAGAGGACTCAGTTACATCAGAAGCGTTGCTACACGATTTGATCGGCATGTGCGGCGTCTGTAATATGTTGTGCCCCGCAACACGCAGAATTTTGTCACCTGAATTCTTCAGGATATGTGAATGCAAGCCCTCACAAGGCCAAAGATATCAATCAAATTCTTCCGGCGTGGTAATAGACCCAGTCCTTTCGCAGCATGAATCTGAGCCTCCCTTGAGATCACTGCAGAAGTGAAGCAGCAGCCAGCGAAGACAACTCGAGCCAAGGATTCTAACTGCACATAACTACATTTCTTCTAGATGGTTTCAAGGATCTTCACGGGGTTCGAACCTCTAAGTACTGAGAAAAGATAATTGGAAACCCTCAGATCAATGGTCAAGCTTATCGTTAAGGAATGTGTCAATTATTCAATATGCGTGACACGTGTAAATTGAATGAAGACTACAGGTGTAGCCCAAACTGATTGGGGTGTAATACCTTGTGCGCAGTTGTTCTCCTCTGGGTACAGAATCCAGCCAGGCAATGAGAAAACCAACAAACACCAGGTACTCAAAGGGTGCTTTTTATCCCTCTTTCTCTCTGGGCACCCTGCGATGTAGTAGTAAAGTCCGCCAATGGCGAAGAGAAGTTGGGGAAGGAGCTGAGGTGTGATCTTTTGGACGGTCGGCTGGTATAAGTGTCCTATGGTTTGTAAGGCCGGACCGGGATCCGCGGAATGTTCGAACCTTGAGAAAACCGAAGTCAAAGGAACTGAAGACACCACGGGTAAGAGATTGGACAAAAGATATGTAGCAGTGGGTCAGAAGTTCTGAGTATCTCCTTTGGATTTCCAAAGTCAACGCTGGCAAGGTTGCCGCGAAAGCGAAAGTTGAGAGTCAACTTCAGAGCCAACACCGGGGTGGCTATTTTTAGGTCTTATTGGCCAGGTAGATAAATAATAGTTAGCTATGTTAGCTCTATCGATGGCGGTGCGGTAAGTCAAGTAAATTTCAACCAAGCAATAAATATGAACGTTAGAGATGAGTTACGTCGACATTGGGCCCAATAAGTTCCTTTCTCCTGCAAAAATATTAGGTAGAATTCGGAATCTCAGTGGTCCAGACCAGAAGCCCTCGGGCCCAGTCCGGGGGTACAGAGTATCAAGAACGATGATGGTCGACAGTCGGCAGAAACATATTTTCCTATTGCACAGTGCAGTATCTGCTGATAACAGAGGGCCGACATGTCCAGAAAAATTAGATCAAAAAAGACCATCAAAGCAGCTCCGTCCATAGCAGGACAGTTCGAGTGCCAATACAATAATATCTACTGGATGGGAATAGGTCCATGAAATATGCGTAATATTATTGAAGCATCTTAAGATTGCGGAAAAGAATTTAAGTACTTCGAATCGAGGAAGATTGTCCGCGGAAATCCAAAAAATAAAGAAAAAAAAAGAATGAACAAACAGAGAGAACCTGTACCATTTTGATCGAGACGTAAATACTGCAGGTCGACTCAGTGCGGGAGGTAAAAACTTCCTATATCATATTGGGAAGCGGAAAGAAAAAGAACAGTCGAGGGAACATGCTACATCTCAGAAAAAAAATTGAAGATAACTGCAAGCGCTGTCTAACCGCAGTAATCAGGTGAAAGATCTGCAAGAAAGTCAGAGCCCGTGTAGCATCTCATTTGACTGATCACGTATATTCCTCACCTGACCAACTTACTTCTTCATATTAAATTGCTTCTTCTAACGCCGATTGTTCAAGGAAAGTAGGTCTCAATAGTATGGAAAACAGTGGGAACGATTCTGTGCATTAATTACATATGGACTGGTAAAATAATCTTACTTCGGGTGACTTAACAACAACTCATTAACTTAGGCCTCTGTGAAGATGTATTACCCTTTGCATCCTGAAAGGGTAAAAGTGGCATCAACGGAAAAGGGAACAGACAACTATGCGAGATGGAAGTTTTTGCAACCGACCAAAGTGCTGCAGTAGAAGTTAACGTGCAAGGGAGGGAATGGTAGCGAAAGAAGATTTATTGCTCTAGTAAACAATTGTAAGGGGGCAGATTCTGTCACATGGCTTAGAAAAAAGAGACCTAATTGAAGTTTTTTGGTTCGTACTTGACTCCGAACCTGCCTTTACTCTCCTAAAGGAAGCAATTTATTAAGCATATGCAGAATTTATTCCAAACTGAATTATCCATAAAAGCATTAAAAGCGCCAGAAAAAGCAGGAAAAGAATCCATGCGGAAGCAGGTAATTTGACAAAAAAAATTGACAGAAACCAAACAAATCGACTCCTCACAATCTTCATCCTCTAGATCAGAACCTATCTCCTCCCTCAAGATATCGTAAGTACCCATTTAGCCCACACACATATCTGTAAATGGCTCACGATTTCCTACCCCTTCCTGCAACTAACACGGCTCACCTAACGCTTCTCCATCCGGATTCATGGCTGGAACCACATGAAACATCCAAATCATTCCTTCCGATCACATCTGATCTGATGCAATATCCCCGTCTTCTTCCCCGGACTCCTCGGACTCCTCTTCTTCATCCTTAGGCTAATCCTAACCCTCCACTTGTTTTATCTTGTAGAACAGATCTGGAGCCACCTACTCTTCGAAGCACACCTTTTACTTACCGTCATCCTTTTCCAAGGCACCCAAGCCGTGTTCTGTGCTTCAATATATACCATATAACGAGCGACAAGATCAGTCAGGTGCTTTCTAGTTTGGCGATGGAGGAAATCCTCTACATCGGTTTGGCCTGAAGGGAATAGAGGGGAAGCGGTGATGGGGCGAGGATGGAGAGATCCGGAATAGTGGCGAGAAGGGGGAATTACTTGCATGTTGGCTGTCAAAATGATTGAAATTGTCATTTTGAAAATGTAATTTTTTTTGTTAGAGGGCTTTGGATAAATTTCAACACGAATCCGATGGGTTTAAATAGCTTCAATAGGCTCAAATTGGCAGTCAATCTGGAAGTGAAAAGCCGGAAATTATTCTTGCAGTGAGAATCAGTGAAAATAGCCTTTAAAGGATAATTACTGCCGAAAAATATCTGTCAAAATCTTGATTATGGAAAAAGATTTTTAAAGTCGAAGAAAACCAAATGAAACGAGAAGAAAATAGAATTACAGTCTAGGAGAGAGATAAAAAATGAGATAAAGAGAAAGAGGAAAGAGTATAAGGAAACGGGAATTGTGCAGGGAGAAACAATAGAAGAGAGATTTTTTGCTCGTATAGAGAATACCTTCAGTTTCTCCCTTGATACCTCCTACAATTGGTCTCTTACAAGATTTTTCAGTCCTCAAACATTGTGTTCCGTTTACAATGAGAGAATTAAGCACACAGAGATCTTCCAGAGATCCTGGGTTGGGTTTGCCGTTGCATCAGCGGGTTGTAATATGCTCCGTATTGTAACTGCATCCTTGAAAATCATGATACCCTGTTTGGCTTCATCTGGATTATTATGTGAATTATTATATTTGTAGAAGAAGTAATAATAGTATAATTCCTACTCACGGTAGTGGTATCCTGAAAAATGGATACCACAGGTCATATCGAATCGATATTCATGAATTTCAAGGTGAGGGAAGAAGCTAAATGTTGACATAAGAAATAATTACATGCTAAATCGTGGATTTTTCGGCCTTGTGACACCCCCAATGACTTTTATCTCTTTGTTTAAAATAAGACCACAGACCACGTCAATAGTACTCCATGATAACTTCCGATGCTATATTTTGATTAGAAGTGTCACACTGTGCATCTGTAATGATCTCTTCATACGAACGTAGTATTTTATTCCAATCTCGACGCGTTCCTCGTGGGCACTTTGTCGACTTGAATATTTTTTTAGTTCCCGGAATTTAATTTCACTAACCTTGACGCTGGTCTATTTCTTCCAAATCTACTTGAAGGTAAAATCGCTCGAGAATGGGTTAAATTATTTAGATAGCCGAAAATAGAGACTTTTGATCATTTTGTGAGCCCTTTTTGGTAAATATGCATTCAGTATTAATAGTAGATCTAAAAGTTGCGCCTATTGCTTGGATTGTTCTGGAATGAATTATCCAAAAGAAATTGGGTAATGAATTGCGAGGTGTTTCTCCTTATCATTTCTGATTTTTAACTATATAAGTAGTCGGAGAAATTTGCTTTACGGTCCTTTACTTATTAATCGATAATATTAATATTATACTCAGGATGTTGACGTTATCCGCCATTTTCCCTTCAAGAATACTTTCCAGGTTCCCTTGCTGAATTTTTGTCTGATTTAATTTTTTTCATCCCGTATTCCGTTTTGGATGAGATTTTAGCTACGAAAACGAAGAATTGAATAATTCTAAAGGTTATTATTTTAATGGTCCGAAAGTTGACTCTTTAAATTGAGTACAATAATGTGCCCTAATCTTTACATATAGATTTGGATGGGGAAATTGAACCTGAAATCTAAAGTTCTGGGATTATACACCATTCAATTCAAAAATAACTTGACATGGTTCAATTATTTTACTCCGTAATGCTCTTTCCATCACAAAGTTTCTCTCTCATGAAAGAAAATGACTTTCTTCCAAATTTTCTTTTCAGTTCTTGCGACTAGAGCAAGTTCAGAGATCAATTTTATCATTCTATATCATTACATTAAAAGCTTAATTTAGGTTTGTCCTCAAATTATGACTTAATCTCTGAGTTTGGTTGTATTTATAATTTTATACATTGATAGCTTCTATTGTAAAGCTCCATACTCCTATCGTGAATCAATTCCCTCAGCTTGGTCGTATTGGTCACTGTAGACACTGATAGCCTTTATTGTAGCCCTATCCAGTTATAGTGACTTAGGTCTCTCAGTCTGGTTGTATTGATCATTTTTAGAGATGGAAACCTAGTCCTAGCCTCATCTAATGTATCATTGACTTAAAGTAAATATTTAATGCGATTTAAACTTCTAAAAGCTATCAGGTGGATGCGACAGTGAGTATCATAATATATTTGAACGGGGTCAAGTAAATTATGACTTTCGATCTTATCTATGTAAAGAAATACACAATTCTGTCATTTCAGTATTACAGTCATTTACATGAAAGCAAAATCACTGCCCAATTGTATTTAGTTGGAGAAGGTGAGATAAAATGTGAGTCAATACTCGAAAAATTAAAAACAGGTAGAGGTCACTATTTGAGTGAGAAAAAGTTCATCAATATTATCTACAAATAACTTACGCTTGTTCGGAATTTCAAATGGGGCGAAAAGTCTAAAATATGCCCAAGCCTGGATCGTATCGATCAATGATTTCTTCGGAAAATTTTCCCAGCCAATTGACTGAAAATCAGTTCTATCTATGAAAGGAGAATTTAGTAAGAACTAATCGAATGTTTCGTAGACAGTTTTTATCCCAGAATATGTGATCATGATATATTTTTAATTCCTCTGGAGGTAAAGAGGCTTTTTTTTGACGTTATGTTTTGTATTTTATTTATTCCGTTCCATTTAGCTATTGAATATGATGTTCAGGAGCACAAAACGTTATATATTAATTTGCCGTATAAAATTTCCTAGAGATGCAATGGGCAGGCCAGTAAGTTTACATTATAAAAATCATGGGAAAAAATTTCTCACGAATTTTACTTTCAATAGTGCAATAAGCCATGAAGATTAGTACGTGGTAATATTTGCAGATGGAAAGAAAAAAGAGGGGAAATTAAAAAATGGACTGAATGAGCGAGCTAAAAAAATAGAAAACGGGCAAAGAAAGAGGTTGAGGGAAGATAGCAGCAGTAAAGAGTTTATGAAATCGCAAGATAAAGAGGGCCAGAGAATCAAAACATATTTCAGGGCAAGTATTTAAATTTATACAGGTGTTGAGAAGCAGTTCAAAGAAAAGAGGAAGAAAATTGTGAAATAAAACTGTAAAAATCCCTAAACTGATCTGTAATAGATCAGCTCTGGTAGCTAAATGGTCTACTTGTAGGTGTAACAGGAGACTAATTCGGATTACAGCGCGAATATATATAAAATAATTTGTCTATTACTGCGTATTTAATGCATTAGTTCTTGATTGAATTTTCTAGAGCATTGAAGCAAGTAAATAGAAATTATTCAGCAGATGTGAGCACTATTGAGCCGTCGCAACTCTTTGTCCATGTATTTTGGCAGAATAGACTCGAAAATATCTCAAATATGTTATTCCGCAACTGCTTGTGTTCACCTGTTCTTATCGACCTAAATTTCTTATTCACTTTCGGAAATTTTACCAAAGGATCTAGACTACTGTTTTCTGTGACCAAAATCACTTCGATACCCGAGATTTGGCATTTTAAGTAAATTTTACTCCATTTATTACCCTTGAAGAATTTCCCATGAATATTTTGGTTCTTTTCGAAGAATTTCAATCTAGCCGACGGATTTTTGGGTACTGTTTCTGAATTTTTGAAACTGTGGCGAAAATATATTTCATTCAGTTTTGAGAGAAGTTTTTTTTTGAGTTCTCTCCTTAGAAATGCCGAATGCGTAGAATATCGAGCAATGCCCGGACCGAATATTTTTGTTTCAAATCTTATTGCTCAAAAAAATGAAAGTCGTAGAAGTGTGTCTGCGCTTTTATGAAAATAAAAGTACGCAAACGTTACGAGGTCGCTTCTATTCTGTGTTCAGAATGAGTTTCATAGACACAACATGTGTTCCTCCTGAATCAATTGATTCACGAGGTTGGGAAAAGGTGCCTGAGCCTGAAACTGTTTACGTACACGGCTCTCATCTGCATCATAAAGGTAACACGGTTCTGAGAAAACTTTATTTAACAAGAAATGGATAATGATTCGGCATCATTATAAATCCTTAAACTCTCATATGCATTAAAGAAACGAATTTTTACGGAGCTGACGCTTAAGTCAGAGCCCATAATTTGCCGTTCAATGTCTGGAATTTGACATTAATTTGGAGAGAGGATCTCCATGAATTGAAGTAATTAGTGGGAAAAAAGCGTCATGGGACAGAAAAATTTACTCGAAAGATAAATCGAGACTGTGATATTTCGCTGAGAAGTTGTCGGCTTCCCTTTCGAACGCTTTAGTAACTTCTCTATTTGGCTCATTGTTGTCCCAAGTACAATTGCGGGCTATAGTTAACCTAATCAGCAACTATATTATTTTCTTTCTTATTAGCATTCGACTTCAGTTGGTTCCATTTTCGTACTGCTGCCCACTCCGTATCCTTATTACAGTGTTACGAGGTTATCCATGAAAAAAGGCGAGAGATTGTCGCATCTGAAGTCCAGTTAGGTCGATTTAAGAAATCAAAAAAGAGATCTTGTAATTTTCCGACTTCAATTTCCTCAAAACTCACACTTGCCTAATGGATTTTCAGTAAAACAATCCTACTGCGGTGAAATTTCTGGAACTTGTTGCGTGCATGCTTTTTTTGTCCCACAGCTTGAAATGTTACAACTCTAAATAAATAAGTATTGATGAATTTATCGCTGAGCGAAGCGGAGATGGTGACCAATTTGGACATAAAGATCATAGATAGTTGCCTAATTGGGTGTGATTTAAAAAGGCTTGTGCTGGTTGATGATGGGTTACAGATCAAGAGTGGGTAATATGGAAACAAATTACGTAAGTGGTGCGTCGTTACAAACTTAAGCATCAAACAAACGTTCAGCTTATGCTTATATTTATCTTTACAGTGCTTCGGCTTTGGTAGATGCTGTAGCTTCTTAAACTCCATCTACACATACATTTTAAACCTTACAGTCACAACTGATAAGCTCGCCTCTGACTTTGAAGGAATATTTACAGGAAATAAACATATTTTGGTCCGGTTCAGATCCAAAATCTACTTGATGTTCCGTGATTACATTGGAAGGACTTGTGGTTTTTATAGTTTGATTGTTTAGTCGCTGCAATTTTTCTGGTATATTCGTTTATTCACTTCCAGTAGAAAGGGTACTCACGGGTTGAGCTCGTTAATCTCCCTGTAGGTAATACCAATATAGTACACTATTATATTTAATTTTTGTTCGATATAATTGTAATATCATCGCACAGTTCGTAATGAAAACCTTTCAGCAGACAATAGCAGAAATTAAGATGCAAATACCATAATAAGAAATGTTGTTTGGCCAATACTGGAGTGTTATCTGGCTTATATTGCTTGAAATACTTGAAACTTGGCCACATTTTTGATTTTTCGGAGGTACTAAAGTAAATTGTACAGACCTGAACCATTAATCAGGGAGAATACACTACTAGGGCGTGTGACAGGCAACATAAGCGGAATCTTTATAATCATTTGGGCTAATTTTCATTCATTTCTAGAATTAGATCACTTCTTGGTGAGCTTTTGATTTCTGTACTGTTATGTACAAATCATGGTCGTGGAATTATCCTGGCCTAGTCTCTCTCCATCTAGCTAGATTAATTGGAAAGAGCGCCAGCGAATCCAAACTTAAAATTACCAACTGAAACACCAACCACAGTCGACCAAACCATATCTAACTCCAATTTGCTGATCTTCAATGTAGTGGATTCCCTTTTCTCTCTAGACTGGAAGTGTCCATATCGAAATGCAGGGGGAGAGTACCCATTATACTGCAGTTTTAGCCTCTCTCTTCGGACTTAAGGTGTATAAATTGAATTTTGGAGATGTTATGCTCTGTGTGACTGTTTATTTTACACTTTCTTTGGTCATAAATTAGAATAAAGGTGGTATACGGAATCCTCTGAAAACGTCGAGAGGTCATTGCCGCTACAGGCAGTTGCGACTTCGAGATGAGGCAACGCGGAGCCGTATCATCCTCCCAGACGCGGTAGGGGGTCAATGGGATCTGTAGAACTATCTTATAGGTACCTACGGACCAGGAGTGGTTGAAGAGGAACAGGAAGAAAGGAAAACCAAAATTCACATCCAGGTTTGCCAAACCGAGTTCCTTGGTATGGTTAGAAGCCGACCTACAAGGGCTACCGGAAGGCATAGCCGAGCAGAGGTGGTGATAAAAGAGAAAAGAAGCCCTTCCATGGGGTATCTGCAATATAATCTTCCCCTAGTTGGTAGATTTGAACACACGTCATTGAAAGCAAACACTGTAGAAAGGTTTTATTCCTTGATGCGAGAAGAAAATATTAGCTCGTTGAACTGTTGCAGTCGGTAGGTAGAAAAGAGGGAAAATAAATTAAAAGTTGGAAAAGGAAATAAAATAAATAACGAACGCTTTGTACCTAGCTTTTACAGAAATCGATGAAACAAAAACAGAACCGCTATCGTTATGGCATTTATTTGACTAGCGTCCGCTGCAGGATCCGACTATTTTGCTAGGTAAGAGCTAACTGGGTCGGCCACGTCGGCCACGTGCAGCGACATGCGCGAAAATATAGGTTATGCAATAGACGACCAGATTGTACATTTAATGCACCTCAACATGTGTGTGTGGATGCCTCCAACAGATGTGTTGAACTTCTCCGTGATGCACAGCAAGAGACCCTCTATGACGAGGATGGTTGCAGAGGAAGGCGTACCCAGGGAATCGAAGGCCAGCGGTTGGAACTCGAAATCGGGGGCCTGTGTGGGGTTGTCTGAGGGCAAGGGGAGTCGACGCGACAGTTTTAGCTCGAGGTCAGTCACTTATTGCAGTATACTAATGTAAAAAGAAATATTAGCATTAAAAAATCTCAATCAGATCACGGCTTTTTTGACAATAACCCACATGAGATATACGAGACATGAACTAAGTCAGCAATTAGGTTGAACGTAAAAGCACCCTCAATGAGAAGCCGACATCCGGCTCTGCAGTCAAGAGGCCATTGACCGATGACACTGCCGAGAGAGCGTAAACCCTTGGTGGCCTTTATTAATAAATTATTTAGGACCGCATATGCAATCAGCAAGAAACAATGTCTCCAAAGTTGAGCTTGTATTCGAGCGAACACGCATACGACTTAGAACGGCGGCTGCAAGATTGGACCAGATGGCGTAGCTGAGGCGCTGTCTAATGCGATCGATAGCGGTCACCAAGGAACAAACTATGCGAAGGAACACCACGAACTACATTTTGATACTGTCCCAAAAGATGTAAACTGTTTGCGCACACATGGGGTACTGTGTGATCGAATCCACGCAGGTGCCTACTGGGCCAGCAACGCCTTCCATGGGATTCATATTTACCCAAGACGATATCCTCGTTTAACTAATCCAAACGCATCACTAATAAAATGTTGAAGGGGCTACCAGATACTTTCTAGACCGCAAAAATGCTCCGTTATTCGTCCGATACTGCAGATCCTCAATCAAGGTTTAAATGAAAATTCATAGGACTCCTAGCTTTTGCACCTCTTGCAGTAATCCAGCCCTACTTACCAACCCCGTTCAGAACCCCGAACTCCGAGCGCATCCCAACCGCTGCGAGGCCTCATCAACACTTCGCCGCTCTCGCACCCGCCCCGTGCGAAATGTAGTCGCGTGCCGGCACAGCTACTTCCACCCGTTTAGCCCGTTTCCCCTGCAGATCGACATGCCGCGACCGCTGCGCTGTCGTTGCCCCATCTCGTCGATGTCCTTGTCGACAGTACCGCCATCTCTCGCCCCCGGCGCATGTTAGACAAACTGGGAATGGTGCTCGAAGATGACGTTGCTTTTCGAACGGCGCCGTAAAGCGGCGCTGTATGGTTTTCGTGAAGGTCACCCACCCGCGGTGCAGCTTGTTGCCGTCGCATCCTTCTGCAAGGTTCTTAATGGCAGCCGAAGGAGACGGGTTTACAGCCGCGGGAGCCCTGTTCTGCGGAGTATTTTCGGTGGAATTTTTCTGACTATTCGTTCCTGTGCATCACTTGTCCTCCCCACTCCTCCAGTACCCAAGCCTACGGTAACAAGTCTGTGGTGAACCCTCCGTGTCTACAGAAATCCTCTCACACGTCACCAATCGGTGATAAGCAGCCCCTATCTTCTACGGAAGCCGCCCCTATTATATTCAACTCCGAAGGCGTCTACGGGCAGGCGTCAAATGGGCGCTCGGGTGAGGTTATTACGAGCGCGGGGATAGCCACGGATTTGTATTTACAGGACCTATACTTCACCTTTCTGGTGATGTAGTGGAAAGGTACGCATTAGTCGTGGACGAGTCCTTTTTCTTTAGACCAACCCATCTCTGACCCAGCTCAACAGTAAAAACCCCATTTACACCCGAAATAAGATAAAACGTTTACTAATATTCCTTGAGGAAAACGAGCTGACATCTTCAACAATAGGAGGGCTGTTGGAATTCATAAATTTCTTATCCACGTTGGCTCGCGCGTACGCAAATAGCATGTTTTTCACTGTTTAACATAAAATGCAAAGTTGGAGAAATCCGACACATTTGTTTACATTGCAAATCGATATTCCATGGCTCCTAGTTTGGCGGGATGAAGTTGCAGAAAAAGTATCCATATAGTCCCCAGAGGTAGCAGCAAAGTTGGTGGTTCAATTGCTTAGAGGTGACCAGCAGGCGCGATAGGTTTGTTAGGCAAAGAATATGTACCGTTTTGACTCGGGCAAAAGACAACCACGAACGGCCTTGTCACGAGGGGAGTGGCGGCTACTAAAAACTCACCGCCCTCATAAGAAGTGGCCTCACACTATTTCGGATATTTCAAGGGATGGCATCAACTTTTTCGACGGTGCACACTCTAGATGAGTAATGACTAAATATCTCTAATATCGCGGTAGCAAGCTTGCAAAGGCATTTAGTTAAACGAAGCGGCTGGTTGGTTAGAAACATACGTGACGCAATTTTCTGGCAGTCTGTCTACTTCTCGTCACGAACAAGTTTTCGTTTTCATGGGTTGCCGAGATTTCATTGGGGGAATTTTGTTCCGTCCCATTTGCTGGAATAGGCATTGGTGAAGCCTTTGTCGGGGTGTATCTGTTTAGCGGGCTCCTTTTAATCTTAAATTAAAGATCCCAGTTTCTCGTCGCCTTTTTCTCTCAAGTTTTTTTAGCGCAGTCTCGATAGTGACGGTAGTGCGTCGAGAATGTCCGAAGGTGGTAGCGAGAGTTGCTCGAATCCATGTAACCAAACGTAAGTGCGTGTTCTGCAGTAGAAAGCTCCTACTTGCTGTTGGAAGCTACAGCACTTTCATGCGGCGCAGAGATTTCTTTGAAATGACTTACAATACAGTTGATCCAGCCCTATAGTACAGTAAAGTACAATACTGTACGTACTGTACAGTAGAATACTGCGGTATCCTTCGACAACCCAACCGAAGGATACAGTACAGTAGTACTGTAATGTACAATTTCTGTAAGGTGTTGTCCACGGGAGGATTTTTTTTTGTCAAGGATCAATAGTACTGTACAGTGCAGTACATAATAATTATAATAATACTTTACTCCATTAGTCAGGGAGCGTACACTCCAGAAACATCATCAGAAAATTATTGTTGTTTTTGTAGTATCACAGCCCAAAAGGTATGACACGTGTAGCACCCAGCAAGGTTGCTTGTGGAAGTCTACTGTAAGCCCTACAAGCCGAGCTTGCAATGTCTGACACAACTACTGACCGTTGTGATCGACGGGTTGGCTTCCCCTCATTGCGGGAAGAACAAGTGTTTATCTTCTGTCTGATGGCTGATGATTCTTGTCTTGGACTTGCTCCGCTACCCGGTACGCAAGTCCTTATATAGACTTTTTTGTAGCCCGTCTGCACTGTATTTGGAAGTACTGTACAGTACAACTACAGTGTAGAACTAGTTCACCGTAAAAATTAAACCTAGTGGCTACAGTAGTATTTTGTACTAGATTAATATCATATAATATCTAAGCGTTCCTGCTGAGCTGTCACAGGTGCTGTGCTGGCACAGAAAAAGTTTTTGGTTGCTGCGCTAGCAATATCGCGAGCCCTTTCTGTATAACATTCCCGCCCTTTCAAAAAGCGAGGCAGGCTTGCCTTACTTTTTACGGATAATCCATTGCTAGATGTCAACTCTAGTGCATAGAATGTCTGGCAGAGGCTTGCAAACATTCGACTTTGCTAGACCACCAGCAGGATTTGCAATACCAGCGATAAGTCCAACATTTGATATTTCGAACTTGTTGTAGGCTTCGCGAGCAGCAGTGATGTCTATCATTAGACGTTTCTCAGTTGTATGCGAAGCACGGGTAATGATATCGAAAATTTGGTTCGAGTCTGTGAAAATTTTCCAAGGTATCTTACGGCGTAAGATGAGTTCCAAATCGCGTTTCAATGTGAAAGCGACATCAAATACGGCGGAGAATGCGTACAGTTCTCCAGAAATGATAAAATTGTACGATGCGACGAGACTTGCGGCTGCTATAGTTCAAAACATGGCAGCGGTCTTCGTCATAACAAATTAAAATAATGAATCTTAGTTGCGGATTGTGCTCCGTGTTTGTCGCAAACGATGCATCTGCATAAGTACGAATATGCAGGATGGTGAAATTGAGTGGGGAATATTTGAGACGGATGGCCTTGGTATCTTTTACATAGCTTATGGAAGTATTAAGCTCGTCGATGGCCTTCTTTCCGAAACTTTCAACAGTTACTTGTGCTGCGCAATTGACTGCAGAGAATATTTCCGGACGAGTGTGCGATAGCCAAATGAATGTGGCTTGGACGGAGCGAAAGAGCTCAAAGGTAGAATCCTTTGGTATTGTTCTGAGCTTGGCAAGATAGTCTGGCTGATGGGCGTCGAACGTTCGCTGACCATCAATCGATTTTCATTTTCAATATGGATGCCAACGAACTCAAGATTGTCATAATAGACCGGTTTTGACTCAAACGACCGAGCTGTGAGTTCAATGAGCTTATCAAAATTTTCATTTCCAGCAAACAAATTACCATCGACATAGGCTTCAAGGAGTCCATTGGTGCCCTTTGTACCTTGTGTCATGTAAAGAGACGGATCTACGTCGAGTGGTAGCATTCCTAGTTCTTTCTTGATGAAGGATTCGAGAGTAGCGCCCCAGTACTCACCAGAATCACATATAATATAAAGATCTTTTTGTAGCTTCAGTACTTGATCTCCCCCGATGTTGAAAAATTTCGATCGGCCCACGGATCTTAAGATATATATCACGACTTAGCTTTTCTTTCGCTTGGAGGTAAGCTTGAACGAAATCAATCATTGAGAGGCGGAAACTAAGAATGGAAGATACTGAAAGGATTATTTTGGTAGAGATTTGGCGTAGCGTTGGGCAGCTATGCACTATAAACGCTTTCATGTCGTCTTTGTAGCCTTGTCCAACGAAACATGCTTTGGCCCTCTGACGGTCGGTACTTGGATTCTTTAGTGTAAGTTAAAATCTTCCACCGATAATGTCTGCCTTCGGGGGAAGAGACAAAATCTTGACGACTTCCCAGACTTTACGATCAGAAAGACCCTGAATCTCGTTGCGTTTGGCTATTTCAAATGCTGCGGAGTTGAACCTTTTGTCAGCAGCAGGAAATTTCTCCATGATATACGTTAGGCTTGGTGTCTCTAAGACATCAGTTGTTCCCTCTGTTTTGACCCAAACTTCCGCCATTCTTTCTTGAACGGTTGCAAGAAAATTTTCGCCCGAGAACACTCGGTCAAAGACGTTATCTATTTCGTCACGCTCATCATCAGACAAAATCTCCTGTCCTTCCTGGTGATCCGGATCAGTTATATACTCACGGAATTTGTCAATCGAAACCCTTTTAAGTTCGCTATTGATAGTGATCCAAAGATGTTTTTCATCTGCTGCAAAAACCTTGTATGGGCCTTCCTATGCTTTCAACTTTTCGTGATAGAAGACTACTTGAGATCCAATTTTAATCTCGCGGTCTGATGAAATAGGGACGTTACAATTAAGAGCAGTGCGGATGCGAGCAGAAGCAACAGCCTTAGACATATCTGATCGAGCATTTTGTAATGCTTTCATTCGATCGCGCTGCTCAGGAAGATCTGAGAAACCTAGCGGAAATTGTGGAACGATTCCAAACGCGAGAAGAGTGGGAGAAAACCCATGTGTTCCGGCAGTGCTGTTCATACCATGAAGAGAAACAGAAAGAAAGTCATCTTTCGAAATCTTTTAATGCTCCATTCGTACCCTACGATAAATTTTTCGGAGGAAGTCATGGTACTTTTCCCCGAAGCCAATAGCATTATGGCTTTAGATACCTGAGTCCAAGCGTTTTACCCCCCTCGCTTGCATAAAGTGACGCCACCGGTCACTATCGAATTGCGGTCCACGATCAGTGTGAATTTATTTCGAGTAACCGACGTACTTTGTAACCCTTTGACGGACGTAAGCTGTACATACGTTGTTTACCGACTCTACATCAGGGAATACTGCAGCAACTGAACAACGTTCCCTGCAAACCATGTGTAGTACGGGGATCTTTTCCAAGTACATAGGATACATAAGCACAGTTCGGTTAAAGACTACTTCTTCGCTTTGCAGTGCGACGCGGAAACGACCAGGTTGGCTCGATATCCTTTGACAAACATCACAAGATTCAGTAACTTTTTCGAGTGCCTTAAGTGTCTCTGGTGTCTCTTGAGGATCCTTGGCCTGCTTCACCATTTTTTATATTCTCAGCGGATAAAAGTGTCGGTGAATCCTTTTCAATTCTGGCTCTGTATACATAACTTCGAAGTTTCATTCATAGTAGGCATGGCCCAGCTTTCGAGTGAGAGGTGCGCACCAGACAGGATTTTTACACCTGATACGAATATAAACTGTGTCTACAAGAAGCTTGTACTTATAAAGTACGCCGAGTCCTAAAAGATGCGGTATTCTAATATCTACAACATCTAGAATAATCTTCATGTGACGGTTGTCGCCATATAGGATTCGAAAACTTGCTTTTCCAATGCTCTTTTTCTTATTTGCTCCAAATTTGTAGACCTTTGCTGTTGACGGAATGAGGGCGAGAGGGATAGCCATGAGGCGGTATTATGCCTCAGCTTGACTCTTACCTACTACAGATCTCTGAGCTCCAGTATCCAAACAGGCTCCATTGAACTTTTCAATTCGCTTTGGGGCCTAAGGAGCAGTAAGGTTGATAGTAGCTTCAGCTACAGATTTCTGATCATTCGTGTCTCCGACATAATTAATAAGTGCATCGAAGAGATCAAATTTTGTTTTTTCTTCTTCAACTTCATCTTTAACATGTACATCTGTTTCATCTAGTACTTCTTGACTCATTTCCTCTTCTTCTTCATTTACAGAGTCGAGCTGTTGACATAATTCAAATAATACAACCTGAGTATTTCGTGTGTTTGCACTTTTCTTCGACATGTAATCCATTTTTCGAGGAGCGGCTGTAGCAAGGTCAATCATATGCGGACATGAACTTAGCATATGATCAGGGGAATCAAAATTGAAGCATCCCATGACCGAAAGTGGTCCAGATGGATACTTCCTTTGGCCATAACTTCGTGTATCACCGACACCACGATGTCGGTTTGCGTAGCGATAGGGTCCTCGATAGAGTATATAAGGGACCTTTTCGTCATCATCTGAAGTAGTACGTGACCTAACTGCAGCTTTATCTCTCATTTTTGCCAATTTGGCTTCCCTAGAGAGATGTAAGGCTGCTTCAAGTTCTCCACATAATTGTTGAAATGAGAGTACATGGGTAGCGAGGCGACTTTACGGCTCCGTCGCCCATACATAGCCGACGGTAGCATTAAGAAGAAATTAAATCTTGTATGCCTCACTCCTGAGCGAAAAAGGCACTTGTGGTGAAAGCTTTGTTATCAGCTTGTACAGTTTTTCAAGTAATGCAAGCTCATCAAAGCCTTCGAAAGTATACTTAGATAACCTGAGTCCATCAAGATAGTTCTTCACTTGATTTTGACGAAACACAGACCTTGTATTCATTACCAATGAGGTTTATGGCCTCAGTAAACGAATTAACTTCGCTATCGATCCGATCCTAGTAAAATATCTTAGCATCACCACGTAGAAGGTTATGAAGGTATTGCTTCTTTTGCACGGCGCTGAGACCATAATCACGAGCAACTTGTTGGAAACCGGCAACATATTCCATCCATGACCCACCGAGGTCTCCGGAGAACTTTTAGTCCTTGCCACGGAATCTAGAGCCGATGTAGTACGCCAATTTGTCCTGATGCGAAGGGGCGGCTGTAGCACGAGATTTTTCATCTTTGGGTGCCGAATTATGCTGGCCTCTTCGGGTTGTACGACGACCTAATTTCATTATGTCCTTTGTTATTTCCTCTGCAGCTAACTTGTCTTCGTCTTCGGTATAGAGATTAGCGGCTAGCTGGCGGATAACACGACGGGAACTATGCGGCGGCATAGTTGCTCCACGGTCATTCAACCAGTCACGAAGTGCTTTATAAGGAATAGCCAGAGATTGTATAGCAAGAGAGATCAATACAGCCGGTGGAAAAAGTTCAGCAACCTCATAGACTACTTGAGGTTCAGTCATAGACCGAGCAGAGACACGATTCTAGAGTATTCGAATTGAGTTAACGAATCCTGGAACCTCTCGAGAGACATTTGCAGTGCTATCCTAGACAGAAACAGGTCCGATGTATTTGCAGTGCTTCCTTGAACCATGTTGATCACTAACCTAGAAATTAGGATGAGTTCTGACTTCTTTTCAACAGAAGCTTGGTATGTAAGGAACAATACTCTGGTAGACGGTTTGCAGAAGGATTTTCAGGCTTTTGTTCAGTGGAGTAGTATGTAATTGAAAATGCAAAGTGTGAAAATAATAAAACTGAGGACACTGTGATTATAATTCGCGAATGTAGTATCACGGACCAAAAGGTATGACACGTGTAGCACCCAGCAAGGTTGCTTGTGGAAGTCTACTGTAAGCCCTACAAGCCGAGCTTGCAATGTCTGACACAACTACTGACCGTTGTGTTCGACGGGTTGGCTTCCCCTCATTGCGGGAAGAACAAGTGTTTACGTCTTCTGTCTGATGGCTGATGATTCTTGTCTTGGACTTGCTCCGCTACCCGGTACGCAAGTCCTTATATAGACTTTTTTGTAGCCCGTCTGCACTGTATTTGGAAGTACTGTACAGTACAACTACAGTGTAGAACTAGTTCACCGTAAAAATTAAACCTAGTGGCTACAGTAGTATTTTGTACTAGATTAATATCATATAATATCTAAGCATTCCTGCTGAGCTGTCACAGGTGCTGTGCTGGCACAGAAAAATGTTTTGGTTGCTGCGCTAGCAATATCGCGAGCGCTTTCTGTATAACAGTTTTAGTATCAAGGTCCAGTGCAGGAACCGACTATGTTGCTATGTTGCTAAGTGCTTACCGCGTGGTCCACCTTGGCCACGTACACAGATGTACTGGACACGTACAGTACACTAGGTGGCCACTACGCGGTAATCAGCCTTCCTGGGGGGGAACTGGGACCTTTATTTAAAGATTTAATTGTGCCTGCTAAACAGACACAACCCGACAAGGGCTTGACCCCAATGGGAACGGAAGAAAACTCCCCCTTTGAAATTTCGGCAAGCCCAGAAATCAACGGGTTGAAAAACACCCGTTATAAGCGATTTGCTTACAGAAAGCGACGAGAACAGCGACGAGAACAGCGACGAATTATCGGAGTGAGAGATGTTGTGGCCTTCCACGGTACTTTAAATACAAGGGGAAAGGTTGGGTTTTTTCGTATCCCCATGCTCCTTAAATGGCGTTTTTAGATAATTTAGGAATGAAGTGACAAAGTGAATATTTTGGGATTGCAAATGACTAACTTGCGCAATATAACGTGATGTCACCCTGCGTGTGTTGGCGCATCACTCACGCTCTGTGTGCATCAACCTACATCTAGCCCCCATCACCCCCATACCAGAAGTATTCACTCTTGCACTGAGCGCGAATCACGCATTTCAGGAAGTGCACGGGTGATCCACGGGAATAGCGACGTAAATCACGATCAAGGGCGACCAAAGTGCTAAAGGAGCTCAAATTGCTTTAATTCGAGCTCATAGTCAAGAAGGAGGACGTCAATGACAAACAACCAAATATACCATAACAGAAAATTACTCTTCATCCATATCATCCTCGCTAAAGGACTCAATTTCGTTGTCCATATTACGTAGCTCCTCGCTGTCTGCTTTTTCGTAGAGATTGTTCAAATACTCCTCCGACATTTTCCCGCTGACGAGATTATCTTGGGTATGCCAAATGACTCAGCACTTTGGACATATTTCTCGCCTGTAAACCGTACACCACAGACGTTCCCTACTCCCACCCTTTTTCCTATATTTATTTTCGTTGAACTCAATAGTATTATTATAAGAACACAACTAGCAATATTTTTCCCTTCCACGAACCCTTTTGTGATCATTTATTCTGGTTAGTCGGCGTTCTTTAGCTGTAGGACGATTGTATCTCATGAAAGCTTCCTTAAAATACATGGGACGGAGCTGGATTTTGTGGGAATCTTGGGACGGATTTCGGACCATTTCAGGTTTGTAAATAATCTCATATTACTTTGCGAACCAATTTGCGAACCCTGCAAATGGGTCGCTTCCACTGATCAAGTGGCGCCGATATGGCTAGTCCCTCTTATCCTCACCAAAATCTGCATACTATCGGCAGTATTACTTACGTTAGACAAGCATGAGCCTGTACACTACGGCCATGTTAGCTACTTGGAAGCATAGTAGCTTCTCCACTACGCTCAAAATTGAGTTCTAGCTTGGATTGGTATAGGTGAGTGATCGCAACCCGGGCTCATCTCATCGACGCCACCTTTCATAGCATTTCAAAACACAAGCACGGTGGGCTTCATCATTATAGCAGGAGGGAGTAATCATTCATTCTCAACATTTTTTTATAGGCCTGAGTGAGATTATAGTAGAGCATGAAAGATACCAGATCAGATGAGGAGGAAGCCTTCAGCATCGTGTCATACTCTTTCGGAATATGCTTAGCTTCTTCGCCAATTCACGAGAAAGTGGAACATCATATACAATCCATTGCAAAGAGGTATGTTACCATAAAATGGTGTGAGAAGCTGAGCAAGGTTGCATATATAATTTGTCCGCGGCCAGTAGTATTAACTTCAGCTACAACAAACAGCACAAACAGAGGGTTCAGAACTTCTGCGTAGTGTAAGCATTGCGCAAGGTACTCATTCTTCGGCAATAGATTTTTGAATGTCTCAGTTTCGTTATCTGTTCTATCCACATGCTCCAAGTAATGAAAGAAGCCCAGAGTTGTGAAGACCTCCAGGGCCTTGGTCACAGTTGATATTACCGTCATGATTTTCACTTCTACGGCGGCCACAGTGCAGGAACCTCTATCTTCCAGCAAGGCAGTGGTGGCATCTGGGTTGTCCGCGAGTAATGTAGCCATCTTCGAACCGATGAGTCCGGTGGTCCTGATATACTCAATGCTGTAATTTCTGAGCGCTTATATAGCCCCCCGCAGCACACGCTTACCTTCGTGCTCCGAAACAAAGCCTGGAAGAGCTTAGAGAACTTGACGCGCGCTACGGGAGACATACTTCATGCCAAATTCGCCCCCGTCTCTCAGAGGGTACCTTCTGTGCGTTGTAAAATGCCCTGCACTCTCATTCTCTCACAACTATTCCTTTCTGTTTCTTGCGTATTGGTCCTTCGCCAAACAGAGAGGGGTAATTAAGGAAACGCTTGTGTGTACCGATGCCAATACCACCTAGGTGTTCGTTTATAAACAAGACCGTTTCCTTGGAGTTTTATCCACGGTCAGTGGCGAATACGGCATTGAAAATCGTCATGACTGCGCTGACGGTAGGGAAACTTGTTAGATTACGACTTTTCAATCTTCTACGTTCTCTGGCGGTGCTCCACGGTCGCAGAAATGGGCTCCAGATCTGCAGGTATCTTGCCGGCTCTATGCCAACCTGAAAGAAGAATTCAGAGCTTGCAGGTGCTCAGATGGTCGATACAGAGCACCCATGTGATGCTACGAGTGTGTGGAGCACGAGGACGCCTTTGAGTTCTTCTATATTAGTCTGCTTCGTGCTCCGTGAGTGACGGACTCGATTCACGGCACTTAAAACCATGTTGAGAACAACCGGTGAGAGATGAACGCCAAAGAGCATTAATCTAGATATACTAGTCACTGATATTAAGCTCTGTGCCCCGTTGTTAAACCTGACTTTCTCCAAAAGTTCTTCAGAAAGCTTTACTTCCTCGAGATACCTTGACTCGAGCATAGTGTCAACATCATCCACAGCGATCTTGAACTTTTCAAAAGGTGATACATAGCGCCATCCGTCCAGCCCCCCTACTTGCTGACTAGCCAGGCGCTCCGCTATCTCTTTCTCCGTCATTCCGTCCTTGGCTTCTTCTCCCTCTTCACCCTGCGACTCCCATGCAGTCTCTTCAAACTTCACGAATAAACCAGACTCGACATCTGCGAAGATGTCTTGGTAACTTTCCATGCTTGATATCTGCGCGACGCATGCATCATTTGAAAATAATCCATTGCGTAGGTCCTCTAGTTCTTCAGCCTAAACCTCCTCGTTCTGCTGAGATGAAGCAGAGATAGAGTCTGAACACTGAGAGCTTATGTTCTTCAACTCTTGAGAGAGGGAGTGATCGTCTTCGATCATTTCGTCTGATGGTGAAGAAGAATGTGAGTCAAATTCTCCACACAGGTTCCGGCGTACAAAGTTGAGACGGGCGGCATGGAGCACTCGTTATCTGGTACCGTCTTTCCTCTCGTTGTTGGACCTTTGAAGGAAACTAACCTCACCTTACACTGGACGGAGATCGCAAAAGTCGTTGTCAGCTACCAAATATTTCAGAGTGCAGAGGACGGATTTTTTTTGGTGTCGATGCTCAGAGAGAGACTATAGGCACAGTTTTGATTGGCCCGAAGCCACATTGGACTGAGGAGGCGAGGATTTGTCCTACGATCATAAGGAGCTGGGGAACTAGAGAGGGAAGCAGTTTTCCACCTCCTAGAGGAAGGTATGAATGTGCTTATCTCGCCCAGAGAGCTGCCGTTGGGAGAAAATGGCATTAATTGATTTCGGACAGGCGATTGGTTTTTCATTGCGCAGCTGGTTCTTATGATATTTACCTACGCCAGACCAAGATTAACTCTCTTTCTAGGTTAAGATCTGAAAATTAAGTGAGCTTACGTCATTTGTAGGTGATTCTGCCGCATTTTACGGTGACTCACTATATTAGAGGGTGAATCTAGCTAACTTTGCAGTGATTCAACTCGATGGTGTGTGATGCACCCAGTCCTTATAGTGAAAATCACACAAGAAAATTATTCACATGCACTATGTATAGTCATAAGCCTTAAAGGAATAACCCATGGCCGCCAAGAGATCTTTGTATCACTTCTTTGGCAAGTGGAAAAAAATGTAACCTATGAGAATGGAGATATTTGAAAGATGTGAGCGGCGGTGTCCCGGGATATTCCGGCAGGCAGCTGATGTTCCTGTGAGTGGTAATATCTACATTACAGTAATGGAAAGTACAGTACTGTTGTGGATCCATCTGTTTGGACGGAACTAATACTGTAATGAAGTCGTGGGTTTATGGTTCGATTTGTACGATTCCAAAAGTCGAGGGTCAGATCACCACAATTGCTGGGGGGACTACCGACTGCAGCATCCTGCGAAGTTCCACCGATTTATCCATATCCGGCGCGTTGAACCACTTCGACAGCCAGGGCTTCCATACCCTTCGGCATCTTCGGGAGACTCGTTGCGTTACTCTATAGCACTCAAGGTAGACTTGTCCCATGTAGCCGTAGCGTCTACTACACCAATGGTCGTGTCTCTTGTCGGGTATGAATATCACTAACTAGGGATGCGCACTAGTTCCGTTACCGGCACCAGTGCATTCCCCGCATTCCCCTCAGTCTAGTGTGCCTCGCTGTGCTCGAAGTAGTTGCATCTCTTGTCCCTATTGCAATTTCTGCACTTCTCTACTTCCTGGACAGGCTTCATGCATTCTTTGCGGGCCCGCTACCGCCAATGCATTCTCTGGACTCAGCTACTAGAGAAGACCAATTCATTCGTGGCACGCTAGCGCCCAGTGCGACTCATGCACCTTCATGTCCTTGGAGAGGCCTCAAGCAATGATCGTGGCACAAAGTGACAATCTAACACATCTACATTGTAATTCTTTGTACAATCCTCCCACAAATGTAGAGTAGTACCTTACGGTAGTACAATACGAGTAAGTAATACTGTACTGTTGCCAAGTACTCTTACTGGTACCGCCTGTAGTTTCGACAGACTTCAGCACAGGTCAGATGCAGCTGTTGTTTTACTCAAAAGCACTACCTACAGTCTTTTTCTGGACCTCGGTACAGGATCAGATACCCGTTTCGTTGCCTTTTCTTACACTGTAGGCAATACCTATACCTGGAACCAGTACTCCTTCGGCTCTCTTGCCCTTGTTTTAACGCAAGCACGGTTACCCCTCAGGATTAATACTATCACGAGTACTCTTGCTTATTCCCGAGAACACGGAAGCGCTGGCTGAATCCCCATAACACACATAAGCACACAAACAATTTACTTCGCATGATCGTGCCAGGTCATTGCTTCCCTCTTAGCCCCTATCGCTTGTCCTCTCTCTTCCCACCATCTGCGTTCCCTACTAGCACTATTTATACCCACAGTCTGCTCCAAATTCGCATTTCGACTCTCGGTCATGACCTATCGAGTCCAACGTCATTATGTATTTGTCCCTTTTCCTTACATACCCTTCCTGTTACTAATTGGTCTCAAGGCCTCAAGTTCAATTAGATGCTGATGCATTTCTATACCCGGAAACTGTTGCCTTGCTGTGCCTGAGGAAAAGACGTCACAATGATAGCTGTCCATGTATTACACGATCCGGTTCGCCTGTTCAAAGTACTGTAACATTCCTCGGTATCCTATATTTCCAGAAGGATACTGTATTACTGTACTGTACAGTTTTGAGATGACGCATGAATTTGCAAAGAAAATCCAGAATAAGAAAGAACTAATCAGCATTGAAAGGCCAATCAACAAAAGTTATCATTCGGACACGCACGCATTCGGAGGGAAAGTAGAAAAACATCAAAAAGATTGTGAAGCCAATTAGGTCGGACACAATGGAACATATACAGGATCAGAACGACAATAACGGGCGAACATTAGCGAAAGAGCGAAACGCGAATGCAGAATGAGGACACAGAACACAACATAATGCACAGTAAAGGAGTGAGCAGTTTACAAAGCACGAAAAAATGATTCGTACTATGGTTAGCTTCAACTTGAGGGATCAAACGTGATTATGAACTTTTGAATAGCGGCTGATTAAACTGGAAACATAGACAACACACCGAAATCTGGTGCCAAATTTCCTTCCCATTGCCGGCACCCCTTTACCCGTCAAGACTTACCGCTCTGCAGCCAAAAGCAGGTATTCAGCATTACCGCATACACCGCTCTGCAGCTTAATATATAGTTATGGACCCAGAGGGCTGAGGTTTTCTGTAAAGCCTTTTTCTTCAGACCACACGTCGATCTCCTAATATGGAAAAGTTTTATTACCAAAGAAACGCCAGGGTTTGGATGAGAAGGGTCGGCATCTTCGGTAACTGGGGTGATACCAAGGCAAAATGAGTCGATAAAGTAATTAGAAACGTTCTTTATTCAGTTATGTACCTATGCTACCGTTGAGTCCTGGATGCGGATATACAGGACAGTGAAGTCAAGGTGGATGAAAACGATGATTAGATTGTAATGACGATCACTAAGTAGCGGGACATAGTCGAGCGATATTTATTTCGGCTACCAAGTATTCTCCTACCGATGGAGCTAAGGGGATGGTAACGCTCGATCTTCGGGTATTCAATTACCGGTTCTTAAAGAAGGAGGACATTGCCACGTTAACCGAGAAGTTTCGTGCTGTTGTCCAGGAAATCTAAACTGTTTTTGTAACGTGCCTACGGAGCAAGAGAAACAACAAACCGCCTTGATCATGCCCGAGAATGTGCATCTGTCCTATATAGTTTACAACAACCTCCTCAGCCTACTCATCTCCGAGCAGGACTGCACAAGCCAGTTGGTTAACAAAAGAATGCTCTTATCGGGGGGCAGTATTTTCGAGAGTTAAAAGATACCATCAGTGAACTCGTCAAGTACGGATAAAATAGTTCCATTGAAGACTTTAAGAAGCACACAGACAAGGACAATGAGATAGTGATAGAAATAGACAGTAGAATTAACAAGATTGTCTCGGATGATGGGAAAAAACATACTTTCATTCCGGAAAAAGATGCGATAGCAGCTCTAAAAAACATCAGAGCATCGGACACAGACGGAATCAAAGAAAACAATCATCATGAGAACACCCGCAGTATACTATTGGTCGCCTCTATGATTGCGAGTGGTTTTGAGCAAGAACTGGGTTGAATCACGCCCTACCATCCCGTGTAACGGAATTTATCATTGGGCAGGTGACCCACAGTGTCCCATGTATAGGAACGGTAGGAAAGAGGGAGGTGTTTCAAAACCCGACAATGGAATGGGCCTTCACAACAAGATAAATAGTGAACGTACAATGCATGGGGCCCATAACGAACGCAGGGTACGATTCCCGGAGCCTCCCCCTTCCCCAACCAGGCAAGATCAGCACGGAGGTAACCAGTCGTCTCCAAATCAGTACTTTTGCAACTAGTAAAAGACTCGATTCCCATTTAGGACTCAGGCGCAACCCGATGTATAGTTGGAGTCAATAACGCGGTGAGACTTTGCGAACTTCGAGGTAGACTTGAAAATTGATCCACTGAACGAATTGCACTTGCAAGGGTGGGGAAAAGCATGTCAAGACCCGAAGCTAGTGGTAGTTGTTTGGGAAGTTACTTTATTTGACATAAAAGACAATCCATGCACATTACGATGTGATCTCATTGACGGTGACTCAATTTTTGTGATAGGCTTTTTCGTCGGCAGATTATCGCAACAAGATAGCACCTTGACACTGCCAGTCCTGAGAAGCAGACACCCACTAGACAACTCCAACCGCATATCTGCAACTTACATGTCAACGGATAAGGATGACCCGATCATCGATCGCATAATAATTGAGCTCCTAACACACCCAATTACATGCATTACGAACCTCTTATTAGCACCACTAGCAGATCATGCCCAGCGTGAACCAAGAATCTTTGCGAAGCGCATAATTAGAGCTACTCACAACACGGCGACGCAAGTAAGCATCATCTGGAGGAAAGCAGGTATTATGAATCCTGACCTTCAGCGAGAAATGGACAAAGTTGACGCTGCATGGGATATGCGCGCTGGATTGGGAAGGTCAATAACGACTAACAAGGTCTCCCTTTCCAAAGTGAATGAAGAATTAAACATCTAGATTCAAGAGGACTTGTGTTTTGAACACATCATAAATCAAAAGCGTACAATATTTTTCATAAAGGAAACCGGCACAGGCTTCTCCGAGTGGGTCAGAATGCTCACTAAATACGTAGACAGCATGTGTAAGATTTTGGAGCACGTGTGGATTTCCCCTCATGGTGCGCCCACTGCACTCTCAGCGGGCTATGAGTATAACAGAGGTCATGCTCGTTTAATATTGCAGGCCCGTCAAATTAAATTCAAGCCAAGGCCAACACGCCGCCACAATAAGACTAGGATCGTTGAGCGAACCGTACAAACGGTTAAGTCATCTGTGGGAACCTGGCCTTCTATTATTTTGCACGCTCATGCTGTTCTTACTACAGTACGGACAGGCTGTCATATCCAGGGCACACGTGCAGTGCCACATATGATTGCGACGATTACGGCAAAGGCGGTTACGTTGGTTCCCTTAATTATCATTTTATTTTAGTAATTACTGTAGGGCTAATTAACTGACAGTACCACATTAGGTGGCACCGCTACTTCTTAGGCCTGCCGACCCTTGACACCCCTACCAGTAAAACAGAAACGAGAAAGAAATGAAGAACTACCTGACCAGCCCCACTGAGACCGGAGTAGACCGGTGTAGTTTGTCTTCGTTTTTCCTAGTTGAATCCTTGGCAAGCCTAGCGGTGCACGGGATCACTACAGCTAGACCCGCAAGCGTGCGACCGGAGTAACTGGCGCTATTCGTGTCCGAAGTAGACGCAGTGACTGGAGTAGTCACAAACCAGTAGTCATACCAAAAGGAGACACTGTCTGGGTATGGTATTCATCTATAGAGGAGAATTAATGCGAAGAATGGATTAAACCCGTTATTGTCCAACTTCATGAACATTATATGGAAGTTTTTAGACTGGGAGGGGCGATTATGAAACCTACCTATGAAGATGTGCACCTCGCTCCGAGATCTGAACTTTAACAGGAGCTTATAGAATGTTCGCTTGAAGCACTAATGAGTAATTCGATGGAATGGGGGATGAAAAATGCACTGCAGGTCCAAGGAACATATCAAGCGAATGTTAACGCTCTCCTCTCTGCTCAGGTACCACTAGGGCGCAACCGCAACATAATTGATGTCGGGATAGCAAATCCCAAAGGTCGCTAGGGTGCAGGCGAGGAACTCTGTCGCAGTACGCTCCGTGATATCAGAAAGCAGCCCTATGAGCTAGCAGAACCTACAAAAAAATTCAAGGTACTTGAATCAGATAATTCACGCGTACTGGAGAACATATAATTAGGGTCGGGTCAAGTGGCGAAGCGCGAGATATAATTTGCCCCAAAATGGATCAGCGAGAAAGGATTCACTGAGGAATACGAAGAAAATTGGGTTGATAATATAGAAGAAATCAGTAAGTGAGACATCACAGACGACGCGAATTTCATACGGTAACATGTTTATATAAAATAAAAACAGATGAGGTCGGGACGCGTAAGTTAATAGGCTTTGCTCATAGGGAAATGAAAACGTTGTTAAGGTAATTATTAGGAAGGATTGTGCCAATGCATAGCTAAGCATCGTATGGTTTTCTTTTTCAATGCTAACCGTACTGAACTTTGAGATCAGAACTGCCGAAATTAAAGGGGCCTTACTCCAATGTGTTCCGATTAAAAGAGATGTATATATCAGGTATCCCAGAGAAGTACAATACGTGAGTAAGTACAAAAAAAGGAGTACTGCGGAAACTATTGAAGCTACTAGATGGAATCGTCGAAGCCGGCGGACAGTGGAGTTTGAAGGCGCAGAACTGGATGCATACCGAAGGAGGTTTGAAACGTGTATTGAGTGCCGGTGTATGGATTATTTTTCAAGCGCAACTGTAAGGTTAGCATAGTCTTATTGGTAGCGAAGCTAACAGATCACTTTCTCGTGGCCGGCACCAACTTCGATCTGGACGAGTTTTTAATTGGATGCAGAAGCGATTTGAAGTTGGAATAGTCAAAAATGGGCCTTATTCGTGTATAGCGGTACGTATATCAAGATTGAATCTAATGGTGACATAGTTTTATCGATGGGTCAGTACTGGATTCAACTACAACCGATCGATTTATCAAGACCGGGACCAAAGAAAAAGGTTCATTAGCAACTGCTGGAGAAGTCACCAGTACAGAGCGTTATAGGACACCTTTTCATACCTTGGGAACGGACTGTTACGCTAAGTGTCATACGTTGTGTCGTTATTGAAACAAAGTGCCGCAAGACTGAAATTTGAATACCTCGTGGGCGCAAACACTATGCTAAGCGGGCACCGCAAGTTGGGTTCAACCATCATCTATCAAAAGGACGATATACTCACTGACATATGTTTACTCTCCATTTCAGATGCACCTTATCCTAGCGACTGAGACAGCGGGCAGAGCGGTATCCTCACGGGTACCTTATACAGGGCAAGAAATGACAGGAGAGACATATAACATCTCATTGATTGGACATCGCACAAGCAGAGTAAAGTAAGCCATTCATCTTACGGTGCAGAAATCCCGGCAGGAGCTTCAGCCGAGGATAGGGGCTTTTATATGAAGATGGCAAATTAACAAGTTATTTTCAACATGCCCTTAAGCATGATCTAAATGTTGATTCTATAGAACTTTGGATCAGTAACTACTATGGATGTAAATAAGGGGTACAGACTTAGACAGAAAGTTCAGAGGCTCATAAATAACTTTGAAAGCGGCCCGACAAACGTCATAATATGAATACCTGGACCTCTGATCCACTCGTATGCTTTGAAGAAATTAGATATCATGCAGTTTAAGATGTTGAAAAGGGTCTTTAAAACCTGATATCTATCTCAAATTTAATCTAGACAGCAGCAAAATGGCTGACATGGATGTTTGGTAACACCATCAATCATAACGACGCGGTCAGGCGAGCAGTATAAGAGCAAGCCGTCAGACTGTAACCCAGACGACTACGATTAATTTGAGATGAAGCATTAATTAGATAGTACAGTACAGAATACAAATCAATGATCAGCATTAAAAGGACAATTGTCAAAAGTTATCATTGGGACACACAAGCATTCGCAGGAAAAGTATATATATAGCAAAAAGATGGTGAACTCAATGCGATTGGACACAATGGAACATAGCCAGGATCATAAAAACAATATCGAGCGAACATAAGCGAAAGAGCGGAACGCGAATGCAGAATGAGGACACGGACTACAACACAATGCAGAGCAAAAGAATACAAAATTTACACGGCATGAAAACTATGAAGTGCAGCATGGTCAGCATCAGCGCGAGCGATATATCCTACATATAAACTTTAGAATGGCGTCTGACCAAGCGGAACCAGAGGCAGCACACCGGCACCTTGTGCTGAGTTTCGTTGCCATCGCCCTCACCCCTTTATCCGTCGAGAATTACAGAGTAAAGTCCCTGTATAGTGATGAAAAAGGGGTCACCGCATTCCGGGCTTACATGTCACTATAAAGGGGATGTCACTTTATCGGAGGCCTTTTCTTTTCATGCAGGAAGCGTTCCTATCATATCAAAAGAAGAATAAACGAAATAACAGTACTCTCCATGAAAAATGACCTCTCCCGATGGAGAAAAACGTTTCAATTGTACTTCTTTTTACTGGTGTTGACACCAGTCTGTCTACAGATAGGCCTTCAGTCAATTATCGACGCAGGTAATGCACTTACATAATAGGATCACGAATTGATAGCAAGAAAATTGTTATCAGCACTGGATTGACCAAGCCTACAGTGAAGCAGATACCACTGCACCATGGAAAAATAGAAGCGAGAGCACACAATGTTGTCAACCAAGCAAGATATACTTCGCCTTCTCGGATATAATGACAATGGAACTAAATGGCCTCCAGAAATGAATCGAGATACGAACCAGCCATATAAAATTGCGAAAGTTGCGGCAAAATAAGACATCAAGTCAAAAACAGCAATTTACAGATGGGAGAAGGGCGTCAACGATATTGCGATAAGATGCAAAATGCGAACTCAACAAAAAAGGAAGACAGGTAAAGCTTGTGAATTTCCTAAGATTGACCAAGCCGTCAATACGTATGTTCGAGCCAGAATTGAACTCATGAAAGGAACCAGCAGCTTCAGGAAAAACGTTGTCAAGAAGCTGGCATTAGATATACGAGATGAAATTGTAAAGTAACTCGCTGATAAACTTACTTCAGAAGATGAAAAATCCAAGAAATAGATTGAGACAGAGATACAAAGTCTCTAGGGATATAAAAAAAGTAAAAACTGGGTTTACAATTTCTTGGCTAGGAAAAGTTTTTTAGTTTCAAACTCTGGGAACAGGATGTAATGTTTGACGAAGTCACAGTATCAAAAGAAAGGGAAAACATGCAAAGAGTGGTGTACATGTTTGATCCGAAAGAAATTTGCAACAGTGATAAAGTTGCTGTGCTCTTTCGGTCGCTTCCAAGTCGAACAATTAACCCTGCCGATAAGAATGCGTCATACAATAGGGTCAAAGACAGATTGACAGCTGTACTCACCATCTACATGGACGGCACGAAGGAAACGTTGGTGATCATCGGTAAATCACGGAGGCCAAAAAGTTTTCCAAAGAATTTTGATCCCATTAAAGGGCTTGGCATTTACTACTACGCGCAATCCAACGCATGGAAATCCAAGGCATGGAATTCTCAACCTCTTTGAGAAAATCAGATGTCGGTTCTAGAAAAGAGCGCAGAAGGGCAGGGGCGAAAGCTCCTCCATCTTCTCGACAATTGCTCTGCCCACAGTATCAACTCTGGTAAGTTTCTCCATTTACAGACATCATTTTTTGCGCCCAAAATGACATCTGTATTACAAACAGTTGACGCACTTGTGGGGAGGTCATTTGAAGCCGCATATAGACGACTGCTATTGGACCATGTCCTGCAGTATGATGATAAGATAATGGAATCGGAGGATTCTGTGAAAGAAGTTAAAATTACTGACGCAGTAACAGTTTATGGTGCGGTAGTATTGATGGCTTGTGCTTGTAATATGGTTCCTAGGACTGTAGCTCTCAGCTCGTGGCTTAGCTTCGGAATTATGGCCCCCTATAAATCGCGGGTACTGTTCGACTTAATGCATTTGCATGGGAACAAGGTACACAGGGCACGGCTTCCACTTTAGCAAAGCACTTGCCAGTGAAATTGAGTTCTTCAATAAGCGGACGGAGGAAGCAAGAAAACCTTGTAACATTTTTTAAACAACCTAGATTCTGGAGGGAGCGGTGCGCGACATGAAGTAGATTATGTGAAGAACCGCGACCCAGAACAAGATTGGTTCAATTTGACAATCGAAGGTCTTACTGAAAAGTGGGGTCATTGAAACGAGCGAACTACGTACCTGCTTTGGATATAGATGAGTTTGAGTCTTTTTTTATCCAAGAGTCGCTCGAAGATGTAAGCCGTCCCATTTTTGACGGATCGGCAATTGTCGATGCCGTGGACTGTACTATTGAAACTGAAACAGCAGCTAACGATTCAGTTACTGTGTATAATCTGCCACACGAAGAAAATATTCACGCTAAAGGATCTCTGAGATGTTTCCAGGAGGCAGGTGAGGCTTTGATCCACGATTTAAATCTCTTGCTCAATGAAATCACCGTACCATTAATGCTCGGCGATTGAATGGCATTCTTCATATTTTAGACCTGGAGATGTCCTCCGTAAGCGTTTACCGGCGCAGATATGCCAAGAAAATGAATATGAAGGAGTTTCAAAAGAAACCTAGTGCACCGCAAAGTTCTTGATATGATGCACCCTGCCTAAAAATTAGTATAAACATGGGTTTGAATCGTGAATACCTTGATTTCTCTGTCACTATATGGGGTCTGTCAATATACGGGGTGTTGTCACTGGGCTGGGACTTTTGTGCTTATACAGGCCTTGTGGGCGGGGGCTCCGCCTCAATGGCCTGAATTGTTACTATACAGGGGTTTGCCACTATACAGGGGTGTCACTATACAGGGACCTTACTCTGTACCGCTCTTCAGTCAAGACCCAGTATCCAGCATTACAGCACTCTTTACACCGTTCTGTGGCTTAATCAACTACAGTACGATACAGTGCGGTGCTGTGCGCGAAATACTGTATCTTTCGCTAGAGTATCCTTCGATATCCTTGAGTCGAGTTGCAATGGTTCAATCGAACCCTGCTGTACTGTACTTTCGGTACCGTATTGGAATGTGGAAATTAATTTATCACAGAAATATGCAGGTGCAACATGCAAAGTCTTGAATACCCCACTGTAACACACCTAAAACAATTAGGCTTGAATAGGGTGGCTAAATCCTGCATGTTGTGAGGCGCGGCATATTACAGACGCGATCTGATTCTTATCTCTATACAAAATGGAGGAAGGAGCGTTCGGCAACTGTAAGAAGTCGCTTGCCAACACGGTCACATTGGCACATCTTGATGAAAGCCAACGACTCTGCGTCTACACGAACACATTTGACACCCGTTTGTCGGGCATTTCCACGCATTTGCCACTCGTGGAGCTTTCGAAATCGCACAAAGACCAGCCTTATACGCCACTGGCGTTCTGCTCAGGTTGTTTTAACGCCACCCAACTTGGCTGGTCTACCCTCGAAAAAGAAGGCCTCGCAATAATGGCCACCCTCGAAAGCGTCCACTGGCTGGCCGCAACTGCAGCTGATTTTACTTGTTTACAGACCACAACAATTTGGTTTTCCTATTTAATCCTCTCTCACTGCTGATGGACATGAGTCAGTCTTCTCTGCGTAGGGTACTTCGATGGGCCGAGCCTCTGAGCGCTTGCTGCTACACCTTCTTTCACATCCATGGCATGAAAAAATGTCTGGACAGACATGCTCACTCCATGGTGTACACCCGCGATTGTCCGACGTCTCGTACAGGTCCCAGTCTTTCCATCTACCAGTTCAGGGACCTTTTGCTGGCCCTCGTCGAGTTAAATTGCCGAGGTTGAAAACGCAGAAAACCAGCATCGTCCTAGCTATTTGAAACACATGGATGGACTCTGGAAAACGGAAACAGACTCAGTTTGGATTCCTGACGCCGCTGGAGACCTCCAACTCAGGTTGGGAATCATTGCATACACCAGACTAGGGGACACCGAGGATAAAAAATGACGGCGAAGGTCCTAAGTCAACAATATCACTGGAACACTCTTGAAAAATATGTCTGCACGTTCGTGAAAGCTTGTATTCACTGCCTCTCGACGCTGGGCGGTGAAAAGGTACCACGTCATTTCGGGCCTGCAGTTCATGGAACGAAGGCGAATGACTTGCTCCAGTTAGACTACATTGAAATTAGAAAGAGCCAGGCAGGTCCCAAATACATCCTGTGCTAAAAAATGACCATTCTGACTACAAATGGCTTTCCGGAACATCAGCAATCTCAGCCAAGCATACTGTGTTAGCCACAATTGACTGGTGCGCAGCCTTCAACGTGCCTCAAGGACTCATATGGACCCACACATTTTCGCATCGAAGCGCTCAGAATCGTTACCAAATCTCTCGGCGTACCCCATCATTTCACCCTACCATACACCCTATTGATTAATGGTGCTGTCGACTGTCTTGGTAAGGAAGTTTTTCGCACTTTTCGGGCTCTTGTTTCGGAGCTCCAAATGGAATTTTCCGAATCAACTGACCTATTGCCTATCATCCAAACCGTCTTGGACAGCTCACCATCACCTCACCGAGACAATATCGCACCAATCACAGCTTCTCTTGGGATGGATCCTACTCCGCCCATCGCAATCTTTCTGCGCGACAACTACGCATCCTGTGAATACTACCCAAGCCCATCTCGAACGGAAAATGAATATCAAAGCCCTGAAAGACCGCATAGCCGAGTTACATGCCTTGATCCACAGTACAATACAGAGCAACCGAGAGGCATCTCGGTCCCAAGCATCAAAGGGAAAGCTTCAGAAATATGAAACAGGTGATTTCGTGCATGTAGCGCGTGATAAATTTCACGCCAGCGAGTAGCTGGCACTACGCTGGAGAGGTCCAAGGCGCATTGTGCAAGCACTCTCAGATTATGTGTACCAAGTCGAAGACATACGAAACGGCACATTGGAAGATATTCATGTAACCCGCCTCAAGTTCTATCACGACGCCTTACTCGATCAAGGGGCGATTATGTCTCATGTACTGTCGTCGGAAACTGGTATAGTTGTTGCAAGGCTACTCAATTTGACAGAGGCAGAGGACGGCCTATATGTGAGGGTTTGTTTGAAGGGACTCGAGAAAGATGAGGACTCTTTGGAGTCTTTGCAACAGATCTTCAAAGATGTGCCAGTCATGCTTCGTGGGCTATTGCGACACAAAACTACTCCAACGGCTTTGGCCGAGAAAGCGAAACGGCTACCCTGCCTTCGAGAAAGGGGAGTGTGGTGGCTTTGCCACCAAGATGTAGTGGATGAAAGAAATCCACTAGAGCGATGAGCTAGCAACACACAGGACATATGCAGCCACTTTCGGCTGCATAGCACACTACAGCTGAAGTGGAGGGAAATCATCAACTATTGATGTTAGAGGGAAATACCCAGGACCGCTGCAGCCAACACAGCTTGGAAATCATTAGATAGCGAATTGTAGACTGTTCCAATTGCAACTTTCTCACTCTCCATTGCACATCATTGTCTATTTAATACGCCAGCGTGCGTCTGTTTAGTAAACCTTGTGGGGCATCGACCTCGACATTCCATTTTTATCCTTATCAACGGTACTTTCAATGAGCCACTGAATTATTGACACGTGTGTAAGTACTGTAGTGTACAGCATTTTGTGTTACGGTACACAGTACGCATGTACTGTACATACTGTAGTGTACATAGTTCCGTATGCTGCATCAAAACCCGTTCTTGCGCTGTAAGCTGAAGCTCATATTGTACTGTCAAGCATCGTGTACACGTACAGTACAGTACTGTACTGTATGTACGGTATCATGGTTCCCCTGGAAGTTTGACGCTAATGTCGAAAAAGTATTCATTTCGAGCGCGCACCACTAGTCTAGACTGCGCATTTCATTTGATACTCCCTCGTTGCTTGACATTGATTATCGAATAGCTAGCTGCTCTGTGTGAATCCGAGACGGCCTGTTTTATTCCTGCTTCACCTTCACCTTCACTTCTTCCAGACGGCAAAAGTGCACTGAACCCAATTGTCATCTACACGTTATCTTTACCAACTTCATCAAACTTACTTCAATCAGAGCTATGACAGAGGCCGAAGATGATCTCCTCTCTCAACTCCCGGATCTCTCCTCCATCCATGATCTCTCAATTCCACTTACAACCCCACTCGACCTCCCTCTGTACATTAACACACATTTTCCCACTGAAGCTTCTCTGGAATCCCTTCCTGCCTTCCTAACTCGTCTTGACAACACCCTCACCACTCTCGATCACCAACTTGCAAACCTCATCCTTTCCCAACGCGAAACTGCGTCGCAGTCCACAACACTCGTCTCCGACGCCAAGATCTCAATTCAGCAGCTCCAGTCCTCTCTCTCCACCCTCTCCGCCTCTGCCCAGGACACCGAGTCGCAAATAACCGACGCACTCGCCCCAGCACTTCCCATTTACACTGCCCTTGAAAATGTCACCGCTACTGCGCAGGCACTCGATTCTCTGGTTGCTCTCGAGAAATGTGTCCTACAACTGGAGGATGCTGCAAAAGCCTCATCCCTATCTGCCATTGCTGACGATGTCAACGTATTTCAACGTATGAGGGACGCTAAAGATTTCTTTGATTCCCTGGGAGAGAAAGAGGGGCCAGGATTGAAGCGCTTACCAGAATTCCGAGCGAGGGCCGCAGTTGCGTGCGAGACGCTACGTGGGTCTGTGCTCTCGGAATTCCGCCGCTACTCCGATGTAGTTTCCTTGGCTGTTGAGATGAAAAAGGAAAAACTAGAGGACGCTGTGGCACGGTTACAGGTGGCTTGTAAGGTGGCAGGTGCGATGGGAGAGGAGGTGCGTATGGAGGTTGTGGGGTTCTTTGTACGCGGGAGGAGGATGGCATTTCGAGCTGCGTTTGAAATGGATACAAGTGGTTTGGCAGGAATTGAACGGCGGTTTGCATGGTTGAGGAAGGAGTTGAGGATAAATTGGGCACGATTAGGCGGGGAACGGATTGATCGAGGATGGGGAAGGGTGTTTCCAGATGAATGGGGAGTCGCGTGGAGGCTGGCTGATGGCCTTGTGAAGGAGCTGAGGGAGTCGACCTCGACAACATTGGATGCCGGGCTGACAGAGATGTTGCCGTAATGGTGAGCGCATTGAGTAAGACAAAGGAGTTTGAAGTAGAGTTAGATCGACGTTTTGGTGGCTTCAAAAAGGGAGATGTGCCAAGCTTTGTGGGTTCTGTCAGTGAAAGTTTCGGACCCTGGATGGGCGCATACGTGAATCAGGAGAATGAGCATCTACAAGTAGTGCTGAACGAGTTGCTAAGAGAGGAGAAATGGTTGTGTGAGGACGGTACCGTTCTGCGATCAGCTACTGAATTATTCTTAGTGATCAAGAAGAGCATGGGAACTTGCGCCTCGCTGGACATTCGACAGCCGTTGTTTTCATTGCATCGAGTCTTTCGAAAACATTTAGGGGTTTACGCGAGCAGTTTAATCAAACATCTTCCAGGCGCAAGAGGCAATGCACTTGCAGATAGCTCAAACCCTCAGGACTTCTCCATCAAAGTGAAAATGGCATGCGCTATAATCAACACTGCCGAATACTGCGGATCAACTGTGGAACAACTAGAAGATAGTCTGAAGAGGACAGTGCAAGAGGTGTTTTCGGAGGACATTGAGTTAGGGAAGGAGCGTGAAAAGTTTGGGACAGTAGCTGCAAAGGGGATTCAATCTATTGTCGCGTTACTGGAAGAAGACTTGGAGCCTGAGTTGAGGGAACTATCTAAAGAGGACTGGGCCAACTGGAAAGAAGTGGGAGATAACAGCAAGTATGTCGGGAAGATATCAGCTAAGCTAACGTCCTCCGCCGAACAAATCGCGGGGCAGCTTGGGAAACATCACTTTCGATTTATGTTGGAAAAGTTTGCGGCCTCGTTCATCATGAGATATCGGGCTCGCATTTACGAATGCCAACAAATGAACAACTTTGGCGCCCAGCAAATTCTTCTCGACACAACTGCTATAAAGGCGCTACTGCTCGGCCTTCCCTCGTCAGTTCATGCCCCGGTCCCTGGGACATATGTGAAGGTAGTGAATCGAGAAATGGGAAAGATAGAAGCTATGCTCAAGGTCATCATTGCACCAGTGAACATGAGCGTGGACACGTACGTCGCCTTAGTCCCAGACGGAACTGCAGAGCATTTTCAGAAGGTTCTTGAAATCAGGGGCTTAAGAAGAGCAGACGCGGCCCCACTTGTTCTTGATTATTCTCGGCGAATTGGACCAGAGCAGCGTCTGAAGCCACACCAAGCGGAGGTAACGACGGCTGGTAAATCTGAATCTTCGCTGGTATCACGAAGAACTCCTATGTCAAGCCCACCTTCAGCCAAGAAAATTCCAAAGGCAGCAACTGCTACGGACGAGACCTCTCAGGGTCAAAACGCTGCTGTAGATTCCGTGAAGAGCCTGTTCGGTCGTTGGGGTACTTCTCTGATGGACTCGGGTATATCAGATAAGCTTGGTCAGGTGAGTTCACAATTTGAATCAACGACAGATCGCTTGAAAAAGGAAGCTGCTGCCCGAGGGTTTCGATTTGGTCAATAGCTCGTGGCTACGGTTTGTATGAAATCTATGGGAATGGAGCGAGTTTGGAGCGTTCGAGAAGTTTATACTTTTCTAGTGAATTGAAGGTGATTTGGACTACCAGGCCCTACGAAACCGAGACCTGGCGCTATTCTCCTTATTTGCGGTTCTACTTGTAGCGCTGGAGTCGTTTAATTTTCCAGATGCGGGCTGCGTCACTATTGCTGTCGTATCTAGCGTAGCTAGAGGTTGACCAAGTTTCACTTCATCTCCGCCCTTGACAAGCAGCTTCAAAGAATGCTCCGGTGCCTCAAATGTAAGCACAACAGCGGATCCTAATCGGAATGCGCCGAGAGGTTGCCCAGGCTGCATTTCTTTCGGTCTGGGATACTTTGATGCGGAGACCTTGTTGAGGCTTGGCCGCCACTTGGGCCGAAACGCTTCCTCCTCTAGGTCTATTACGATGGATCCCCTTCCAGCTGCCCCTACTGCGGTCATAGCGAAAAGGCCATAACTCCAGTTACCAAGCATGGCAATCCGTTCGTTTTCCGTGTAAAGACCATGTATCTTGGGATTCATCCACAACAGGTGCCCCTCGATATGTCTTCGCTCTGTAACTTCCCAGATTCCCGGTGAGGCAAATTGATGGCATTGCCCAGGACCAATATGAATAACGACGTACCAGAGGCGCAACCCACTCTCAGTTTGATCTGCGACCGCGACCGGTGACACTGCCAGTGGCTCACGCTCGCCTGCTCCAACGATGTCGCGCACTCTATACTTGACACCCTTCACATCGATGGTGCCATAGGCTCCAACGGGACCAGCCTCGAATACGGTTCCATCACATGGAACGACCAGAGTGGCCTTCTTGTCAATTGGTCGATACTGTGGACTCAGTTTTCGACTAAAGAAACGGGATAAGTTACGGAAGCCCTCGAGATTGCCCTCCACTTCGGTAACGTCACATCCTACCGCCGCACAATAAGCCTTAAATACACTGGATCGAAGCGGTCTTGGAATGGGCATGGAGCCCGCATAATGTGCCGTAATGCCGATAAGGTTCAGTGGTAGGGAGCGTAACAGACTTGCCTCAGCAGGTGATCGCGGTCCCTTGCTCCAATGAGCTGCCGAAACGGCTGCAAATCCCACACCAATAGCTCCCATACCAAACCATAACGTTCGATGCCCAGGACGGCGCGACATGGCGGAATAGTACAGATCGAATACCAAGGCTGTAGCGATTCGCCTCTCAAGATAGATGCCTGGACATGAACCTTTGCTTAGCAAGTTGAAAACAATTGAACGTCGTTGCGGATCACGCAGTTATAGCGGGCAATGTTGAATTGTAACATAAATCTTGGTGAATTTAGGATTGCTATGAAACTGTAGAATGTGAGCGGAAATTTGACCGTAGCATTTGCTGAAAATGCGCTGTGATTGTATCACCGTTAGCATCTGGATACCACACCAGCACAAGCAAACAAACGTAAATTGCACACAGATGCACACAGGCGTACATTGTATTCAACAAGATAAACATGTGGGGAGCACGTTGAGGTGGAGTACCAATCATCAGCAGAACGTGTAATAATATTCCAACTAGGAGTGACCCTAACGCCACCATCCGCCACCATATCAAGCAATGACTACTTTTGCGCTCCTTACTAGCACCGGTTCCCAACACAATAACGAAATGGCACAAGGCTGTAGCAACGTATGCAAGTCCAAGTCCCTCTCTATATAACAAAGGAAACATGGACCCCACAGCCACATACGAGGTCCAAACACACAGCCATGGATACGATGGGTAGAGAAAGCTCAAAGGCAACAGCGGTAACAACACCTGTTTTTCATGGACCTGATAACTGAATAAATACGCCGCCAGTGCGCATCCACTGCATGCAATCACCAGGCGGTCTCCAGTCGGCCTCCATACCAAAGCCATGCAAAACGGCAACGATGATACCACCGTGACGACAGCGCAAAATTTGAACAAGGCATCTGTGGTAAAAGTCGTTGCAACTTGATTGCAACCGATATGGAACACCAAAAATTGGCTACTTTATCTTCATACAAACCTCTTCCTAATGGAAACAAGCGATTCATGACCTCGCGCATGTCATGCACTGATTGAACCCATGGCCAAAAAGACACAACAGTCGTTACGGCAATGGTAGCCAGTACGTTTCCAACAAAAGCAAGGCCGGTTGGGATTGAAATCAAAAGCTTACTTAAAGCCCGAGTGGCGAGGAAAAAGAAGATTGGGAGGGCATAGTACAGGCCCATGTGCTTGAAGTAAATGGAGGCGCAGAAAAACGCGGCACCGATAGCATCAGACTCTTTGAGCAAAAAAGAGACGGCGAGGATGAACAAGCCAAGACTTAAACCGTTATATTGAAAATGTCCATGATCAATAAGTACAAGTGCCGGCAATGAGAGGCAGAACGAGGTAACGGCGATAAGGGGATACTTTAGTCCTGTAGAAGTGGAATGAGGAGTATCTGAGTCGTAGAGGTGTGAAGAAAGGAGAAAAATGGACGGAAAAAGGACAAAAAAGTCGGAGAGGAGAACAGTGAGACGCATTGCGGCGCGTGTCGAAGGTGTTGCGTATCCACGAGAGGTATGAAGATACATGGAGGAAGGATCGATAAAGTCAAGAAAATGGGCAAAGAAATAGGACACATAGGCGGAGAGAGGCGGGTAGTCGATCGGCCAGTATGTTGGGTCGTTGTCTGGAGTGGAACGGTACCAGTGGAGAGGGGATAAGTTGAAAGTAAGTTCCATCCAATGACGCTGCGCTTCAAAGTCGCCGTAGGTGGGAGGATCAAACTCGCCTGTCGGAGATTGGGATTTGCGGGAAGGATTTGGTTAGGAGAAGGAATTGTGTTCAAGTGAATGAGGAAAAGAAGTGCTAGTGCATACCTGAGTAGGGATGAAGCGATACTGCGGCGCGAAGTACTGTAGCGAAGGAGAAGATTGTGGCGAGAGCGCAGGACTTGGAGGTCGTCCATTTGGGGGGCAAGGAGAGGCATTGCATGGTGAAGCGGGAGGCATGAGTGGTGGATTGGTGCCTTGTGTGGGACCAGTGCGGGAGAGGTATAAAAGTTGGCGCTGAAAGGGGTCGCCTCCAAGGAAGATTTGTTGAATTGCAGCGTCCAGTTTAGATTCCCAAACATGTATGGTTTCGTAGCTTGACGATTGACCGCTGCGATCAGCAGCTTTTGATCCGGTTGGGGATCTGTCTATTAAAAATTTGTAAATTTAAATGTCAATCACCTTCCCAAGCAATGTTGGCAGAGAGACATTCGACGAAACAACCGTACCTATGGTCTGGTCTGACTCACTGCCAACGAGGAGCTCCAATTAATGCCGTTCTACAATAATTCGCTGGGAATCAAACTACCAACAACACTGCCAACGGCGTTCTTCAGCGCCTTCTATCAGCGCTGCAAATTGCAACAATCTGCCGAAATCCCTCCTCTGCTCCCAAGAATCAATGCGAACAACTTAATCGTTTGCACAAATCACCACTGTGAACCATTGGTGTAGTAACCCTTTCAAGGTGCTCAATCTAAACCTTCGCTATGGCCTTCCTCCTTGTCCTCTCTCTCCTCTTTCTCTCATCCTCCGCCTCCCTTGTCAACCTTCATGTTAAGCGCGTTATCGATGTCTCAGGCACCCTCTCGATTTCCCGTACCACGATCCGAATGAAGAACATCGCCGACCAACCCGCCTCTTTCTTTTACCTTTCACTCAAATCTACAGACGCAGCCGGCCTTGGCGACCTCTGGGTTTCCGATTCTTCCCGAAAACCACTCACTTCACTTCACATGGAGCCCTCCACGGAGGTTCCGGGTTTGGAGGATTGCTGTACGGGATTCAAGGTCCATCTGAGAGAACCACTCCCTGTTGGTGGAGAGGTGAGTGTGGATGTCAGGATGGATGTCGCTGACGTTGTTACACCAGTTCCGCCCGTTCTTCAAGGAAAGGAGGTCCAGTTTATGCGTTTTGTTGGCAACGCCTACTTCTTCACCCCGTATGAAACCAAAGAAATGATTACATCAATGACTCTCGGCTCATCCACCGTAACTTCTAAGAATGGGCTTATTGAGCCATATGATTTGGAAGGTAGCAAACTAACAATGGGCCCTTACAAATCTGTCCCTGCTTTGTCGTTCTCAGAGATTAGCATCCGTTTCAAAAACGACCGCGGCTTCCTCGTCGCGGACAAATCATTCAAGGAATTTTACGTCAACCACTTGGGTAATATTGCTGCCAGGGAGGAATATCATGTCGTCAATGATGGCGCGCGTCACGAAGGTGAATGGTCACGCGTGGACCATTCAGGCTCATATTCGTCCAAGTACGGCACCGCTCTAGGCGATGTTTGGGCAAACTTGCCAGCAGATGCTACCAGGGTGAGTTATGAGGATCTCATTGGTAACGTGACGAGCTCGAGGCTGCGGAAGCCTACAAAGGGGAAGCGGGCGGTGCAGTTAACGTACCGATATCCACTCATGGGAGGTTGGCGAAACCATTTTTGGATCTCTTACGAAATGTCGCTACGGAAGTATGTTCATTCTAAAGGTAGCAAGCATGTCATCGAGCTTCCGATATTCCCAAGCCTCGATACCGACTTACTGTCCAGGGAGTTTGAGATTAAGGTTTATCTCCCAGAGTGGTCACACAGCATTGAGATGCAAGAGCATCCATCCCTGGACCTATCTGTTGACAAGTCATCGGAGAGGACAACGTTGACCATGTATGGAAGGCCCGTGGTTACAGTCAGAGGGAAAATGACTCGCTCACAATCGAAGCATTCTAAGACATTAACCATTGCCTATGCATACAATCCGCTTTGTACTTATATTATCCCAGCTCTAATTGCAGTTGAAATTATCTCTCTTCTGATCGGATTTACGTTGTGCGCACGTAGCGGACTACGGCTAAAGGCCGGTGATGGACATTCGATCACAAAGTTGAAAGCTCAGTAAATGTCGTAACTTTCCATCGACCTCGCTACCCATAGCAACGAATTGGCTCGGTAGCATTCTTTTCAGCGCTTTGCCCCCCTTTTTCAAGATAACGCTGATGGTAAGGCTCTGCCAACCAAAACGGTACGTCCACCGCGCTCTCGACTTCTACAACAGTCTCACTTCCCATTTTTTCATTGGCGGACTGCTTTGACTTCAATGCCTCCTCTTTCTGACTTCCATTCGTCCAGTAGATTCCGCTCCGATACTGTGATCCGACGTCGTTCCCGACTTGGTCCTTTGTCAATGCATTACGTCCTAAGCGCTCCCAAAACAGGTCCAACAAGTTGCCATACGATACTTGCGCAGGGTCAAAGTCGACCGCCACAACTTCTGCATGGCCTGTGCTGCCAGAGCAAACTTGCTGGTAGGTGGGGTTTTCCACCTTACCTTTCGCGTACCCTACCTTTGTCGAGATCACCCCGGGCAGGCGTTGGTAGGCCAGCTCCGCACCTTTGCAGTAACATTCATTCGGGCCAGAAATGGACATGTAAATATTGATGTCAGAGTCACACGCCATTCTCCCCCTCATCAGCTCGAAACCTTTTCAGGAAATATTGACTTACCCCAGAAGCAGCCCAATCCAAACACGGCCCTCTCAAGACCCTTTGCCGGTTCCCCCAACACCTTTTCTTCAAATCCTACCAGCTCCATATCAAAAGTAAGCGCCTTGCCTGCCAGTTCATGGTTTACATCCAAGGTTACTTCCTTGTCACCTACATCCACGACCAGCCCCATCATGCCATTGGACAACGGCAATTTCAGGCCCTTACGGACATCTATGCTGTCCGGAATGCTAGCAGTCGACATTTTAACGACTAAATCATCTCGTCGCTCGCCATAAGCGTTCTTTGCCTCTATTCGTGTCCGAACACTGTCCCCCACCGACATTCCTCGGACCGCCTTTGGAAATTAGGCACAGGCAAGCTGTGACAGTTAGCACTGAGAAAATCGGTCGAGCTTTTCCAGAATTTTCATTTCAGGACGGATGGAAGGATAAAGCACCCAAACTTACATCATCAAATCCTCGGATAACAGACCCAGCTCCCAACACAAACGATAGCGGGTCATTACGCTGCCTACTGGAATCAAACTGCGTCCCGTCGTCCAAGAATCCAGTGTAGTGTACTAGCACAGCGTCGCCGTCTTGGGCTACTCGCATTACAGTCCTGCTCGCTGATGAGCGAGGCAACGCGAAAGCATGTTTGACGCGATGTGATCCCTTGAGATGAACGCGATGAGTAGGAAAAGAATTCACAGCTGCTAAAACTGCTGGGCGAAAGCTCAAAGGTATACCGCTGACAAACGCCATCTTTGCCGTTGACCAGATGTCCAGACTTTGACTAAAACTCTGATGCCGCGTACCACACTGCAAAAGGAGTTGGGCACGTAGTTCGGTTCAAGGGAACACTAGCGCGTGTGGAAGCAACCAACCTCTAAGTGGTGCGAATGATCTGCTCGGGACCTGGCTCCGACGTCCGGAACATAGGATTCGACTAGCGCCCTTAAGAAAGCTGATATTGCTCATAATACACTCTTGACAAACAGAATTTGTAAGGGCAGACGAATTTATGGGAAATGAGCCAGAACTTTTTGATCTCCTGGTTTTGCAGGCTCGTGCGGTACAGTGCCAGTACAGTACTGTAGACTGGAAAAGGTGACCTTTTATTCAAATGCATAATGATGGGACCGAGCGGCCCCAGCTGGACCTAGTGGGGCTCAACAGCACTGAATTGACGCTCGTTGATCATAACGGCAGTGTAGTGTTGTAGACTTAGTACGTAGCTTGGTGCAAGTTAGCCTACCAATGGGACCCATAGGGCCATTCAGAAAGTCTATAAATGCAACCGAGTTGCTATCTGTAAGGATGGACTATAAGCTCGGGCACGGGGAAAAGTAATACTCGGAAGTAATACTCAGTCAATCTGTGATGGCGCTGGAGAATCGGGCCTCCCGGGGTCATACGAGCACATTTTGTCATGCTGGGCCTCTAGGCTAGGGTAAGAGTCCGATTCTACAGACGGCCAAAATATGTTTTTTGTTTATAATATGGCTGGTCACAAGGCTGCAGCCAATTTATGGAGTTGCGTGGCGGCTCACCCCTTTTTGAATTTATTTATAATTCGGGTTAGTCAAAGGGGCCCCCCTTTGATTTTATTCTAATATAAGGTCAGTCAAGTCGGCCAGACCTGCTCCCTTGAAAAAAGGATAAGTACCGGGTGTCGGGGGTCGGTAGAGTAGACAGGGAGGCATCGAACTTTTGCATCATTAAAATAAATCGTCATCCCACCAGGAACTGGGGACTTTCGTCGAAAACCCTTTGGTTCCAGACTTACCACGACAGCATGGTTGAGGAGGATCCAAACTCGAGACGAACGTACCTCAACGTCGTGCGCTCCAAGCTCTCATCGTTCAAGTCTTACTTTTCATCAATCCGATCGTTTGTATCGATGCGAAATAGTCAGAAGGACTACAAAGAATGGAATATAGTGAGAAGGTTTGCGATAAAGCTTCATGGCTATTCCCACCTCCAGTACGATGACATGGTAACTTTCTGTGAGCGTAGAGGTATGCTCAACCCCGCTTTGAAGCAAGCTCTTAGGGTAGCCTTGGAAAAGTACATTTCGTGCCAATCGACAGGTAAACCTATAAGGTCAAGCAGAGTATCCCCATGGAAGCTTTGTCTCCAGTTCAATGATCACTTCCAGACGGAATTTTTCTTCATCACAAAGCTAAGCGAGAAACCTATGCTGCATATAGTCGACATACATGCAGCCTACTCCGAAGCTTCCATTGTAAATAACAGAGGCATGGAGAATGCCCCTAAGCAATTTGATATGATGTAGGTAAACAATCATGCAGCCCCTCGTGCTATATCTGGGGATCCTGAATTCACGAACAAGAAGTTCCTGAACTGCATTCACTATCTTCAAGTGAAGATTAAACCAAGACTGGCACAAGGACATAAAAAAACTAGGATGTGTCGAACGAAAGCATGCAGTCATACGGCTCATTGCTCAAAGTCTGTTGAAAGATGCAAAATTCTTCCACGGTAATTAAATTGACAAGGATTCGATAATATCTCGAGCCACTTTCCTGCCCAACATCATATTTGGGAGCAGAATGATGAGTACTTTCGAACTCTTCAAAGGCTATACACCTGGAATTGTTGGTCTGCCGCAACTTGAAGTTTCAGCGGAGCCACTGAAGGCACACTACGAACAAAGTGCCCGGCGTGCAATTGCGAAGATCGAAAAGAGCCGCAAATCGCAAACTGTGAAGCCCGAAGAACTGAAGAAGCGAACATAAATATACTTCTTCTAAACGGATGAAAAGCTCGGAAAATGGGAGCATGGATACGTTCGGAGTGCTGACAAACACATAGTCAACATATCAAGCTTCAAAAAGAGAAATGTACTGAAAAAGAGCTGCGTGAATACCAGTGCAGATGTTGTTCGCTTCCAGAAGCCTCATATGTCGCAAGTTTACTCCAACAGCAGGGTCCTCGATTTACCGTTTCTAGTTTGGTAACTGCAAACAAGATGCTGCAAGAGCTCAAGAAACTCGACCCTTCGATAACATACCACTCACCATGCACATTAAATCACACCCCCACCTACCCTGCATTTAGCGACGCAAGCATATGGCGATTAGCTTATGGGCAGACAGGCTATATCTCTGGATTATACCTGCCAGCGGGGGTGACAGTGGAATATATCATGTGTTCGACTAGGTGAGTGGAAAACAGGCTCGAGTTTCATTCTAATCAATCAGAGCAGAAATCTTGGCAGCTGCGACAAGCGCCGGTCGAGGTGCGCTAATGGAAGAACTAATTGCCATACTAAATGGTACGAGTACGAAGCTACCATTTGTTTTGAGCGTAGACTCCAATGGGCTTTATTCAACGACCACGACTTTGCATGAGTGCGCCGACTGTTGTCTACGACCGACAGTATATCATCTGCGTGATTCGTTTGAAAGCGGAGAAATCGAAATAGTTCAGTGGATTAGAGGAGTTCACAACCTCGCCGACAATATGACGAAGCGAAATCTCCAAAATTTTCAAGAGCTTAGTAAGTTCATGGTCCATGGAAGCATATCCGATACTATTTTCCACGTTGGGAAGCGTGTACCACGTGGAGAATAATTATGCTGTTTATAGAGCCAAATACAGAAACTATTCGTTTATTGGAATGCTGATCATGTCACAATTATTCATATAATTGTCATCAGTACGGTTGTTTATTGCTACATGACATCCACTGTACTACTCCAGTGAAAGTTCGAGAAGATTCTGCAATTTTATTTTACAGTTTGTCCACGTGGACATGTGTAATGTTTCGGGCACCCTTGGTTCCATTACTTTTGGTCTGGTTACGGTGGTCACGCTCTCAGCGCCCAGACAGTGCATGATCGAGAAAGTTTTTCATTTTTTAGTTAACTGGATGATACACTGCGGCCACATAGTGCAGAACACTACACGCGTTATCGCTACGTTATCGTTTGCAACCGAACTGTTTCGAGCGCCGGCACACTGGCGCCGCACTACCAGGCCAGGACAGGACGATCAATGGAGGATAAGGTTGACAGCCGCCACGACGCTCGAGGGACTGCTCAGGTCCACTGCCAACTTACCAAGAATCGATGAGTACCGAAGTATCGATGTGGCGGCCCTTATATGCACAAAATTTGGACTACTGTGCGCACAGTATGTTTGATTTGTTTAGGTCCAAAATTTTGTATTTGACTAAGAATCAAAACTTTGAAATTAAGACTGTCCACGAAATTTATGGGCTCTGCAATACTACCTATGAATGGCTTCCAAATGTCGCCAGCGGGGATTGTGTCAATTGGCCAAAACAGTAAGCCCGCCAGTATCCCAAATTGAGCCCGTACACAAGTTCATATGCAAAACAGTACAGTACAGTGCAAAACAGTGCAGAAATTACTAAATTGTAATCTTACCCGACGACGGGGAATATAAATAGACCACACGAAATACGGCCGTGGTTCCGCTCACGAAAGGGAACCAACGAACCGGGGTAATTTGTTCCCGTTCTACTTTTCCGCCTTTTCTCCTTCCCTGGACCAACCACACACCTTCCTTAGCCTCGACCTCCCTGCGCGTACGAACAGCGCAACAAGAATTAAATCTTCCATAATAGATGGAACATTAAAATCCTAATCCTCTTTCATCGCTCGAAAGAAGTTTATTGTATTTTTCGAATTCTGTAGATCAAATCAAACACTCTTGAAACTATTTGCGCCTTATGTGCGAGCTTTTGTGGAATAAATCAGATCTGAGATATCTTTCAAAGTCTAACCAGCTAGTTTTGACTTTTCAATATGTTTCTATATGAAATTAAAAGGAGTTGTGCATAATTTTCACTAAATTCCCCTGAAAACATGAAATAATGCCGAAGGTGAAGCAAATTGCGTAACATACTCTTTAATTAGTAATAAAAGTACATTTATATAGCTCCGATCTCTTCAATAAGTTCAAAATAGAAACTTTCTTAGTTTTTGTAGATAATGCTGCACAAAGTCAATGTATTTAATGCTAGTTAACCAATTAGCGTTTTAAATATCAATCTACATGACTATAGTGAAAATAAAAGTTATAAAAATTAATTTGTTAAACTGTTCAGGTGTAGTAGTAACTTGTTTCGGACAAATTATTAGTAAACTGCCAATTATTGTAACTGATATATCGATATTTTATTGCATTATAATCGCACTTATCGACCGCCCCACCTTTGACAAGAAAATAGTGTTTGGTGAATATATTCTGGAGCTCTGGAGAAAACTGAGGCTATTCTCACTGTCTGGTAACAAAAATAGCCAGTGTGTAATTCACCCATTACGATTCCCTCTGCTTATAAAAATCATTGACTACACTAGCAGAGAGATTTTCAAAAAGAAAAATTTTGTCCAGGTAAGGGATATTTTCTCTTCATCATGCCCACATAAATTTTTTCTCTACCTGTGCAATTAGGGAATATAACAAGTCCCTCTTCCAGGTAGATATAATTTCCTGCAGCACAAATGAGTGACAGGTCTCTATTCACTAAGGGAAACTAGGAGAAATTTTTGTTGAGTTGGAGTAAGATCACATGAAAGTACTTCACCTTAACCAACTTCCATTATAAATTACTTCAAACTTTTGGGATTTTGAGGAGAGAACAGATGGTGAAATTTCCGATCCATTATGATCGGGATGATTAGTTCAAATTAATCTCCATTTTATGCAATAAATGGGCCGAAGTACTTGCATTTTCTTGGAATGCCGAGGAAAGATGTTTTGATCGACTGAAATATCCGGTCTGCTCCTGAACGTAACCTAATGAACTTTATCAAGAACTCCATGAATGTGACAATAACGCGCATGAATCTTAAATATGACGAAAGGGACTCAATTTTGGCGTCTCCAATAAGACGAGAAAGAATAGTTTAATCTCCCGTTTCGACACGAAATCACTGTGTTTGACTTCATGTTTATCCCTGAATCTCATTTTTGTGACTTTTTTGCATATTTATAACGAGGTGTATCTCATGAGCTTTTCTACTTTTTTTGGTGGCTACAGCTTCTCCCGTTCAAAATGCCTTTTTCTTCACCCTAAATATAATAATACAATATTTTCGAGACATATATTGCTTGTAAGAAGGGCCCGCCCGGTGCTTTCCTGTATTTGCCCAACTTTCAATTTGACAATTTTCTGCAGATATTTGCATTCATTGTGGATCAATTATTTTGGTGAATATTTTCCTACTACTTTAATCAAATTTTCACAACTGATAAGAAAAAATGTTCTATAACCTTTCAAATTTTGGGTACATGGCCACAGGTTTCCATTGTAGAACTTGGCGCCGGCCTTGCGAACTCAGTCACTTCATCTCCTACTGCTTAATAATTCTCTAAAATTTATAACCCTTTAAAATCAATGTATTTATTCCATAAACAAGCGGCTTTAGGCTTTGAGTTTATTGCGATCTAGTACTTCATTTGTCACACGGGTGACATTTGTTGCCCTTCGTCCATACGCACATTCATATCTGTTAATTCATAATCACCGAGCTACTTTCAGCGCTTCATATTCATTACTATATTTGAACTTAGAAATTATCTAAAGAGCAGCGGAAACTGTCCCACTGCCTTCGATGCATTTTTTCGTTGTTTGGCTCCTTCCCTGGGATCATTCATCCCAAAATTTACTCACGCTGTGACATTTTAGGGACATGTTATGTAATCCATAAGATAGATTCCCCTACTGATTTGCAAGAGAAGGGTCATCTGCAACTACATATTGATTAGATTTAGGTTATAATTCTGTCGTAATTGAATCAAGATTGCATGAAACTAAATTTCTATTTGTAATTATGTTATCCTGCACATAATTTCGTTGGCGTGGTAACACTGGGTTACCAGTATAAATTGGTGAAGTGGGCAAGTATGGACGATTTGAGCCCAACATCGCTTGATCGCTCCGTGTTGGAGATCTTTTGAAACGAGGACGGAAGGAAATCACAATGGATATATTTATTTTGATTTTGATCTTGATCTTTTATTTATTTTCACTGATGCACATTTTAAACTCTCGCATGAAAACCGATGGCAGTCGATATTAACCTCGTGAATACGTTACGTATCAAGATGAAAATTGACTCCGTGTAACTATTATGCCGAGAAATCTCCTAAAATGCCCTTGTTGTACACATTATCCTGCCAGAAACCGTTACCAGAGACTTAACCCTGTAATCAGAAACCAGTTTAACTCGAGCATCAGTGCAAAAAAATCATACTACTTTGCATCAATCCAATGAGATGAAGCCGTCTTGGACATCTCGCCTTCTTACGAAATAGCTGATCCCTCACCAATCAGAATTTGTTTATGCATTATAGTCAATTGGAGCAATACAGCTTTGCCGTGATTTCAAGCTTGGTGAGTCTAGCTAATAATTTTTACAGGATCCCTCAGAACCTTTTAGTTTGATATTTATAGAGCCCATCTTCCAAAATACATTTGAATTCAATGCTATCTGTTTACAGTTTTATCTCTGCTATCGTTGAGTATTTCTCTGCATAGAAAATGGTCTAAGGTTTCGGTCTGGTTATCAAAGGCATAAACTACGGCCGCGGGCCGCCGGAGGGATACTATAAATACCTCGGCTCCAGCAAAAAATCAAGGATGCTCTGCTCCGGCTCAATGCTTACCATAGTATTTTCACAATTACACACACGTTTACAAGACGCGGCGAACAAAAAATTGAAACTGGAGAAGTATTATCATCCTCCTCTGGCGAGATGCACAATTAATTACGTGGAAACAGGGCTCTACACAATGATACGATTGTAGCAAAACCTGAACATCGACTATGGCCCCTAATCCATCCATTGTATATTCCACGCCATAGAGAGGCTCTGGTTTACCAGCACGTCAAAATCGACGATGCGAAAACTGTACGCATTTTAGAACTTCCCTTTCCGTACCTCTATCTCTATTTCTGTGAAAGCATAGAATTTGCCTTTCCCATCGTAATCCTCTCTTTGTTCTCCTTTTCTAGCGCATCTGAAATCTGATGCCCCTCATGTCTCGCCAGATTCCATCGCTAGAACACTTCGTTAAGTTTTCCTCTCATCTTTTCCAGCAAGTTAGCGTTCGAAAATTGCATCAACTCCAACAGGAAGGCTTCTCTTTTCTGTTTGGAAGTTTCACGCAGATTGTAAAATTTTCCACCACCTCTGCGTGTCCTGTCATAATATGACTCACCTAAACTGACCAAAATTGTAACAATAACGCCAAAATCAGTGTCTCTCGACTCCTTATAATCTCCATATTTGGAGTATCCATGCCTAGTTGTACCATCTGCAGCACGAATTAATGCGGTACACCCACACTCAGCTCCCGAATACCCCGCTATTTTCTAAATTCTTTTCTTATATCTTCAAAAAATTGGACTTCAACCATGTCCCGGTTTAAGAGGGGTACCCTAGATCTTCATGGCATATTAAGATCTCCAAGACGTGCTGTCCTAGCGAAGATAGACCTACCCGCCCTTCAAGCAGTAGTTTTCCAATTTTCTATCCTCCAAAACACCTCGCCCCCCCTCAAAAGCTGCAATCGCCCTACATTATTATTGAATCGGTCACTTACTGCGCCGAATGACTCTCTCTATTCTTTCAAGTGCTTTCTGGCCACCCACAGTTCGCCAACATATTTTCAGCTTCCAATTACGCCCGCGCTATTCCACCCCTCCCCCAATCCCAGTCTGATTATTCGCTACCTTCATTAGTCTTTTTTTCTACACCTTCGGCACACAGTCCCTCAAAAGATCTCAAATCTTTCGTTGATGCTTCGTTACTCATTGAGCACTGCACTAATCCCCTTCGAACGTGACCAGCCTGGAGCTAAGTCTGCTCACGATTTTGTGCAGTCCGCTTTGCGCCAGTAATAATTCCTCCCCTACCTTCACTACCACTTTTCGAAACACTACAAGAAGTAAATACAACGAGGGATTCCAAAGCCTGAACCTCCAGTTCACACGATCCTCTGCTATCATGGTAGCAATAAACTTTCTGTGCGCCGTAATTTCCCGCCCTACGGGCAAGAAGTCAAATCACGCCTTTCACTTGGTATTCCCTCGCAGTCAACATGACCACATCTTCCGCGCCCCTCACATCCCCTTGATCCCAAGTCCTCAACAGCTCGTCGGCGAAACAATTCACAGTCGGCGTTATCAATGGCCTCTATCCTTATCTCCCACGCCTTTTAGAGCGGTTTAAATTCTACGATTCCGTAAATACTGGTCGATAGACGGAACCAACCGCGTTCAGGATTTAACCCACTGAATAGCTGTTTTTCTTGAAAAAAGTTCGTAGAACTCCGTCAGGGAGACCTAAGCGACAATGTTCCCTTAAAATAATAGACGAACTCCCTTCAAACCTTTCATATTGATCTACCATGCTTAATTTTTCAATTTCTTCCAAACACTGACCCTCCCACAAACCCGTAAAGCCCTTTCTTTCCTCACAACACAAAGTTCCTTTGTACCACACTTCTGCTGAATTGCTTTGTATCACCAAATCCGGTGGTGCAATATTCTAATCCCGCCTATCAGCTCTCACCAATTGATGGTAGTAACCGGGATCCCGCAGAAACTGCTGATCCAACCTGAATTTCTCCCTTCTTTCGCATTCTTTCCGTCCCGGACGTCTGTTACGCTGTCTCTGTCATCCTCTAAGCCGCCCCCTATCTTCAATCACTACACACAAGGCTTTTGCTGCGGACTGTGGCCCTGCTCCTCCCTCTCTGCTCTGTGCGCTAACCGCCGCTCAAACGTGTACATGTCGAAGTAGATCTAGTGCTCAAAGAGGCACGCCACAGGTGTTACCAAGCTGATGGAAAATCAAATGCTTCAGAACAGATGGAGCAATTCCAACGATACTAGACACCCGTTCTATGCACGAAGCCCACAACTTATTTTGCCGTCTTCCTCTCTTGATCCATCTTCAGGTCTGTCAAGAGTACTTTCATATTCTCCGTATCCAGCAACACACCCAGGTGGTCTAACCTTCCCCCTCCCCAAATCGCTTCATTTGGGTGCTTCACCCATCCCAGCTTCGCGAAAAGTACACCCAGCACCCATCTTGCGCCTTTTTAATCGCGCTCCCTAGAAAACGTCTCCGGGTAGTGCCGCGCCGCCCGTGCTGATTTCTAAACCCTGCAAATGGTCCACCGAATCTGGAAAGTCACTTTCCATATACTTCTTGGGTGCTCTGGTTCCCACCTGTCAGAATATACCACTACCCGGCTTCCCTAAGTGGAATTTCTCTGTCCGGAATGTAATTTCTCTATTCCAGAGGAATGGATCTGTTCCTGAGAAATAGAAATACTGAACCAAATTTCAGCCGCCGGCGGGATACTCTAAAACCCTGGCGCCCGTGGAAAATCAAGGAAGAATATGCTGAACAAATGACTGGCTCCACCTGAAAGATGAAGATGAATTTGATGCCATCATCGCAATAGTGATGTTTCATGTAGGCTGATGTGGTTTAAGCATTGCAATCTACAGCGGTGTTCCCTTGGTTTTCAAATTGAAACAGATTTCTTTACGGTCCAACTACGTAACAGAATTCATAAATGTGCCAATCTTGACAAGCCATCCATTACACCTCTTACAGCATTACATCATTCTAGAATTATGCAAGACGGGTTGAAGACCAGGGAGGGACGGACAGGGAAGAGAGAGGCACGGCTCGACTTCGTAACGAGATCTTGAGATCAGTGACCCTGTTCAATAATTGCGGGGGCAAAGTCTGCTGCTATAAGCCCAGCCGGCTACAGTAACGCGTACGTGAGACTGAACGGCCAGAGCCAGTCTCGCTCCGTATCTATTATTTGCATTTTATCCGCATAAACGTAAGCGTCTACACAAGACGTTGAGGGTTTAATGGGTTAGAGAACGCAAAGCTTTAGATTCTCAGGCAGACCAATAGACCTTTAACTAAAATACTCATTTCTCTCGATATTACCAGTGAGGGTACAAAAAATGTACTATCAAACACGAAATAGCAGTGTGCGAACGTGAAATCTAAGTATGACGTTGTGTAAAATTTTAATAAAAGAAATTTTTTTTGCAATAGATTTATTCCATTCAAATAATTATTTAGTAGTAGTGCTAAGAGTACAGCCAAATTGTATAAATTCTGGTACTTCTGTAAATAACCTGTCCTCAGGCACCGACGAGTACGACTATATAAGGTCGTACTCTGCGGCAAGCTGTAGCTAACATTGCAGTGAACTATAATTTGGAAATACAGGGCCGCTAATGGCCATTCTGAAAAGTAAACGATCAAGGTCCGGGTCGAGAGGCATCTGCGTGAACTGAAAAACACGATTTGCGCTTATTTTAGAAGGTAAAACATGCTACCGCCGATCCACTGGAAAACCGAGGAGAAAATATCTCCCACCCATTCGAAAATTATAAAATTAAAATATTTTTTACTGTAAACCCCCTTCAAAACTAATAGAAATATATGAGGCAAATAATCCACAATGTAAGAAGATAAAACCCCGAAACTCCATTCACCCCAAATCTCTTAATGCCACATTTACATCAAAAATAAAATGTAACTGTGCCTATAAAAGTAAGAAAGCTATACTAACATAGGCAAGAATAGGGACGAAAACAGCAAAATAGAAGGAGTACCTTAAGTGGCAAGAGTATTAAGCCTTATGGCAGAAAACAAAAGCGGAACCGCATGAATTAATACACCAGCTGCTACAAGACTCAGAAGAAACTAAGCCGGAGTCCGATAATGAGGAGTCAGACTGCCTGGTTACATAATATTTTGTGGAATCTGGAGGATCTGGAACATTTTTGGGAATGAATAACTTCCCTCGTTTAGAATACGATACTTTATGACTAAGTTTAGAGCAACCGGTCCGTGCTCAATATCAAAGAGGTCTAGGTCCAAAATACGGATCAAAACCAAAGGATGTCGGCTTCATGTTTCTTTCAACACTCAAGCATGGTGTAAGATGTGATTTGAATGGACGAATGCTCTAGATAACAGGCCCTACATTTGAGCACATGGATATTGGATACTTTAATAAGATATGTCCACTCCTGCTCGTAAATGCAGTACAGAAGTATGAAAGTTCGTTTGCAATGTCTCTATTGTTTAGAGAAGGAACTTAGTTCAAGAACAACAAGTTCGCGCTCTATGCCATTGATGTGACTTTGCACAGCACGAATCGAACGAGTGGAAATCATGACGAAGAAAATGGTTACTTCATCAATAAGCACAAGCCCTACGGTTATAAGACATAGTTTTCTGTTCTTCCCAATGTCTTTGCCATGGGTTGCGCCTCCCATTGTGCTGATTCAGTCGCTTACATTACAATTTGTAATGAAAATATTACTTTCCATGGAAATGCGACCTCCGAGAAAGAAGAATAAGGGCTTCAAGAAATTCCAGGTGTGAGCTTGCTGTTAGTAAAGTACTCTGATCACTGCTCTATTTCGGTAGATGAGGGATATGGGGGATTCGAGCGTTGCGAGTGCTGTATATCTAAAGAAAAAGCCTATCGGAGGTATATTATCGTCTGAAGAGATTCAGGTGAATGAGGAGATTGGTTCAGACCGCATCATTATCGAGAATATCTTTGGGCGTTTATCTTCTCTGTGGCCTGTGATAACTAACCGCTGGAGATTTGGCTGAATGTGGTATGAAAATGTTTCAGGCTTTTTTTATCGACAGATTTAAATGTGAAGTGGAATCCGCTGCGTAATTTAGATGTTAAGATGGCTAGATTGTATGGGAAAAATTGAGGGAGGTGGGCTTGAAGAAACCAGAAAAATGGAGACTGGCCCAGCAGCGCTACCGTGCGAAACGCAGGACAGGTGTTGGCAGGGCACGTTGCATGGAGTAAGGGGCTTCTGCAATACTTAATTACCTCAATAGCTGAGTCAATAGTATTTGACTTGGTAATTTTGCTTTTACTGTATCTAGAATAATTATATTTTGTATTTGTGCAAAAGTTTCGTGTTTAGGTATGTTATACATTTCACGTACAACCTGAACTGAGCTATTATTCACAATTTTAACCTTCGGCCTAGGTCTTTTAGAAATTCCAGAATTCAGTCATTGACATTTAGCGAAGAACCCATAAGCAAACACCAACAGAATTTTTTTATATTGTGTGTATTATCGTGGGTTCCTTATCTTTTTGGGACCCGTTCATTTTTTTTCGGGTACGAGCTACTCCCAGATCTTTCATCTCAGTCAGCTAATGCAATGACGCACTATTACACCATTCGCGGAAACAAAAAGGCGCACAGTCAAAACCAGGAACAGTAATGGAGAACTACATTGTATTACCTTCTTTCTCGGCGAGCTGCAGACATTTTTGTCCCGTCATCACCACTCAGTTATGCATCTAACAACTTTCGGCGCCAGCATCACAGCTTCATATGTTTTAACGATCAAAACTAAATCATCTCAAGGCATATATTCGAGGAATCTTTTGCTGCGCTGAACAACCAAGAGTGTCTTCTGCATTTACGCTTCAGAAAGTCAGACTTACTTAGATTGTTCCCGGTTCTCGTAAATTGTGATCAAACATATCTGACATCACGTATTAGGTACAGTATTATGCCTTTTCTCGCTGCATGTATCATTCCAAAGCGTTTGCCCGCACCATTTTTATATTCTTTTCTGGAGACCTTCTTTGAGAGGATTCTTTACAGATGTCAGAGATTTTCTGGAAAGAACTTGAGTCCCTATTAGAAGAAAAATTACATCTTATCACTGGTTCATTGAGTGTTTCTTATTTTCCTTTGAATACATCACTTGATTGCAGAGACAATCAAGTCCAAGAACGGAGCTCTCGAAAAACAGCAGTCAAATTAACGGTACCATCTTCGGAATCGCCTGTCCAAAGGTTGACAGATTTCAAGCTGTTGTGTACAATGGACACAAGCGTAAGCATGCATTAAATATCAAACATTAATGACTCCAGACATAATGACAATGCACGTGTTTGGACCTATTGAGGGGCGTCAGCATGATATGACGTTACATGTGCGATCAAGTGTTGAACAGGGGCTTGAAATTTTCTTTAATTTGAACGGTGTGCAGTACTGCGTGTATGGTGATAGCAGTTACAGCCCTATAGTATTCCTTTTGTTTTATTCTAGCGTGTAGAAGTGAACGACAACCAGTGTTCATTTATCGAGCAATACCTCTGGGAGGATCACTGTTGAGTGGATTTTTAAAAAGGTCAAGTTATTCTAGAGTGCAGTGGATTACACAAGGAAGATTAGGGTGACACAGGCACCCGTAGGATCACTTTACTTGGCCGCTATGCTTCTTAGCGATTTTCGGAATTGCCTGTATCCTAATCTGGTTTCGCAGTACTGTCAGTTCAGGCCTTCTGCACTGGAGGAATCCTTACAATAGAGAGAACAGTCAAAACAATTTTTTTACTTTTTGAGCTACACGCGGGCTTTACGGACTTCCAGTTGGTTCCTGACCACGCAACTAATGACCATCATCACTTCTACCGAACACACCACCGCGCGCAGAGATTTCCACCATATGCTTGAACTTTTCAAAATCAACATTTGCAGCAAGTTCCGTCTACTCCTTGCGAGCCTCACGCTCCTTCTCCCGTTCTCTCCGCGTCTCCTCAAATTTCTCCCTATCCAACTTCAACCGCCCCTTCTAAACTTCATGTCGAGCGGAGTCCCCCATTTCCAACGCCATTGAGAGTGCCTCGTTATCAAAAGAAGCAAAAAAACTACAGAGCGCCATTTACGGGGTGTGCGCTCTGCGTCGCCAAATTCGACCTCAACTGCAACATTCCCATCCGCACTAACGTCTTCAGTCTTAGGTTTTGTAGCTCTTTCTCGAATAGGGAGACCTCCTCGCTCCTTCTCTTCCTCTTGATCCTGACTATGTTGCCTCTTCGAGTCCTTCTCCTCCCTAAATGTACTTCTCGCGTCGCCCATCTCACCGAACAGCGCATCGATTTCCCCGATTTCTCCACTCATACAGCTACGTCTAGCGTCAAACTTTTCTTTTCGTCAAATCGGCGCTTAAATCTAATTTACCGACCATTCGTTGCCTTCTACGATACAGTCTCTTTCACATTTTTAGAGCGTTCACCTTCGCGACGAATATTTTATACCTTTCTCGAGTTTCACCTTTAGGCGAAAGATATGCTTTTGTGGCCGCTACCGCGAACAATTATAAGGTCTTCTTACATTGTAAACCGCGAACGGCGACCAACGCGCCCTCAACTGGCTTCTTCTTTTGGCAAGTCGACTATAACTGGAGTAGCTGCTGCATCTTGAAAGGAAAGGACAATTACAGGATAACTTTTTTGAGGAGGACACGGCTGAAGGGAAAGGAGTGGAGGTTCAGGGGAGGTGGCCGTGTGAGTGGGCTGGATTCTAGAGGGACCAGAAGGCATGGAAGGTGTGCAGGTGTAAGAAGGAGCTCGGATGGATGGGGGCTGGTCGCTGCTGGGTACATAACAGCTTCAGTCATTTTCATGGGTAGAGCCGACTGTAACATGGGAAAACTTGCTCCTGTCGCGTCAATAAGCAGTCCCGATTCAGTATTTCCGGTCACGCCATTATTGCAGAATTCTGCAATGACAATTTTTTAATGGTTTTTGCATTGCTGTATTTCTCCTATATTGCTGAATTCGTAAGGCGTAAACTGTTTATTCTTCCTTTTCTGTGTGCGAAGTAAGGAAAATCCCACCGCGCCAACCCAAAACATAAAATTTCAGTCAAAAAAGGATTTCGGCGGAAGTTTTGGAAATTTTTATTCCCACCGCACCCGCCTAAATCTCAAAAATCAGCCCATCTTTTGGGGCGACGTAAGGTTAACTCCCCAAAAAAGTTTTGGGCTGTAATCCCATACTATGGGCCCCCAATCATAATTTAATATTTCGTTGGCTTGTTAAAGCACTGGATGAAGATTAAGGTAGAGTTTGTTCTTTTCAGAGCTTGTCGGAGTCGCGTCAAGCGAATGCCGTTGATCGGAAATCCATCTACGGAAGAACTTTTCCGTCTCGCCGAACTGCTGTACAGTGATGGTTCGAAGGCGATGTCTAATCTTCATGATTTTATTCGAAACCTGACTTACTACGTGAGGCAGCCTTTTCCCTTTGATGCTTCCTTCAAATATTTGGATGAGGCAACGGATATGCTTCGAGCTGAATCTATCAACTTCGAATATAATGAGTCAAAACCTCTCACACTTGGCTTCAAAGCCGCAGCGTCTCGGAGGCGAAAGAAGCCAAGTATAGATGATGCAGAGACGAAGGACGCGAATAAATCTGTTAACACAGCGGTTTAAAACATTAAGGATTATTTCCGCAAGTCGACGAAATGATAGGCTCAATTGCTGAGCGAAGGATGGAGTTAGATTAATTTCGGCTCAACTGGGAGATGTCGCAATGTCTCTTCCGGCCGAGTTCAGGGGCATCGCAGAAAGAACGTGAATAATTGGCTTTGTGCCTGCGTCAGCAGGTACTGCAATCCGTCAAGAGTAGCCTCATGCATGAACCTGCGGCGGAAAAGGTGGGGGAGATAATGCGCTGCAATGAGCACTAGCGACCTAGATAGCTTCCAACGAAATGAATCTCCGCGAGGCCGAGCCACAAAGATTGAGGATGAGAAAAGGACGACTTAATTGGAAGCTCGCACGGCCAGTCGCGACCACTCCGGAAATCAGACCAATATAAAAAGTCCGAGAGCTACGTTTCCTTCTATTCTAATAGCCGAAGATGAAAGCTACCTGCGCAATTGTCCGCTTCGTACGCCTAATAGAGCTGCCTCTGTGTTTCCTACACCTGAGAAACCTATCGCTGTGCATCCCCTACCTGGCGGATTTACCATTCTGAACAATTGCGAGCCTTTTTTCGTTGCAATTACAGAGACCCCCGTCATTGTGCTTCTGAAGATGCGAGAACGCAGGATCCCAACGATTTATTGGGTAACAGGGCAGTTGGACATTACAGATACTTCCCTGCTTTTTTCCAAGAGAGCCACAAGCGCCATTGATATTAATTCATCTACAGTATTTTGGGCGTTATCTCGCTGAGACGTGCATGGAAATTCCAGGCCGGTTCCGGCGAATGCCTCACAATCCCCCAATTGCCAAAATGTCTGCACGCAATGTTTGCTGAACGAATAAAGTTGCATTACATGTCTAATTGAAGATTTGTGATCGCTTGTGATGAATACAGCGGATTTATGCAATTCTCAGCCGTATAGTTGTGTGTTATGCGTTTCATTGAAGTCTTCGTTGCCTGCACTTTACTAAGTTCAACCTTTGCTACTCCCCTGTGCGTTCCAAATATGTTCAGTCAAAGATTCCCGTAGCTTGAAGCTCTGTTCGCGGCTCTCAATAGGGACTAACGTTTCACGCCACAGGTAGACAAGGTCGAAAGTATCCTTTGGCCGCGTTATATCCCTTGAAGACAAAGCATGACCATTTAAGTTTCCAACCTGGTCATGTTCAAAGAAAAAATTTCCTATTCAACTGTATCTGGAGTCATCTGCTATCATGTTGTGAAAAATGCAGAATTTTCTAAAATCTTGGTCCATTTCTTCTAACTTATGCAGTCTGGACCTCTTTGCTAGTATCTCTAACTGTATATACAGTACCGCAAATATCCTTTCTACCCCTCCTCCAGCACTCTCTTGTTGCCTTTTGAACCGTTGTACCCTCAAGGTCCAGGGATCTGGGTAGGTTTACGCGAACAGACGGTAATCGGGGTAGATCCCATCCGCCAGAAAATAGAACCATGACAGATCCATACTTGCAATGTTTGTCTAGGTATGATAGGGGGGCCAACGGCCAGTCCGAATGTCGTTGAAGAAGCTATTATGGGCTACGATCGACTTTTTTGTTTGAGCACGGTATGCCGAACATTGAATGCCAAATTCTTAATTTATTATCACTGACTACCTCTATCCGAAAAGCTAGCGATTTCTCCTTCCACTTGTAAACTCCTTATTAGAGAATGGTGCACTCATTCCAAACCCGCGGAGAGCATTTGACACAACCCAGACAGCCCTGAAAGCCACGTTCTGCGTAATCTGCTTCTATCAGTCTTGTTTCATCAGCGTCCTGCCTTCGTAAACACGTCTCCCCATACGTAGTGGTGACACTTGAACAAACACAATGAACAATTGAAAATCATACTGCCAAATAGAAGAACGTACTCTACGACTTTCTCAGCAGCCTTTCCGCCAATAAACATACGGAGCGCAGCTGCTGGATATTGGTCTATCGAACTTCCCAATACCCAGAGCGCGCGGGCCGTTTGTTCGAAGAAGGGATCAAAATCAACAATATTACGTCGTACCCTTTCATAAACTGCCCTTATAACTGCGAAAAGCCACTCAATATCCTCTTCTAACATGATAGGGGTAGCTAGGGAGTTCCGTCGGAAAAAGTCAAGATCGACGTGCTCCGCCCGGACCGTGTGCCCGATATCCATATTTGGATGACGACCAGGCCTTGACCCACCCGGCGCTTGGCTTCAGCGTGGCTACCCACCTCCTCCAATCAATTCTCATCTTTAAGATCGATCGCGACAATGGAGATAACTGCATCAACTATTCTGCCCTCTTTCTCGTTCGCGGACGACATTGCGCCGCAGAGTCGGTCAGTAAATAGTGTGGACAATCTTGTTTTGTTTGTGTGCCGCAGATGCAGGAGAGCCGAGCAATGCAGTCCAATTGTAGGTCGTTTGAAGAAATTGTGGTCACTGTGAAAGGGAGAGAAAATTGTTTTGTGAGAAGAAATACGGGGCCTTGGCGTTGGATGAAGAAGGGGGTTATCACTATTTGGGGTTTACAGTTGGTACAAGGGAACGATCCATTGTGGATGAACGGTCCTGAACGTAAATCTTATTCTTATGTTTTATGCTGCCCAATAGATGTTCAGCACTTGTTCATCTATGTTACGTTTTGGGCTGGCGGGTTGGCATCGCCCTTAGTGTTGAAGACCGCTTGTGTGCGGCGCTAGCACTGTACGTAATAGACCAAGAGGGGCAAGCCGGGTCCAGCTGAAGGGACCATCAAATAGTGTGGCTACTGTATAGTGTAGGCTGTACTGTAGGCTACTGTAATTATTGATAACCCTAGTATCCGCGGGATATGGGACAGCTGTCCATGAGGGTTGCCGCCACCGTGTTACTGTACAGTACAGTACACTGGCCGGACGGAGTGTGACCGCTGAGGGTCAATAAATACCAGGCCGCTGAGAGCCAACAGAAGAGTGCGCGGAGGCACGAACCGCTCCGTTTTACTTAGGCCATTAGTTAAAATGTACTAATCATCTGTACTTCATGTTTTATATGTAACGTGCAAAGCTAGCTGACAATGTAAGCTAAGATAGTTGACGTTCTTCGCTGCCCAAGGTTGAAGTACTGTACGTACACGCTAGAATCGATGCTGCAAAGGTAGACCCTTAGCCAAGAGGCATGTCATTTCTGTAATGTCGGTCATCTCAGGTATCTACTCAGTATCTAAATTGTAGTAACGAGGGTATGTGAACTTTTGTTCAAATGCAGCCTGAGGGGACCTTACGGTACCTATTGGGCCTAGTGGGGCTCAACAGCGATGAATTTGAGCTGGTTGATCATAACGGCAGCATAACATTGCACGAATGTCCCGCGCCCCCAGCGCACATGGGATGACCTGGGAAAGGCGTATAAGGACGGCTCTTCCACTCGAACAGGGTCTTTAAAATGCGCTGTTTCCTATCGCTTTTCAACCTACTTTCTTCGTTACAGTTTCCGAAGGAAAGTGATCTGCGCAGCCCGGTCGGTCTGCCGGCAAGTTCGTCCGGAGTTTTCTTCGTCGTGGTTGTCGTTGTCGGGTATGAGCTGACGTCAGCATGAAAGGCTGGTCGTCAGTCCTGCATTTTCGCGGCTGTTGACAATGCGCTACTGTGCGCCGCCGGCGCAATGTCAGTGCGCGCCCATTGCAGTTTTAATTAAATACTGCCTCCACTCCGAGAGTAGCTTGGAGGAGGTAAAGGGGATTGAAGTAAAAAGTTGACCAAAGTGTCGCATTTACTTCGCCTACGTCGCTGCGTAGCGTCCCTATCGCTACTTGATTCTACCAGATCCTTCTCGAAATCCCTTTATACACTACGCCCGATACACTGCCGCCACAGACGCCAATTCACGTCAGCCGTTTCCCCTGCTGTGGCTCGGACCACAGTTCGACTGACACGTCCAGGAGCAGTGTCTAGCGACAGTCGTTGTCTGTAAAGGGGAAGAATTGGGGTGTTCTAAGGATTGAAAAATAGGTTAGCCTAGTTCCGAAACGCATCAAATAATTGGTACAAGTGGTCGGCATGGGGGAACCATGAAACGGAATTAGTAATTCGGTTCAAGATCTCTAGAGAAGGCTGGGCTCGAGCCAGTTAGCAGGCAGGCCGCGTTGAACCCAGGGAGCAGCCGCCTCCAAGTGGTCATGCTTACACTAGAAGTTTTTCAAGCTATCTGGAGCTCGTATTTCGATGTTGGAATTTTGTTCTAGTTCCCCCTCTGGATTCCTTGAAATGGGTGATAGTTCAGCCGTTGCCTGGAGATGTTCCTAGTGTTCTGGTATAACCCTCTACATACCTGTATGGTTCGGGGGTTTGAACACATTAAAAGATCCCCCACCCGCACGAATGCTGACATTGTTGTTCGGAGCCGGCGAAGCCCAGTGACGGCAGATTTTCCGCGCTTTCCGGCTATGCACTCTGCGATGTCCAATAGGGACGCTGGCAGGTGGTTACTATTTCAAAACAAATAATTTAGTTTTACTTCAGGCCGGGCACTTTCCGGCCAGGGTACAGAAATTGAACGTGGGCACCGAAAGTTGCCAGTCGCCGACCGCCCGGCGGTCAGGAAAATTTTTGCAGACTTCTACCCTTCCACGAGAACCCTACCGCAAGAGGGGGACTTGGGGGCTTTACAGTATTAATTAGAGGTGTAGGACGGCTATTTCCCAAATACTAGCTAGGGGGCGCGGGTCTATGTAGTAGAGAGTCTGATAATGAAGTACAGTAGTGTCAGGCCGGATGATCTCACAGGGCTGGTGAGGCCAGCTATCGCAAGGTAATCCGAGCAACGGTAATGCGAGGTTATGGTAATAGAGACTTCGCAGAATCGTTGACTCTGTCCGTAAATGCACTATGAAAGCCTGTCAATTGTGAAGTTTAGCGCCCGCAAACGTCTAGATACTCATCCCCAGTGCAGAAGGTCAAAACGAAGGAAGACTTCTCAGGGCCAAGTGTCATGTAATGCGCAGGGTTATCGGATATATGTGATCTATGAGGCGATGCAATTTAAAACTGCGAGAATTCGGCAGAACTTGTGGTAGGAGGAATGGGACAAGAAAAACTGGTAGATGAAGCATATATAGCATTAGAAGTTGAGATGTTTGTTTAAGTATCGGGGAGCTAGTTAACTAGAGGGAGAAATTGCGCAGAACCGCGTACATCTGCCACTGCCTCTTCGATGGCTTGATAATTCCGGCGTTGCAATCTCTGTGTACCCTTTTTGGTTTGTCCTTTGTAATCGCCACTACTGACAGAGTCATACCAGGCGATAAGTTTGAGTCGACATGTCCCATGATGGAGTTTGTTTACGGTCATATGTGGAGGGCAGATGCGGAGACTGATGTCGATGATGCGAATGTTCCGGTATGCGGCCTTAAACTTCAATTACTGCTGACATGACGGACCCGAAATGTGAGCTGCCATCGTGTAGATGTCAAGAAGGTTGGGGCAGTCAGACAACGTTGGTGGCAGACGGACTGGAAAGAAAGCCAATAATGGAAACATCAAGTTTTGCCATGACTTGATCATACTTTGTATGCATTTGTACAGTACATTACAGTAAAATATAGTATACTGCGTAGAGCTCTTTTGGACAGTATGAGATGATAACACGTGTGACAAAGCTGAAACACTGACAGACTAAAAAATTAGGAGCATGCCATGATCATCGGATAAATGTGGCCTCTCAAGCCTCTGCAAGCACGAGATTAATAGGGCTAAGGGTGGAAATGACAGTACTGTACTGTCTTGTACTGTACTGTACTTGGGTGCACATCTATGGTAACAAAGTTTGTCAGCATTCAAATGATAAATTATGACAACAATTGTCGGCAATGCCCAAAAGGCGATTCCTCTGCAGAAATTTCCGGCTAAAAGAGTACAACATCCGTAAACTGACGCCTTGAATAAGCAATGGAATACTGCGGGTACTGTACAGTAGTACCGCAAAATTACAGTACTGTATCGCTTTACAGTGATGTCTATGTACTCAAAATTTAAGATACCGTACCCCGTATATTAAATTAGTTTGAACCTATGTTACCGAGGCAACGGACCGTATGCAGCATTACGATACTGGCATGCAAGGGGCGACGGTAAATTAGATTTCCATAACTGATCTGCTCATGGCGCACTGCAAATGCTGCTCAAATTCAGCACAAAAAACGACTAAATGCTTACACCGTGATTGTTGAGTGAGGGTTGCGGGGACCGAGCCAAATCCAAAATCCATAATTTATTGTACCACCGCAGCTCAAAAAACTTGAACCAAGTCATCTTTGTTTTGTAGGTACAGAAGTGAATCAGATTTTTTTTGGAAATAGAGTGTACCCTTGTCAGAGAGGCACCTGCCCTACAGTATTTTTCCAGGAATTCTTGATATTGTACCAATGGTATCCCCGATTCTGCACTGTACCAATTGTACAGTATAGCACTGTACCCATCTCAAGGGCTTCAAGGCAGTTTTTGTACCGCCGTGTGTGCACCGCTGCGTCAACACACGGTTTTCCATGTTTGGAACTCTAGCTACAAACTCCTTCCCTTTCATAACATTTTCGGGCAAGTAGCTTGCACCACATAAGAACCCTCTGCCCAGCCGAAACACCACACCCACCACATCCTTCCCTGCGCCACCTCGTCCGCTTCAGTTTCCCCCATGTCCAACCAAGGTTATTCCACTGCCGAGCTTCTCGCTCTTCGCTCGGCCCCACTCTCACCCCACCCGACCACATCTTCCCACCCGTTTCATTTGCACCCTTCCCCACGTCGTGCTGCACTTCCAGAGACAGACTACCAAGCCCTTCATCGGGCCGTCATAGCGAACCACACCGCTACCTTTTCCTTTGCAAACTACGAATCAGATCCGTCCATCACCCATTTTGTCGTTCCTAACAATGATGCCTGCACATTCAGATTCGCCCCTCCCGCCCCATCTCAACTTTTCGCCCCCCGCGGTCGTCTTGCTCGATTTCTACGATACGGTCGCAACGTCGCCTGTTACAATCTCTATCCTGCATGCCGTCGTGACCTTCGTGTTAATGATTTACTTTGGCAAGTTGCGCAAAAAGGCGAGTATGATCCAGCACAAGGCAACATCTTGTTGGAAAACAATGTCCTGTCCTTGGCGATACCCCGCAAGTTTTATGCCTTTCTCTCCAATATTTCAAGGGAGGACTTGAAAACGTGCATGTTGCAGGTGCTTGCCCTCATCGCAGAGGATGAGGATGTAGAGGGGTTGGCCCTCATGAGGTCGGAACTAGACCACAGTGTGTGGTGTGATCTTGAAAAGTATATGGCCGCTTCGAATAGTGACTCGAGGATCGATGGAAGCACAGAGCGAGGCCGCAAGCTCATGAAAGATGTTGAGATGTTATTGAGATTGTGTTACTTGTCGCCCTGGAAAATTGACGTGTATGCTGCCTACGTCACCCCTCAAGATATGGCAACCGTACTTTCAGACAATTCAAGGGGTTCTGGTATGAACAACGACGTTTCTGACAGAAAGCTGGTTAGATCGGCCGCACGTCGGCCTGTGTCTACCTCCTTATGCATCGCAAGTCAGCTTCCACCGCGCGCAAGGGCTACAAGCAAGACAGCGGTCTTTTGGAAACTGTTTCTGGACTGGCGGCGATATCGCAAGGTCCTTGTACAGGGATTAGGTATCAATGCTGCGGAGGTGACGAAAACAATGTTGCACTCAATTGCACAAGGCACGCAGAGAGTGTGCTGGGAGAGGGCGGAACTCGTAATGGCCAGCTCAACCCGGCCAGGAAATGCGTTCTCCCAACTGCCGCGAGAGGTTGTTTTCAACATCATTGCGCCTCATATCCTGCTGGCTGGGTCGAAACTCTAGAACTACCTTGAATTGGCTTTGTGAGAGCTGCCAGTCGATGTTTGTTTCGTTTACGGACTCCGTGTTGTTAAGTCTAGACATTAGTAAGGTGTGAGTGCTTACTTGGATCTTGGAGTCAGAACTTGGGGGCTTGTTAGACAAGAGGAAGAAGGTTGAGGTTGCGAACAAGCTCATATTTGCCGTACGCGACCTTACGTTCCATGAAAGGCACGTAGAACGCTCGAAACCCAGGCAGTGACACTTCACTGTCCAAAAATGCCGCACTCTCTACAACATGCCGGGCGTGATGCGGGATTGGAGAGTTATCACTGATATTGAGATGAGGCTCAGCTAAGCGATGCGATAGGTTAAGGTCTATAAAGTAGTGACATCCTTCACTACTGGTCCAATCGAAATACTGGTCTGGGTCCTCTTTGTTGAATTCGTTCATGTTTAGTGGCACGACCGAGGTACCCGTTTTGTCCTCCAAGTAGGGCTTGGGCAGAAGCCCGGAAAAGCCTGCGCGAACAAAACGAAGACGAAATCGACGGTGTGGGAGGAAGAAGCTGGTCGGAAATCGGTACCACTCTTTACCAACACAAATGTTGACAACTTTGTCTAGAGATTTGAACTCTTCCGGGGCCAGTACGGGGCCAATTCCGTTTTGTAATTCGCGATAGCTTAGGTGATGGTAGATTTGCAGCGGGGCGTAGAAGCCTTTGATTTGCATAGCAACTCGGCTTGCACCCAAAGCGATACAAGCTAGTACCGTTAAACCTTGCACTCCGAATTTCGTGAAAGATGCCATTTTCTCGCTAGTTACCATCTGGCCAGAGTCTCGGATCAAACCCAATGTGTCTACAAACGCGACGGCAGCGATAAGAGCAATGAACGGATAGCATGGGGCCAGAAATCGCTCTTCCTTGTGCGCTTGACTACCAAATACAGCCATGTAGAGATAACTTGGAGAGAGGAAAATTATTCGCTTCCAAACCTCTGATGAATTCATCCATCTCCTCCCTGCCACGGCGCGACAGACGATTAATATCGGAGGGAAGGCGGCGAAAAATAAGGCTGCGATGTTGCAATTTAGAAACAAGTTGATCAGGTAATAGCTCATGCTCTCGACGCCAAATAATTCCGATCCCGTGCCTTCCTTTGGAAAGACGTTGTACAGAATATGATTGATGGGAGCGACAACTAATTTGCCGTAGTAGAAACTGTCAATTGGGGTCATGACGCCTAGGATGAGTATCGCACTGAGCGCACTGTATTGCACAAATACTCTGATCCCACCTCTCGACACAATGATATGAAGAGCCATCGGAACTGCTAATACAGCTGCGTATATCCAGCCAACCAGAGCGGCAACTGCGACAGTGAAAATAGCGGCGGGATACCTTTTGGTCATCCACAGGCCGAAAGCTAGAAGAAGACAGGTCATGGCAAATGACGAGGGCAAAAACTCAACCGCAGCTCGAAACATCCCAGGAGAGGAGAGCAGGAAAAATAATAGCGCATGGCCCACATCGGGGGAGAAGGTCTTAATGGTGGCGGAGATAAAGAAGGATTCAGCTAAAGAGGTTAAGAAAGCAAGAATGAAACGAAGGGAGTAAAAGGCAGTGACCTTGGGGGAAAAGTGGAAAGATGGAAGAAAGACGGAAGAGAGATGGAGGAATAAAGCGTAAGGGTGGAGGTAAAAGTAGGAGCGGAGGGCAAACTCTGGGGAGTACTCCCATGTCTGAAAGGCATGAGTATGGAGAAGGTGATGCGTGGGTTCCCAGTAATTGAAGGTTTCGTCGCAGTCTGATATAGGAGTGAAAACAGCCGACAAGAGTCTAAGGGGGAGTAGGAAAAGAAGATAACCTGAGTAGGATGTTAAGCAAGAGGATGAAGTACTTGGTAGATTGCGTTGAGGGCTTTTTCGGTGAGCTTTTGACGGGAATGTGTTACACGTAGTGAAAGAGGACTGCCTTTCACAAAGCATTGCGAGGAGGTTGCTTGGGAAGGAATTGGACGAATGCGTTATGAAAAGTTTTCAGAAGGGCAAAGTCACGCCTTACGCTAGCGATCGACACCGTAGCATTAACAGCAACGCTTCGAGCATGTATGAAGAGATGAAGGTGATGATACGAACTAAACTTTTCTCTGTATCCTGTGTATCCGCAATTTTCAGTATCACAAACTGTTCTACCCATTTCCTGATTGCGTTTCGTTCTTTCTCTCATTTTACAGTACAAAAAAGGACTACAGTACGGAGGACAGCAATAATTTGGTGGCCTTTCGATTACTGTAGCGAAGAAACAGTGTCGCGGAGAAATTTCCCACAAATACTGTAGCATAAGACTGATGAAACCCTGACTGCATAGGATTTTCTCTGAAACTTTTTCGCAGTGTCTTACCATTATCCAATCCAAAACCAACAAATCATTTCCAATAGGCCAATCATCCAATCATGGATTAGCCTTGAGTTCAGTTAACGATGGAGACGAGGATAGGGCATTCTTGCGATTTGTATTTGATATGTTTTGAATCGCTTTATTCTATCATGCCTGCTGACAGGCTTCGAGCCAGCCATTTAGGCACATGACTCACATTACCCATTATCCTGAGCATGTCTAGCATACACCGGGATAGCCGAACCACACTTTTCAAAAATTAAAGAACCAAATCATTTCCCTTCTGTCTGGTGCTATCATTTTTGACCACCAGGCAGGCCAGTGCTGCGCGAAGCAAAGTCGAGCACTAAGAAAATCATGAAACATGGTGTTTACTTCAGTGCAAACTCTACAGGAATGAGTAAATATCATCTCCGCAGGGTTTTAAGCCCATTCCACACCTATACTGTAGTACAGTACATTCCGCGTATCGCAGAGAAATTTCGTACGACAAAAGGAGTGATCGTCTTTATCGTGAGCCCTACTGGACGTGGTCGACGTGAAATATCCGGCTCGTTCTTAGCCGCATAGCGTAGTCGGATCATGTAGTGAACACGATAGATACTCACCAAAGAAAACTTCTCCCTCTTTATACTCTACAGGCAACTCAAGTTCCCACACCACATCTTACTGACACCTCCTTTCTCTTTGACGTCATCTCAAATGGATCTCGGACCAGACTAGAGAAGCGGATGATGTTGAACGCCTCAACAACAAGAAAAGATCTCCTTGATAGGGTGTCTTGGATTTTGCCTTCGTCTAAAGATAGAAACCCTGAATGGCGCCCCAACAAAGTTTATTTGCCGAGCCAAAACTGGGGAAACCATCTTGATCTATTAGAGCGGGAAATCACGAACTACTCCATGACCAGTGTAAATATATTAGAAGGGTCGAAGCTCAGAGTCTTGGACCTGCACACAAATTCCACGTATAGGATTCTATTTGTAGGGGTTACGGATTAAAGCAAGCCAAAATTAACCCTTAGATCCATCCATTTCTTTGCAATAATTTATAATCGAATTTACAGGACTCTTCTGGATTAGAAGAATGAAAAAATTTGATGCATTCAGTATCTGCTAAATAGGTAGACGCCAATTTCACGTCCAAGCATGATTTCAAAAACCGTCGATTTTCAGCCCTTGAAGTACCAGGGCTTTGCTGCGTCAAGTGCCCTGTTTTGGTAGTTTTAAGTGCATTCATTCTCCTCCCGATTCCAGGAAGCACGCCCATAAGATTATGAAGCTCGAAATGACAGTAAATTTAAACCATGAATCCCTCGACCCCTGGACCAATATCCCATTACACAAGCACCTCTAAGCTTTGATTTTGGCATCCAGAACGCAGTCTACCTTGGTGCTGATATGAAAATGCGGGCACTTTGCATTTCTTTCGAATATATGGAAATAGATTGAATTAATATGCTTAATTATATGACTGCTTACCATGACTCCCGCCTGAAGGTTTCTGTTACAGACGTATTTCATGGTTTTCGTCGTAACAGCAGCTTCATCCTGTCATCTACACCGTGGCTGATCTTCCCCAACACAGCTTCTGGGCTCTTTTACTATCTGTAACACTGTTGCGATTGTTTTGAGCGCTATACATCTCGAATCGTTTGTTCTTAGTTAAACTTAGTGTAAAAGAGGTTAACATAGCTTATTGATCCGAAAGGGAGAGAGACAGAAGGGACTCAGCAGCGCTGGCTATCTAAATTGGAGAGAAGGATGTTGCCATCAGGAATGTTTTCTATACGTAGAGCCCGGGGTTTTGGGCCCCAATTATGTGTAATACCACAGAACATGAGTTAAAAGATAATATAAAATGGGGAAACTGGGCGAATAAAATTGGATAATGCCAGGGTTGTAACTGGAAAGGGGTTTACAGTGGCAAACTTGGCAGTAAATTTTAGAGCCAACACTGACGTTGATATTTCATCTGGTGCCCTAGTGTCCAGGTTGATATAAATGGAAGTCATCTGGATTATTAAAATCTACGTCGGAGCCTCAAGTCAAGTCAGTTTCAGCCAGATAATAAATATTAAAGTTAGAGATGAGTCAAGTCGAAAGATGTACCAGATGAGTAAATTTCATTTGTTGCATTATCAGGTCCATGCTGGGTGACCTGTGGTCCGGACTCCAAACCTCCGGATATTATATCATTGATTATGATATAGTATCATTATGATATAGTATCACTATGATATAGTATCATAATCAATGATGGTGGAAAGTCAATAATGATGCCCTTACTTTTCAGTAACTAGTGTTAGCAGTTGGAAGACTTCTACAGAAAAGGATCGAGGGCAGATCACCAAAATATGCTTTGCAGGTGAAAGCGCAGTAGTATAGACAAAAGCGGTTGCGTTCTAATAATCTGGCAGGAAATATAATATGCAACTTCCTGTGGCTTTTGAGATGCGAGAATACTTAGATGGACAAGCAGAAAAGTTGATTTATCGATCCTCATCCAAACATCTTACTTCATGATGGGAATTTTCTTATCAAAAGTCTATTTTGTCTCTAAGACGTTCGCATTAGATTTTATGAAGACAAAATTTTCGATTTTGCAATTTGGATCCTGGAGGACAATAATGGGGTACTTTTAGGAAGCCTCACGATATTATGCGACGTAAGAATGGACCGTGTCTCCTTATCCGCAACTTAAACGTCTTTGATCGACGCCTACCCCATACTCCAACTGATGAATATAATACTTTCAGATTCCGCAATTCGTAGCCAGCAGGTCTGTAAATACGTAAATAAGACGAGAAATCATACCTTGAATGACAGAGAAAATAAGCTACGGGGTTTTTCTCGGTTCATAGAGATAATTCATTAGTGAAAAAATACTCTCAGTAACGGCAAAAAGCAACCTGTGATACAGTTATGGAGGGTCTTCACCTTATGCAGTCCACGAATACTCTTCCTTGTCCAATTAAATCTCCCTCTCGTAAGCAAAACAAAAAAACACTCGCATACTAAATCAATTTTTTGATTCACACTGCAGAAACAAGGTCACTTAGCTTGAAGCATTAACCAGAACAGACGACAGTGCAAAAGGAACAAAGGTAAGCTAATAATTCCAAATGAAGAGACATATTTACCCCTAAGCCCGTAAAGCATTACGAATGGTTGCTCTTTTGCACCGCAATTGACGTAGTAATGTGCTCTTGAGTTTGTAAAAATGATTAATAAATTGCATTTGATTTGATATGAACAACATAAATCATGGGAAATGTAGCAAATATCCTCCTGCACCAGTTATTTACGCTCCTAGACGTAAATAGTAAGAACGTGGTTTTCCTTTATCCCTTACACGACCACAGTCAAAATTATCTGCTCTTTTGGGAAAACAATTAGGTGAACATTCTTCTCTTCACTGGGTGGAAAAAAGCTGCTTTCGCCGTGTACCGAAACTACGCGGCCAAATAGGGGCATTTCAACATATGGGAAACACGCTCTAGAAAAATGTGGTGGATTTAGACAAAATATGATTTCCAAGTCTCCCGTGAAAGTGTTTTATGAAGCTACACGTGGTCGCTCTGACAAAAGCATATCGAAACCTCCGAAATCTCAGAAGCGGTTGATATGAAAACTGTGTGGACTTTTTTAAGGAATGAGGAATTTTAGGATGGTAAATAGCCACAAGAAAGCCGTCTAAATCAGGTGTAAAACTGTTTTATTGAATTTATTTAGTTGCTTTAGCGTATTACAAACGAGAACAATTGCATCGTTATTAGTAATTATAAGAAAATTAACTGATGTTTTCTGTTTTTTTCCAATAGAGTGCCAAATATCCCCTCATCTGTCAACCCAGGCTTGTTTTTGATATCAAATGCTCTAAGTAAAATGTGCAGCCTTATGTAGAAGAGATTTAACTTCGGGTTATTTGCAAAAAAGAGAATGACTAAGGGAAGCTTAAATTATGGTTTCGGGGCATACATGTTGTCTCAATCGACAGTGGGTGCTGAAGGTCGCTTAAATTCTTCATTCACTAATTCTGAATCAAAAATGGACAAGCATGAACCTCAGCCACTCGACAAGCAACGAAAAGTTTGCTATCAAATGGCTGAACTATTGTGAAAATATTTTGGTTGAATTTGTGGCCTTTAAAATGTATTTGTAATAAGTTTAAGTGAAAAGAAGAGAACGTAGATTCATAATGACCCATGTATTTGATGTGGAATTACTTTCACAAATAGAAATATAGTATCTTCTAACAAAGCATGACTTCACACCTTGAAATAACGGATGTTTAATAAAAATACCTCTGGAATGAAGAAATAAGTAACTGCCAGGACGGGTGGAGCCAGAAGTGATGGGAGAGTGCAAAAATACATTTCAGGGATTTTTTTCATAATACTTAATATGTTGGGATTTTGAATAAATTGATCGTTATTATAGTACTCTGTCTTGTGAATTTCCAAACAGTATTTTACTCTGCAGAGTTTTTCCCTCTAAGTTTTGAAAATAAAAGAATATTTTGCTTCTAACATTCTACAACCAAATAACGTTTTACGAGTTCGAAACTTTATGATTACGTATAACTATAACTTATTCTATTTCTGGGAAATTTATAACTTTTGAATGATTATTTTATGACTGGATTAAGAAATAGGTCATTTTTAATAGTGACCGAAACTATAACCTTTTGTTATCCTTATTTCTGCGATCATGTGCGAACAGGTTTTATAATTAAGTAGTTCAAGAAGATCGTTTACATTTTTCGTGGATGGTCACGTACATATCTTGACCATGTTTGATGTGAACAATGAAGATCAAAAAGCAAAGCTTAAAGATAATTTAACATGGACAAACGGCCCATGATATGGAAAAATAAGGAAGTTAATTATCCAGAAAGGTGAAAACACATAAATATGAGATATAAATGCCGTGAATATTCCGGAGAACTCGCAACAATTCGTAATTCTTAATGCAGATTCTGATTTTATCCGTATTTAGAATCGGGCACGTCGTTCTCTGAAGCAAAAGTACTAACTTTCCACTTTCCAAGTTCAATCGTCTAACAAAAAAGTACAAAGCTTCAGAAAGGATTCATAAGAGAGATCGAAAAAATTAAGTAATTTGACGTTTGCATGTATGCCTGTAACAATTCCATGCCATTTGCATGCATACACTGCTCAAATGGACCAGCAACTAAACAGGAATGAGAGTCCACAAGGTCTAAGGATCATGAATACTCCGGGTTTCGTGGCTTTTTCGAAAAAAATGGGTAATCCATGCAATTGCAAAACAGCAGAAATAGAAAAAAGTATATATTTATGTCTAAAATAGAACAGAGAATGGAAAAAGAAGTTCAGGATCTGTCTAACGCATGGGAAAACAGATAAGCCGTTTCCAAAATCATCTAGATGATATGAAAACTCAGTCTATACGGATCATTTCTTTTGAAAGATTAGAGCGATACAGAACCTCATTAAACTGGAACTGAGCATGACACTGGTTCGAAACATACTTAACTGTTAATAAGACTTGACGAACCAACAAAGCAACGAGAATCGAGAAGATATTAACTGCTAGTACTATAGCATCCGCTAAGAGGGAACAGTAAAGAAGGTTTTGATCGTTCCAAAGAAAATTTTGTCTCATTTTTATGTATCGTAGATAAAGTGAAACGTGAAAAGCGGTGGAGCATATTTATTCCGCACGAAAAATCGAAAAATTGATCTACTCTTCTGTATGATGCCCATATTTTCTCTACGCCGGAAGCATGAAAAGTGCTTTTAATTGTACTGATATGCCGGCTGTTTAGAGATATCACATGTCAGAATCTCTAATATGTAACTTAAGGGTATAAGTATACTGATTTGAAGCTATGGGAAAACTCCAAAAGCGCTCTTTCCGGTATTAAAAATCATCTTGTTTTTTTGATGATATGGCGAGCAGGCCCCTTGTAACTCAACGATGTCATAATGTTCTCCTGAATTTATGTGATTGTTGCTGTAAATTTCTGTGAAGGAGCATGGGTTGAGCTGAAAAGGAGTAAGTAAAAATGCTGCGAGCAGTGTTTTAATTGCCAGGAAGAATTATAGAACTTGAATATTTGAGGAAAACAAGTAGTCTTTTTGATGGTTTACAGAACTATACGTTCCAGAAAAAGGCACTTTTCTGTCTTTGTTAACAATTAAAGATCTCAAAAATCCCTTACAGTTTTTAAACTGTTCATGAATTTTTTGGGAGAAAAGTTCGAGTCATATTATGATAATAACGAAAAGGCCGTAGTGAAAATTTTAAAAAACCACATTAAACAAAAATGCCCCTCTAGGAACACATTGAAAACTACCAACGTTCCCTTAATTCATGCAATTTTGACTTCTAGGATAACTGCAAAATTTTTCATAAGATGAAACAGAATGGACCCGTAACTAGTAGAATACTTGCTGCGAAAGCGTAAGTAAACAAAATAGAGGTGATAGAAAACGTATTTGAAGTCCTTTGACATATTATCTGTAGCAACCACTATCTAAAAAATTTCAAAAAAAGTCTGAACGCTACATTTTACGGTTGATTACAAAGTTAAGGGAAGTTAATAGGTGTCTTACCTGTTGAATACTAATTTTGCTGAGTTTGACTGCGAAAATAGTATAAATCGTGTCAAGAGCGCTTATTTCTTGTACTGATCTCCCGACTCCATATCTCGCATGTCCGTACGACCTTAGTTGATGAAGTGCCTAATTAATGATATTATAAGGGCTATAATATGATATTCTGTGGTACTGTGCGCTGAAACTAAAGTTTTAGGCACTGGTATAATAAAAGAATCGGAGGTGAGCACGCTTTTCGTACAAATACTCCTAGTAATAGACCTCTAACATGTAAAAAAAATTGGTTCAGAACTATAAAAATAGCCCCCAGTTATTAAATTAGGCAAAAAATTAGATAAAAGTGCAACGAAAGAAATGAATTAAGTTGACTAGTAACACACATATATATAATATATAGAGAGCATGCAAATCAGGCGTAGGACGAAACTATTTTTGCGCTCATTTGTGGCGAGATTCAAGACGCGCGATGTATTCATAACTTGCAACAGGCAGTTTCAGGGCTAATCTTCTAAGTTAGGGACACTGCGTTATTAAAAAGAAGAAGTTTAACGAATTCAGTATCTACTAGTGACTGCTCACGTCCTAACGTTACGGCTAAGAATTAACTGGATGTACCTCGTCGTCCATGTGCATCGGGGCTCGTGACGGGATAGATTGAGCGATAGATGAACAGAGGATGTAACTCAATTACTGGTAGATACGGTAGCGGATATTCGAAAATACAAAAATCTTTCTGAAAAATCCTACAGAAATGACCCTGAATATCACCCGAAAAGTTCTCCCAGAACAATTTGACCATAATTGCTGATTTTTTTTAATAAAAAAGGTTCTTGAGGGCAACTAAGTAAAGAATAAAACATACCACCTGATAAGTAAGTAGTACTGTTATACATTGATCTAATTGGATATCATTTGAAAGCACTAAATTTTAGTGACTGCGCAACTAACGTAATGTGGTGTTTGAGACTTCTCAACATTTCAGGCAGATAGACACAACTTATCAGTTACTTTGTTCAAGATCAAAATCATGGAATCGTTTCTTAGGATACATACAGACAAACAGTTTCTGCTTGCTGCGATGGATAGATTCACAGTATCGGGATATCCTTTTTGGGCAATTTTACAAACAAAATTGTGTTCTGGGGGTCTTCTGTTTTCGAAATCGTTCCTATTCAAGCGCTTTTTTCGGACTTGAGGCATAATTTAACAGCGAAATTATTTAATGTGGTTTGTTGATTCATTTTTCACAACAACCATTTCTAAGATATATAACCACAGGTAGACAAATGGCGAATTATAATGGTAGAATCGGAAAGTTTTTAAGGCGGTTTTCAATTACGATTAGTGTAGCAATTAAGATGTCTGAAAGCATGTATTTATACGCTCATTCAGCCTCAATTTTCATTGAGTTAAGAAAAAGCTTTTCCCGGAATTTCTCACGTCCTTATTTCCGTGTATTTATTCTGCTTTCGCAAGGTTTGATAAGGTCAGTATGGCATAAATTCGTCTTGTATTCAAAATAGAAATTATGTTGGGTGCATGTAAATATTTTAAGTTTTGATTTCGTTCTGACAAAATGTTTGACTTTTAAGAATAAATAATGGCATAGTCGTAACAATTTTCTTCCGATTACGGATACGCGAAAGGCACTGATACAGTTTTCTCAAGGGATAATCCTCTTTCACGGCTTCTTTAATTGAGCTTTTGAGCGTCTTTTGCGATGGGGTTTTTATAAAGCAGAAGTTGCAGATCTGTTTTTGATGGCAGACTGACAAGAGGTACTTCATATGTTGAAGGTATCAATAGAGTCGTCAAATTGAGTCAAGTTCTTTGTAAAAGTCGGAGGAATGTCTCAAAAGCCTTTTTAAAGCGGCAATAGATGTGAGGAACACTGTAGTACTAATTTCCCTAGCAAAAGTCAAATCGATTCTCAAAGTCGGCCTTTGATCCTTAATTGGTTTGGTGGGCAACTGGAGTTCCCTAAAAGTGGTTCTGCTAAGGAATTTGCCCGCGCATGTTAGGGAACCATTCTTCATGAAACTGTCTACGTACTCCGCGGCTTTCATAGTGGCAAGAAGGTGGAGCTGCACACAAAATAAACCTAGAATTGCAAAACAAGAAACAGTCCCACAGGAGATGAAAAGAAGCTTGTGCGTCTTCTAACTCCATTGCAGAGTGAAATAAAGGCCCGATAGAATGCATATAATCTAGCATGTACTTCCATTCATATTATGGAACTGATGGGTGCGTTCATAAATCTAGTCACATCGCTACATTTCTCGTATATTTAGGAAAGTATATGCTTTGAACTGAGGCGGAAGAAAATTGGCCATCAAAATTTGTATTGGGACAATAGCTGCATGTATACACAATATGCCTCCGCAGAGGACAAAGATTCGATAAATTTGAGTATAGCGTAGTATTTCGGTATTATATAGCCTTCGTCATGATAGCAGAGCTCCAGAAGGGAGCAATGTGATTATGACTCTAACTGGGAGAGAGAGGTTGGCAGCTCTTTTGTTTCTATAGCAATGGATGGAGCAAAAGAGCGAAGAGGGAACCACTGAGAGAGCCTTCTCTCTGGCTATGTGTAGCTCTACGATTTGTCTCTCTAGCCTGAGACTTTCCTGCATTCCAGAGAGAACATCCTATCAAAAGAAACATCGTATAAGACCTTATTTGGTGCGTGATAGTTGACTGATTACATGGTCTATGATTAATCTACCATGTCATGTCACGGGTGGCACTTACTGCTTATCTACCCATCAAAAGATAATTGGATCATGAGAAGTGACGTAAATACCTTTTTTGGTTTTTTTTGATTGTGAAATGTCCACAACTATCGGAAATATATATATAGATAGATTTTCCTAAATATATATATATTTCCGTATATATACTTTTATCTACATATATCTATATATAACGAAGTTTGATGAATCAATTCTCAGCGAAAAAATTTTTAATGAGTATTTACCCAATTTTGGGGTCCTGACCTATGATTTGATCCATGGATCATGTGATGAGACAATGAAAATTGTAAGGCTGTCGAAATATTGATTTAATGGAAGAATATATGAGGAAGTTGAATACCCCTTGCACCTTCTTCACAATTATTGTCCTCAGAAATAATGAGAAGGGATACGAGGGCGGCTGGTAGCTTGAAATTATTATTCCTGGAACTGTTTTCCTAGTTTCATGTTTCATATAAATCAGAGAACTCTAATTGATATCTAAATAATTGTGGATTGGTTGCCTTGCAGTGAGTAATTAGTGAGCGTATTCCCAATGGTATAATTCCTGAATAAAATTACCGATTACGCTGCGCTCTCGCCGTTATTCTAAAGGTACGCACAAGTTAGCCTCAACAGAATATGTGAGCCGAACAGAAATTGCAGTGAAAAGTAAGAGTAACCTTCAGATTAATTTAACCAGATAAAGTAAGATATTTTCCTCGGAACTTCAATAAGTTTTCCCGTTCTAGATCACCTTTAATGTCGCGGAGTATTATTTACACCTAATTAGCTGCTATTAGTCACAAGAGTGATTCAGATATTAGCGAGTGAGAAGTGATTTCCATTACGACTAGGGTATCATGACTTAAGGACTTCCGGCTAGCCATCAAAAGGTCTCCTTGGAGTAGATACCATTATCATCAAATATCTTCTAGCTTGTTGCTCAACTTCAGTTCATACAAAATAGTTCAAGGATCCCCGAACCTGAATCTCCAGAAGGCCTCCCAACAGAAACAGCGTTCAGAGAGAGGGCTTTCGGCATCGTTGAAATTTGTCCGTCAAAAATATGTATTTTCAGATCTAATGGTGAGTATAGAGGTATTTGATATCAATAATATGTCATTTCTTCCGTACACGAATTTCAGATCGATTGTTCCATCCGTTGGTAATACAATAATGAGTTTATTATCTCGACCGGACATTTATTCCAGAAGTGCAAATGGTTCTCTTGAAGTAGTGGTAGGGTGGTGGTCAGCGAAATGAGAGTGGCTGTCGTTGTCGACTACTTTATGAATGAAAGGGTAATTTCACGCAGGGAGGCAGAGGGCATGTTCAAGACACAAGATAGGTGGTATGGGATTTTCAATAAAGCTCATCGTTGCGCTGCTCTTACATGTATGGCTAAGACTCAGCCGAGGAATGATTAGAACTTAAATTGTATGTTGCGAAGGTGACATCTACAGATCTCAACAGATTGAAACTCTACGCCCAGACAGCAACGAAAAGCAAACGGAGCAAATTAAATTGCATGAGCTCCGTCAGATAAAAGTTGAACTCCGAATGAGATTTAAGGAACTGTACGAGTGACACTTTTTGTGGTTGCTTAGAAAACTTGCGAGGAACAAATATGCAAACGATATTCTAAAGCTGGATATTATCGCCATGTTATTTTAAAAAACCGGCTGGAGCCTATCAAGCGGTTGAATGGTGTAGAGTACTATATCTACGTTTATTGATTGAGATACAGGCATCTGTCTCGCAATCGCGGGTGATATTGGATGGAGGCGCTGATTTGGGTGAAGAGGATGCGCTCGATTTGTCTTTTCGGTACTATAATCGTTGCTCCCTTTTCCCTCGTTCTTCTCCGTATTGGTTTGTGTGCTTGGGTTAAATACATAGTATTACTGTTGTATATTAAATCCATTACAGAGGATACTCTGTATTCGGGGCAAGTGACTACAGTTTTATCTCACCCTGCACATCACTGACGACCTCTAGCCTCGTGCCAATAGATTATTCAACTAATTTACTATGGTATAACTAAGTGCCTGTAGATTCTTCTACCAATCAACTGTAGTATAACTGAGGTACCATTTAGCTGTATATAGTGAAATGGTACCTTAGAGTGATAAAGTACCAGTCATTGAATGCCTCAACAGATACTCAATTATCAGGACGGAATGATTCTGTAATAACCTATTTACAGTTTAAGCTCATGTGGGAAACAGGTTCCTAAATGGCTTCAAAAACTGCATCCTTTCAATCCGCTTCAAACAGGAGGTTCACTCAATAAACTTTTTTGGTGAACAAAAATATCTGCGAAGTTTGAGACGGCGCAACTTCCCACATCGAAGGACTATTGATATCAAAATTAAAGCTATTTAATGTTTTTTTACTTGTTCTGTTCTGAAGAATCATATGTTTACATGACTGCACTCATGAGGAGCCTCCGTTAGCTCCATAGCTCCGTAAATGAATTCACTGGAACGGACAGAGGCTCCTGATGTTACCATTTACATCAAAATGATCGTACAAGCGTTTAATTTAAAGTTAATTAAACATTTGAGAAACAAAAGCACATTTAATGTTGGCTAACAGCATAGCTATTCAGAAAATAACTATTCAGGGATAATTAAAGATAACAAATATGGCGTAACATACCCCGCGTTCTCGTCGCTACGCTGTAAGTAGCCGCCCAAGTGGTGGTGAAACCAAGTGGGTAAATGAGTAGGAGGAAAAGTTTGGAACAGACGACTTCCATGAGTTGGTTAGGGGAAGAGCCCCGAGGTAGACCCCCAACAGTATAGGTAGTGTATACTACCCAGTGAGTTGTCGTTCATGTTATTGTCCTGACTTTGTCACAGTGTGACTGAGGTATCCGTCCTTCTTTTCTGGAGAGCGGATATGGGGCCACGCAAGTGTTCCCACCAGTCGCGGGTCGAAAGGCCCGTCTCTGTAACATGAATTTCAAGCAAAAGCCTCCTCGTGGTGATATTCGTTCTGAGGCCGAGAAATCGGTCGACAACTAATTTTGCAACCTCAATCAAGACCACTGTCGTGCGAATGCTTATGCACGATGCGAAACAGTAACGGTGTCTCGAATTTGCGTGCGAATTTGCGGCCAAGCGAGCGATTACGATTCCGAGTGGGCAGCGGGCGTGCGGACGACAGAGAGCGAACAAGCGAGCGGTAAGTAACGATGCGTGCGTATGTTTGCTGAAAAAGAAAAGGAGAAATGACAAGAGAAATCAAAAGGATAGAACAAGAGATTGACTTGTGACTGGGCCACGAATAATGAGTGGAGGGCGGGAGGCGGGAGAACAAGCGACGACTTGAGGAACGAGAAAAGCGGACATCGTTTCCAAGTTGGCGGTTATATAGCCCTGTTCAACTGGTTGGGCTAGCAATGCAAGCCAGCCTTGCGCAACATCCATTTCATCCGTAGAAAATCCTTAGCTTAGTGTAGCTCAGAATAAATCCATCGAGCGTAGAATTTCCATATCGTACAAATTGATTGTTGCCGTGACTGCGTGACTTGCTTACAGTAGTGTAGCCCAGCCTCGTTGAAGCCCCCTTACATTATTCACCCATAATTTTTCAATTACAACACCGAATTAAACATTTGAGAATTCCAAATACGAAGTAGTTCTTTCGAGAGTGAGGTCACAGCAGGTGGCAGAAGAAAAAGAACGAATCATGAAACGACTGAACTCGGCCATATAGATAGTATTCGCGAAACGTGCGCCCCGCGGACCAATATCCCCAAATTAGAATGCGATACTCTTGAACTCCGATTGCTGCAAATTCTGATGCAGCCTCCATGCGAATCGAATGCGAAGACCACGAAAATTGAGGCGGCAGGGTAATATTGATGCGCGACAACACTGAGCGAATCCAGACAGTCATCGTGCGTGCACTGGTAGACAAGCGCACCCCAGGCAGTGCCCAGTAGTATATAGAGCGAGATCCATTATTGCGGCGTAGCGAATCGTACCGCAGAACAAAATCGATGAGACTTTCCGCATAGCGGGGATTGCGCTTGTACGACAGCGTGTGTGCAACACGCTGAAGGTTTTTGCGGAGAGCGATAGCGAGATCGATAGAGTGTTGCGAGACCGCGATATTTTGCAGCTGAAGCGAGACTCCAGCTTCATTACGTTCGAAGAACACGTAGCTGATCAAAATTGCACAGGCGTTTCGTAGAAACTCGACGTCTGATGCTTGAGCAGCCATTCCAGCGGTGAATATCAGTTTGGCCACGGCGCTTGGTAGAGGTCGACGCTCCATTGCGCGGTCAGGATCGGCAACTATTTTTCGGTCCAAATCACATTGTTGAAAGGCATCAATAGAGAGTTGGACCAAAGGCGAAAGTTGGAGAGGGCGGCCGATCCGTGTGTGCGCTGTTGTAACTGCCGAGAGATAGTTACGAAGCGATCCCCCTCCAACCCTGTTTCCCTCGTACAGCCATCCAATATAGCGAAGTAGACAGCTTTCGGACCCATCAAATAAATCAATACCATCTTCTGTGCAAAACGTTGCCCATTTTTTCCATAGAATTTCATTCGAACGCCAAGTATTTGGTGCTTGAGCTTTCGGCATCAAGCCAGCGATAGTAGCACCACCCGTAGAACTTCCCAACCCAGCTGCAGCGAGGACCGATTGCTGTAGCGTGACAGCTAGCGGGAGAGTGGCGACTTCTTCTGCGAGATTATCCAAACGCTGATTTTCCACGGCGGAGCGGGCATTTTCGGCGGAGCCCATAGCGGAGGAAGGTAGAGCTGATCGGCGTCGAACATGTGTGGTTGTGCCAGGCGGAGCAGGCGAGTGAACCACGATTGTGCGGGCCTGTGCGGCGTTACCAATATTCCTGAGGCGTTCTCTCGGAATATTTTCTCCATCACGAGCGTTATCAATTTCAACAGCGGGTTCCAAAAGTTGGTTTCTTGACGCCAGTCTTGCTATAAGGCGTTGATCCCTAGGGAGCCAGGGGATGCGAATTCGCTGTTGAACTTCTTGCATATGCGGTTGGTGCTATCCGCGAAACGATCGATGGTCGGTGGATACTTGGACAGTAGAGGCTGTAGAGGACGAGTGTTGATGCGCCAGCCGTCTAAGGTCTGGAGAAGAGAGAGTCGGTCGGCGAATCGATTGATAGCGGAAGGGAGATACTCCGATTCTATTGTGATTCCGAGCCTGAGTAGTAGGCGATGTAGGGCCCGGAGTTCGATCATGACTGGTCGGGAACGAGTTGTCATGGCGTTGAGAATCGAGACAACGGCTTTATTGTCCTCCCAAATTTTCAGGTGAGTACCTTCCTTCAGCAGAGATGCGAACGCGCGGATGTTGTCTGTCACCGCGCGTAGTTCCAGAAACGTGATGGGTTTGACGCGCAGGACAGGATCCTATATCCCGCGCGCTTCCCACGTTCCTTGTGCTCCCGGTCGAAGATCCGACCCGAGAGTCCCCCCTTGTCCTATTGAGATCGATGCGTCTGAGTGTAGCGCCAGACTTGGACGTGGGGCCGAAACCGGTCGTTCCGGTGGTTGTTCGGTGAGGTCCCTCCAGTAGCGAAGATCCCGAAGCGCGGCGTGAAGCAAACGGACCCGCTTCTTGCTGTTGTTGATGGTCTTGAGGGAGTCGAAGATGGACCGAGTGTAGAAACGTGCGAGCTGCATTGCGAGCGAACATGATATTGCGACTCCTGCGAAGTGACGAAGTAGCTGGGCGTCGACCAGCCGGCGATTCCAGCGCGCTTGGCTTAACAACTGCCTGGCAATACCACGAAGTTTTTCCATGCGGCGAGCGGATATTCCGAACTCGAGTTTCGAAGTGTCGATCACAAAGCCGAGATGCTCTATGCGGCGCGTTCCATTCCAGTTTACTTTGTCTTCCTTGCGTAGTAGACCTCATGAGCGTAGAATCGAGTCGATTTGCTTCTGAGCTTTGCGTAGGCGGGACGGTCTTTGGATAGCGATGAGAAAATCGTCCATGTAAGGGTGAATAAGAAGTCGAAGGGTTTCCCTGACGTAGCGGACGAACGGTCTCATCAATTTGATAAAGTAGGCCGGAGACAGTTTCCAGCCAAACGGTAGTGCTATGCACCGGAAGTACCTGTTGTCGATCTTGAAAAGGAACCAATTCCGAATATCTGGATGAAGCCGGAAATGGTGGTAACCTTTGGCAATATCGAATGAAAACATCAAATCCCCTTCCGCAAGCTCCAATGCGAAACCTTTCAGAGTCTCCATGCGAACCGGCATATCCCTGAACAGTTGTGACTGGCGGGAGAGATTGACAACCAAGCGTTGTTTGTCTGCGGTTGTAGTCACGAATGCGTTCGAAATGGGATATCCCTGCTTGGAAAGCGACCGGGCGGTTTCGGCGGATACCTCCTGGTAGGTTCGTCGGTACATCGCATCGGCCATCGCCGAGTCGAAGAACTCGCGATCTTGCGGGTCGATCGGAATCTGAGGGAGGACGAAACGGGTCGCGGAAAGGGAAGTGTTGATGAGTTTCTCGTAGACTCCAAATTTGAGGGCCCAGAGGAGGAAGTTTGAAGCCTTGAGAGTTGAGACCAAAAGGGAGCGGCGCGTTGAGTGTTGCGCCAGAGGACGTGGGACATGGGAATAAAGGGAAAGCGTCGCGAAAGCGACGGCTTTAGTTGCTAGACATAGCGTCGTGGTTACCTTTTCCCGAGTTGCCTTTAGTAGGTCCACGGCTACCTTGAGCGGCTTTTTGTTGAACTCCTTCGCGTAGGCTTGCGAGCGGAGTTCGGCAAATTTGGTCTTGGTTGAGCGGTAAAGCTCTGAGGAGTAAGGAAGGTCGTCCTCTCGGAGATAGCGTTGTAACAGAATAGCCTCCGATTTTCCTGACTCGAGGGAGTCGGTGAAGAAGTCGACCCTTTCCAGAACTCGATGATATGAAGCCTCGAGGAAGTGGTGAAGTACGGCGAAGTGCTCGGTAGCAGCACTGAAATCCTTCGAAGAGAGGGCTTTGGCCACACGGTGGGCGGAAGCAAGAGCGTTTTCCGAGTTGTTCCCAATGTTCCAGAGAACTTCGGCTTCCCAACCGTCGCGAAGATCTGCCGACTTGATGCGCCCGAATAAGCCTTCTGGCCCGGGGATGAAGCGCTTGGCAGGGAAAGGAGCAATGGTCGAAGGACGCTGGAATTTGTTAAGCTTCACTGTTTCAGAGTAAGCTTGACGGGTAGAGAAGGTGTCGTAGACGGCGTTAGCGGAGGGAGCCGGCAGAGTGACTGGAAGTAGGCCACTGTAGTAAGGTGCAGCTGCGTTGGGTTCAGCAGGGGGCTGCACCGGGTCCGAGGGTGTCGGATTAGGGTGATCGGTCGCGGAAGGCGCTGCGGCAGGTGCGGCAGTAGGTCCTTGCCTGGACTCCAGAAGGCTGAAGATACTGGAAAGCTTGTTCTCGATGCCTGTAACCTTGTTTTCGAGAGTGTGAAGGCGAGAGTTGGCGGGCTGCGATGAATCAGAGGAAAAAGAGTTGGATATGGTGAATGCGTTTGTGTGAAGATCTACCTAAACGGTTGATTCTTCCGGAGCTTGGTGATCGTGAGAGAACAAGCGACGATTTGCGGAACGAGAAAAGCGGACATCGTTTCCAAGTTGGCGGTTATATAGCCCTGTTCAACTGGTTGGGCTAGCAATGCAAGCCAGCCTTGCGCAACATCCATTTCATCCGTAGAAAATCCTTAGCTTAGAGTAGCTCAGAATAAATCCATCGAGCGTAGAATTTCCATATCGTACAAATTGATTGTTGCCATGACTGCGTGACTTGCTTATAGTAGTGTAGCCCAGCCTCGTTGAAGCCCCCTTACATTATTCACCCATAATTTTTCAACTACAACACAAAATTTACGATAAGGTAACTGACTTCAGGCGGAAAAATATATGAGGCTGTACGTGTGTTTATTCTTAATCTAAAAATTGCTGCTGATCATGGCGACGTAGGCAAAGTGTAGTTGATATTGGCCAATTGGAGACCAAAGTATGGGATTAAGCACAAAATGTAGTCTCCAGATGCCTGATCAGGACTTTTTAAAGTGGAGATGAATTGAAACGGAGGTTGTTTATTGGTGGAACGTTTAAGTCACTTATAAGGTGATGGTAGCACGATGCACGTAACCTAGCCCTGCTGCAACCAGTTGTAGCGTTGCAATATACCTTCCCAGAACACTGTTTCCTCAAGAATGTCCCTATGGACAGCTATACGCTCTGCAATGCTCACAGAAGCGGCCAGATTATCCGTAGGACCAATCCGGGATTGGTCCTGCGGATAATCTGGACATGGGAGCTACTAAATTTTTGTATTACTACAACGTGGACTACTAGGCAGTGTCTACAAGTGATTTGAACTTCTGTTGCAGTGATTGATAAACCTTTTTGTTCATTTGAAAAGGTACAAAATTGGAGCAGCATAGGTTACACTTCTCACCGCAGTCGCGGCGTTTCGTGGAGCATAATTTCCAGAGTCACCGCGGGAAACGCATTTACTCCCGTTCTTCCGAGCTAACCATCCTGATCTTTTCTTTTCCACCTCGAACTAATAGAAGAATCCACAGCTGATAAACTAAATAAGGTTGTTGTTTTTGGTTGAAGAGAAGGAAACCCCACGTCCAAGAGTGATGCCGTCTAGAGAGTTTCAAGTAAGGTCGGCAAAGGATGCACTGGGATGGCCGTCCACACTCATAACGTATCAGCTGTGACGGCTGCTTCCTGCACAGTTGTGGGGAAAAGGAAAACAAGCGATATGGAAGTAGAAGAAACCCTGAGGTGTGGAAAACGCTAAGTGATCAAGCCTCGGCTAGAAATGCCACCGCGAAAAAATTGTTGTCCTTCGATGACTCAGACATGCGAGATGTGATTAGAGATGGTCTCGGACAGGCTGCAGTTACTCATGACAATGGCGCCACGGCTGGCCCGACGAATACCAAATAGCCGGCGAGGATAGATAGGGAGACGGATTTGCCTTTTCTGCAGTACAGGAAGGCATGTGGCATTATCATTGAAAGGCAGGACGAGTCAGGATCAGCGAGGTGGGGGGTTGTAGGAAACTTGTTGTTACCAACGTTCGACAGTGCCAGGGTAAGCTTCAGAAACGAAGCAATTTGTGAGGAGCAATCGTTGACAGGAAGCTCTCGGATGACGGTGGATGTGGAGGAGGTCACTGACGTTCGCCGAATTTGTATTCTGCACGACTGGAATACTCTCTCCATATCTGAGTTTCCATTTTTCCAGTACGTCCTGAGGAGGAGTGGATGTTCAAGCTGACGTAAAATTGTTTCAAGAGAACTCGGGGGAAAATTTCCTAGCAGCAAAAGATGCATAGAGTCAGTTCGCAGAGCTGCGTTCATACTTCTTGATGAAGTAATCGTAGTAGTGTGATCTATTGTTCTGTCGCACTGATTCGGAGGCGTACTAACTTACAGAAATGGACGAACTGCTTTGTTCTGCTGAGCCAATCGTCGCCAAATATATTCCAATGTTGAAGGAAAGTTTGCTGGGACGGTGGTAGAATCGGTTTGGTGATCGTTTGTTGTTCTATTTTGAACATTTCTGCCTGGTCAAACTAGTATTAATCTATCTCTTTGACGCACACGAGGTCCCAAACTCCTTAATGGATGTAGTAGGCTAGACGTCTCCCTCGAAGTTTAAGTGGTTCCTGGAGTTGAAGCTGCCTTTTCATTTCCTTTTACACCTCGCGCTGGTGGCCTACAAATATCATAAGACAATGGATTTTCCGGGTGACCACCCTAGGAAGGAACGCCTACATAAACTGCTCAAGCTTGAAATGTGCGCTCTGATTCTTTCTGTCTAGTGGAACGAGACGATGGGAGGAAATAGATTGTGGGTGCTAACGGACCACACCATCAGTTTTATTCCCGAACACTGTTTGACGATGATGCTTGATATAAATGTCACAGTTGCCAAGATACTTTACTGCATGAGTTCGACAATCGCCGTTGAGTTTGAATATCGTACCGGGTTTACAAGCGAGATAACGGGGTTTGAAACTTCCAACTGTGTTACAGGTGAGCCCACAGACCTTCCCGTAGGGAATTCTGAGAAATGGACTGTAACCTACAGTAAATTGATCCCAAATCAAGACGCCTCCGCCGTTTTATCCGACAGAATCGCCGTGATGAGATTTGGCGTCCGACCAAAATGAAAGTGAAGCTCACAAAGGAAGACCTGTAAATTGTACGAGGTCTGCCGGATTTCATAACCCAAAGGACATGGCTTGAAGGTGAGGTACAGAGTATTGAGAATGGGATGTTAATGGATCGTTTAATATGAATGGTTGGGGATTTCACACACAAACTAAAGACCGCGACAAGGAAGCTGGCTAAGATGAAAGATGAGCGAATTGTGCACAAGTAATGAGTGTTTGCTCCCCGTGATCATATGGCATTGTAGCCTCCTTCCAGTCCCCCACTGATTTCCCCGGAATGTTGTAGGCGTTGGCCAGCTAGCCCACCGCATCCATCATTTGATCCTCCTCGAACAAGATTCGAGAGAGGAGTCAACACCTTCGCCGTACAAGAATGTCCGCACATATTTTGTGACTCAAGCAACGATTGGCGGAATTACGTTGGTCAGCCAGCGGGCTCCAGTTTTCAAGAATGCCGTTTCTTTCACAATAATAGTGATTATCGTGGAGGACGCAGAGAATATCGCAGAAGAGGGAGAGGTGGTGGATGTGGTGAGTACCATGGTAGCACTCCTCTGCGTGATGAACCTTCCAGTAACATCTTCCCACCACCGTGGTATCTTTTCGAAGGCAGCAGCCGTTAGAATTTAGCTTTTGATTGGTCTTCATGAGTAAACCTGTTTGGGTAGATATGGTATGAATGGGCCACGCGGTACGCCGAATATGACACAGTATGTGGGGAGCGTTGTATTGAGGCATACCTTCGCGCACACGGACAGCGTGGCCGGGACGTGATAAACAAAAGAATGACGAGAGCGAGGACGAGGAGTTCGTAAGCGCAGATGGACGGGCGAATCAATGATGAATAGCTAAAGAAAAAGGTTCTGGATAAGAGAAGATTGGCTACAGGAAAGGCGAACAGACTGCGCTCAGAGAGCGCACATGGGTTGGGAACAGATCTCGTCTGCAAAGCAGGGTAAGCGTACAAATAAGCTACAGCTCATCAGAGGTGGGTGGCAGCCAGTGGGGTAGTGGAATGCCGGGAACGGTAGTACGGAGACCTGTAGAGAAACCAGCGGAGGGTCAAGCAGCGGAGATGTCCCTAGTGGATCAGCCAGAGTTGCCACATTTCTCATGGAAAAAGTTTTCATTTTTATAATCACTGCATCATTCTGAAATTTCTGATCTCAGCTGACCTCAAGATATTGAGTGCTGAACGCATGAACAGAAATTTAAATAATTTTTATAGAGGGTACTTGATTCCTAAGTTCTAGTTTCTATCCGACCAAGCATTATCCTCATATCAGGCACACTTTGTCCTCATGTGATAGGAAGTACTGTACTGTGGTAGTCAAATAATTTTTTTGTCCCAATATTTATTAGTAAAAAAGTTGCACTGTAAGGAGTTATTTACAGTAGTGTTCGACTGACAGACGTGAAGAAGTTTAATGTGTTCAGTATCTACTGCGGACTGCGCACGTCCTAACTATACGGTTAAGATCTAACTGGATGTATTTAGTCGTCCATGCGCATCGGGGCTCGCGACAGGATAGCTTCAGCGATGAATGACCAGAGGGTGCAACTCAGTCGCTGGTAGATAAGACGGCGGATAACTCAAACTGTTTAGTGACACTTGGACGCGATCCGTGAAAATAACTCCTCGATGAATGCAATAGTTCCAAGGGAAGGGGCACCTAGGGAATCAAACGCCAGAGGTCGAAACGTGAAGTTCTGCGTATAAGGCGCAGAAGATGGGCCAGTTGAGGGAGCGGGGAGGCGTCGGGGGATGTTGCGTTCCAGGGTTGTGACCTTGTCGCGGGCCGCCATTTCAGCAGCGCCTCCGGCAACCTGGGCCGCCTTGGTGCGAACTGCGGCCTTAAATGGTGAGACGACAGTGATTTCACAGACAATGGGGCGCAACGTTGTGCCTTCCGGGGTTGGGGGCGGTTGTACAAGGATATCGGCGGACCTTGGTAGAATGCGTTCGTATACTCACCATTACTCAATTTCCTCTTCTTGTTAGTTACAGCAAGATGAGTCCCAATCCCTGAAACAGGGTCCAACATATCACTGTCATTTTCATTTTGCAATCAATTAGATGCTCTACGTGATCTCAAATCAAACGTGTTCTCAATGAGTTCTTCGGCAAGCATCTCATGAAACTTGGATTGTGATAAGCAGAGCCTTGGGCCATAAGAATGCTTATATAGTAAAAATGAATCAACAACTATGATCTATAGGAGATTAGAATTGACCCTGAGCGACCAATCTTTGACTTCCAATATCTTCTCAATTACAAGGGTATCTTGCCTACACCTGTTGTGACGATCGACTTGAGAACACGTGTCGTAGTACCTTTCCACAACATCTGGAACTGCAATCTCGAATTCCACTTTCCTTGTCTCAACATCAACAGTTCTCCACCTTTCCCTACAAATTGGGGTTCCCTGATTGGTTGTATTGCAACTGCTGACGAAATATCTTCGTTCTCTATCCATCCAAAACACCGCCATTAAAGATTTGTTGTTGTCAGGATTCTTCGAAACCATCGAGATATGTTCTCCGCGCTCAGTGAGCTCCTGTGGCGACAAGTGTTGCATCGGAAATTCTTTAACCGCATTCTTGACCACACCAATAACTCTCGTTCCATATCTCACTCAGGCTTCCGCAATTGACACCGATGCAGAAAATGAGTCCTCACATACGACGCGACCCATCCTCAGCCAATGTTGAACAAGAAGAAGTGTAAGTGCGATGGTGTGACAGAATTCCTCCGTAAAGTCACGCCGAAGGGTACCCGTTTTCCCCATCACGAGCTCCACTCTCAACATTATTCCAGACTGACCACATGCAGAAGCCTTCAATTCGCAGCAATTTTCGGGTTTTCTGTCATAGACAACGTAATGTGGAGTCCCTTTTTGATCCAATCTCCCCCGAGACTGTACCATCTGCTAATACTTTCATCGACGCATATATGAGAAGATGGCGTGACATATTGCCAGCGGTGGTCATTGATGGCCTTCAAAATCCACTTACCAGAGACTATCTCGAGTCATCCAAGGGCCTTTACTCCCGTTCAGAAGTGTGAATGAAGCAAATGTTTGCCAGAAGTAGCTCAAACCTTCAACGTGACATGATTCCAAAGCTCGGTGCTGGAATGTACTTCGAACAAGATTCACTCCAGAGGTCGCGGCCGTTTGAAAATGAAAACCTTATCATAAGTATGAGAATCCCAAAGAACTTCAATATCTCTCCTGACGAGACGGGATTATTTCCAATGGCATTCAGTCGATCATTTGTAAGGTCACGCATGACTGTTAAGTGACAAATGGCGATAAATCTTGAAAATCACAACCATACGCGAGAGTATTACCATAGTAGCCAATTATTTTACAGCTTTTCTCTGATACATTTTCATTAATAAGTGTGAAAAACCTCCTGATTGGTCCATGATCGTCCATGAGAAAAAACAGGTGCATCTGATTGATGCGCCGTGGAATCATCGGAATTCCCATCTGATGCCGACGAAGACGGTTGAGGAGCGCCTAAACCTTCATTTCACGCTTCGTTTGGCAATTGAGCGGTTCCTTCCTCCACCGAGACGTCCGTTGGGGTAATCCCGCTTTGATGTTGACAATCTTCAACGTGACAGTTTTGAGACGGTCACGTATCTTCCAGCTTGCCTCCAGTGACTTCCTCCTTCGACCGCTTACAATATCGATGTGGACGGCAATAACGTTTCCAGCGAGCAATTTTGTCTTCCAAGCTGACCCATACAAGAGCTTAAATTCCGCCGCTGACATAACAAGGGAAGAACAACAGTGAATGGTATTTCCTGGATCGTTTCGTGGATCCATTTCTGTGAAAATTGAGGGGAAAATCGATGTGTATCGCGCCAGGGAAAGTTGTTCCTGCATTGCGCAGAGTGGAAATTCTCAAAAAGTTTGTTTTGATCGAGTGTCTACACGTTAAAAAGAGTACGTGGGAGCAAAAAATTGTATTTAAAAAATTAGTTCGTAAAAGTTGTCCTCATATGAGGAAAATAGTCCAATAGACACTAGCGGTGTAATATCCTCGAAGACCGATTTCAAATACCTCACAGCATTTGTGTTGAAATCCAGCACCCGTACGGGTGAATATATTCCCTTCTATGTGATTGTGAATCACAGTTCTCTGTATTCTTAATCAAGCGGTGGTTTCCAATATCCATTTGAGAGTTCAAATTTAAAAAGGATCATCGGACTCGCCGACTTGTTTAATTATTGTTACAGGTTTGGCATCAGAAACTGATGTTGAACAATGTTGCCGCAGACGGGACTAATATCGACCGTGAAATAGAGCTTTTCTCCTCTTCTTGGGACTAGAAGTGAGGCGTAGCCCCAAGATGGTGTTAGGCTGGCGTAAGCTTTCAGTTCTGACCAAGTTGGTAACGAAATCGGACAGAAAAGTACGTTTTTAATTAGAATTATTCCACAGGCAAACTTGAGTTGGCCGCAAATCGGGCGTCGGTTTGATCTTTAGAGGCCTCAACGTAGCCGTTAGTCCTGCAGAAAATGCAGTGCTGAACACACGAATGCGAGAACTTGGTATTCCCTGAAGATTAGACACATTCTTTTTCGGTGACCAATTGTCGGCAGCCACGTCAAACATCTTATCTAATGCGTTGTGTATATCTCAGTATTAATCAACATCCAGAGGATCCAGTAGTGATGGTTCCCGGAACATGTTCTCTTCATTTTGTAACGCAAAAAATCATCGTTGCGATATTGGGTTTGAGTACACTGTAATAGAGGTTTTTTTTCGAAACGTGAAGGTGAAAGTGTTGTGTTCTTTTGAGTTACCGCCGCCGGCAGCGATATTTTGTGCAAGTACACGACTATTGCGGTCCTATTTAGAGTGGGCTGGGCGGGTTGCTGTCAAACCATGCCGAAATTTTCTATTTTTTTATATCAGTGACTTACTTCTGTCCAAAAACCACAAAAATACCAACCATTCAGTGCCAGTTGAGTAAATATAATTGAGTCTGCTTGCTCTATACCGCATGATTAAACGTTAACGATCCTACCGGCCGGCTATCGAGGTTCAGCAGTTCCCTGAACCGGATAAGTATACAATTGTAGGGATACCTTGCACGGAAACTACCCATTGACAGTTTCAATGAAACAGAAGAGCATCTATAACCGAAGTGAAGGAGAAATTACTATCTAAAATACCGGAAACCGCCGTTTTAGCATGGAAGATGACGTACGCAGGGCTTTGGACGACTCATTGAAACTCTGTTGTTCATAGAACAGCAGCAATAGAAACCGTTGCTTCTGGCGCTATTGATGCAATTGAGCCCAACAGCAAGAGCTACAGTCACAAAGAATTATGCTTCTCTTATACGTAAAATGCATAATGAGGAAAAGAATTATTTTATTCTTGACTTTTTAAACAGTATAGCCGGCTGTAACGTGAGAGTTGTTAGTGTAACATAACCGCTTATTTTTCGCGCCCAAACTGTACAGTGTCGACCGTACAGTGCCTATGCCACGTAATGGTACGACTGTACGATAAACCTGTGAACCTACTGTACTGTAAGACTTTACAGTACCGATTGTACAGTGCAAGCGCCACGATAGTAGCACTATACAGTAACCACACCACGCGCTGCACACTGCACCGATTATAGTGTACCGGGACCGTACTCGTACTGAGCACGCACCGCTTACAGTGCACAATACCGGATGGTACGCTCCACCACCTTTACTGTAGGGCCTTTTACAGTAGGTCCCGCCGCTAACCCTATCCTTGGGGCGCGGGTGTAGATATTTGGAGATAGTTTGGGTTAGGGCTAGGGTTATTTTTAGCTATTTAAGCACCGGCGAGCTCCTGATCCAAGGAAACTCACACAAGCAACATAGTAGTGCGGGGCAGTAAAACGAATACATTGTTAAGGTAATTTCTGCTCCCGCATTACCGCTCTGACCAACATTCCCGGTATTTCCCCTCGCTCAACGCCTGCATCGTTAGCTCCACGCCCCATCACTCATGGGTCTAGGGTGGTGAGGTTCCTGTGAGTCGAAGCCGTCGTAGATCACCCGTTATCCGCAGGATACTCTACGCTACACATTAAGTGGCTAAGGCCTGTCACAGGGATAACGAGGAAGAGCTGCTCTCCGTTTGCGCATCCTCACCTCTCCGGTACCCCGTCCCGTTGCTCGCTTCGCTTCGGTGACAGTTCAGTTCTTTGTCATGGTACGATTACGTTCTCGGTACTACTCTTCGAGTAGCAAGAGCTGTCCGTTTATGCTACAGACAGTTCGTGACTGCAACCTCCAATATATGCATACCGTATTTTATCATTAATGGCTGGCTCAAAACTTATGATTTATTAGGAGGAATTCAATTGACACCAGAGGCAACGCGGTCCTTTAAAGAGAGGGTTTCAATAAAATAAGAGCTTGCAAACTGGTTGAGTTCATACTAGCCATTTTCAGAATGACAAAGTATTTGGTGCTTGAAAAGATCAGTTCACTTTAACAAAATAGCACTGGCGTGGCATATACCCTACAAACAATGCGAAAAAAGGCATGGAAACTTTGAATGGAGTTTGGCCAAAATGTTTACGGCAGCAAAGGTTTCTTCCATGAAAGATTACTTCTCAAGCCTTCGTCAAGCAATATGAAAATCAAAATAATGATTTGACTCACCTTCTCGTATTTTCAAAGACTCTCAAGACGAGAAAACGTTTAAAGAGAGAGAGCTTAAGTTTACTCTCCTTAATGATATTTCTTGTTTATAATCGTGTGTTCAAAAGAGTCGGCTGGGCTGTTGAAGGACTTTGGAACATTAATCTGTACTTTTTTTCATGTCAATTACTTCATCCAATCCATGCTGACTTGTGTTCCCGCAAAAATTATTGCGGATAATTACTTCTAATCGATTCACAACGTGAGCAAATTGTACGATCTCCCCTAGATCTGTACCGGGTTCACTCCAGCAAGTTTCTTGTAAACTTAAAATCTCTGAGAAAGAGATGATAAAAGCAGCCTTATAACTAGATATAGTTAATATAGATCTTCCCAGCCATTACAGTCGTCATAAGCAAACAATATTTTGTGAATTTACATGTGGTCTAACCATCCCTCGTGATGTTCCTCTCAAAAAATCCCACATCAGCTCTTCTTCGTAGCTGATACAGGCTGCTGTGAACTGCAGGCAGCACAATTTGCACTGCAGGACAGGTAGATGTGTCCCGTGACTTCTTCATGTCAATGAGGTCAGTAAAAGAACCTTCTGCAACCTCTACGCATGCGAAAGTCATAAAGTTAGACTGGGTGTCATTCTTTTGAAAAATGGAATTCTTAGACCTGAAAAAGAGCTCCGATGAACGACCGGCGATCATTGTAAGAATCGACTAGACTACAAGAAAAAAATTCCTGAACGGCAAAAAAGTTCCAAATCGAGTGTCCACCTCTTACAAAAATCTTTCTTGCTCGAATAAGTGAGTGCTTCCATCCGATTTTCTGGAAAATGTGTACGATATTCTTAACTTATCTTATTTCCAATGCCACACAAGAAATGGACTCATCTATCATAAGTGCAGACATGTATCTATTAATTGTAGTGCTCATCTGGTGAGCCAAAAAAGCCATCTACTCAAGCGCAACATGTTGGCTCACTGATCCCCTAACTATACCAGGAGTCACTGCAGACTATCATGCAACGGATGTAAAATGATTTGCCTCCGAACCCGTACTCCATGCACTCATAATATTCTGAATGACAAACGAGTCTGCCGGTTGCACAAGGTGTGTGGAGTTTGCAGGGAAGTAAATTATCTCCATATTAATCTGCTCTGTTGGAGCTGTGCTATACCCGCTACAGTTGTCAACATATAGGACTCGCCTACGACCATGTGGGAGCGCCCTAATTACCTTCTTCTCCTGGAAACATTGAGGCATCACCACTGTATCCATCCAACACTTTGGTCTGCTTAGGTGAGATACGTTCGAAATATCGTCTGTGACGCTGCGAATCAAGTTACTGCGTCTTTCGTTCTTGAAAACCATGAAACCATGTTGAAAGCTTGCATCTCGTCCGCCACTTATCCTTACTACCGTCTTCATTCCTTCCCCACCGGATACAACGTCTTCGTACTTGATTTCTACTTCTCCTCAAAACCCAGTGTTTTGCCGTTATCGATTTTTATAATGAAGTGCGCTTCATCAGCGTTCTAAATATCATTCTCGTGGAGGAGACTAACTCTGATTGCTTTTGCAAGAGAAACAAGATGAAAAGGCACTTTTTTTCAATCATTTCTTCTTTAAGGGGTGATAAATGGTGCTGTTCTGCATGCGATTGGCTCACACTTCGGAATCGATCGGTGAAATGTTATACCTGGCGAAGGTTTATGCAGGTTGCAATGGGCTTCTTGCTATTTGATTCAATCATGTTTTTGTCATAAAGCTGGGTTTCACAGTGATGAACTAAGTGATATGCAAGTGCCTATAATGTCTTTCAATTGAATTTGACTCCGAGTTTGCGAAGTATGTCGAGCTCAGACAGCACATCATGTTACAAAAGGGCCACCAAAGCTCTTTTTCCCATCCTTTGACGTTCATGACCTTAAAATTTACTCATGTGAGTCCCATTTATGTGCTTCTTGTAATTACGCTGTCATATTATGCGATTATAATTTTCCGTCTGATGTAATGTATGTAAATATTGATTTCCAGAGACGGCTGGATTTCTGTAAGTTGACCTTTTCGCTGCTATGAAATAATGATGAAAAATGCTTAACAGCTCTGGAAACTATGTGCTTGTCAGTGGTTTCGTTAGCTTTGTTGTGAATTCAGAGAACTGCTTTGGTGCGATCTGCAACGGTAAGAACATTACCTTCTCTCCTCTGTGTATAAAATTGTTTGTTTGGGGCTGGGAATGGTTTAAAGGCTTTTGCTCTGCGTTGGAGTATTGATTGGGAGCATTAGTGTCCTGCTGGTCGGTTCGACTGTCTACATTATTGTGGGATTGAGGGTGCTGGAACGCTGCAAGTATTGGAGATCCATTTGTCGCTATTGCCATATGGTGACAGTAGTTGCGCTTGTGGGGGCTTTTTGTCGAACAAATTTATCGCGAGACCGTCAATGGCTCTATCCTAAGCGGTGGAGAGTACGGAAAGTTTTCGATTGATCTGTCGCCAAACGTATATTTGCTACAAGTAGCTCTCTAAAGAACGTCACTCACTCTTTACCCACACTATTTTTTCTTCCACCGTGGCAAAGGTACCGTTAATAGTGTGTGCCACACTACCTTAGGTGTCACAATATTCGTGCACCCACGTTATGTGCAGTCACTAGCGGTTGATCTACCGTGAGAAAAGGCTACGGGTGATTTTTATTTTCTGGGGATAATGGGATAATGCTGCCATTCTGTAAGGTCGCGCACGGTATAACTGTGTGGATCTACGTTTTTCTGACACTGCAAAACTTTACCGTACAGAAAAACTTTGTATATTGTCGCGAAAATTCAAGGGATAAAATGCAGATTGCCGGCGTCAGCGGCGAGCATGAAAAAACTGTAGTCGTTTTTGCTTAAGATAGACAAGTTGAGTAGGTTGAAAATCAAAAATTTGAAGTTGTTTTTACTTCAGTGCGCGAGTCGGCTAGGCCTTTCTAGGCAGTCGATGACGTCGACAATCTCTACCACATCTACTAACCACTTACTAGATTTCGAAGTGGGTAGTCCTGCGGACGGTCCACGTGACCCTTGCACTACAACAGTCCTGGCCGGCCCCGCTAACAGTACAATAGGATAGAGAAAATATTGACTGCATAGGATAAAAACTAGTAGTAAGGGCAAAAAAACTACACTACAGGACTATAAATAGACCATAAATAAATTATGTGTATCCTGTATTTCAACACTCCCTCTCTTTGCGCCAACCTATTTTATTCTGCACCCCTAGTCAAGAATTACCCACTATTGAACAGGTAGATCACACTTACTTGTTTTGATGAAGTAATTCAGTGCATCACACTTTGCGATCCTCGTGAAGGCGTCTGCGGGTTTGTCAGCAGTCCGTAAAAATCCACCGTTGAAAATTTTTTCCTTTGCATTTTCATCCCTTACAGAACTAATATCAATCATAAAGAGTTTTTCGTAAGTGCAGAAACACTTTGTGACAATATCAGGTAGACTTTTGGAGTCCGTAAACATTGAGAATGGGACTTTGATTCCAGGCAGGGATTCATGATCTTGCTTAATCATGTGGCCAATATTGAAGGCATCAGCGAGAGCATAAACGTCGGCACCTAGTACAGATCTAGTAACTGTGCGACTATTTTGACTAGAATAACTCAGCACATTACAGGTTCCGGTCTTGTCAGTGAGTAAAACAATGTATCCAAATTGGGAAGTATTGTCGTCGTTGTTTGCGAATGACTAGTCAGAATATACTTTCAAACTTATCGAGTTTTATCCAACCTGTAATACATAAGCGAGGAACTAGGGTTGTTTTGCACATGCTTTACAACTTTGTTCAAATGCTTTATTGCTTCCATTGAGAATTTGGTTTCAGTCACTTGAGCAGCCATGTTAACGGCACAACATATTTCAGGCTTTGTATGTGTTATCCAAGCCATTATATGCCTTAAAGACCAGAATTCAGAAAAGGAGGCGTCCATCGCAGAATGCGTAACCTCTTAACATATATTCCCGGACTTAACTCAAATCCATAATCAGTTCTCTTTACTCTGACACCTGCACATAAAATGTCATTGAGATCCCTCTCTCTCGATTCAAACTTATAAACAGCCTTTTGGGATATCTTAACGAATTACTTGTTGCCAAAATGTAGAGATTCGTCCACATATGTTCCAACTAATCACTGAAGTTCTCGGTTTGTATAATTTGAGAAGAGTGGGAGATCTCTATCCGTTGGCGTCATGCCTAGATCTTTCTTCGGGTGCGAATTCATAGTGCGATTCCAGTAGTCTCCTGGATCAAATTGTCTGTAAAAAGGTTTCAGTAACTCGAGTAATTGGTTCTCAGGTAATCCAAATTCTTTGGTTGGTTTGAGGTAAACCTTGCGCATCATATTGTGAGCTGACTGAAAATATGGATGTTGAACATCTTGAGACCAAATCCTGAAATCGTTTATTGCAGAAATTGCAACCAACAAGCGTGTGGAACGATGGCATATAGTCGTGGTATCATACAAGAGATATTTCTTTTCTTTTTACCTATGACCTTGTACTACAAACCGTGCTTCGTATGTCTCTTTGTCAGTGTTCTTATTTTTGATTGACAGAACGAGTTTGCGGAGAAGATATTAGAATTCTTTGGTATGTCATCTCTAGCGACTATTTTCCAGGTATTTCTTTCAACGCGTCCTTCTATTCCTTTCTGTTTTGCTTTCAGAAATTAAGCTGAATTGGATTTGGGATCTCGTTGGTGTAAAACTTCATTAAGGTTGACGTCAATGAGTTGAAGATTTTTGGAGCATACTCTTTTAATTGATGCAAAGCCTAGACTAATGTTGCAACTTGATCATCAAAATATAGCTTTACTTGAGAGCGCGAATGTTGCATTTACTCGCCATTTCTGTCAATACAGACTTGTCTGTCGTTAATGTTCGTCATTTTTTAGGGTCCTGTTCACTTAGGTTTGGACTTTTCACGATAGACTAGAACTTTAATTCGAATGTCAACTTCATGGTGAGCGGTATTTGGAAGCTGCGAATTCAGAGCGGTTCGGAGTCAGAGTTCTGAAGTAATAGTTTTCGTCTCAGCTCTTGCCATTTGGGGCTCTCTCATTCGTTCCATTTGATTCTAAAGTTCGCTATTTACGGAAAGAAACTTCGGCAAAACTCTAAAGACGAGTAACGATGGAACCAGTCCTTCTTGGTTCATTATATCGTTCATAGTCTTAACGGCGAGACGTAGAGCGAGTTCTTTTTCAATAGCAAGCTCTGAATGGCGAATTTTATGGCAAATAAGGCGTAGCGGATCATGGTAACGTTCACTGGAATCAATAAAGTTATGACTTGCAACTCCAGAGAGGCTGATTTTGATTCCATTCGATTTTATCAATTCTTTTCACGCTTTGAAAACGAATTGAATACCTTGGTCCACTTTCTTTCTATCAGTAAATAAATTGTATATTGTAGCCCAACACTCAAGAAAATAGTTCCAAATAGATTTTGTGCTTTGAATGTGTAGGAATACAGAATGACATAAATGGGTTTGCGTATCTACCATATGAAGTACAGGAGTTTTGTCAATAAACATAATATAAAGAGCTAACTCTTAATCGAATATAATTCTATTGGGCGTACTAACCTGGAATGATCTGGGTTTCGGTTCAAAGTGCTGACATGTGCGGCACTGTTTAGATATCTCCGAAATCAAATCTTTCGTCTCAGGTGTTGCTTCCTCTGGTCTAGCTCTGCTTATCATATTGAATACCTTTGAGGCAGAAGAATGGAAAATGTGTAAATGGAGGCGCTATAATTGAGACTTTATGAACAGGATTTAAGAGAAATCCCACACGACTTAAAGATGGCCGTGTTTTCGCGTGATTTGCATAGCCCATCCATGCCTTTTGGACACAAGTATTTTTGTCAACGTTGTCTGCAAAAAGTCCAAATTTATCTAAAGCTTCCGGCCCAATCAAGAATGGAATATTGGCATTAACTATGTCGACGTGTAGCGGGATAAAAGCGCCGTGAGGCGTTGGAATACGAATTGGAATCTGTGCAATGCTTGGAAATATTCCATCACCAGACTTGTAAGCAGTTGTCACGTGCTTAGGCATAATAGTAATCCAAGCTAGGTCAAAATATGCCTCTGCATGTGATTTTCCAATCACTTATTTTTGGGCACCAATGCCGAGATATATTCTGTGGAATTTCTCCGAATTTGAATGTTTTGGCAATTTACTGCTTTTGATGGTTAAAATCTCATGTATATTTACGTAATCATTCTCCTTTTTCCTTTGGTTCCGTGAAAAAGGGACGAGATTTATGTTATCTATGGGATGCTTGACGTGTTCGCTTGCAGTTTACCTTTCTCTAGGAGAACTTCGGCTTTTTTGAGTGCCTCTAGTTGAGAATCATCGCCATCCAAAAACGGTTGGCCCTAAGTTGAAATTTTTGAATAACTGCTCAGAGACATACGTTGAGTCATCGGTATCCATTCTTCCATTCTCAGATTCTTCAATTTCATCATAACTGTTGAAGTCTCCGAATAAATCCTGAGCAGGTGGTATTTCTTCATCAACTGATTGAGCATCATGATCCAATTACTGACAGAGCTCAAAAAGTACACGTTTCGTGGCCTTGGTCGGATCATTAAATGAGTTTCTCTGATAATATTGAACCTTCTGAGCAACGTTTTCAGCCATTGATTGGCGACATTGGGAAATAATATGTCCCTTTTTACCACAACCCCAACAAACTCTATCATCACGAGGTTTTTTCTTCCTCATGTTGTAAGCGTCATTGCTTCGTACGTTACTATCATGACGATTGACTTTGGTCGAACGCGGGACACAACCGTATTAAGGTTGCCCAGTATATAATTTATCAGAAGAGGGCTACGTAGTGTGGGGTCTGCATCTGAGATCGATGTCATACATAGGTTCCTCTGATCCCTCATTCGTCCAACTTTCTCCTCTTGCTCGAATTGAGCGGCAGAAATGAGCTGGCTGTAAAATGATTGATAACTTAAGTCGCTACAATTGGCTTTGCTGCAAGGATCACTAGCCCAGGAGAATCCAATAACGGCGGACTGGAGATACTCAATCTTGTGCATTCCTGAACGGCAATGAGCTGGTGCTTGGGGAGTGAGCGTATAGATTTTCTCTTGGGCTTTCTCAATAGCATCATTTACAGTACAAGTGGGAGAAAAATACTGGCTGACACGAATGTTGCGAAGATACGCAGCAATTCTTTTTTGCCTTGAGATTGAGTTATATTCACTTTCCAGAGCTTTTACAGCTTAAGATTGATGCTCATACACACCTTCAACAATTGTTCTGAAGAATCATTTCGCATTTTTTGTATGGAAATGGTGGAGGTACATGAGCTTTTGTTCATCATTGAGCATATAATCTTGGCAGGCATAATTGTATTCAGCTATGAATTCGTCCCAACATTCGGCTAGGCTCCCAGAAAATTTCTTATTTACTTCCCTGAAGCGCATCGACATGTAATATGAGACCTTGTCTTCCGATGATGCCGGGGGCTGGGTGTACATTGAAGTGGAACGTATCGGGTTTGGGGCGAGTCTAATCGGTGATCCGGTTGGTGACGCAGGAGAGTTAAAAGAGGCATTAAATTGGTTTCATGATTTGTTGAGGTCACATTTGTGGATAATAATTGACGTAAAGGTCTTTGAAAGGACAGCAGATTCATGCCGGACGGGTGTCACATTGTGTTCCGCGAAAAACAAAATTAACTTGCGAATAATGGATGAATTACTCAGAACCTGTCCCGAGAAAAGCATTGGAATAAGGAAGTCCTCAAGTAACCGAACACTTAATTCATCTCCAGTGAGGGAACTATCCTCAACATAACCTTTGACGCAGTCCACTAGAGACTGTTGCAACTCTGTGGTCTGTCTAATTCCTTGACCGAAAACCATATCAATATACCCTTTAGCAAGTGCAAATTAATGATAATTTAATGCTTCGAAAATTTGCCCCTTTTAAGGTTTTTTTGCACTACTGTACGTCCTTCTTTTTGTGGATGCTATATTATTTTTCGCGTTTTGCTTTTCTTTACTCCACTGTAAACCTTTTTCAATATGTTTTCATTAAAATTGTTTCTTTTTCTATTTTTTTCTATTTTCAAGCAAAAATCATAATTACTTTGATAAATCAATTACTCAGAACAAGATCGAAAATCCATATTGCATTTAACCAAATCTAATTTAAAATAACCCTTAAATGATTCTTCCGAGCCTTATGGCGCTGTAAAAGTGAATGGCTCTCCAATCTTCGTTTGCACTCTTCACAGTACAGCGGTTTTTCTTATTCTGTAAGCGGTTATTGTGCTTGCGGCTCTGTATTGGGTCAAAATAGGCTTTTGAGCCGTTGCAAGTAACCTTGCAAAGCTTTCAGGTCCGCTTCTTTACAGCCACACGTGTAGAGGTAGCCTTAGTAACTCCAGCGCGATAAGCCCTTCGACGGTCAACTTTGCGACGTAGGTGTAGCGGAGCCAGAAAGTAGGTCTGTAAGCACTGTAAGCAGTAGGAGAATCAGTAAGATCGATTACGGAAGCTATACGACGTGGCACACATCGAATATCTGAAATGACACCTTGACTTGAACCTGAACTCACACCTGTAGTCCCTGAAACTGAACTTAAAACTGGAGGAACATCTTTCCTTACGTGATTGGCCGTCGACGAAGGCCTCCAATTGGTCCGCGGCGCCGAATTTTGAATGCGAAGTGAAGGCTGCTGATTAGTCGGCGAAACCTGGACACTTGGTGGAATTGGAGTTACGCTCTTATTTGCGGTGCTTACAGTCGGGTTTGGAGTGATGCTGACAGAGGTTGAAAACTTGCACCGAGTAGATTGGGATTTCGATCTTGTTCTGGATTTTCTCGGATCAGGTGAGCTATGTGACACCACCATCGAGTCGTCTCCCTTATTGGCCACTGGATAGTGTTGGAAAAGAATTTAAAAAACATATTTGTCAGTATTTACCGGCCTACAAGTGGAATGAAAAAACGCGGAAATAGAACAAATGGGTACATATTTCACTATCAAATAGCGAATAGGGATACTTCTTAAAATCCCCGAGAACGCAAAATCCGGATTATCGCGAAAATTCAAGGGATAAAAAGCAGACTGCCGGCGTCAGCGGCGAGCCTGAAAAAACTGTACTCGTATTTGCTTAAGATAGACAAGTTGAGTAGGTTGAAAATCAAAAATTTGAAGTTGTTTTTTCTTCAGTGCGCGAGTCGGCTAGGCCTTTATAAGCAGTAGATGACATCGAAAATCTCTACCACTTCTACTAACTACTTAATAGATTCCGAAGTGGGTAGTCCTGCGGAAGGTCCACATGACCCTTGCACTACAACAGTCCTAGCCGGCCCCGCTAACAGTACAAGAGGATAGAGAAAATATAGACTGCGTAGGATAAAAAAGAGTAGTCAGGGCAAAAAACTGCACTATAGAACTGAAAAAAAAACTCCGATAGACACAGTGCACAGTGGGGAGACAGATGAATTCAACCATTTAGGTGCAAATAACAGACCTTTGTAGCTCTTCGACGGCAGCAGGAAGTTGCCGAAAGGTCCTCCAAAGAACCCAAAGCATTAAAGGAAACTTCTGCCTCTCCCCGCCAACAATTTGCGGTCTTCTAAACCAGCTGTACGTCCCGCGCGAATGTTGCGTAGTAGAAATCAAATACTTTCCTCTCCATTCGGCGGAAAATTTGGAAGTCCCTCTCTGCTTTTGCCTTTCTGCACATGAATACGTTCCCTAATGCGAAGACGAAACAAACTATGTCAAATTGAGCTGACCTATCAAAATAGACATGAGGGCGGCTGTTTTTGATCATTTTGTTTTCACGTTTATACAGTACCATGTCGTGCTTGTTTGTTTTCCTGTTTTGGATCAAGCGGCTTTTTTACGTTCCTTTTCTAACTTCGCTCCTTTTTCCCAGGTCTCGTTCCGTCATTCTGCTGTAATTATCCCGCATTCTATAGTACAGTGATCACAGAGAGGCCTTAGGAAGGCAACCGTATCTCTTCATATGGTCCATGCAATACAATAACCACTTGTTTCACACTGACACTCTTGACTTGAAGTGGGAAAAAGAGTGCTTGAATAGTCCCTTGAGCGCTGTCGCATAGAACTGCATCGCCAGTTTCGAAGGTACCGAAATTTAAATTGAATTCCTATTTTATGGGTTCAGCCTGATAGGGACGGCTGGCATAAAATATTTCCATGTACTACCTAAGGCAATGTTTTACTGAGTTCATATTTCAAGGTCTTCGCTGATATATTTTACTAGTGTTCTTCCTGAATGTGAATCCAAAACTTTGGAACAAAGCCAGAATAAACGATTGTACTGAATATTTGTGTAGAGTTCCTATTGGGAAAGATATTTTGAGGTATACTATTGTGCGCCCTCGGAATTCAAGGACACCCGATGTACTGATGCTGTAAATTCTCTTCAGTGTGGGGAACTTTTTGGGTTATTTTAATGCATGGAAGATGTGGTCGGTTATATCCACGCGTCTAATGCGTTATGTGGGATAAGTCGTCGCTGATGGGAAACACTATAGTAAATGACCTTCCTTACAGGGCCGGCTCAATGCCGGCGAGCAGGCATGCCGATTTGGACATGACGGCCGCAGCAGCGTGCCTTTGGGCAAGCACCGCTCTAACCATCCCATAAGTCTCCATCGCTTGAACGGCCACGTTCCGGGCGACATCGGTTAGCACCGCGAACGCGTCTGGGTGCCAGCCTCCAAGGGTGGACATTGGGATAGGCTACAGGTCCGCCCCATAGCCTGCGACCTAGCCGCTGTCTCGCCGTTCAAACAAGGCGTGCGCACAAGGGCCACACTAATGGCCGGCAGCGCCGCCGACATTGCCCACCGAGACAAAGTCAAGGACCTGGAGCGCAAACTGGTACGCCGGATCCCGCCCCCTTCGCACAACACACTCCAGGAACCGAACTTCAAGTTTCAGCCCCTGGCTTTCGACTCCTTGGGTGCCCTATCCCCCGCCTCGATTCTGTTCCCCGAAGACTTCATCCCGCGCATCGCAGAGAAGTTCAACACAACCATCGCAGTGATCCGCAGACATACGGTACGCCTGTATCTATCAGCGCATTAATTTCACACTGTGGTCTTCTGTTGTAATGGCAATTCTATCGCGAGCCCCACTGCACGTGCCTGACGTGTAACATCCGGTTAGTTCTTAGCCGTGTAGTCAGTCCTGCAGTGTACTGTACACGATAGATACTCAATGAAGTAAAGTTTCTTCTCAAAGTGTTACAGCGCAAGCCTACAAATATTGAAATTACAGTTCCCTCTGTCGACCGTTGCCGGCTGCGGTATTACCCATTGTACAGTAATTGCTCTAGCCGCATGAAGAGGCCACCGTACAGTATTGTACCGTATAGTAATATGTGAAAGTCTTCTAGCTAACGTCTTACAGCAAATTAAGATGTTGATGTCAACAGCTGAAACATCAATGGCACGTGAAATTTCTTCCCTTACAGTACGTCTAAGTTTTTGAACACATTTTAATGTGAAAAGATTCCCCCACGACATTGAACAGCGAATTAGAAGACATGAAGTACAATACAGTATATTGGTTTACTCAAGAGTAAGGTCTTACAGTCAGCCTCAGATTTGCAGTAACCAATTGATACAAAGCGCGGTCAAATATTCGACCAAGTTGGTTTAAAAGAAAAAATACACTGTTATACCCCATATTTGTAATTTGTCTATTGGATAAAGTTTTTTTTTCAAATCGTGATAACAACGCAAGCTCGGCTCAGCAATACCACCAATCGATTATGCACACAGCAGTACAGATAAGGTTGGGCACATAATATATTTCTTCGCTGATAGCCCCGATTTGAAACAACAGAAAATTTTAAGACGAAATTATGCACAACAATTAACAGAAAAATAAACCAAAAGATTACTTAACTTTGTTAACTGTCGGCTTTTGATAGCAGAATCGTAGTTGTACAGCTCATACTGTACTATTCGCCACGTCAAATAAGGGCTGAACATTGATGTTCCACGGAATACTGTAGATCGATTTTACAAGAGTGAATAAAGTTTTTTACTGTACCAAATCTGGGATTACACAATTCGCAATTTCGCTTGCTTCAAAGAGCCATTTTTTAGTTGCTCAAAATGCAAAATCCCCAAATACACAAGTCGCAAGTCGCCGCACCTGAAAGCACTTGTCGCGCCCTTTATATCGCTGAAGCGAGCATCTACAACATTCAGACTTCCTGTCAAATCCTGTACGACCGAAACTATACTACGAGTTTCCTACAGAGAAAATTCTTCAACCCGTCAAAAAGGCCAACTCACTCTCAACCTGCTATCAACCTTTGCAGCGAATTGGCTTTAGTTCCGCAATCAGCAAAATCGACGAAACTCTGTCACCCTGCCCAGCGCGCAGTCCGCCCGTAGCTCCAATCTGTCCTTCAGACTGAGGTCATCTACCGCAACCGACATTCTCATCCTGCGTCAACACTCCGTCGTCAAGTCTCGCACCGCTTTCGTCCGAGAAGAACAGGGCCCATCATTCAACCATGCTTGAAGAACACAAACGCTACACCCAGTGTTAAATCTGCCGACAAGCGCAAGAATAGCCCAAAAAACAGACAAAGCTCACTCCTCTGGCTCCAAACTGGCCCCAAGCACACCATCCCCCATGCCCGGCCAGATGCGGCCGGGCTTAACCCCCTTCCGTGAGCAACCGCCTTATACCCGCCGTGTACGAGCCAACATCTACTGGGTCTTCCGGATGAGGTGCTACGTGCGTTGACATATGTCAGCGGTATGCCGGAGGCGCTGGCATCATTTAAACCTTCGATTTGTGTTGGCAACGCATATGATGCCGTGGCGTTTGTCTACGGGTTTGGCATGGATGGGCCAACGGCGGCGGCATGGAGGAGGTTATTTGCGGTTGCCGAGGATATGCGAGGTGAGGAGATAGCAGTATGTGTTGGGATTTGTGCGATTGGAGGGTTAGAGGAGAAAGGACGGAGATCGCTATTGGAGGAGGTGGTGATGGGGACAGAGGAGATGCCGGGGATTTTGTCGAGAGTTTGTGACGGGTTTGATGATTGGTTGGTGAGTGCAGAGGCTTTGACGGTTCCTATTGCTACAGAAGCCGAAAACGTGGCACAGAGGTGGCGTTTGGACAGGGTGGGAGATGGGAGGTTTGTTTGGAAGTGTGAAGGGAGGGTGGGTGTTGGTGTATTCGAAGAACATAGATTGGGGGATGCTGCTGGAGCATGCGCGTGGAGGATTGGGGTCGAGGTAACAAAAAGAGTGGTAGAGGGGGCTATGAGAAGAGTGAGCTGGGAGGGAATGACAGAATGCTTACGGAGAGTGCGGGAGAGGGCGTACATATTGGCGGATGGGGGCAAATGCAAGGCCGAAGGGGTGTTGATAAATCGGGTTTTCGAAGTATTGGGTGTTTGATGGCCGAATGATTAACAGATTGCGGTGAGATTTCCTGTAAACTATTTGTTGGACCGTTTCAATTTGGTGACGGTTGCCAAAAGTTACTGCACTTTTAAGTGACGGATCGTTGAGCTGTTGTTTAGATGTGTGACCCAACGATTGGGCTCCTTATGACTGTTACCAAGAGTCGGGACCCCGCAAGGATTGCTTCAAAGTATGTTGCCAAGGTGACTGTGTACATGCAGAAACGTTGGTTGCAAATTGAGACCTGCACGGGTTGATTCAAGAGGGTAAAACATAAGCGTTTACGCATGGTTGTCTGTGTTGAATGCTAGGAACGAATAGCGTGGCCACCATGGACTGTGACGGCCAAGTGCGGCTTTCCAGGTGCTACAATACAATGCTGTAGGCTTGATGTCCTTTCCAGAAGGGTCACGAGTGCGTAGTTTTATTTGTTTCATGGAACACAACGAATATAAATTTGTTGAAAATTTCGTGGCCGCCGGGATGAAACAGAAGACAAGGGCTGGAGTTCCGGCAGCTCTTTGCAGCAATGGCAGACAATCAATGGCGAAGACGCTGTCTATCCACTTTGTAAAATGTTACAAGCTTCCATTCAGCGCCCGATTGGCCCGGCCTTTGTTTGACGAAATCGACACAACGAATTTCCCACTTGGGACAAGTATGATTTCCCGTCAATAATTGGTTAAGGCATTAAAGGTTGCCACCTGTCCAAAACCAAAAATTACACCCGCAAAAAATGTGTTAAAATTTGGCCAAGCGACGGTGCTTACAGTAAATACAATCATGTAGAAGTGCATTTGCTAGGCGACGCTAATTTCTCTCCACCGGATCTGATGGATCATTACTGCACCATGCAGGTGCTCTTACGGCACGACACAGTCCTGTTGAAAGCTAGCGTTAATAATCATCTGTCAACATGTCAATCTGTTACAACCACCATCAACATTGTCTCTGCTGAAGCAATCCTTTTCCGTTTCTTTAAAGCCCTCCTTTCCTCCCTTTCTTATAATTCTCAATCATTTCCTTCCTCCTCAGCAGCTGACTTCCCAGCTTTACTACTTTGGCATTCCCAACCTTTAACAGTTCACGTTTTCCAGCCTAAGAGATGTCCAAACGGAGTCAAGAACGTGGCCACACGCGTACACGTTCCTCTGCGATGGTCACAGACCTTATTGCAGATACTCCGAATACTTCTCCGCCCGCTGCTGTTCCAAGATGGCTTGTAGACCAGCAGAAGCAACATATTCGCGCTGGAGGGAAAAATGAACCTCCACCACAGGTGGAGTCATCGAGAAAGGAGTCTTCTCAAAGTGACAGTCATCGGAAGAGACTAGCGCAGATACCAGAGGGCAAGGAACGGAAGGGCAACGCCCAACCTGACGATGACGATTTTATAATGGTCGATTTGCTTGATGGCGCTCATTTACCAACAAAAAATTCCCCCGCTTTGAAGAGCCTATCCACACATGCGAGCTTCGATTCCATTTGCGCCTTGCCCCCAATTGATGGCGATCTTCAGAAGTGGGATAAGATGAATATTAAGGAGGCCCAGAAAGAAAGAAAGAAAAGGAGAGGAGGCAGTGCTTTTGGTGCGTTTGCTTTGCCATCCAATTTACCATCCGCTGGAAGAGCAGCATCACCTCACAGGAGGCCAAGAAGCCCAGTGCGGGACTCTAAGGATGGCCTCGCCCCCCCGGAAGCACATTTGCAGATAGACCAGATCGCCCCATACTGCTGTGAACATCGGTCCTTTGGGCAGCGCGGATCCTGTCGTAGATGGCATCCCGCTTCCAACCAATAGGTACAACTCTGACCAGCATCACTTCTTTGAAGCTGATATTGTGAAGGAGATTACTCCCTTGCTGCCCCATGATTCCAATACGTCGTCAAATTATGGCCAGCAGCGTCCGACGCGGACTAAGCAAGGGTCTTTTAGTATCAAACGGGATATTTTCATGGCTGATGAGGATGGGACCAGTACTAGCCTGAGTAGCGCGACTGCTAATTCGGAAGAGAAGAGGCAACGAAGGAGAACTCGTGCGCGGAAACTGCGTGCTCGGAGTGAGGACCGTTTTCAACCGAGTGCATGGGGTTGGAGAAGGCCCGCAGAGGAAGACGCTATCGTCCCAAGTGGTGCATGGCTGTATCTCCCGCTTATTGGTTTGCTGACGTTCATCATGGCGTATCTCATCAACGACGTCTCGGCATGGATTGGTCGCAACATCATTCACTCACTAGCAGATTTTATTGGAACCCGCGCGGGCGGGGGTCGCGCTACAATGTTTGCATTAGGCGGACTAAGAGGACTTTCGTTGGCTATTTCTTTTTTTGTCGTATTGTTTATATCTCCCCAGTACGCAGCCGGGTCGGGGATCCCGGAGATGAAGTGTGTCTTGAGCGGAGTATTGATGCCGCGGATGTTGAATTGGAAAACACTTGTGGCAAAGGTGATTGGGTTGACGTTTGCCTTGGCTAGTAGTATCAGTATTGGGCGTCTTGGGCCGTTTATCCACATTAGTGGAATAACAGCAGCGTTAGTGGCAAAGATACCCTGGTTCACTGAATTGCATTCTAGTGCGAGATTTCAGTTGCAGGCGTTAAGCGCTGCTATGGCTGCTGGTGTTGGTGCAACATTTGGTGCGCCTATAGGAGGGACGATGCTTTCTATTGAGGTCATGAGCACGTATTACTACATTCACTGGTTACCAATGGCCATGTATTGCTCCATAGCTGGTTATTTCTTTGTCGTTTCCTTTGTGGAGGTTAAGAGTCATTCGTATTTCACGACTATGGTTAATATCGAATTGCATCTTCAATCGTCTCAACGACTGTTAAGTTATGTTGTTCTGGGAGCATTGTGTGGAGTGGTGGGGGCATGCTTAGTTCATTTCACAAAGCTTGCTTTTAAATGGAGACGAGAACGTTTTACGAATGCGACGCCCATCAGAACGGCTATAATGGTACTTCTGTTTGCCGCTGCCCACACCGTGGTCACCATGTCTTTGGGAGGCATAATATCTGTTGACCAGAAGTTAGGCGTTGAGGCCCTCTTCAATTCACGAGACTCGTCCTCAGCATGGATGCAGTCGACGTGGCAGCCATTCAATGTCTCGCACTGGAACCATGCCTTCTTTCTGTTCATCCAGTTACTTGTCAAGTTTTTCTTGACCGCGCTGTCTCTGGTAATGCCGGTGCCTGCCGGGACGTTTATGCCCATCTTTGAGATTGGGGCGTTATTGGGTAGATTATTTGGGGAAGTTTGCTCCGGGTTTGAGTTCATTGACTGGGTTGATTCACGGGCTACAGCAATCATTGGAGCAGCGGCTTTGACAGCCGGAGCACTTCACACGACATCAATTGCCGTGGTTATGCTTGAACTGACTAGGGAGGCAATTGATGTACTACCGTTAGCCGTCGGTGTAATTGTATCATACGGAGTCTCGAAACAATTGTGTTCGGACCTCTTTTCGGAGTTAATTAAGATCCGACGACTCCCTTTCATCCTCGGCTTACGTGAAAGATACCCCTCTGAGAACAAGCGATTCTACGAAACTGTTTCTTCCATTGTCGCGGGATCATTCATGTCGACCGACTTTCCATATGTGACACCAACGACAACGAAGGGAGAAGTACTGAACTTGCTTACGCGAGGCGGGAAACCGTGGATCAATTGTGCCTTTTTGAGCGATCATAAGCATCGGCGGTTATGGGGCACAGTGTCTCAACGATGCTTGTGGGATGCGTTAGGAGACGATGTATTAAGTCTTACGCTAAACGATAGTGATGACGAGGGAACTAGCGGAAGTTATGGGTCTCTAGGTCGAGACGCTCGATGGGCTCACACGCAGAACGATCCAATTCCCTTCTTGCGGAACTTTGATCCATCCGTGGGATCCCGTCATGTAGATATGGGACCGATGCAAGTAGCATACCACACACCGTTTTGGAAAATCATAAGATACTTCAGGATGCTGTCCATGAGCACGATGTATGTTATGAAGGACGGAGAGACAGTCGGATGTGTTAGCAAGGCTCAGGTAATATCACATTCGATTGATGTGGAGGAAAAGGATAAGAAACGTCGAAGTGCTGCGAAGGAGATGGAACGACAAAGGCAGCGAGACGAAAGAGACATGATTCGTAAGTTGCGAAGAGATCCGCAGACGTCAACTCGAATGGCATCCAGGGTATCCGAGAAGGATTTGCTGGATTTTGTCGCGGCATCTGGGGGAAGGCGCCATAGACAAGGAAGCATGAGCAAGAGTAGGAGATAGACTGTACGGGTCACGCCTTCGTGTGAGGCGGGCAGGGCGGCAGAAGTGTTAGGTAGGGATTGCTGACAACCGTGACTGTTGAGTGTTGGGCAGGCAAGGGACAAATAGTAGTAGAGAATCAAGACAGAACCGGTATCGTTTTTAGATGATCTCCTGGAACTATGGACACGTGAAGGCGGGCTATTGTCTCGCGGCAAATCAACTATTTCGCACTGATGGTGCACAGTGATTCTGACGCGGGTTCGCTATGGACGTGAGCGAGGATAGGATTCTGATGGGTTGGGGTAGTGTTGAGATCGAGATCTGCGACTGCTTGTTCTTGATAGAAATAAGATCATATTTTGACAGGAGAGACCATGGCTGAGGTGCTTGACGATCAGCCTAGCTAGGGGGTAGACTTAGTTTCCGAGAATTGAGGAGAATTTGAATAAAATAACCTCACCGAAAATAGCCTACTTGTCCCGCCAAACTAGATAAACTTTTTAGTCTCGAAGTACTACCGGTTGTGCTACCATCTTATCTCGCGATTGCGGTGCACTAACAGTACCACAATGCAAAGGTGCAGCCAGCAGCAATGCCAAAGCTGCGATATTCGCCTCCGGGCGAAAGGTGCGGTACGAGTCAAAATTTCTAACTGAACGCTCCCAACGCATTGCATTTGAATCCTCAGTCCCCGCAGCTTACACGCGATGTTGATTCGAGAAGCAACTTACGCGATCTGGTCCACCGCGCAAGCTGCTCTCTACCGGATACTGTTTCATGATGTAGATCGCCGAAACAAAATCTCTTTGCAAATGTCCCTCTCTCTTTGGTTGCACCAGCTGCCTTTATAGGGTAGCGACACTCGCCAGGCATGACACGCGCGCTAATAAGAAGTGAAAAATCTGAGTATGACGAGATATTGTAACTGAAGCTCTGATCGAACTTGCAGCAGCCCTTACGGACATTTCCCCGCAAATCAGGGTGCGATGGAATTTGCAAGCGTGTCTACTGCACGTTGCATGCACGTGGAACTGTAGTACTGTACAGTACTGTACTGTTCTGTACAATTGTCTAGTGTTGTACCGCCAACAAGGCGAACAATACGGAATTCGGCCACAAGTTTGGCTCTCGAGAGCCATGTACATGTACTGGACTGTACTGTACATGGCCTCAAATTTGGAACGCGAGAGCCATGTACAGTACTGTGCATGGCTCTGGGCCACAAATTGTCAACATTGCACTGCGACACACTACCGTAAGCACAATACATGTAAACCGGGCGAAAAGCACAGTGCTGTGGAGGCTACTTTGTATCTGTATTCTAGGTTTTATATAGTGCAGTACTGTATATCTAGCCCAGTTTGATACTTCTGAGTTTTCTATTAAAAGAGGGGTGAAGAAGGATAGAGGCCAGAACGCGAATGCAAGCCACACCCCAAACACCGCAACACTCCCAAATACAACCACATCCCAAACACACAATGGCCCAAACACTACTATCACTACCACAATGTCTTGTTCTTTCTGTTATCCTCAAAACAGAAGCATCCCTTTTCTCCTTTAACTTACGCTGTGCATACCGAAGTTCAAGGTAGCAGCACTCACTGGAATGCAGAAGTCTATTTTGACTTTCGGTTCTTAACTCGAAGTCCAAAAGCGCAATACCCTCACTGACTGCTAGACTTATCCCCTTCCTTGTAGTTGAAGGGATTTTCGTAGACCTGCAAACCCACTCAGGACGCAGAAAGGCCATCATTGCTACTAAGAGTTGAGTAAAGGAGAAATCGTCATTTTGAATTGGTAGTGGCAGTAAACGGACGGAGGGTTAGAAGGGATAAAAACAAAGACCTGAAAAAAGCGGAAAAGATCAATCGACAAAAACAGAACAAAAAAGAAACAAGATCGAAAAATAAACCACTGCTTCCAGTACCAGCGCATACTGGAACTGCTATATCGCATTTCATCTCAATTATTGTAAATATCATATCTGGGTCGATGGGACTTATGCATATCATTAGAAGGGTCTTTCCCTGCTATGTATGACTATAACGTCAATAAAATGACATGCAGGCAACCTTACGGAAGATCGATCAATCTATGCCTTTTAAGAGAAACTTATGTGCTACTCACTCATGCGTGATATACGTCATCAGTAACACTTTTGGTGTACTGAATGATTTTTTAAGATTTTTTCAACTTAAAAAACCTGCAGGAAGCCGATTTATTCAATATTAAATTAGAAAATGTCCAAGCTATTCTCGAAAATCACAGCGAAGCAATGTAAAGTCTTGTTTCTGTAACTCAAGCTCCGCACGGGAGTGACGGAACTAATTGCGACAGATGTTGATTGCAAAGAAACAACACTACTTTTTTTCTAACGGCCAACTAAGCGGGTGCTCCTGTTCACCAAATTGTACACAACTGTCGCTAAAGAGTTGGCAAAAAGTTTTGCCATGCTCTTCGAAACCGACCAGAGTAGTTAAGTTTGTGAGGTGGTTTTTGTTCTTGTCCACTGGGAAATGCAGTACTAATGGCCTTCTTAACGACATAGCTGCCTCCAGAAAAGCCAGCTGTAAGACAACTGGTACCTATGGTAACACCAGAACGGTGTATGAAATTCGTGGAATACGCGTTTGGCGGTCCGCTTTCTCTGCCTTTGTTTAGATGCACCTTAGAACGGTGAACTATTTTCGATGTAAATTGGTGTATTGAAGCAGTTTAATGTAGCCAACAGGGGAAAAAGCGAACCGAAAAGAAAGTGTTTGTTTACAAACGGCTGTGGTGTCAGCTTTTTACTTTCGATTGGATGAGATGAATGCGATGACATACGCAACAGGTAGAGTGTAAACTACAGACGTGCCCATTCCCTGGATGCCGAGCGACACTAAAGTATAAAAAAATTACAATGATTATAAAAACGAATGGGCAGATCTCGGTTCTGCCATCTTTGAAAACTTCTAAGGTTCCTACATTTTGCCGTTTCATCGCTAGCTTCTAAGATATTCGTTAAATTTTGCGCAGATCAATTTCCAACCCTTCGATTTCTAAGAGTAATGAGCGCATTTTTTTATACTTGTACGCAAATTGTAAATTAGATGGTTAGAACTTCATGTTTTCCTCTAAAAGAGTCACTGTTGCTGGCGCGGGACTCATACGGAAGATATTCTGCTAGCGGTTTTAGTTACTACAAAACTAAACAGCAGTCAATAAGCCTATGTTTAAGTCAGGACACCGTTCACCTTACTTTTGACCTCGCCGAAAACAATTTACTTCCACAAGAATAACGTCAACCGGGACAACTACACTTTGTTATATAGCTGAATATAGCTGTGGTATACATATCAGTAACTTACGGGAAACGTTCATTTAGGAATTACCGGAAGTGCATTGGCCCAAAAAAGGATAGCCAACAAAGTCGAGTCAATGCTGATTCACTGTATTTACCATCGCAAAAACCCAGTGCGTTTTCTGCAATTCGCCTTTTAAAGCTCCATGCTGATAATTTCTCTGGTCAGAAAAAAACAGTGTTGTACTTTGGTTTCTAGGTATTCGCTTCATACTAAACATCGAGGACGAAATTACTCTACAATTTTTGGTCGCTGGACAAGAAAAGAATCGTTTTGACTCAGCGTTTGATTTTGTGAAACGCAAACTAAAACACCGTAGTATACTATCTCCTCGTGAAATGATGAAAGTTATTGACGAAAGCGCTGCTACGAATACTGTGGTTTGCTTAACGACAGTTTAATGGTTTGATTGTAAAGCTTTACTTTCGCAGTGGTTCAAAATTCCTACTGATCTTTGTCTGTCAAAGTATAGCGTGTTTTATTTTGATAAGAACAAAGGGTGATATGTCGGGGTGAAATATTTAACAACTGCGGAGAGTTATGCAGAATTTAAGATTATGGGGATAGGATTGTCTGTTGATTCCATCCGTGCTGGTTGCACGACCGTTTTAAGTACTCAACGTGGGTACTAAAAACTTAGGTCAGTTCACTGTTACTCTCTGCCCAAGCGGGTAACAAGATGGCTTATCTACAAAATATCGTTACTTGACAAGATATATAAGGGAAATGAGGCCTTTGGAAGCGGATAATATGGTTCTCGAGAAGCTTGGGGAAGCACCAGAGCACCATTACAGTAGTTATATAAAGAGCCAGCGAAGTGCGCAGTGCGCAGAGTGGGTCTGAAAGATTTTTTACTGTAAAATCTCTTAAATTTGACCACATCCTCTGTCCTTTTGTTTTTTGAAAAACTATAGATGTGAGCCAGTTGGACTGACATTGTGAGTAATTGAAATGGAGTGCTACACAATTGTGACTGAGTCAGCATCCGCAAGACATAGTGCTATACGTGTCAATTGCATTGCACAATGATTAATATGGGATTGCATATCCAATGGGTTGCTGTACCCTACCTAAGAGGAGGTTACTGTAATTACTATAGTCTAGACATATTCTTAGCACTTTATAAATGACCTAGCCTATCGAGTGCTTGAAGAACTGGACACAATCATCTACAATACTGAACTATGCAATAATTACTTGAATAATTCAGCCGAAGTCACCCGTGGACTTAAATTACGCAATATATGTACCGGAAGACGAACGTGAGAGTTAAGTTGCAAAAAACTGCCAGCCAACATTTGATCAGACTTTATGTACCAATTATATCCAGTTCACTGACAAGTGTATTAAAATTATTGTTTTTTTGACTGAACCGCAATAGTGAGCAGGCCTAAACCCTTCTACCGTTGTAACAGCCGATTTCCTGGCAGATGAAGGATCCGCTTCGCAATCGCAGACACAATCACCGGCTACTGCATTTGATTTCATCCTCTGCTTTGTAGTGCAATGATACACCGATGCACCCTGCTGGACGACTAAGCCGATTTTGGGTTATCGAAATTTGATCCGTTTATTGACACTAATTTTTAATTACACCTGTAAGCTGACTGCAAACTGGCCTTTTGGCCATGGAACGGGCCCCGTAGGCACAATAGACACCTAAGGTGACCCTATTTTTTATGTTCCACGGCCGTTCATTGGGCCAAGTGTCATTTTATTTATCCACTCATTTGGATCTAACTTCAGCCCACTAAAGGCCTGAGACATACTTTATTTAGGTTTACCACTTGCACTTATAGAGTAGACTAACTAGTATTTATTATCTAACTGAGTCACATACTCTGTACAGTGTAGGCACCCCGCTGCCAGCTCTGGACTTAGTTCCCAACTTTGGTTCCTCCGAGACAACCTCGTTCACAGCGGCTTTGGTCATTATTGTTTCTATTCCGCCCGGATGTCCTCGTGCTTCCTTACCTTTTCTACCTTTTTTACTTTTTATCATTCAGGATTCTTTTATTTGACTAACCAGGGGCTATACACATTTGTTTTTCTTTTTCTTTTGGTCAAAATGTTCGTACCGCCTTTTGGCGCTTACGTGATTCAGCGTCTATACATAAGTGGAACCACCTGCCAGTGTGTCGACAGAGACACCACCCGCTGGTCCTTAAGAGAATGGTGGCGACGTCGCCCCTTAACACAAGTAGCATATACAAATTTGGTGTCCGTCCCTAAATTATTGATCTACGGATCACACCCCAAGAGCCTTTGGACCCGGTCCGGCCTTACAACCCGGAAGCAGGAGTAACCTGCAGCCGACCAGAGACTCCTCCCGCTGTACCAACCCTACTGTGCTCTCGAACAAGACGCCGCATGAGTATACCTTGCATCGTCCAAGACGAAGGCACACCGAGGTACGGCATTGCAGGGTACTTAAAGAGAAAGCAGGTCCCGAACGCCTGGTGTGTTCTTTGTGTGTTTGCTCGCTAGGTTGCCTATGGCAGTTTGGCTCAAAGCTTTCGTTGCTTAATTTTCACCCATTGCAGAACATGCCTCTCTTGATTTAAGGCCATCCCAAACTCGTCATCGTCCCTAAATCGATCCATTCTTCCGCTCTCGGAATTGCAACAATTAAAAAGTGGTTGATCACGATTACTGCTCCACCCTAGTCACACACTATAAGAAATGCTACCTGGTCTGTACCTCGCATTCTGAGCTTTGTATTTTCGCTAGTTCGAGTATTTTCCACAATTCTACGTCTATTATAGCTCCAAGAACTGGAAAATAGGGCTGCCTCATTATCATTGGCGACAGTTAACCCCTCACTGATATCATATCTTGAACTCACGAACCGAAAAATTTGTTTGCCGTACTACACCAATTATACCACTAGATAAGGGACTGCAAGCCTGTTCGAGCGGTTTAATAGGTAATTTATGGGATTGAAGGCCAATAGACAGGAATTTCATGCCCTAATGTACTTTTTTCACTTATATACGGTAATACAAGGGCAATTGCTTATTAAAGTACAACGATCTGTGCTATTTACAATGTATTGAAGCAATACTATAGCGAGTCGAGCGTCCTGCGGTAGGCACAGGCCGCTGCATTTGCAGCGGAGTAGTGATATTTCAGAACACTATCGTACTTACAGTTGAATATGTGAAAAGTGTTAATTAATTTGACCGGTTTCAATGGCCTAAAGAAATGCAGAGACGCCCTCTTTAAAGGTTGATGATGCAGCTGGGATCATGAGCTAGTAGTTTTTCTTGTAAGATTTTACTCAACGAGCTTCGCGAAACCGTCTATACTACTGTAGTTGTCATCTTGCGAGAGTTGGAGACACAGCTATGGGCCCAGGTGTTATAAAACCATCGAGTCACTAGCTTTCTGCCGCACCTTGCCTGACGCTACAGGAAGACAAGTATACATGCGGATAATCAATGCAAAAGTGGTTTAGCCGCGTGAAGTGCTTCGCGAATAGTGGAGAAAGAAGACCTAAAAGAGTAGCAAGCGGATCTAGGAAGTCCTTATTTACATCTACAGACTATTCTACCAAAATATTGTGAATTTAGGAATTCCGCGCAAGACAATGTCCACGGTTGATGAGTAAGATATTCACCGTTCACCGTAGTGTAAGGATCAGAAGAAATTAAATGGGAGTTCTCTAGAAAACTTTACTAGAGATTCATATGCAGATGTGGCGACGACAAAATATTACGGGGCCGCCGCATATTCAATTACAAATACGCTGACCTGGTCATATGTATCTTTTGCCTATTGCTTCCGTATAATAAGCTTGGCAACACCTAAATTGCCTACAGTAATCTTTTACAAAGCATGAAAAGCAGATTGCGGTACTGAAATTACTTGAGAACAGCAATTTTCCCAACAATGTATACAGTATCCTAGATAGCGTATATGAGGAAGACAAAGCAAACAGCAAGGAAGCCTGTACAGCCCGTAATTTCTCATTGATATTTCTAGAGTCAACGTGGAAGCTATTTAACTATCTAAAGTGCTTAAGTATACTTCAAATAAATCTGACATTCCGCACCGTGTGAATGTTCTCCTAGAAACGCTTGACCACGAACTGGGTATTATTGATAAGGTCTCTTGTGAGTCCAATTTACGCTCTATGATGGATCGCATAGCTCTGAAATTCGTTCTTGATGACACTATCGGTACCCTAACCAATATTTCAGTATATTAGGACAGCGATTCGCAGATGTTTTATAGCACCCCGAGACTGATAACGACAATATGCATAATCGAGCTATCAGGTTGATCACGGTTATGTTTCGGAGTAAAGATTTAGCATATAAGAATCTTAATATGAAAGTTAGGAAAATCACAAGTTGTGCTGCGCGCGGAGAATAAGGGCACTAATGTAGTGATAGTATCCATTGTGCTCAAATTGACCTGATGACGAAAGGATGTACGAGAGCGAGAGTTGGATCCAGATATTCCCCTGAATCGTATGAGAAAGTAACTTAAGATGGGTATGACATAGATTTCAAGCACATATCTGCTTACCGGTAACACAAAAAATATATTTTGTAAATAAAAATTCATACAGTAGAGACAATCCTGGAATGAAAGAAAAATTTATTGCTAACTCGAGTGGTAAAGTGGGTCGAGCGATATTCTTGTCGAACTTGTTTTCTTGAAAGAATATGCTTAGATCCTTTAAACTGGCTTGCGGGTACCAATCATCTATTCCTAATATGCCTACCATCACTGTACTCGCGAAATTACTTGATACGCATATTGATTTAACCGATAATCACTCTATACAGCTCGTACCTAGGTCACTTAGTATGGAACAGAGTTCATAGGATGTTTTAAACCTCAGGAAGACGATATGTGTTTTGTATTACTGCACCACGGGAGGTGAACGCAGTGAGCGTGTTTAGTCGAAAGTGATTGTTACACAACAGTACTACCTCAAATTATGAAGTATATATGGTGACAACAAAGTACGAGGACTGGCAGCGAAGCCCGCATATGAGGACATGCAGATATCTCCGCCATCTGACCACAAACAGGAACTGGAGCGACTTTCCTTAAGGGGAGGGCTGGGAATTTTACAGAACCGGTAGAGAGGTATCCGTAGAGAGGAAAAAACCCATATGGCACTTCCTGCTGCGTGCACGAAACCATGCTCTCATAACCCCCTGTGAAGTAGCCTTAGAAACAGATGAGGCAAAAGAACCTCGAATCAAAAGTATGACACTGCAGCCTTGCACTAAGATGGTATGCATCTGGAGGAGAGCAGATAATTTATGGGATTTTAGGACCATTGACAGGTAATTCGTGCCCGAATGCAGTGTGCTTCGTTGATATGCAGTAATAGAAGGTCAATAGCTAGGTATAGTGCAAAAAAATGTATACACCGTATTGAAGAGCTACTGAAGCGTATCTCGCGTACTGCGGTAGGTAGAAGAAACTGCTTCGCAGCGGATTAATTATGTTTCAGATCACTATCGCACTTACAGCTTACTATGGAATACGTCCGAATTTGAAAGGTTTACATGGATGAAAGTACAGCAGAGCGGCCCACTTCCGAGAGGTTTGATGCAGCTGGAAAATTGGCGAATAATTTGATCTTGTTAGACTCTACCTGAGCTAGCTTCTCGACCCAGTTTTACTACGACGAAGGTGTTTTCACGCAACAATGGAGATAAAATATTGCAATAGTGCTGGTAGTGGTACGCTGGGTTTCCAGTGGAATCAATATAGTAAAGTGACGATATGGTTCAACTTGTATCGTAATTTAAGATATAAAATTCTAGATTTTCTTTCTAGATTTTCTTTAACTACCATAATTTATCGTATATTTCAATAAAATTGAACGCCGTACTGTAGAGTCACCTTTAGTGAGTTTATGCAAAAACATAAAAATGAAAGAACCAATAAATGGGTAGTACGATAAGAAACTGACATGAATTTCTGAACTCTTAACAGGTTTTGTCGTTGCTTACGCATACACATGTCGTTGCTTACGCAATGAAAATACCTGAATACCTGACATTTCAAAATTAAAATTTACTGTGCTATCTCTTTGAAGGTTAGGGAAATTAACAGTATAGAGTCACCGCCATCAAGATGAATCGAGACGGGCAGGAGTTATCGGGTGAATAACCAAAGAAAGGCAAATGAAATGATGCAGTCATAGATATCTCAAAGGGTCGGTTCTACAATTATATTCCATTGGTCCCGGAAATCAAAGCACATGGGATCAAGGAATCTAATGTAATAAAATTTGAACCATATTTATCGAAGTTAATTCATACAAGTAAACAGATAAACAAATTACAGTTTCAATTAAGTTTCAATTACTTCTGTGAACGCAAAAATTTGACGAAATTCAGATTCTAGAAGTACGGTAGAAGAGGGCAAACCGGTTTGAACTGGCCTAAAGATGAGATAGCTACTATCAAAAACGTTACGCTTTCAATCTTTGATTCGTTACTTGAATCATTCTATACGTAATTGATACTACTGCAAGCTTATCAGATATGATAATAATGTTACGAAGGCACGGCAAATATCTTTTTGTGGTATTTGTGGAGGCAACATATAGAAAATATAAACCTTCAAAGAATATATTGATGAAGAGTTCCTGAATAGAAGAAGATCAATTTGTTTAGAATCAGTTTACCAGAAGAGAAGAGCTTCGAAACTATGTTGTTTTCATTTGCGAAAGTATTAATTATACAAAAAGACACTCAGGTTGGATAAAAACGTTGAGGAAGGAAAGCATAGACTCAAATTTTAAGTCTATTGCAATTTTGATGGTACAGTTTTGCATTTTTGTGGGTCCATTGTGAGATAAGATATGATTCACGGCTTCATATATATTTTTGACCAAAAATTTATAAAATGAGCCGGCGCAAGCCGGAGAAGACAAGTTTTGCCGGTATGGAAGTTAAGAGCACAGTCAACGATTTTTTTTGAAGTTCCGTATCAGGAAATCAACTTGGGGACGTATAAAAATCTTTCAAGAAGGTGATTCTTGAGATATTTTTTACTGTTAAGTGGGTATTCGAGGAAATTAATCTGCCCTTGGAGGAAATTTCTTCAAAAATAAGTTTAAGTTATTTTTTTCCACTCGTAATTTTATAGGATGCGTCTATTCTCTATTTAAAATTGCGTAATTGTATCTATTTTAACCAGATATTGGTACTATTAAGCTCTCCTCCCCCTCTTGGAAAGAATATGTCAATTTAGTTGAGCACGAAGGGAAAGTATTAGTTTTGAGCACGAAGCGGCATGCAGCTTGTGTCAAAAGTTTTAAACACGTAGTTCAGTATTAATGAGATCTGCTGGTCGCTCGGGGAAAGTACTTTCCTGCGCTCCTATCACTTACATTGGGATTGACTTGTCCCAGGAATGAAAATACTGGTGTAACTTTTCAGAATGTCAATAGGAATTACAACATAATGTATAGATACAATATTACTGCGCTACAAAGCATTCTGTATCCTCTACCGTAATTTTTACAGTAAGCTTCAGTAAAGCATAAGATAATTGTATACAACACTAAGGCTAATAACTTTTCGGTACATAAATGGGACGCAATGTAAAAAATCGTATGTCATCTCCGGTTGAAAATTTAACAAGCGAGTGATTAGAAGGTACTCCACATGCCGAATGCTTTCAAAAAGTTTCATATCGTTGGATGTGTGTATGCAAATATATCCTTGGGACTTGAGGGCCCTAGGAACTCAGTTCCCAAGAATATCATTGCATATAGGCAGAGTGTTCCGCCATTTCACATATCACGAATGTTTGCTAGCTTGACTAGAAGTGACTTGATAATAGAAATTCGTAGACTTGAACGGTTGTAGTAGACTACTACATCGCTACATATAGCGACATGGCATTTGTTCTGATCTAACCAAAGAACTCTCCCCTAAATATCCTTCCAGTGCACATATTTGCATCTAATAGCAGTTAAAGTTTTTGACAGTAAAGAAAACAAGGCTTCTCGTTTCAGGGCTGACTTTTTGTATGCAAATATATCATAGGGATCTGATATAAGTGAATTACAATTGCATGTAGGCTGTTATTGAACCCGAGTCATTAAGCTGTGCAGAAGCAGCATTCAACGAATTTCTTGATCTTTTAATTCATGTTGATATGAAGGAAAAACTAAGAAAGCACAGACAGACTGTCAATGCGGAACAGAGGATATCAAATGATGAGGATATATCTCGCTTAGATCTGACCTCCTCAATCTCGAAAGAATTTGCAAACGTCTGCCAACCAAAACAGAGTGCTCCTATGTTTTCAACTATATAATTTGACAATTCTGACATAACTCCTAGCTGTGGAGAAAGAAATCACGTATTGATCCAGCCTGACAGGTGACTGCCCGTGGTCCGACAGCAATAGGTTCCTGGCCTTTTACTGTTTAAAATCACAGAATATAAATTTTTCTTTCACTAAAGCATTTGCAATGTTCCTAAATGATTCTTTGCACTGCTCCCTTCCACAATTATGCCATACTAATTATTCAATAAGCTATCTTAATCCAGGACGTTAACATAACTGTTGCTTTATTGTATCATTGCTCAAGCGTAATCTTGATTCGTCCATTGTTCGGCTTGAGTGGGTGGATGTGCACTCACTCGAAACTAATCAGGCTATTTTAGCCAAAATGGCCCTCACATGCTGGGAAATATTAGGGTATCTCCACTGATAGCTTTTCCGCCACTTCAATGGATCTGTCCCTTTGATGATACATGACGTGGCTCATATAAAAATATGTATCTCGCCATTTTCAGTAACATAGATTAGCACGTATCTCTGCAAGAAGTCAAAATCTGACATAACTCAGATGCAAAGGGCGGATCTCAAAATATGACAAATTGAGCCAAATCACTGCATATAGGACCATAATATAACTCGAGCTTGCGCAAAAAGTGTTTACTCAATGAGGATCAATACTTTGTTTTCACTGTTTGCCACTGTTCACGCCTTCCTAGTCAAAGTAATAAGTGCCTTCAAGGACATAATTATTAGAGTCACACAAGACAAACCTGATTGCAATTCCGTTACAAACGCAGACGTTTCTTGAAAATCGTAGATTGCTACCGCCATTTTCCCATTCCGGCTTTCTGGTCATAAATTCTCTTAGGCCAAAGAGTCTATGTGGTGGGCTGGTTTCCATTGTTTTGCGTCGGGATACCTTTTTGTGCCTTTGCGGCTGCGCGGAGGGAGCGCGTTGATATTAAATGTTTACTGCTTGTTGTTAGTCTTTGCTCTGCTGACTCTTTTATGTCGTGATTTGTGGGTGCCGGAGTGTGCGGGAGTTTTGATGGGTGTTCGTCGCGTTTGGTTGTATGCCCAGCATGTACCAGTTTCCGGGTCGCAGTGGTGGAAGTCTTGGGTTCTTGTGGCAGTATATGATCGATACTAGTTGATAATGACGATGTTTTTTTCGTCTAGGCTGTACATGTTTCGGACTGGTTCTGCTCTAGGTCTCAGCTTGGTTTTGATGAGCTTAAGTGCGGGTATTGATCATTATTTGCGGTGTTCCCGGAGCTTGCCGTACCATGCAGTAGAGGTTAATCTGTCGGTAGTGTGGTGCCGTGTTATATTGTATTTGAATACTGAATCCAGTGGTGCGTCTCCCCACTGTTTGTCATCGAGTTGGCTCCTGCTTATGATGCACGGGTAGTCCGCATTCTTGTGAGATTGATTCTTTCCGCAAATGAATTTTACTGTGGTGTGTATGGCATGGTTGTAGAGATTTTTGTGCCTCTTTGCTGCGTATTTTTCACGTCTATATAGGTATCACACAGCTTCCATCAAGAGAGTTCCGATGCAGGTGCTCGTCCTATAGCAAGCATAAGTTCAACAAACAATTTTTCCTCACTCTATCGTGCTGGGTCACTGCTTCTCGCTTCGCCCTCCACTTCTTTCCTCTGTTTCCCGCTATGGTCGCTCTCCAACAGTCTACTTATACCGAAGAACTTCCCCAAAATCTACCGTGCTATACCATGGATATCCCAAGTGACCATTAATTGCAAAAAACTAGATTAAAGAAAAATGGGATTACGACTGTTTGATCGTTATATCAAGGAAGGCCAACAAACCTCTACCGGAGGGCAAAACGTAACTTTTAGAGATAATAAAAGTCTTACGTAAAGATAATTATAACTGCGTAATCGGATTCTATACCCTTTTCGGATCCAACGCGGTTTGCAACTGTCTAGATTGGACCAAGAATGAATGTTCTAGCAACCCCGCAACACACATCATCCACAATAGCGACCCTAGCGAAACTTGAATGGTCTGCTGGTATTCCATCTACTGTTAATAATACTTCAAGGCGCGGTGCTCAGATGTCAGCCCAAGTATCAAGACATATTAGTACAGAATCTTCCGGTGAAGCGCCTCAGAAATGGCCTGATGGGACTCTCCCTGTTTCTACATGGACATGTAAAATTAAAGGTGGTGCACAGTATCCTAAGCGACAAAAAGAGCAAATTTAAAGGCATTATTATGTGGCGAGTGAGACCGTTTCCAGAGAAACGGTGAAAGAGAAACTATCACCGTGGATGAGTGACACGAGTCAACAGCTACCGATAGTCAAAGGGGTCGTTGACACGGGAGGGGGGAACTTCTGCAAGGATAAGTGGAAGAAAAAGAGGGCATGTAAATGGTGGAGGAAGAGGTCGTGTGTTGGAGGATGCAAGTCAAGCTTGGACCTAATCCTCAGTAAGTAACAACAGGATCTTCATAAAGCGTTATTTATTGAGTACATGTTGCACCACCGTCCTCGTATGTTGAGTAAAGCATACATCACTAACATAAAGTTGTAATTACAGGTCAAGTAACTTTCGGGAACGCGGTGTGGTATTTTCGTTCTGCTCATAGTGGCTTCTTGCGGCAGATATTGGACTGGCTTGATGAGTCAATTATTTTGCAAAAGTTACAGAGCAGGGGAGAAACTATCGTTTTAGCTGGCCTAAATGTCAAGGTATGTGGCTGTCCTATTTCTCTCACACGAGAGTATTCAGCTCTGAGAATCCGATATCTCTTCCGAGGCAAGCTGCAAGCGCCCCAGTTCCCTGCAATATATTCATCAAATCGCGTCAGAGGGTATTTCTTATCTTGCCTTTGGAAGGGACACAAGTGGGAGTGAAACGTAGGCGGTACAGCGTGACTAAAAACCATTCGATGGGGTTTGAATATATTTCTTTTTGAGAAAAATGAAAGATATTATTTGTACTCTTGCATCTTCTCGCCACTTTAAAAGAAGATCTGCATAAAGCGCGTGCCGATGAAAATCAGCTTAAGACGAAGAGCGCAAGAAAAGCTGACTGAAAAGTATACTTCGTCGATGCTGTCGCCGGCGCATTGATTAGAGTCACTTTGGGAATAAGTTTTCGCAGAACGGAAGGGCCCTATGATTAATCGATAAGCAACATTCCTGAGAAGATTTTATATGGACATGGGGGGTTAGAGGGATGCAAAGTAACGACTGATAAAGGTTACGCCAAAGAAGGTTTTATGAAGACCTAGATGGACTTTGGACTCTGTTCTGTAACCATGCCTGATAACATTTTAAGATGTTATCTATTTGTGGCGAAACATTATATGAACCCTATCAAGAATATGTACAGGAGGCAGAGGGGGAAGCATTGGTTGTTGCGAGTGCTGAGTCGATGGAAGTTTATGGTTCGGCATCGGGTGTGGTGCATAACTCTATAGTTGGAGCTCAAAATGTAGCAGTACATGTCAGAAAAGCACTGGAGGTACATACTCAGTCGAATCTGCAGTATACTCTACTATGGACGGCAGTAAAGCATAGTGGAGAAGTGGAATTGTGGCCTCTGATACGGAAAGAGTTCGAAATCGATAACAACAATTATTTGGGATCGGAAGTATTCTTCACCTCGAAGATGGTGGCAAAATCTGGCCGCAGTACATATAGAAATCGTATCGCTGCAGTTGCGGTGCCTGAACATTTGAATGAGAAGTTCTGTAAGGGTTTGTGCTTCATGTATACTATTCCTTCTAGCCTTCAAGAGAGATAGAATACTTGGATTGCAGTTCCTAGGTCAAAAGTCAACCTTACGGAACTCTTTTAGAGAGAACATTATGATGACCAACTTCTCTCATCGATATTGCATGGGGCAGAAGAAAAGATTGGTGCGGTGCTCGATGTCCTGACTTTAGGGCAGCGTTGTGCCGATTTTTTTATTTGCAGACAGTTTCGAATAACAGCTACGAATTAGTTAAAATTATTAATGTCCTTTTTCATATTTAGATAAGAGCTTGGATTATGTTGAGGTCAGACGAATAAGAAGACATTGGCTCAGTGGTACAAGAAGCTGCACGATGTTTTTTTTAACTCCAAGGTATCAACCGAACAAGTGAAGAGAGGTACTGCTAATGTTATGGATTTTGTAAGTAACTTCTTCGATACTGGGATGTTGGCAGTAATGGCAGAAAGAAACATCGCTTGCTCCCTAGAAGATGTAGCTTTCTTGGGTATATATGAATTTGAGGAGTGGAATAATAATGAATGTTTAGGAGGGTTTGATGACCAACGACTCGTGACAGAAACTGTCGAGACTAAGACTAAAGTCGCATCTATTTCACTTGGAGCTGCTTTTCGAGGTGGAACACCATATTTTTTGCAATGCGAACTGGGAGATAAAACTTTTGCAAAATACATCACGTGCAAGCACATGGGTCAAGTCTTTCAAAAAGAATTAGATCTGCAGCTTTAGTTTAACTTTATGTAGCTATGGAGGAGACTTTGTGGATTTAAAAAGTGGTAGTGCGAGATTATTCGCACTCAAGGGCTATATTTTTTGTCATCTTTGATCGGTATGGCTAAAGCTCTGGTGAAATGGGCTCATAGTGAAACTTTATCACTCCCCCCGTTTGTTGAAAATGACTTTAACATTTTTTTGAAAACTCGATAAAAGTTTTGGACTGTTGTAGACAATCAAATCTCAAAGAAAGGCTTCTTTGTTCCATTTAAACCTTTTAAACATGCGGTCCAGACGTTTTTATCTATTGAAAAGTAGTTATGGATGGGTCTATACAGCAACGGGATTTGTTGCGGAGCTCTACATAACACATAAAGTGGGAAAAGAAATTGGGAAGCAATTCCTCAAGACACTTACCGTAAATGGTTTTATTGTATGGCTATTGTTACAGAGACAATATTTATTGGAATCATAGTCGCTTGTTTTTGTTCTACTGAATCTAATAGAAATGAGCTAATATAAGTTTAGTCAACTGCAGGCTTTATTTTTGATGTAGTCCAAGAAGTGCTTAGTTTTTTAAAATGGGGGGTTAATTTACTGTGGTAGATATGTGGGTTGGTATCCAGTAAATTTGTACCGGAGCGTAGAAAATGCTTAGTTAAGTGTCTAATACTGCGCTGCAGAGGGAGAGTTAGTATGGTACTGTTTCAATCGTGTCCTAAAAATTCCGATCAAGAAGCAAGGAGTTTGATAGAACTTACACAATCTAAGAAGCGCACTAAGGTTGAAGTTCTATAACTAAACTGAGGGGGTAGTGCTACGTATATCTGTGTGGGAATATCATCCTGGGAAGAAGGCAGTAAATCATTGCTCATTATGCGGTCAATATGGCCAAGGCTTTAGAGAGAATCGTATGGTGTTCAATAGCACGGTTTGTCAGGTTCGTCTATGCTTAATGGTACCACTGAGATACAGAAAAATCTGTTCGCAAATCTGGAAAAAGTCCTTGGTTTTGAAATCTGGTTTAATTTCGATAGACGTGGCTGACGTGGACCACCCGGTTAGCTCTTAGCCAGTAATATAGGCGTTTCCTGCACTGGACCCCCTATATCAATGCAGTAAAGTATTATTATATTTAAGAGCTCCTAGATCGATAGATGGTACGAGCTACTCCGAGTCGCTGGATGAAATTCAGGACGGAGATGAAAGAAATGGTGTTGGTTTAAATTAAATCTCATTTAGATTAGATAGTATTAGAGGAAAGTGGAATAAGTTGCGGTAGACTCAGCAAAGTGGTTGCTAGACTAGTACTGGATCTGTGCAATCATACCGGCGATTTTCAGGCACTGCTGACAACTTACAGCCTACATAAAAGCGGAAGAGGTTAGGTAGCAAGAAGATCGCGTTCAGTAAGGTCTTAACTACAGTAAAGGTCCATCCATTATTTCCAATTTTTTATTATTTATTATTTATAATTTTTTTAATATAAAGGCGCTTTTCCTATGCCCTTAGGCACCTCGGGAATTTCAAGTTCAAATATTTTTATTCTGCAAATTTAAATCCATTCATCATGAAAATCGCTGGATGCAAAAGAAGAGTCTCCCCAAAAACTAGTGTACACTCACTTTAGGCTGAAATTAAAGAGAAACAGAGCTGCAGGATTGTAAAAGTAATATGCAATGAATTGTATATTAAAATCAGGAACCAGGGATATAAACTTCGGAATCCTACGACTTGGTCCCTATGCTAGTCATCTGCAGCCTGTTGGTAATCGGTCTCAATGTTTCGAGCTCATTTTGGTTGTGATGATTAAAAGTACGCTATAGCTTGTGCTTCAGCAAACGGATGGCACCGGTACAACTATACAAGTTTTGAAACATTCAATCTGTCCGATTGCAGCACTGTTACAACTTCACTTCGAAGTTGTAACTTCACTTCGAAGTTGTAAAGCAGAGAACAGCTAGATATCAACAAAATCACTGGTGCCTCTCTGGTCTTTTGAGACCAGGTCAGAGGCACTTTATAAATACCGCGAAGGGGCACTAAATTCAGGCTAGTTAAGTTTCTGACAGTAAAATACTGTACATATTACAGCAATTCGCTGACAATAAACGTTTATTATATCCCCAACGCAGAAATTTTATGGTCACATCTTGTGAATTTGAGCTGCTTTTGGCTCGCACGCATGACATTAGTAGTGACTCTTGCAGCTGACGCACTAAGCTTTGAAGCAGCGACGCGAGTCTTAATATCAACTGTTGCCAGAGCAAGTGCTTCCTGTTCCCATTCGAATCCAGAAACGTCCTCGCTCTACCCCATAGCTCTTTTAAGCAACAGCGATTCCATCTGACGAGCATGCCAAAATCCTTGCATCCCTCATAGCAAAAATTTCGACCTCAAAGACGTCCTTCACAATCGGTTTCATGGCTATAGATTTCACCACAGCCCCTTCACTCACAGATCCTCTCTTCATCGCCTGTGTCGACAACTTAGAACTGAACCTTCCATCATAAAACAGCTCAAACAATTTTGCAGTGCTCTGCTTTTCTGTGTTACCCGTGCTTTCCAAACTAAAGCTGTTTCTCACTCCCTCAGAGCATAAAAACAGCACTCGCGTTTGTACCCGTGACTCGTAACTGGCTGAGCACAAACCAGTCCGCACATCTTTGACCAACGGTCAGAGGCTCACAGTTAGTGCTATGCTTATCTGCGATTGTCTTCTTCAGTGCACAGAGAGTCTCACTATCTTTGCTCTTCTCCTCATACAAGTTATCCTTCAAGGATCAACTCTCGGGTTCTGCACAGCCATCTATGAGTTCAAATTTCTTTGAATGGAGTCCGGGACTGCGTACATAAAGCGAGGTACTTTTGAGAACTCTGCTGTTCGAAGTCCCCTAAGAGCAACAGCCGTCATCCTATTTTGACCAACAAGACTACCTAGGCCAACGGACTTCGTCACAAAGAAGCAAGCATGGCCCAATAATGGACTGTCATCGATTACAAATTTCTTCCTGCGATCATGTTGTGGCTGTTGAGCAGACAATTTTCGAGCTCCCTGTTCCGATCTACCAGCTGATTCTCTACTGAAAGCACCTACCTCCCCACTTGCTTCAGCTCCAGACGAGACTGTCACTTCTACAATGACTCTACCATCCCCACTTGCGCCAGCTTCCGCGATCCCTCCACCACCTCCTATGTCATTTATAGCCGTTGTGTCGCCATTATCACCATCTACATTCTCATTCGGACTCTCTCTTTCATCCGCCTTTGTACGCTCTACACCTTCATCCTCAGCTTCAAGAACTGCACAATTATCATCTGCAACATACAATGTCGAGACTCGATGCTGCTACAAAGGGATCTACCCGCAGCAACTGTTATAGCATCGCAAACTTCGAAACCAACGAAAACCCCGAAATCAATTTCATGAAGGCCTCCTTTCCATATCCCCTGTTCGCCTTAGCGATTCATTTGATTATTGCTTCCCCTCCTCTTTCATCCGAAAGAATAGACACCAGTTTGCGCACAGACTAAACATCAGCTTCACCGCACCGTCTAAATTTTTCGCAAAAAAATGCTGAACATAGCATCAGCAACTGCACTAGCTGTATGAAATTTCGTGTCCACATTACTATTTCTCAACATCTTGACTTGGTTGTATCCCGCTCTCATCCCAAAAAAATCATGATCAAGTGTTGCCAGGAGCTTCAATGGTGCGAAAAGCACCTTCCTTGCCTCCGTGAATACGATCGCCTCATACTCTGTGATTTACTTTGTTTGATCCTGCTGCGCATCCCATGTGGCCCCACCTTCTCCACCTCGTCCAGTAGGGGAGTACGCAAGAACATTGTCAGAGATGATCTTCATTCCCTCTAGAGACGGAGGCCGATGTTCCATCTGGCGCAAGAAATCTATCGTCTATTTAAAACTAAACCCTGCCCTTTGAGACAACAAAAAAGGACAGAAACGTAGCAGGACATGTCAGAAAGACTAAGTTTGGCCTGCCCAAGAAGATGAAGAGCAATGCACTAATTCAGCCAAAGCATTAGCTGATTCAGGTCCTTCAATCCGTAGCACAACAATTCCAGCCCTTGTCGGAGAGACTCCCCTGACCTTTCACGCCAACTCCAGTTTCTTAACAGCATCCTAACAAAAAGGCTTGATCCCCTATCATCTTTTCCGAGAGCGCCGACTCCCAAGCTCAAATCATGGATGCAAGACCCCCTTACACCCAGCCTTGACTTGGGTCAGGTCGAGCGCCCGATCTTGACCCACGACCCCTCCCCGGCCACCTCCTTTTCCATTGGCTCTTGACGTTCCCTGACCGATCCTCTCGGCCTTCCTCGCCCACGCCCGCTGCCCCTTCTTGTTGGAGGTAGTGGACTGTCTGAGACACGAGCTCCAGATTGCGCTTGTCGAACATGCGGCGTTTGACCCTGCGCTGACTGCTGTATATGGATTTTTGGGGGAGTTGAAGGTGCCGTCGGTTCGAAATGGGAGGGGGAGGAATGTTCTGCAGTGGATCGTGAGAAGAATTCATATCGCAAGGTAGACAGGACGCAATGAGAGGTTGCGTCAGTTCTCCTTGACGGATTTTGACCGTTGAATTTCCAGAATTCAGGAAGACCAAAGCATTACATTGATTCACTCCATTTCATGCCGAAAGAAACTGTAAAGAGGCTAGAGAGCCACTTTGCATGCCTTCTAAACTGCTCTAAGATCCTTAAATCCAAGACTCAGCCATTGCGCAACGTTTGAGTGATTAAAATAACATCAATCGCTATACTAAAATACTTAATTTTAAAAATAAACGAAATATAAGTTTCTCACTTCGTGGGCGACTCAGAGGTTGAGAAAAAGATCTAATAACTCATTAGTTTAATTCTTTTCCGCAAAGACTCGCCCAGCTCTTTCAGGCCCCCTTCCTTACCCCCAGTACATCAACAGTTGGTATGCCTGCCCCGCCCTTAGTTACACCCCCGTTTTGAATATCTTTGGTTGGAGCAAGGATAACCCACGCTCTTCCTCTGTCGCGTCGGTTTCAGACTCTGCTGACTCAGTGACAATATCTGCACCACCGGAATCTCTGGAACTGTATGAACGCAAGTGATGTGAAACGCAACACCAAAATTGTGGTACTGAAAGGCGACAGCCTGTTGCTGCGGTAAAACGCGCGACATTGTTGCATATGTTTGTCTACCTAAAACTCTTCGTTTATTATGGACTACTCAGGAGGTTGGCTGTCTGTAAACTCGTCCGCTCTGGACCGCATGGAATACAAACGCCTGCGCTCGTTGCGGTAACTCGTCTGCGTACGTTTGCGTTTTTCACCAAGTTTCGAGCCAATTACGTAGAGACGATTCCTAATCGTCGTGTGGTGCTTATCATCTTCACTACGCAGCGGAAGAAAGGTTACATGAATGTTTCCAAACGCCGCACACAACTTTAAAACTGAATCGGAACACCCCTGTTCCCATCTCCACTTAACTGCCATCATACCGCAAAGTAGCTGAAGCCGTCCAAACCAGTTCTCCACGGTGATTCTGTCCGATGATTTCTTATGATTCGAAGCAACACACTCCGATGTAAGATGTCGATTTCTCGGCATCCTCTTGGGACTGATTGCACTACCAGTTCTGTAGCACCTTGGTAGGCTTTGTCTATTAACACCGCCCAATGGTTTTTTTATTGTGCAGACAAACAACCAACATCAATAATTCCTCTGTCTTCTCCCTCTTTCTTCTTCAACGATTTTCTGTGGAATCTATCGTTGCGCTGAGATATCTATAGATCTGAAACACTAATAGGAGAATGGAGTGTTCATTTAGTTGCAATACCGTTTTTCAGCACACTACATTCAGTCTTATATCCGTAAAGTTTGTGTTTTCCCGAAAAATACTTCTTTCCTTCTTGCATATTCCCAAGGGTTGCTTACATTGTTGAAATGTCACATCCGTTGCGTAGCGAGAAAAAGGGGAGAATCGAAACCTTCGGGTATCAAAAAACATTTCAGCAAACGTGTGCTCATCTTCCATATCCTTGGAAAAGGTCTTATATGTGAATTTTGATAAAATATCGATGTATTTTGAGGTTATGCGCTCAATCGTTGGATTTTTCATAATAAATACATTCTCGACAATGTCCAAGTTACTTTCATTCTTCAGCACTACCAAACACATGAAAACACATCTTTGCCTGTGTATCTTGACTTCCTTCCAGGTCCAACATTGTGCACAGTTCGAATGAAGTCACTGATCAGATTTCAAACTTCACCAAACTCAGACGGACTACAGTTTTACATTTCATTGATTCGAGATGCCCCGCCAGAAATATAAAATGCGTCAAAGACCGGACATTCAAAATCATTTTCTTCGTCTCTTTTAATAGACGGGATTTCATTTTCGAACCGCAGCAGTTCTTGACGAGAAATTGCAGCATCAGCTAATATGTTGAGTGCATTTTGAGCCTGAGAGGCACTTGGAATAAAAGCTCCTGGTTGGAATGGGGCTTGCGACTGCATGGGATGATGGAGGTGGACTTAAATGTAGAACCTTTGGTAGTCACTACTGTAATTGCGCAATTATGCGATCTTTCAAGAAAGAAAATGTCACTACTTGAGTTTGGCGGTATTTTCAAAAAGATTGCGCGGTAAAATTTTTGGTGCGTATGCAAACAATTTCGCGATCATTTTTAGAAATATGCATTATTTTAATTTTGGTGTATAGATTGAGTAAGGATTTACGTTAATTGGAAATCATGACCCTAAATCTGTAATTGATTGAATCTTTGAGCAATTTAACAGTCTTTGCTTGAGTGGACTATTGATCAACAAATAGATCAATGGCCGTTCAGTGTCAAAACCGCAAAATTGTAAAAGATCTATTCATCGGCCACTGGCGGTAGTAGAGATATGAGACGTACTAATTGAAACCTAACACTCGTGCCTTGTAGAAAAATCAATTACAAAAAAAAGACCTTAAACACACAAAATCAAAGGAAAATCGAAAAGTTACATATGTATCCCCTCCCAGACTTCATCTTATCGAAAGCATCGCGCATACCTCCTGACCCTGATAAGTTCTCACTGCAGCTCTTTACTTCCCCGCTGTCCACATTGCCTTATCCCATTCTCTACGCTAATTTCTTGCACTGCAGCTCATCCACTCCTACTTGACTTGCCAACCAGTCCCTCTGCCTGCGCCTCATCTCCCTAAGAAACGCAATCTCCTCCTCGTCTTCCATTCGTTCAAAATGCCCTCCCAGTAGCGTTCCCGGTGCTTTAACATGTTTCAGCTTTGGCATCTCCCCACGGTCCTTTCCAATGCTACCTGTGACTCTCTTGCAGCGTTTTCTGCCTCCCTTGAATCTTTGATGACTTGCCCAAGTTTCTCAGTATGGCCTTCCCATTGACGTATTACACTACCGGGTCCACCACTTCCAGCAACCCGATGCCATGTAGCCTTCTACACCTTCTCCATGGTCCACACGCGAGTTGCCTTCCCTCCAACGCACTGGATCTGCCATCTCGTTTATAGGCATCCGCTTTCCCCAGCGCTCCTACAATTTTCCTTCCGCATTTCCCCACTTGCCCAATTCGAAAAAACATCCCGAGTAATACTCTCCCCCTACACGTCCACTCCTGTCCGTCCTATCCCAACCCCTTACTAATCCGAAAAAGGTCATGCACCCCCGTGCACCCCACTCAGCCCTTCGTCGCAGTGTTCCACGCTCAATTGAGGCCCTCCTCCGCCATCGTCTGCCTCTTTTCCATTTTTTACCGCCTCATTCTTCTTTTCATACAATCCAAACACCCTCACGCTATTAAAATCAATCGTGCATTTCAGACTATCCCTCGGTGCCGGCAATCCATAAAATCCGCAGCAGGCACAACTTCAGTTTCAACTCCGGTGCCCTCTACAGCAGGCGCCTTTTCCATTGAAGTACCAAAAGCTGCCGCAACCGGCTGTTCTCCTGCCACCGCAACACTGTTGTTAACCATTGCCTTCTCTAGACCAGACTCGGCCCTCGGCTCGGACGGCACCTCTACTGAGTCACTCAGCACTTCAGCTCCAACCTCAGCCTCTGAGGCCGCGGCCTCTGCAACCTGCGCATCGACGATTACAGCCTCGGCAGCCGTAGCCTCCACAACCGCAGCCACTGCAACAGCAGTGTCTGCAACCTCAGATACTGCACTCTTAGCCTCTGCACCTGCATAATCTTCTGTGCACCATCCGTCTGGAGCTCTCTCTACCTCCCATCCCGTTGATCATAAACTCCACCGCTCCAATCACTCTGCGGCCAACAAAATCCCGCTCATCTCCTCCGTCTTACGCAAGGTTGCAACAAATTCAGCAGCAACACCATAACCAAGCCCAACCGCAACAGCGCCCGCAACTACCGATTCCGCTCAATCAACCACAATCTATTGACCGATACCGTTCGCTCCCGTCTCAAACTACCCAGCATCAACAGCAGGCCTGATGCTTTGCACTTCCAGGTACAGTAACCAATCCATTGACAACGCTCAATCTCCCGCGGTGTCCCAATCCGCTGCAAAGGCGAATTCCCAACACGTCCGGGGCAGCCCATGCAGCCCCTATCACTAACCCAAGTTCACCCTCAACCTTCGCCTTTATCCCGTACTCGCAACAGCAGAGCCACGCCTCCCCCCTGCATCGATCACTGTTCTGCCTACTGTACTGTAGTGCTGCCTACTGTACAGTATTATATTGTACACGCAGGTACACTACAGTATACCGAACACTAACGTGTAGCCTTTGGCCAAATCGACGGTTTTACTGTGTGTTCATGCGCCTGGGACACTTCAATGTGAAATACTGTACAAGCAAAATTAGTAACTTTGAATGGAATATCATACTGTACTGTACAGAAGTGCAGTACCCGTACAATACACGATTACAGTACTGTACGCTACTGTACACTACATGTCGATACCAGCAGATTATTTACGCCAGGTATCATGGCTTTGCAGGTTCGCAGGCCTCTTGGCGAGTTCGTCAAGACCCAGCCGGAGAAGTATCGGGTAGACAATTTCACCCGCGGTCAGGATGCAGAAGCTGTTTGAACGCGTGAAATGCGAGGGGGAACGGCACGGTCAGAGCAACTTTCACCAGAGTGAAAAGTGCATTCGCGGCGAGAAGTTTGCTGCAAAAAATCGGATTCACACGACATCGGTATCGAATGCATCCTCAAATGAAATTTTACGCCGATGAGATATCGTTGAGAAGATTGCCATTTGCTCCATCTGCAACGGACTTGACTGCTGAAATCACAGCGAATCAAAAAGATCAGTGGCCAGAATTACCAACTACTACTGACATACTATGTGTTCCCTGTTGCCAGTGCAACAAATGTCTCATGACTGGTGCTTCTAGCCACTTTCAAGCACCTAGAATGCGCCATATGCATTACACCTACTGAGGTGAGAGGAACTTGATCAACAAAATGGCAATATCATCAAACGGCAGATGGCCGTCGCCATTCGCCATCCCGACCAGCATCTCGCAAGTTGCCTCAGTCGATGCCCCAGTGTCAAACATTGACTTGGCCGCAGAAACTGCCTCTGCCGCAGAAATACCACCGTTTGCATCCCAAAAACCATCCGTAGCGACTATTGCAAAATCTTCCGCTCCTTGAATACGATCATCCCTCATATATGGGTCACTGATCAAACCTATGTCTCGCATTTTGAGATCCCCAAAAGCCCTTGTGACAGAAATAGCCCTTTCCATACTGAAATCGCCAAAGTATCCACCTTGGATCCTGGCGCCTCTGTTGAACACCCTTAGGTTCTCGGCCGGGTCGTCAACGCAATGCTTCCTAGACAACGGCACCGGTTCCTTGCCATTCTTGGCCCAGACGACCTCAGAGTCGCCGATATTAGCCACCGTGATGGCGCCCCCACCCACCAAAAACATACTGGCGGTGCACCCACTATTCTGTGCATCGGGACGAGAGTTGATCACATGCGCAGCGCAGCGAAAGGCCTGTCCAGAGCGGAACGTCTACCATCCATATCCTGCGGATCCACAGTCTTCAAAAGCTGAACCGAGGTATCGACCAAGATGCGACTGGCCTCTGTCGCTATGTCGTGGCCAGTGACGCCATGACCGTCGAGAACGAGGTGAAGGGTCATACCTGAGTGAACAGTCACGGAAACGGCGACGTCCTGGCAAGGAATTCCATGCTGCGAGTGAACGCTGCCACGACTGATATAGCTCGAGTACTCGATTGAAAGTTTCTCGGGAGTATCCGAGTATTCAATTGACGAGTTCTCGGCGGGCTTTGAATATTCAATTGATGGTGCGTCAGTTGGATCCGAGTACTCAATTGATGGCACCTTGGTTGGATCGGAGTACTCAATGGATGGACGTCGGTTGGATTAGTGGGCATCTGACTAGGTAATGCACCAATGGTGACGTGGATTGAATTAAAGCAGTGACGACTGTGACGGATGACTTTGTTGAGAAGCGACGACGGATGACGAAACAAGGCCAAAAGTTGACGATTGTGAAAGGAGACAGGAAAAGAAAGTAAGTGACAAAGGGAGAGGGATGGGGTGGCAGGGGATGATAGGTGAAAGCGGATAGGGAGCGAAGAAAGATGTCAAACGGAAGGTGAGGATCAACCGTTTGGGTGTGTAGTACAGCGGAAGCGCTTCTGTCGATAAATAGTGGTGAAAATGAAGAAAGGTTGGAGGGATGGTGTGGCGTGAGTGGGAGGAGAAGAAGCAATGTGAGAAGTTAAAGCGAAAGGGAGACGACGGAAGTACAGAAGTTGTGCAGGGCCTGAAGGACCTTTGCAGATTTGAATGCTCAAAGTAGAGAAGCGGCGACGAGCGGCGGCGAAAGTTGTGGGTGGCGATAAGTATGCCTGTACGGCAGGCACCCAGGGTGGCACCTGTGGATGTAGTGAAGAGAGGATAGGGCGAAATCGGTCAACGATTTAGGATAGGGAAGTGCGGCGACTTATTGGCGGAGGATGGCGCTAAATGCATGAATAAGGTATGAAGATTCAGGAGACGGATGACAGGTTTGACACGAGGATCAGGGAAGAGCAGTGAATAGTGGTTTGCTCGCTTACTTTTTCGAACGGTACTAGTACTGTACTTGAGTAAACGACATGGTACGGCGGTCTGTTGAATAGTTATTGCGGGGCCCGCCAATGAGCCTTCCGCCGGCCACGGCATTGGACGCGTGCGATATGTTGATTGGTGGATATTTCCTTTCAAGTAGGATGAAGACATTGGACCAGTTAGCTCTTAGTCAGTGTATCTGCAGAAAAAGAAAGCCAGAAAACGCGAGAGTTCATAAAAATATTACCATACAGATCTGTGTGCTCAGAACAATGCTGTCAGGCAATGTTCGGTAGAGTATAAGATATCCTGAAATAGGTACAATATTTGTACTGTACAGTAGTGTACCGGACAGTACAGTACTGTACAGTACTAGCTGAGTACAAGCACCGTCAAGGCCTCCAGGGACGGACCTGACCTGACCTTACCGGTATGATTCTGGACATGCGCCGTGATAGTGTACACCTGCGGGTATTAGCCCCAAAATGGCGCCATTCCTGCAAAAGAATGGCACCCGATTTCCCGCCGGGATCTCGGTAAAGAATCTGCATTCATTTTCCACCCTAGCTCGCGCTAAAGTGCCAAGATCCAAAATGTATAATTTTCCTGTAACAAATTTCTCATATTCCCGCCCCCCCTCTCGTATTGTCCAGATCAACTCTATTCCCGATCGACTTCAACCAAAGTCAACGGGGCCTGGAATGTCCCTCGAGCCCACCGCCACCAGTACTCTCACCGTCGTCCACGCCTCTTTGCCCTTGCCACATTCCCGTTATGAAAACCGCCGCCTCCCACGCGCCGTCTACTGGCCTGCATTCCACTCGTCGTCCATATTCCCACTGCCCTCTCAATCCCCCTCAACCACCTGCGTTTATGCCGGTACCATCCTTTCCGTTTCGTTGCCCAATGCTTTCATGTTCACCACGTCGCGCCATCATCGTCCTCTCACATGTCCCCCTGCCCAAGTATTCGCACCATCCGTCCGAATCGCCCCAACGGCCCGTACCCCGTCCCGATCAGTCTCCGCTATCAAAAACCCCCTCACTATCGCCTCTACTGTCGTCGGTTTCCTCGTTCTTATCGGCAGCCTCCTCTACAAGCTACCTCAACTTTTTCGTGTACTCTCACGTCGCTCAGCTAAAGGAATTTCGCCGCTAATGTATACCCTGGAAACTATCGGTACAACCTTTTCTGCTGTATATTATTTCCGCAAGTCTTTTCCCTTTTCCACCTACGGCGAAACAGTGTTCATAATGTTTCAAAACCTCATCTTAATTGCTCTCATCGTCTTCTTTCAGAAACTCCCCAAAATCCCCGCACTACTTCTCGCCTCACTATACCTCTTCCTCCTCATAGCCCTGCTTCTACCGTTCACTCCGCTATCCTTACTAATGTTCCTGCAACTTTGCTCCATTCCGATACTCAACCTCGCCCGAGTCCCGCAGATTCTTCTAAACTATCGCCGCAAATCTACCGGCGAATTGAGTCCTATAACCTTAGGGTTGCAGTTGCTCGGTAATCTCGCACGTATTTTTACCACCGTCGCCCAAGTTGGTGATCCACTCATGTTTGCTGGCAATTGCATCGCCACTATGTTTAACGCCACCCTGTTTCTGCAATGGCTCTTTTACTCAAAAGTTCTCGCTGGTCCACCCAAACAAATCCAAAACCCGTAATTAATGGCCATCTTCTTTCCTTTAAAATCGCCTTGTCCTTTCATTGCCGAACACTTTGGTGCCATCGAATGTCCAAGTTGGTTGTCACCTAATCCCGGAAGACCTCATTTCCTGCCTTACGCAAGAGGCCTTATACATGGTTCTTGCATTTACCACTTTACCTCACCTGCCTATTTGAGTCCCAACAGTATTTTCCAACACCATACCTTTGATTCTTTCCTCAAAGTCAATTGGTTTCGGCATTACTCAGTTTAACGACGGCGAGGCTGTCATCCCTTCAGAGCGCTGTCCCGGATGTTGACTTGTTATCGATCCCCATATTTTCACGTCACCGAATTTTGCGGAATGTGATGCTATTTTTGGTCTTACCTCGACGTTACGTAAAGCATTTCTTCCGCTCCGTGCGAAACATTGGTTTGATTTCATTTTTTGTCAAAGCGGAGAAGGGAATGCAAGACCGCTGATACGCTTTCCTTTACAACTCTATTAGTGCTTTTCCGCTTGGTAACATCAACAGCCACCCTAAGTGTCGTCTCAGTGGGACCACTTTCGCTTTTTCCTCAGCATTTGTCCCGGGCTCCTTTTTGTCCTTTTTACAATACCATGCCGTTCCTGGAATCTTTGGCGCGAGCTTCCCGTAGTACCCTTCGTTGTGAAGTTCTCAACGGATCTCCTCCGTTCTTCACTTGGGCGACACGTTTCGAACGTCGCCTTGAATTTTTTCGGTACTTGGTCCCGTTCGGATTGCCGCTGACAGATTCGCGTAATGCCGCCGGTAGCAAGTAGGAGGGAATATGAGCCAGGTGTTCTGGTACGTTCTTGGCCAGGCTCAAGTTATGCTGCAAAGCGTCAAGGTCTCTCGGGTTGTCTTCAAAATACTCTTGCAGCTGCTCCGAGTTAACAATTTCTCGTCGAATGTCAACGATTCGCGCCCTGCTCACTGCGGAGTCCGTAACCATGCGCATGCAGTCTTCTACTCGATACCGGAATGCCTCAATCTGGTCCATCCGAAATGCCAGCGGACCGATGTGCACACCTATGTCACGCCCCATCTCCAGTAACGCGTTCTCCTCCTGGTCAGAGCACACAAGCGTCAGACAGTACCAGATTTTCCAGCTCGTGCCGTCCGCCCAGCTCTGTGCGTATAACTGATATGAGTCTTGGGCACGTCAAAGTTAAACACTGCCGCAACATCCCGAAAGTCCACACCGCGTGAGAGCCCAAATTCTTCATCCTTCTCCACTTTTTTCCGTTTCTTCGACTCTTGCCGTCCCCGACCATCTTTACTGAGTGCACCATTTGTCTGGTTCCCGTCTTTCTTTGATTCATCAGCCGCAATCAGAATATCAAACACACCGGCGTTAAACTGTTGAACACAGTGCAACCTAGAATTGGCGGGCAATTCCGAATTCAACACCGCAGTCTTGATCTTGAACTGATCCAAAAACAGCTTCAGACGGAACGCAGAATTAATGTGGTTTGTGAAGAGAATAACTTTCCCGCAGACCACATTGAGTCTTAACATGGCATATGCCACCAGGTACCGATCTCGGTGATTCTTTAGACGCGCAACGTAATGTGAGGCCCCGGCATGATCGTCATCATCGTCAGCCTCATCCGCGGTAACTTTGATCGTCAGCGGGCGCCGGAGAACAATTTTTTGAAATCTGCCATGCCTTCATGTTCAAGGGTTGCGCTAAGCAGCATTGCTTGCGTTATCAGGAATTCCCCCAGTGCTGTTGTGCGTCTTTCAAGTACCCATAACTAAGCACGAGATCTGCCTCGTCAACTACGACAAATTCAACACCACTTAGCAATGCCTTGGAATCACTACTTGTCGCCGCGCGGAAGGATGAAGGGGTTGCTACGACAATGTCTACGTTTTTCGATATGTGACATGCCTCAGCATCCTTCACGGGTCCGCTTTTGTTCGCTCCCTTTCCTTTCTTTTTCACCAGAGGCAATACCTTCACTCCCTCAATGTACTTGCACAACGACTTGAACACCGTCGCAACCTGATGTACCAACTCCCTAGTCGGCACTAGTATGACAGCGCGCGGACCAGCCCTATCTTCCATTGGTCGACAAAGATTTTGCGCTATCGGCACAACATAAGCCCCAGTTTTGCCAGATCCCGTTGGCGCACTCACGAGTACATCACGTGCTGCGAGAGCTGCCGGGATAACAGCAGACTGGACGGGGGTGGGCTTTTTCCACCCCGCTCTTTCGATCGCTCTTTCAACACGAGAGTCTAATACCATTTCCCCAAAAGATAAAATAGACGATGGTGCCTTGCCAGCATCATTTTTCATCTCTTGGCTATTTGGTTTCTCGCTCGTCACCTCTTCTTTCCCGTCAGAACTTTCACTTCCGCTGTTTTCATTTGAATCACTTCCAGATGCTTCAATTCCTTTCCCATCCGATTCGTTCGAGTCGTCATTTTCACTTGCTCTGAGGCTGAGTCCTCTGAATCATTTTCTGCTGTCGTCTCACGTTCCGACGGCTGATGTAACAAATCGGTATCATTTGCTTGATTGTCGATTTGAATTGTTTCCACACCGCTGTCACGTGCGCTGTCATCCTCTGATACAGATACTCTAACAGTGGGGTGATCCTGTTCAGGCTCACGTACTTTCTCGGGGAGCTGAAAAGACACTCTTCGTCTCTTCACGTTGGGCATTTCTTTCACCATATTTGCTCCTTACCGTGACAGAACCTCAGATAATTAAGCTCGGTCGACAGCGAAGAGGTTGGTAGGTCATTTACATACCACCCGCGGGCACTTTAGATAAGAATTCTTCGCAGTGCGAATCGCAATGAATGTCAAGAAATCGCCCGGTAGAGTACAAAGACTGCGTATATCAGCCCCGAAAGGGTTCATTTCACGAAGCTACGCCGCCGCCGTTGTAACGGACCAAAATAGTATTTGAAAATCAAGGTTTAAAGGAAATTGGGAGTCCGATAGGACCGTACGCAAACTCGCTCTCCATTGGTTGTATTGGACCTTCTGGTATCATCGCTGGATCTGATCCACCTGTACAGTAGAGTAAATAACTGAGCTCATCTCTTGCATGGCAATAGCTAAGGAGAAAGCATAGCAAGACTGGTTTTCTGCCGCACCGCCGAAATTACAACCGACCGCATGCTATCCATACCCAAGAAAAGCTTGTGTTCATTCACTCACTTGCATGCTTTAACCGTTTTGCGCAGGAAACGCTCCTACTGCCATATCTCCTAGTGGACTGCACATGAAAGTTCCATGTCCAACAAACAACTAATCATTGTACTTGGCGTAATCTGCCTGGGAAACAGTCTCGACAATTCAAATTTTTGCTATCCAGAGTGCCCATCGCTCGCTTGGGAAACACTTCATTCTGGTGATGTCCAGCATATCAACCTTGCCGTATTCCCCCTAGGTTCAATTGAGAACCATGGCCCTCACCTCCCCCTCGGCACTGACCTGCTTCTCGCTAAAGCCCTTACAATGCATGCCGCCAAAGGATTAACCAACATAACAGTTGTCCCTCCGAGTCCATTCGGCGCCAGCTTTGAACACTCCAACTTACCTGGTACAATTCCAATTCACGATAGTCACCTTAATGGCATGTGGGATGACGTTATCTCCGCGCTCGTTCGAGCAGACATCCACAAAATCCTTCTCGTCAATGGACATGGGGGTCAAACTCCGAATGTTGACATAGCGGTGCGCGAAGGGCGTTTCAGATACAATGCCCTCGTCGTGTCATTCAACGCCCAGGCCATGCTTGGGAAAGCTTGGCAAAATATCGAAAAGGATCAAGATCAGCTTGACCAGGAATCTGTCTATGGGATCCACGGTGGATTGATTGAAACAGCAGTCATGGTCTATCTGTATCCTAATCTCGTGCGACAGGAAAGAGCCTCCCACTTCAAACCCGTATTTCCATATGAAGATGGTCCTCTCCAGCCGCACGGACTAGGTATATCCTTTGGGTGGCGGTCTGAGGATCTTTCGGATTCTGGTGCTCTCGGACATGCTTCTGCTGCCAACATGAAGCTCGGCGAGGCTATCTTCCACGAGACTGTTCACCTCCTTCGCCAGCTGATCACTCAAATTCTTAAAGTCGATCATCGAGAAATCCTGCGTGTGTGACGCGTAGGAACAAACACAATTAGACATTATTCAATGACTTAAGTATTCTTACAACTAATCCGAGGAGTCCCCATCTCCGTCTTCGTCTTCACCCTCCTCCTCACTTTGTTGCTCATCTCTTGCTACATCCTCATCGAGCCACTTCCGGAGCTCCAAACGATCGTTTCTCAACATCGCGTTGTATTCGGCAGCTGCAACCACAGCAGCAGTATACCGGTTATCTTCCCTTTCGGTACTTTTCAGTTGAACTTCCCTCTCTAGCCCTCTTCCATCTGATGGTTCAAATGTCATCTTCTGCTTTCTGTTAACCGTGATTTCAAGATCAGCCTCACCGTCCGCAGGATTCAATGTAGGGCTCATGAAATAGTACGGCGGTAATCAGCAGTGGGGAGGCCGAAGAGGCTCTGGTAATCAAAGCGGTTCGTTGCTCTGCCGTCTCTTCCACCACCCATGTTCTCTTAGCCTTGCGTTCATACTCATCATCCTCCGTTACGAAGATGGGCTCATACGGGTCATCTAGATCACGATCCTCCCACAAACGAAGGTATGGGTGCATTACAGGTCTGAGATTATCTGAGCTTGAGATCGCAGAGCTTCCATGGGGAGTGACCGATGTTCGATTGTAACTTCGAGATGGTGCTCTGACCGGGTTTGATGGTGTGTACTGCGGCCTGGAGGGTACATTCTGTCTCATTCCGGGGAAATCTGTCTATTTGAGCCATGTGCGTATGGAGAGGCGGGGTAAAAGCTGGAATTGGCGCGCATGTTCATAGAATTAAAGCCCAAGCTCGACCGCTGCTGAGAGAATTGTTGCATGGGAGGGTGAACCATGTGCGGCATAGGTCTCGCTGGTCTTACCATTGTGGAGTGCGACGGAGGCGGAGGCGATGGTTTGGTTGATTGTTTGGGCCCAATGTTGGCCCCTTCCGCTTGCTTTATTGGCCCTTTGGATTTGAGCTGAATACCGGCAGCGCTAACAGCTTCTCTCTCTTCTCCGATAACGGTGCGCTCTATGGAGAAGGCGAATCTTATGCCGGGGGCGTCCTGAATAACAGCGTCCACCTCTGCAATTTGAAACATCCACGTAGCGAAGGGACCGACTTGAAGATATCCGACGGGACAAGAGGACGGTCAATTGTAACCCGGGCAATCATGTATTCCTTTTGGACAGCAACAGACAAGTGAGGTACATTTTCGAGTGGGGCATCCGCGTTCTCCTTCGCATCGACTTGACGAATCCAATGCCGGAGAAAGTACGCTCTTTTCTTGACGTCTTTTTCACGGGTGAGCATGAATGGAGCTCCAGTCGAGAAACCCGCATATGTTACAGAGCCCGGTCGTAAATTGAGCGTAATGCGAAAAAAGAGATATGGAGGTTCTTCGCAGCTCCTCAGATTTGTGGTTAGTTCCCGCCAGGTTAAACGTGCATTTAACTCTGAAAATGTGTCAACCAGTTCCTTGTCTTGAGAAATGGTTACAACCTTTTGCGATATGATGTAGGGATTCATTCTGAAAGGGTCGTAATATTCTCTAATGTGGCGAAAGGCAGCAAGTTTAGGATAGGGCTTCCCCTTCACCGCGTGCCCCGAGCAAATGCGCGGCTGTGGTTCCCCTGGTTGCGCTGAGTTCCGTTTTTCACCAGTTTCCCTGCTCGAGAAATGTTCATTCAAAGCATTCCTTTTGAACTCCGTGTCAGTGCTTTTCACCTGATGATTAGATACTATGGAGTTCGCGTTGACGGCATTCCAAACTGGTTCTCGATGGAATTTTTCGACCTTTGGATGGTGGCCGAATCAGCCACGGAGAAATCTCTGCGCATTAATCAATGCCGATTGTCCAATACTGTAATGACTTACCATTACAGTTGAAAACGGTACAATATAACGTTTTATCTTTACCCAGAAACCAGTACAATAGGTGTTAACCTGAAGTGAGTACAGTACAGTACAGTACAGTACAGGTTGCGAAAAAATGCATTTCTGTAAAATTAAAATCAAAGGTGCCAAGTATTACAGTATGGCTTTGATCGACTTCGTCACTCAGAAGCATAGACAGCGTTCACCCAATCAATGGGATTCTTCTTGCTGAAACCTTGGCCGGCGTCCCTTCAGTTCGTTATCCTTTAGGCCTCCATCGCAAAACTCGCTAACCGACGCAGTCAAAGCCGCAGTGTACGAAGAGCTTCCTTTGGGCAATTGCGGCACACAGGCCTTCTGGGCCTCAATGAATCTCCTGGGGGCCAAGGAATGGGTCACCTGCCCTCCTCCCACAGCAGGTTGAAGACCCCCATTAGCACTCGACATTTCTCGGTATGGTTCAAATAATTCTGTCAGGCCCCATTTTTTGAACTGGGAACCCCATGCCCAAGGGCCGGGTGTCCGGAAATCCTGGACCTCTATGGCGACGACCTCATCCACTGCAGATACGGCCCTCAGCGAATCGTCCACCACGATAATCGGGTCACTTTGCCGGGTAACGACCTCAGTGTAGGCGCAAGGCATCCCGCCATCGAACCGCAGTCGCACGCGGAACACAAGATCAGGCCAGATATCAGGGCAACGGGCGCTCCAGGCGGCACCAATTACTTTGATATCACTTTCGTGAACCCGATGGGCCTTTCTCATCCCAGAATGAGATCCTGCAACCCCGTTACGAGCGTGAACGCAGCCCACGCGGACAAGCTACGAAAATACCAGGGGTTCATAGCTGAATTGCCTGGTAGGAACAGGCTTGTCCCCGTTCCCATCTTCACGCTCGGAAGGTGGCATCCCGATGCGTTCTCTCACACCAAGGACATCAAGGAGGTGGCCCAATCGGCGTCAGACCAGCATTGGACTAATATTCCACGGTGAAGGCGATTCTCCTTCAACGACACGCTGTGTTGATAGTCACCTCAAACGCGGCCTGCTTGTTGACTGGGCTATCAGATACTTTCTAGATGGTGGACACGCTCCATTATTTGTCTTTTAGATTCTGCCACATGGTTTGAACGGAAATTCATAGGACTCATAACCTTTGCACCATTCGAAGTGAACTAACCCCGTCCGATGTTTCCTCCCGCTTCAAAATGCCACAAAGGGGGATGCACGGCACTCATGGATCAGTACGGTGATGCCGCGCCGTGCTGTGGCTATGGATCCACCCGCTGGTGGCGGCACGACTCGCAAACACGGTTGTTTGTGGCAGACCTCTCCAAAGCCGCCCGACACCCGGTCCTAGAGCCCCCACAACCCGGCCATGCAGTTCACCCGGACATCGAGGCGCTTGGAGAGAACGGGGGCACGGACTATCATGACGTAACCGTCATCCATCCCTTGACCCCCGCCCGCCTCCCCTCCCTGGCGCAATGCCCACTCAAGCCCCCTAACCATGCTCGCCTTGGCAAGGGCACTCGCTTTGCCGAATTGATACGTTCAAAGGGTCCTGGGCATCGCTTCATTGCCCTTCCACTCTCCTCGTTGGGGGCTGGCACCCCACCATCGGGACTTCGCCAACCGGGTTGCGACTGGTATTGCCGCACGGACAGCCGTTCCGATTGCTGATGCGCTGCAAACATTATTCGCTCGTCACGCGCGAGACCCGTCCAGAATAACGCCAGCTGTTTGTTGGAAGGGGTTTTGAGCGACACCTAAGGCCACAACTTGAAAGTATGTGTATTTCAGAGAATCTCTGTTCTCGGGGTATGTTAGTAGCTAAGGAGTACCTTAATCAGGAAAATTAAGGCAATAGAGGCCAAATGTGAGTAGGACACGGTACCACCCCATTTACCCAAACATTTAAGTAAAACACCCGAACCCCATTTAACCTCGTTCGACCCCATAAGCCCTGCCAACAGAACCATCGCTCCGAACTCCAAGCTCAACCCAACCACTGCAAGCTTTCATCAAAAATTCGCCGCTCTCAGCGCCCGCCCCGTGTGACATGTCGTCGGGTGCGGGCGCGGCCACTTCCAACCGTTTATCGACATGCCGCGACCGCTGCGCTCTCGCTGCACCAATCTCTTCGATATCCTTGTCGATGGTTCCGCTACCTCTCGCCCCCGGAGCACGTTGGACGAACTGGGAATGGTGCGCAAAGATGGCGTTGCTTTTTTGAACGGCACTGTAAAGCGGCGCTGCATGGTTTTCGTCTAGGTCGCCCGTCCGCGGTGCAGGTGACAACCGTCGCATCCTTCTGCAAGGTTCGTAATGGCAGGCGAAGGAGCTTGTTTTTTCGAGCCGTCGGAGCCCTTTTGTCCAGGGTATTATCAGTGGAATTTTTCTGTCTCTTCTCTCCTTTGTTTCACTTGTCCTCCCCGCTCCTTTCGATACCCAAGACTAACAAGCCCGCGGTGAACCCTCCGTGTCTCCCGACACCCTCTTGCACGTCATCAATCGGTGATAACAGCCCTATCTTCTTCGGAAGCCACCCTATCATATTCAACCGCGATGAAGTCTCTGGGCAGGCGTCAACTGCGCGCACGTGAGTTTTCAAAAATGTGCGAAATTGGGCCGCTTTGTGCAGTAAATTTGATTTTCTCATCAGGCGACCCCAAGAACGTGCGTTTCAAAAATGTGCGAAACTTGACCATTCCGTATAGTAAATATGGAAATGTGCGAACTTGCGCCGTTCAGGTAAACTTTTTTCCTCTCTCAACAGGCCCAAATTTGATGTTTTTGCAAAATGTGCGAAATTGGGCCGTTTTGCGTAGTAAACATTTTTCTCATTCAACAGTCCCAAATTCGCAGGTTTTACAAAATATGCGAAATTTGGCCGTTTTGTGTAGTAAACTTTTTTCTAATTCAACAGCCCCAAATGCGATGTTTTGCAAAATGTCGGATAAGGTTAAGGAGAGCACGGGGATCGCCACGGATTTGTCTGTACAGGGTCCATACTTCACCTTGCTGTTGAAGTGTATGGATTTGCGATATAGATGGACAACAGTCATTTTGCCTCAGACCTACCCATATTCACGGCATCAACGTTTCTTATCATGAAAATAGAGAAGACTACCCTATATTACCCCATTAACAACAGTATGGCGTTGCCCAATAACTTATTTTCCTCATGTTTTTTCTGAATATCTCTGACGGGACTGTACAGTACGCTGTACTTTAACCTTAGGGCTAGCCGATTATGTAGTCTCACTGCCCAAAAGGTATGACACGTGTAGCACGCAGCAAGGTTGCTGGTGGGAAGTCTACTACTATCCCTTCAAGCCGAGCTTACAATGTCTGACACCACTGACCGTTGTGCTCGACGGGTTGGCTTCCTCTTATTGCGGCAAGAACAAGTGTTTAATTCTTCTGTCTGATGGCTAACAATTCTTGTCTTGGACTTTTTCCGCTACTGGGTACGCAAGCCCTTATATAGACTTTCTGTTGTGGACTATACATAGTCAACGATTCTGGTTGTGAATTTAATTTGTTGGCTGGGTCAGTTGAAAGGCTGAAGTTTTTTTGTTGATCTTGCGCCTCTCAATTGGCGAGTTCCAGCTTTGGAGACTATCTTAAATACACATTCTGAAGTCCTAAAACACAGCCCGTCAATACATTGAGTCGGAGAGTGACATTCCGAGAGCAGTGGTTCCGACTGGGGAGTCGGTACCATTAATGTAATTAGGCCCAGCTAATATATTATAGACTCGGTGTTGACTCTTCTAGTGCAGGTGTTCCAGTTGAGAAATCAAATCCATTACTAGAGGTAGGCCCTGCTAAACATGCTGTGCAAAGAAGTGTTGACTCTTTCGAATCAGGGGTTCTGGCTGAGGAGCTGGCCCAAAATTGGAAGCAGGCCCGGTTAAAGATATTGTACACCCAGTGTCCTTGTAAATTATATAGTACATTAGTAGATAGCAAGGATTGCTTATTGCGGAGCAGGATTCATTTCTCCACACTCCCCCTCTCTATAGAAACAGGGCTGCGAAAGATATTACTAAGCGAATAAGACGCCATAACGTATGACCCATTGCTCGATGGGATGGTCTACAGTTCCATTGTCAATTATATTGTTTAGAACGGAGTTCCCTTTGACCTTAATTGGAGCATCCGCTGGGTTGAACTCACTGCTAATCCAAGCAACGTCGCTAATTTCAAAGTTGGCATAAGCTTCAAGTGCAGCTTGAACACACAACATGGGTCGCTTTTCAGTTGTAGTCGTATTCTTAACAATCACGTCAAAGAGCGACTTGGAGTCAGTGAACATACGAACTTGAAGCTTGCAGTCCAGCATCTTCTTGAGATCGTTTTTCACGGCGAGAGCAAAGTCCATTCCATCAGCAAATGCTAATGTTTCGCCTTTGATAATAAAAATCACCTCACGGCGAGATTTGTAGGTACTGTAGTGTAGAATGTTACACCTGCCATTCTTTTCACAGAGAAGAACGATGAAGCCTATTTAGGTGGACAAGCCGTCATTACCGGAAAAGCTGCCATCAGTATATACGCGGAGGTAAAGGGAGTTTTTGTCCAGCTGGCGTTTGAGGATACCTCTATCGGGGTACTTGTGACTTTGGCGAGCAATCTTGTAGATGAACTTGATTGAGGATGGTCCAAATCTTTCTGCAGCGATCTGCGAAGCCATATTGACAGCGCAAGCAATATCAGGGCGAGTTTGAGTAACCCTCTGAAGACTACGTCGGAGTGAGCGGAAGTCTTGAAATGACGCATCAGTAGATGTAGTGCAATTGGCACTCACACTGTACTGCCATCGGCAGAGCTGCTTTTGGTGATCTTTTTTTGATCTGATTCACTGTTAACCAGCAGGTACTGTTCTGTATAGTAAGGGCAATTTCGCTTTTCGCCCACTGTTATTCCTGGTACTATACATTATACCCACCCAAGAGGGTTTGAGGGCTTGCAATCTGGACCACTCGGCTCCCAAATTGGACCTGATATTTTCGCAGGTGAAAGGAACCTATTGGGCCAAGTTTCGAATTTACTTGGCTCTAACTTGGATCTCCATTACTTGGCTGACCCTAACTTCATTCACCCCGCCGTCGTAGATAACCCTAACCCAGCTAACTAGTATTTATACCTACCTGGCTACTAGGGCCTCAGATTAAACAGCCATCCCGGTGTTGGCTCTGAACTTGACTCCCAACTTTCACCTTTGCAGGAACCTTGCAAAGGGCAGCTTTGGCTATAGCCACGATTATCCGCCCGGGCCCCCTTTTCATTTCCTTCTCTCTATCCAATATTATAATACCCCCTTTTTTGGTTGTTTGTGATATTTATTCACACTTGACGCCCCGGAATCCGGCGTCTACATACAAATAGGAACTTCAGGGTTGTCGTTGGTGACAACATCCTTATCTCCAAAGAAGATTTTCAGCACTGCTGACCCACTACTACATCTTCTTTGTCTATTATTACACCACTGGTGTCTATGGTTCTTTGGAATCGATCCTTATCAAGTTTCTAGCATTCCGCGGACCAAGGCCCGGCCTTACAACCCGGAGGACAAGTATACTGTCCAGCCGTCTAAGTAATTACCCCCGCTCTTCCAACCCCATTTCTCCTCGCCGTCGGCGAGCTGTGGTACTGCATCGCAGGGTGCTTAAAGAGAAAGAGGGACAGCGAACAACCTGTGAGTCTTGGTGTTTATGTTGGCTTTCTTATTGTCTGACGGTGTTCCGTTCCTAGACGAGAAAAACTGCCCACCGCGCATTGAACTACAGTATGGAGAGGGTTGATATGGTGCAAATATTCAGTCTGCAGTAGTCGAATGCCGTCCTGTATTGTTTCCAACTGCATTCCGGCGGAGGTGAATGAATCTAAGTCACGTGGCTTGGATTTAAACTTCTCTTCTGTATTTCTGGAATTTTCTAAGAACTCGTAGTTATCTGCATGGAAACTGTCGTCAAAGTAGTGTCCGGACAGGCCAGCTAATTTCCTATGAATCATCTTGAAGAAAAGGTGGATATCCAAAGTGCATTGTTGCTTTTCAAGGTCGTGACGAAAGTGATTTGTAATGGTTGCGTCCCAGTAGTCTCCGGCGTTGATGAGGCCGTAGAGTGGTTTGAACAATTTGTGTAGTTGATTGGGTGCAAGACATAATTCTTCCGGTGGCTTGACGCAAACTTCTCGCAGTAGTTGACCAGCGGAATGGAGGCACGCTTGTGTCACATTCTGGGACCATATTCCGAACCCGAAAATGGCAGCGAGGGCCAAGATTAGCGGGATGGAACTGAGCCGTAGCATGGTAGCTGGATGAAAAAGCTTGTGGATGTCTTTGTCCTTGAAGCCCTGGACAACATATCCCGCCTTGTACAGCTCTTTGTCGGTACCCTTATGCTTGATAGAGAGGACGAAGCGGCCACCGAGTATGTTGGCATCAGATGGAAGCTCTTAACGAAGGAAGACTTTGAATATATTGCGGTCCAGTTGGCCCTTTATCTCTCTTGCTCGAGCATCTATAAAACGGGGTTCGTGCTTGCGTGAGTCGTTTGGTGACAGAACTTCTGTCAGATATGCACGATAGGACGTTAAGAGGTAGCCAGAGCAGATAGAGAGTATTGTATGCGAGAGAGAAGTCCAGTTCCATCTCCCTTTGGGACTGGGAGTACATGGTCAATTGAATATTGAGCTTCCTTTTCTGGTCTCTGAACCCATTGAGCCTCTGAAATGTGCGAGTTACAGTGAATGGTCTACGCCATTTTTTAGAAAAATCATGCCAAATGTAGACATGATCGCCAGGGTTCACGAGGTAGTATGTTGCCGGCGGAACCTGTTCCCGTAAGGCTCGCTGTATTCGCAAATGAGCAGAAATGTCGGCCATTTCGAGGCGTGTTATCTGCATGGCTCGCATCCGGTCTGAATGGGATAATAGTGGTGTTGTGTGCGGAGGGAATCTTTTAATGGCGCCAAATACAAGCATATATGGAACGAGCCCTTCTGGGCCGGCGGTATAGTTCATCGCTTTAAAGGCGAGTTTAAGGCAATATTCCAGTCCACTCCTGGAATATCCTCAATAATTTTTAAGAATATGCGGCGTAGATGGCCATGATAACGCTCCCCAGCCCCGCGTGCGTTATAGAAGTGAACTCCAGATAGTTTTACATCGATTCCGGCTGACTGGACTAATGTTTCGAATTCAGCGCTTGTAAAAACACCATCTTGATCAACTTTTTTTTCAGAGTAGCCAATATATGTTGCAACCCGACACACAATAAATGTTTTCCAGATAGCAGTGGTATATTTTTGTGGTAGGGACATTGCAGCGGGAAAGTTTGTGCGAAGGTCAACAACATGAAGTGCGGGTTGGCTCTTCAGCTAGACCAGGTCAAGCGATACTTTGTGTTTAAAAATACAATCTCCAGAAGGAAGAGTGAAACGAATGCGATGACGACCACGGCTGTATTTGTTCCATGTATGGCATCCCTTTGTTATTTCTTTCAGTGTACGGAGTCTTTCGGCTAAAGCATCCGTCGGCTTCATTCGTTGAAGTAGTTTGTAGAGTTTGCCCGCAGACGGATGCCAGAAGTGCTTGTGTAATCGCTTGAGTTCAGTTCGTGTATAGAGTGCTGTTGAGCTATCTCACTGGAGGAACATGTGGCGATCGCGTTGAAAAAGTGGGAGCTTCCAACCATAGCGACGGCTGTGGAGGACATTTTCGACCTTTTCTGGGACCAATTTGTGTTCATCCAAGATATCTAATCCAATGAACATAGGAACGTCGGCGTTAACAACATCAACCTCCAGTTCGATGAATGAGACATCCGGGGTTGGTATTCGTACCGGCATTTTTCCAAGTCTCATACAGATATTATCACCAAACTTGAAACTGTAGTTCGATCTTTTGAGAAAAAGCTTTCGTTTAGGTTTGCGGCAGAGTGCCTTGGCCTGATTGCGTCCTATGCATGCTCTTTGTGGGCATATATCAAGGCATGCACCATCAAAAATGTCTGGGTTCGATGCGTAAAATTGTGTTGCATAAGAACCAATAGTCTTGATTAAGACGAGGAGTTTCTTCTGTTTGAATATGTCCGCAATCAGCGATTAAAAGGGAACGATTAGTGTCTTTTCTGTTTTCAACACGCAGGATATACTGCGTAGAAAAACGAATGCCCTTTAACAAGGAAAAGTACTTGTTGCAAGTACCTGAAGGAGGATTAGATAGGGCATTAGTGAGGATTGGGCCCCTTAGTACGCAAAAACTGTTGGAGGAAGACTTGAGGAGGATCGACGGAGGATTTATGGATGGAGATATTGTTGTAGAGGAGGAAACGGATGAAAACGGTGTTGAGAAGAGTGACGGAGCAGATTAGGGTAAGTATTCCGAGGAGTTACTGGCTTTTAATACCTGTGTATAATTGACAGGGGGCAGAGCTGTAGATTGGTAGGGGTGCGAGTAGATGAACATTATGTCTTGCGGATCCGGTGGTTGCTCTGAAAGCGTGTCTTGTGCGGAAGATCTGGAACTGAGAGAGGATGCAGTGTCATCATCAATATTAAGGTTTTCAAAGCTGTTACTGTAGGGTAGGTGCGTATCCATGACATTACCCAAGATGTCAGATAAGGAATTGGTGTGTTTGGATGATTCAGAGAGGAGCTCTTTGAGGATGAACACTTTCTTATTAGATGGACTCCTTTGCAGGAATAATTTGATCCTGTTCTGCATAATGCGCTCGTCATCAAGGGGTTTGTTGCATCGACGTTCCACATGATCGTCGCTTCCATAATTAAAACATTTTTTGCCCTTCTTAGAGTTGAGTTAGTGTCGTCGCGGATCTCAGGGATCAAGACCGTGTCGTGCTTGGTTTTGGAACCAATTTGTAGCATCAAAAGGTACCCCAAGTCTTGAAAAGGAAAGACTGCTTAGAGTGTCCTGTTTGAGTGTATTTGTGATTCTGATCGGTAGTGGTGGCTTGATTTTTTCTCTTCCTTGAGGAGTATGCTTAGATCTATATGCGGGTTCCGCGAGAACAAGATCATCAAAAAACCTGTTGTATATCGGATAGTTTTGACGCATTTTATAAATAGGAGTATCGGCCCAGTCCCTTAGATGAACTGATGTGACCAAAGCTCGCCGTTCGTCACGGTCGCCGGTACGGCCGTCGGGACACTGTGCGACCAAGTATTCTATGAGACGAGCGAGTCGCTGAAGAGCAACACTATCATTGACATCCCCTTTTATAAATTGGTCGGTGTTTAAGTCTCGAACCTCGTCTTCTATCTGAGCCATCCGATCCCTACTCCCGAAACTTCTTTGCAATGCACTTCCCATGGTAGGCCAGTCCTTGATACTGGTCAAGTCCGAATAATTGAATCTGAGTGCATTACCTCGGAGCATATGTCGGACAAAATTGGTCTTATTCGTGAGATGTACATTGATCATGTCGCAGTTGTGGTTTTATTGGGTGATAGCAATGTTGATATTCTCCTCAGTTGTACCCCCAAACTTTTCATAGTCAGTTCTGTAATGCGCATGTATCTTCGCATCGACAGTTGCAATGTTGTTGTCGAAATTTTCGGGTAGGAGGCGACGCCTTGCCGGTGGGTGAGGATTCTCAAGATTTGAGGGCCGTTCTAGAGTCTGTAGCTGGCGAGGAGTAGTTCCTCCACTGTCGGTTAAAAGGTACCCATATCGATAGGCGCTGTAAACGAGTTAGTGCTGATTGAACTTCTTCACGGTATTGGCCTTCTTTCCAGATGGAAGCTATGATATGTATCATGACTAGATTGCTGCCCTGATAGAAACGAGGAAGACCAACTCCATGTTTTTCTAGAAAGACCTTGATTGGCTTAAAAATATTGGCACTAGAGAGTACCTCGATTCAGGAAAATTTCCATACCGATAATTCGCCTATAACTGAAATTTGTACAGCTTCACCCCGAGCTGTGCCGTTTTATTCATCAAAAAAGCGAAAGTAGTCAATCAAATAACTCTGTTGGACATGGCGGGCATGGATTCGATCCCAGTTAATATTTGTTAGTTGAACCTCTGGGTGGATCCCGCGGCTGGAGCGGGTGACTATCGCCTGGGAAAAAGCAAGAGAAGTTTTCACGTAGGCCCGTATTTGCAAGTGTGGACTATACATAGTCAACGATTCTGGTTGTGAATTTAATTTGTTGGCTGGGTCAGTTGAAAGGCTGAAGTTTTTTTGTTGATCTTGCGCCTCTCAATTGGCGAGTTCCAGCTTTGGAGACTATCTTAAATACACATTCTGAAGTCCTAAAACACAGCCCGTCAATACATTGAGTCGGAGAGTGACATTCCGAGAGCAGTGGTTCCGACTGGGGAGTCGGTACCATTAATGTAATTAGGCCCAGCTAATATATTATAGACTCGGTGTTGACTCTTCTAGTGCAGGTGTTCCAGTTGAGAAATCAAATCCATTACTAGAGGTAGGCCCTGCTAAACATGCTGTGCAAAGAAGTGTTGACTCTTTCGAATCAGAGGTTCTGGCTGAGGAGCTGGCCCAAAATTGGAAGCAGGCCCGGTTAAAGATACTGTACACCCAGTGTCCTTGTAAAGTATATAGTAGATTAGTAGAAAACAAGGGTTGCTTGCTACGGAGCAGGATTCATTTCTCCACATTTAGCCACTTTGCATTGTATTTGAAAGTACAGTATAGTGCAGTGTAGAGCTAGGCCACCATAAAAATTAAATCTGGTGGCTACAGTAGCATTTTGAACTCATATAGTATCATAAAAGATCTGTACACTCCTGCTTAGCTGTAGCAGATGCTGTGCTGGCATCATTACGAGCCCTTTTGCATAACACTTAAGTCTTGATGGCGTCACGGGTGGAGATGGAGAACTCGGAGTACTCTCGTTTTCTACATGTTTTTACGGAGCGGCAACCGCAGCGTTCGTATACCCATGAGGTGAGCTAAAATAGTAAATCAGAACGATGCATTCAAAAGGGTGACTCTGCCAAGTGATCTCCGCCACAAGTGTAGATAAACGGGGCTCTCTGAGCCATCCGATTCAACGGACCTAGCACGCCCCTCAGAGGAATGACCGTTGAATTCTGAACCGTCTTGGTACCTCATAAATCTGCTCACAATACACGACCCCAACATTCTTCCTGTGCTTGTAGAAGCTTACGGAGGGGAGAGCTTTGGTAAACATATCGGCAGGTTGTTTCTCCATAGCAATAAAGAAAGCGTGACCAAACCCTTCTGAATGTAATCACGTGCTAGATGATATGACATCCCAACGTGGTTTGTCCTCGGCGTGATTGAACTCTCGTGCGCAAGATAAATGGCTCCAGTTTTATCACCAGGTGGAGCCAAAACAGAATTTTCCGTCATCATTCCCACGTCAATGGCAAGTCCTCGCAGCCATAGGGTTCTCTCGTAGCTATTGATTGCTAAATTTACTCGGTCTCTAGCGTCGATGAAGCAACCACAGACTGTAGCTTGCTCTTCCAGGCCAAAACAGTTCCACTCATTGTCGCAACAAAACGCTCGTCGATTTGCGAGATGTGACACGTCCTCCCTATTCGACCTCGCAATAAGCTATGCAAGTCCTTTTTACTATTGAAAACGATTACATGGTAACGCAATACGTTCTTTACTGCTTTCAAATGCTGAATGGAGTAATTTTGCATGTTGCTCGATATAATACCGACAGAATACGCATTTCATGGCCTTGGGAACACATAAAGACACAACAAACACCGACTAGCTCATTTTAGGGTACTGTTAGTGGTGGCTGCTGTTTCCTCGCGAATAGAATGGCTCAGAATTCAAACCGTATCAGTACGCATAGGGGTAGAAAGGACTTTGCAATCTTTAATTTGGAACTTTTTGAGCAGCGCATCCAAGTATCTACTTTGATGCACACAAAAGACACCTTCTTCTCTATCATGGTGTATACGCATCCCTAAAAATAAAACGGCTTCCCCTAAGTCCCTGATATCAAATAGCTCCTTGAATTCTCGCTTAATCGCAACAATCTCTTTCTTTGAAGTACTAGCAATCAAATCATCATCAACGTAAACGAGAAGAAACGTACATTTTTCATAAACATCACGGAAACACGACCTAGGATCTTACTGAGAGGCCTGAAATCCAAGGGAGATTAGCGAATCATGCAGCAACTTAACCTATGCTCGCGCTCCTTTCTTCAATCCGTACAACGCCTTAATAGTTTCCATACCTTATCAGACCACAAGTTTGCAGCAAAAATCTCATATAACTCATGTAGGAGTGGCGCCGTCTTCATAAAAATTTCTTCCTCCAAAGGAAACCGAATAAAAGCAGGTCGAACGTTAACCTGGAGCAAGTACAACCCCCGCTCCCTGACCATTGCCCGACTCACTCTCAAAGTTTCATGCCTCACAACAACGGAAAATTAATCGTAATAATCCACACCACTGACTTGCGAGAAGCCGTAGGCAACGAGACGAGCTTTAAATCGTAATGTGTTCCCTTTTTCGTCTCGCTTCAGGTCGAAAACCCACTTACATGTAAGAAGGTCACGTTACGATGGTGGTGCTACTACCTCATACACGCGCAAATTACGAATTGAACTCATTTCAGCACAAATCGATGCAACACATTCATCTCCATACAGTGATGCTAAGGCATTCCCCAGAGAGGACGGAGCCGCAACAGCGGCAGAAACAGTACCAGTAAACATTGCAAGCGATGCATTGTCTCGATGTCGAGCAGGCAGTCCAGGCTTGGTGCGCTGTGAGCGACGGTGTTTGAATGTGTGCTCTCTGTTGAGAGCACCGTCTGGAGTGGAATCAGGTGGCCCCTACGGGAAACCACCATTCTCGGACCTGTGGACGTCTTCAATTATGTCGGTCGGGTCCACGTCCATATTCTCGTCTTCCACGACCTCATCTTCATCAAAAGATACTTCGGTACTATCTCGCACGATGCGCTCATGAAACACCACATCCCGGGTGAAAAAAAGCTTCTCCTTTTCGGGTATAAACACCCAATACGGATTACCAAGATCGTACCCTAGTGGAAAACCAACGAGCGCCTTTGAATCAACCTTCTTCCCCTTTTCAGTTGGGGGACGTTTCACATGTACCATGGAACCAAAAATCCGGACATTCGAAATACTCGGTTTGCGTCCGAAAATTATTTCATAAGGCGTCAGTTCTCCGAAGTGCACTGAATTTCCACAAAAATTGTTCTATTTCGAACATAGTTCACGTTCGCCATTGTCTCAGCCCAAAAAACATTGCAAACCTCATGAATTATTCCCTGAATTTCCGCGAGTTCGGCCAAAATTGCTCGTGCTCGTTCAGTCAGTGTACGGCTAATGCGTTCCGCATTACCGTTACTTTCGGGTGAATCAACAATAGTTGGTTCATGATGTATACAGCTGGAATTGAAATATTTCCGCAATTGCTCCCCGACGAATTTCGTACCGCGGTCAGTTCGTACCCTTTGGACATGATGGCCTGTACGATTACGAATAAAGTTCATAATAATTTAGAATTCCGCCGCGGTTTCTGACTTTTTTCGCAAGAAAATTGCCAGGAACCTCCCGAAGCATCGTCAACCACCGTCAAAACACGCCTTGAGCCACCATGGGAAGGTTTTGAGACCTTACCAATGAGGTCAGCATGCAATAGCTCGCCAACTGCTGAAGTAATAGTTATGCCCGACTTTTGTAGTGCGGCCGTTGCCTCGCCGCAAATATTGTAGCTTAAGTTTTGCACATTTACCTCCTTGATTCCCGAAACGACGTTATTTTTGACTATGTCAACGATCGTGCAACAGTTGCCATGAGCAAGGCGTCTGTGTAAGAGAGAAATTTCCATCTTATTACTTTCTCCGCTTGGGATAGCAAAACAATTATTCTTCTGCACAGTAGCATTCTCATCCTCTAATTAGGTGATATTGTGATCCTGAGATGTCAATCGCATTACTGCCCTCCCTTCATGATTCACAAGAATAGTGTTGCAAGAGGGTGTAAAATATATTTCCATACTAGCCTGCTTCATGAAGGGATCGAGAGTAAGTTTGCACGCATTGTTGTTATGTATGCAACATTTTGTAACGTGATAATCACAGCTGGACTTTCCACATTACATCGAAGTTCCAACGCACTTAGCCGCCATATATGTACCTTATTCGGCAATTTCAATAGTTTTCGGTGTACTCAGCTTGTGTAATTCTTTAAAGAACGATCGCTCTCGACACATGTGCTGTGACGCACAGATGTCTGCAAAACATTTGCCAAATATCGCATTTTCAGAGACAAAAGATGGTTTTATCAGGATAAAACTAACACGGTCTGCTGCTTCCCTGTATTTTTTGCCATCCTTGTTGTCGGCATCAGATCTGGGTCGATATTTTGCACTCTTAAGGTTGCTATAACAATCTTTCTTAATATGACCAATTTTGCCACAGTGATAGCATTTCGACTCACGTCCTTTACGCGCTTGCTGACCTCCTGACATGAAAAATTTCGGACCCTTGTCGGTGCCAGATGGAGAACCGCCCTTCTGTATACGGATTCCAGATTAGCGACTAATTCTGCAATTGTGAGCTTCTCTTGCTGACTCAGTAAATCACATATTACGTCATATTCTGATGCCAATCCCTCCAATAGGGCTGATTTCTTATCAAATTGTGATAGTGTGTAGTTACTGGCAGCCAATTCTTTCTCAATCATAGTGATACTATTTGCATACTCCTGCACGGTTGGGCTCTCGTCCATCTTCATACTCAACAAATGTCAAAAATGTCATTTGCGTAGCAACAGCCTTGGACTCATTCATACTTTTTAAAGTATACCAAACTTCTCGAGTTGTCTTCTTTCCAAGCACAGCAACCACATAGTTGCGTTCAATGTTATCATAATTTCCGCCACGGCTTGTCGTGCCTCTTTTCCACCTTGGTCTATAACGTCACTAGCAATAGCAGTCGTATGCTGTATACCTGAAGCTACTTCTCCACTTGCTACATCACTATTGGTTGATTAAACGTACTTTCATGGACCTTTCATGTTCAAATTCAATTAGCCTTAAGGACTAGGTGAACCTGGGTGGCCCACACGAGATAATTCGTACCATTCAGTTTTTCGATAGTATACTTCGTGTTCATGTTGCTGTTGTGTGATAGATGGCCCGCGACCCTGATTTTTTCACAGGTGGAGATAAATAATTGAGATTGTTCTCCTTTTCTACTTGTTCTTTACGGGCTTCAACAGTTTCAGAGGGCTTTCAACAAGGAGATGGCTGGGGGAGACGTTTCTGTAGAGTGGTTCAAGGAACTCAAGCTGTTCTGCAGCACAATGGATGTCGAGAGGAAGCTGAAGGCGTGAGAGTCATCTGTTGGTGCGCTATACAATGCTTCTAAGATTCTTGCGAACATCTTCAACTGCATCTATTCTAACTAGATATAAAGCTTCTCTAATTGCGCGCCCCATTGCCAGAGTTGTGCCTATCTTTAGTACAGTAGAATAATAAAAGCATAACTCTCGTCGGGGCTTTGCGCTAATGACAGCTTTAATGCGGACTTTGTCCCACAGGGGGTTCGCGCGAGCGGAAGCTCTGCAGTTTTACATGCACTCCCTTTGATATAATTTTTTGTGAGAGAAACACAAAAACGTACTTTTACTAGTACTTAACGGACCCTATACTTGCGCTTAAACGCGTCTAGCATCAGTTTTGACTCCCCCAACTCTTGCTTCTTCTGTAATTCGCGTTCATCGCGGCACTCTTTACGATCCTTCTCTCGCTCCTCGCACTCTATCTCGAAACGTTCCCTCTCAAATGCCAACGCTCGCAGTACACCACCACCTGTGCCAGGTCCGCATCGCGTAAACGCGTACCAATTTTCTACGTCCTTATACATTTCGTTACCCCGTTCCCTAGTTTCACTCCCCGCACACGAATCGCACCTTAGACTTTCATTCCTCGCTCTCATTTCTCTCATTGCATTCATCACCTCGGTCCCTGCCTCCATTCCTTTTTTCGTTGCGATCCTCATGAGATCCTGCCCAACTCACTCCTGCCCATCATCCAAAGCCTACACTGCGTGCCGTTCCTCTGTTTTCCTCGCGTCCAGGTCCTCTCCGCCTCCCGGATCTTCATCGGCACCTGACATATGTCGTTAAAATCACCCCTAACCCCTTACATTATCTGATGCCATCTTTCCTTCTTATAAAACATCTCCTGAAGGCGCTTGTACCAATCTTGCACATTTTTCCACGTTATGCGCTGTTTAAAAGATTTCATTCTATTTGCACGCGTCTCCATCGCCTTGAATCGCGTGCGCGTCTCCCAAAATACAATATATGCTCTTTGACAGCCTCCACTTTGTAGTACAATGGTGTACCATACGCTATTACCGGGGTAACACAACATTTTGCCGAACGAATTTCGACGGCCCTACTGTACAATATGACAACTAAGTGTCAAATCCGGCATGGCTGACACTATAAGCCACCTCTTTTGGATAACCCGTGTCATCTTTCGGACCTGATACTTTTACCGGGTCACCCGCCCATTGGGCCAAGTGGCAGCCTACTCGATCTATAACCTGGATGTTTATTTACGCCCGTTAGGGGCTTGAAGTAGTACCTATCTAACTATTGTTTATTCTACCGGGCATTAAAGCCTCCAAGTAAACAGGAAACCCGGTGTAGGCACCTCTGTGAAGGCTCTGGACTTGACTCTCAACTTGCATCGCTCGCGTAACCGCGCCACTGGCGACTTTGGCTATAGCCGGGTTTATCCGTCCGGGTTCCCCATCCTCTTTTTACTTCTGAATTCCAATCTAACAGCTTTCATTGTTTTATTTCTGGGTAGGTTTTACCCGCCATTGGGGCCACACCACTTGGAGCCTGAACACAATTGGGATCGTACGCACGAGTAGCTATGGTCGTACTAACCCATTCTACAGCGGATATTCGCAGCGTTGCTGCAGTGACGCGACTGGCTATGTCCATATCACCGTTGGTGTGTCGCATCGCTTCGATTATTAGGGTCACTCGGTTCCCAGGATCTGGTCCGGCCTGGCAACCCGGAGGGCAACTCTACTGCCCAGACACTCAGGGCACTCCCCTCGCTCTACCGAAACCCTCTACTATCGCTATTGGTGCATTTCACTGAGCGACTGCCACGCGGACTGCTTAAATAGAAGAGAGTCCCAGTTGTTGGAGTATAACAGAGGTGGTTCTTAGGGCAATCCCGCCGCGCCAGCCCGAAACGTAAAATTTCAGTCAAAAAGGATTTCGACGGAAGTTTTGGAAATTTTAATTCTCGCCACACTCGCCCAAATCCCAAAAATGAGCCTACCTAGGGTTAGCCCCTCCAAAAAGTTTTGGGCTGGAATCCTATTGCCATAAAGTTACCATGCTATACATATATAGCATCTCTCCAAGCACTATCTACAAAAACGTTCTATATCTCCAACTTTCCTCTCTATCTCTTCAAGCACTCTTAAACAACATTCTATCTCATCAACAACCAATTTTTCCAAGCAACCTTCCCAAAAAAATCCCTTTCTCAACAAGCACTGTTCCTAACAAGGTTCAGATGCCTCAATTGCTGGGTTCGTCGTTTTCAACAATTTTCCTGTTTCATTCGTGTACATGGCAGCTGTGGAAGAGAAAGACGTCGATAATACCCAGCTGCAGAAAGGAACTAAGTGGAAAGGAGCTGGGCGCTGTCTGGGGTGGAATGAGGACGGAACGCTTTCTATGGCTAAGGAGAGCTCAAAGGCGCTACTTGACCCTGCTGTCGGGGCATCTATGCGCAAGATTACCATGGGCCGTCGGCTTCGTGCTTTCATATGTACCGACACGTTGCGCCCGATTGCCAACAATGGTGCCGCGGACAAAGGTGGCGCGCGCGAAGACCTATGTTGGGCCAGGCGCTCTCCAGAGGCTTGTTTAAAGCACTGGATGAAGATTAAGGCAGATTTTGTTCTTCGCAGAGATTTTCTGAGTCGCGTCGAGGGAATTCAGTTGACAAGAATTCCATCAACGGTTCATCGAACTGCTTTCCAGGGGGTAAATGTGGGGTGGTTTAATAATTTGAAAGATGTGGTCGGTGTACAGTGATAGTTCGAAGGCTATTTCTCATATTTACTACGTTATTCAAAACCCGACTTACCACGTGAGGCAGCCTATTCCCTTCGGTGCTTCGTTCGAATATTTGGATGAGGAAACGGATATACTTCGAGCTAAGTCCGTCAACTTCGAATTTGATGAGTAAAACTCTCGCCCACTGGGCCTTCAAGGCCGCAAAGGCTCGTAAGCGCAAGACACCAGGTACAGGTGAACCAGAGAAGAAGGAAGCAAATAAATCTGTTGCTATGGCGGTTCAAAACATTGGAGATTCTTTCCACAGGTAGACAGAAATGAAACATTCGATTACTTAGCGAAGAATTCAGTTAGACAAATCTCGGCTCAACTGGAAGGTGCCGCAATATCTCTTTTGGCCTAGTTCAGGGGCATATAAGGAAGAAAATGATTAATTGGCTTTGTACTTGCGTCAGCAGGTACTGAAGTCCTTCAACAGTAGCCTCATGCATGAGCCTTCTGCGGCAGTGGCGGGGAGATAATACGCTTCACTGCGCCAGCGCAAGCGACCGAGATCGCTTCCAAGGAAATGAATCTCCGCGGGGCCGAGCCATGGAGATTGAGTATGAGACAAGGACGACCGAAGTGTAAGCTTGCGTGCCCACTCGCGACTGCTACGTAAATCAGACCAATATACAAAGCCCGGGAGCTCCGGTTCCTTCTATTCTGATAGCCGAAGTTGAAAGATACCTGCGCAAATTTCCGCTTCGTCCGCCTGAAAGAGCTGCAGCTGTGCTTCCTACGTCTGAAAAAACTGTCGCTGTGAATCCCCTGCCTGGCGGACTTACCGTTCTGAACAATTTCGAGCCGGTTTTAATTGCAAGGACAGAGCCCCCTTGTCATTGTGCTTCTGAAGATGTGAGCACGCAGGATACCAATGATGTATCGAGTAACATGGAATTTGGTTGGTATAGAGACGTCCCTGGCTTTTATCAAGCGAGCCAAAGGCGCCTTTGATATTAAATTCATATACAGTATTGTGGGCGGTCTCTCGCTGCGACTTGCATGGTAATTCCAGGCCGGTCCGGCGAATGCCTCACAATCCCCAAATCGCAGAAATGTCTGTACTCAATGTTTGCTGAACTAATAAAGTTTCATTGTATGTTTAAATGAAGAATTGTAATTGCCTGTAATGACTACGGCAGATTGCTGCAATTCGCAGCCGTATCATTTTTTGGTATTGGTTTAATTGAAGTCTACGTTGCCTGCACTTTATGTGGTTCAACCTTGCGTGTTCCCTTGTTCGTTCCAAATACGTTCAGCCAAATAGTCCCGTAGCATGAAGCTCTACTCGCGATTCTCAATATGGACTAAGGTTTCACACAGGTCGAAAAGGTCGTAAGTATCCGCTGACCGCAGTAGATTTCTTGGAGACAAAGATGGCTCTTCTAAGTTTCCATCCTGGTCACGTTTAAGCCGAAAATTTCCTCTTCCACTGTAAACGCGCTCATCCGCTATCATGTTGTGTAAAATGCAGCATTCTCTACAAACTTGATCCATTCATTCTAACTTATGCAGTCTCTACGGCCTTGCTAGGATCTCGAACTGTCTATACAATACCGCTAATATCCTCTCTACCCTTTTCTAGCACAATCTTGTAACCTGTTGAACCTTTGTTCCCTCAGAGTCTTGGGAATTAGGTAGGTTTTCGCGAACAGACGGTAATCAGGGTGGATCCTATATACCAGTAAATAGGACCATGAAAGCGCCATACGCGCGACATTTGTCGAGGGCTGATAAGGTAGCGAACGGCCAGTCCAAATGTCGTTGAAGAAGCTACTCTGAGCTAGGATCGACTCGTCCTTTTTTGAACCCGGTACGCCGAATATTGCATGCCAAATTCTTAGTTATTCATCCAAGACCACCTCAATCCCACCAGTTGGCGATATCTCCTTCCCCTTGTAAACCCCTTTCCAGGCAATGGGGCATTGATTCCAAAACCACGAGGTGCAGTCGAAACAATCTAGACAGCCCGGAAAGCCACGTTCTGCGTAATCTGCTTCTATCAGTCTAATTTCATCTGCGTCAGGCCTTCGCAAACACATCTCCTCATACATAGTGGTGACAGCTGAACAGAAACGCAATAAACACGTCAAAATCATACTGCCAGATAGACGAACGTACTTTATGAATTGGTCAGCACCCATTCCATCACTCACTAAGGACCGCAGCTTTTACCTTTTGGTCTGTAGAGCCCTCAAATACCCCCAGCACGTCGGCCTTTTGTTTCAAGAAGGTATGATAATCAACAATATTATGTCGCACCCTGTCATATATTGCCCTTGTAGCTGAAAAAAGCCTCTCAAACTCTTCTTATAATATAATAGGTTGATCTAGTGACTTACGTTAGAGTTGGAAATAGTCAAGATCGACTTGCTCCGCCCCAACCGTGGGCCTCATATCCCTATTTGGACGACGAACAAGCCTTGACCCACCCCTGTGTTTGGCTTCAGCGTGGTTACCCACCTCCTTCAATCAATTCTCATCTTTAATTGCGATCGCGAAAATGGAGATAACTGGACCCATTATTTTGTCCTCTTCCTCGCTCTCGGACGAAAATGTGCTGCGGAGTAGGTCATTAAATAGTGTGGAAATTTTTTCAGGCGCCGCAGATACAGGAGAGCCGAGCAGGGGACTACAATCTCAGGGCGTTTGAAGAGGTTTGGGCCATTGTGAACGGGAGGCACAAATGGTTTGCGAGAATAAATGCGGGGTCTTTGGCGTTGGATGAAGAAGGAGAGTATCACCATTTAGAGGTTACAGTTTGTACGCGGGAACTCTCCGCTCGGAACGGACTGACAAAAACGAAAACCTTATTCCTATGTTTTATGCTGCCTAATAGATGTTCAGTGCTTGTCCGTCTATTTTACGTTATGGGCTGGCGCGTGATTTCCCTTAATTATTATTTTAGTATCACATCCCAAAAGGTATGACATGTTTAGCACGCAGCAAGGTTGCCGGTAGAAGTCTAGTGCAAGCCCTACAAGCCGAGCTTACAATGTCTGACACAACTACTGGCCGTTATACTCAACAGGTTGGCATCTCCTTGTTGCGGCAAGAACAAGTGTTTACTTCTGTCTGATGGCTGATGATTTTTGTCTTGGACTTGTTCCGCTACTCGGTACACAAGCAATTATATAGACTTTTTTAGTCCGTCTGCACCGTATGTAAAAGTACAGAGCAGTGCAATGTAGAGTTAGTCCACCATAAAATGTAAATCTAGTGGCTGTGGTAGCACTTTGTACTCAATTAATCTGCTGAGCTGTAGCAGGTGCTGCGCTGTGCGCTGTCACAGCGCACTATTTGCTTGCTGCGCTGGCACCATCACGAGCCCTTTTGCATAACAATTATCTGGATGGTTCACCTCGATCGCGTGCAGCGGAGCCCGAAATGTGGTGGCCATATCCACCGGTGACCACATTGCACAACTGAGGCCTGTTCCAACACAATTTTTTTTGCATGGAGCATAAAATATTATCAATGCTGTATAAAGTGGCCTCTGATGATTGGGCATACAAAATTCTAGGCACAATCATCTTGTGGGACTTCCACGAAATTCTTTGACAGTTCCATAGTAAATGATTTTCCTTTGGAAAGGGCTGATCATCTTCAGATGTGCCCTCAATTACCATCACCTCTTTCACACCAACTTCCTCACACACCTTCAACGATGGAAAATACCCACAACAGCTTTTCTGAAGCTTTTCGAGAGTTTCAGTCCGTTCCGCGCGATACCAGCGTAAAAGCTCTTCAAATATTCGCACACCAATCACCCCAACAACTTATCTCTAGTGAAGCACAGAAAACGGCTCATTCCACCACCACAGCGCCTCCAGAGAATGGTGCTTCGATCATTTCTCCATCAGCACAACCAACACAAGCCGCTATGCTCGAACCACGACGACTAATTCAAGCTATTCTATCAAACGCGCTCCGGCATATCGGACTCTATGGCTCAGGGGCCGAGTCCGTACTAACAAGTCGGCTAAGCCAAGCTAGTGTTACCTACTGCACACGAATAGTTCAACTGGCTCGCTTGTGGGAAGAACATAAATCCGTTGATCCAGAGGTACAAACGAATGCCTGTCGTGCAGAAGCAGAACTCGGCCGAGCACCAAACTGGACAAAACATGAGACAGCCCGTCTATATCATGTCATCGCGGATGCACGTCATTCTTCTATAGTAGCAAGGATGTATCAACGAATTGAGACTCGCTCCGAGCTTGATGCTGGCCGCCAGGACCCGTTTGGGAACGAATTTCTTGAACTATTCAATGAAGAGACGTTCGATCCGGAAATCCCTGAGGCTGTGTGCGGTGTTACTGAGGACTTATTGATGCAGTTTGATCCCACACCGCATCTACACAAACGGAACGGAACAATCCTAAAACAGAGCTGGGGCAAGCTGCGATCATGGTACACAGTTTCATACAACAAGTCCGGACAAGGAGATCCAGACAACTCCCCAAACTTCATCAATGGGGATGATAGTCTTTCTTACATGCGCTGCGTGTTCCACAACCACCCAAGTCTGGATTCGGTTGTAACAGCAATCCCACCAAACGCTCAAATTGAGGCTGGTCCAAGTGAAATAGAAGCTAACAGATCATCGATTCCTCAGGTTCAAACTTCTTTGCGTAAGCGTAGAAGAGAAGATTGGATTGAATCAGTCGCTGCTGCACTCAGCAAAATGGCAGAAACCAGCACGACGCCGCAACCAATTGTAATACAGGACTCTGCCTCACTTTCTGCGACAGATCCAAACGTAATGCACTTATAGCGGGCGACAAAAGTGGCTTCAACCGTTACAAGTCTTATGGAGCTAGAAAGAAAATTATAACTAGCATGGACAGCCTTCCTAACGAGAGTACGGCAACTTACGACCGCACGAGACGGCTTCTTAAGAATCGCCTGGCACAGACGCGTAGAATTACTGAGAGCGCAATGTCTAGTATGGACAAGGAAGCGTCAGAGAATTTCAATGAAACCTAGTGTTAACTCAGAATATATGTAGTACCATATACCAGTTTCTAGAAACATGGTCTGCGATGAGCACTAGCTTCAATTTGAGCTGTGAAATCATCCCGGAGCCGAGATGATTCAAGATCACGACGTCTGCGGTGTAGTGCTTCGTTGAGATCACAGTCATCTTGAAGCTAAACCTGTCGATCTGCGGTCTCTATATGGTATCTAACATCAACCCCAGATGGCGACGGAATATCCGCAGAGTCCTCATGCTCTATAATGAAGTTGTGTAATTTGCAACAGACCGCTATAATAGTGGCAATCTTGGCGACAGTGCCCCTTAACGGCCTCCAAAACACACCCCACCCTCCAACGAGCATCCCAAATCTCTGCTCAATATGAATTGTAGCGCTGGACAGCCAATAATTGAAGCATTCCTTCGAGATACTGAGCGCTTTACCAGGCCAAGGCGTCCAAAGCCTGTTTATTCACGTATATACGTCATCTGCATCAATCCAAAACCCTGCTAAAAGGCCACCGTCTCCTCTCTCAATTAGTCTAGACAGTGCACTCAATGCGTACGCCGTGCTGTCATGAGTTGAACCCGGAGAGATACAAGACAAGAATGTGAACCTGTACTTAGAATCGCACGCTGCTTGCACGTTTAGAGCGAACCAAGCCTTTCTATTATAGTATGTAGATGAATTCGGAACTTCCTACGCAGCTGTCTCAGTGTTTTTGACGGGCAGTCCGTCCAAAGCACCCAAACACATGTTCAGAGCGCTACGCCCATCCCTTGCAAACCCATTAGAGACTTTCCTTAACCAAGACGCGTTTCGGTGCGGAAACGTTATTTGTAAGGCCTTATCAATTGCAAGGAGGGTTTCATCAATGTAGTGTTATGTAGTCGAGGTAGATATGTTATGAGCTAGGGCTATATCTAAATACGAACCACTGGCCAACCAACGCAACATTACAGAAAGGCGCTGGATTGTTGAGCTCCGCCTGAACTTGCGATTGTCTACGAAGGCAATCTTCTTGGCGAGAAGCATGAAGGTTGCGTGAGACATACCGTACAGTCGCTTGAAAAATGTAGGAGGGGTGCCAGCGAGAATGGAAGAAAATGAGAAAATGCCGCGAGGTATAGTCCGCTCAACACGCCCCTCGCCGCCGAGGATCATTACAAGGAAAGCTGAAAGTGCTGTCAGAACGCGTTCGTGTCTATTGAGACGCTTAGCGATAACTGTAGCTACCGCATGCGTCTTCTGCTGCGATTTCATGTTCTTATTACAATGAAAATGAGGCTTGATAACAAGAAGAACTGTGATTTGATGATGGGAAGACTGCAAAAACGTTCGAAAAGAGTTCTACGAAAGAACACTGCAGTGACCCGTGTGCTGATCCTATACAATAGAAAAATTGTTGGAAAGGTCGATATGATATGGAATCACATAAAACATATATATTTTATGCCCCATGCCATAATTTTTTGTATTGTAACAAGCCTGAATAAACTTGTGTACAACACCGTTGCTACGATTCACACACGGATCTACCAGTGCCCATGAAGCGGATGGATGTAACTTGTACTGACTTGACAACACGCAAAATTCTAATGCTTTTCAGGGATTAGTGGGAGGTTTACACTTTTAACACCCAGTTCGAGACTCAAAAGGTCTTTTTTATATTATTTTGAGGAACTTACACGATGTGAAAGGACCTTTTTTGGCAACTTCTTACGAGGCTGAGGTATTTCGTGGATTTCAAAGCGCTGAATCCAGATATGAACTCAGATTTTAATGAAAAAGTGTACTTCCAGAGTAAAGAGCTGTTTAAAATAGCTTCCTGAGGCTATTTACGTCGATATAAATAATCTAACTATTTGCTTTTCGTGATTCTTATAATAATTCCTATAATGCTAAAATTCTAAAAAATACAATCTCTTTACCAGTTTGATCAGCCGCAGGAAAAAGACTAGCAAGATATCAATCCACGTCATTTGGGAGTAATGTTTCTTTCCTATGAGAGGTCTTCAGTGATTACACTCTATTTTTGATCTGAGAGTCTGTTGAAAACTCTGCTGGTAGGTTCCCGTCAACCAGGAATTGAATCCGTACAGTTTTGAGAGCTTCAGATGGCGATATAGTATACCCAGAGTCTCGAACAACGGTATCAATCGCATTTCTGAACTGGAATGACTTCGAAGTAGCTCTTGGCTGCGATTCTCTAGTTCCTTTCTTTGATCTTGAAAACGAAAACTGTATAAACTTTTGAATGTCCATTTCAGTTGGAATTTCAAACTTATCGCCATACATCTGCAAAAGCTCTTCGCGCTTAGCATAGGCGCTCATTTTCATGGATTTATCTTCCAATCCTCGATTAAACAAAATTTCCAACGAAGCCCTGTGCTTGCTAATGTGGCTAGTAGTCTGATATTCAATTGCATCTCTTCGGGCCCATCCAGAACGGAAACCAGAACACTGAGTGCCACCAGTAGAGATCGAAGTAAAGATTTCTTCGTTGTCAGCAGGCAGTATTCTTATACTCTTTGATTGTATCAAACTGTCAGCCAGAATGATTGCCCTACCCAGGACAGATTTAGGTGGCTCATCGATTTTCTGTAATGTACATGTTTGCTGATGTTGAGTCAGTCTTCCTTCAGATGTAGAGCTCCGGTGGCAGTTAGAGCACAGTATAACAATAATATCTTCCATTTCAGACTCCGAGTCGGAATTTGTCTCTGCAGATTGATACTCAATGGCAGCGGTTAGAATCTAGACCTCCCTCTGCCGTTCTTCACCGAACAGCGTTGTAAAATGCGATTTATAGCAGACTGTAAGAGCACAATGACTCCGGTTTCTGACCCAATACTCTCTGCTTGTGGAGCTAGAACCATAGCAGTATAATTCTCACTGTTGTAATGTTCTAGCTCCACTTTCCATGCAACAACGTCCATTGCAGGTAGAGGCTGAGAACTGACATTTTCGTCCAAATCCATACCCTGAGTAGTGAAATGTAGTCACGCTAACATTCCTTCCGGAAGCAGACCATCCTTCATAAATATATTCATTGTTGCGTCCTATCCACTGCAATCCGTTGTCATTATTCTTTTTTAGAGCACTCCATTGCAGAATGTTGTGGTTTGTCCTGTCTATTCTGACAAGCTCAGCAGCTGCATTCCTCAGTCCTCCTCCGTACCATAATTCTGGCAGTAGAGTTGAAGGAGTCGTTACGTCCATACCTTGTGAAACAACCTTGCTCACGTGACGCATAGTTATTGCAAAGCGCACATCAACAAGAGACTTTCCATTTTGAGTCTCAGTGTCTATAAATCTGAGCAATGAAAGCCCATTGCTGCAGGCTACAAATGGCAGAATAAGAGGCAAGGTTGCATTCTGATAGCATGCCGCATTATCTGAAATCACAATTACCTCTGTGACCTCAGGTAGGTCAATCTTTAGCCTCATCATGCCAGCTTCTAAAATAGAAGCAACAACAGCAAAATCTTGCTGATGATCACTCTGAATGATATGGTCGTAAGAAAACATTGATAGATGGTCTGGTCCTGTGTAGTTGTTACCTTCATCACGTACTCTTGGTAAATGGAATACTACAATTCCATCCCAACTTATTCCTTTCTTTCCAAAGAATTCCAAAGTCTTCTCTCGATATCTCAGAGGCTCATATTTCATCTTATAGTCCGCCATAGTACCACTTTGTGGTGCTCTTTTTGGGATAAGATTCCTTCAAGCATTTCCTCTAACGCGTTTGCTGCCCTCTCACGCCGTTTAAATGTGCATAGTACTAAATAGACTTGACTCTTGTATCCTTCAAGAGCTGTACTGCGTCTTTTGTTTCAACATGTCTCTCTAGATTGTCCAAAACGGCAAATGGCGACAAAAAACCAGCACATTCGACATTGTCTATTGACGAATCACTCCTGTTCTCATCTAGCGCAAATGCGCTGTTACGCAAACCATTCATGTCCCGGTCTATATGCGTGTCACTAAAGATTCCTTTCATAACATACTCAATGCACTGAATCTGTGTAGTTGATTCGCCTCCCTGACTGGCAGGGACAAACTAGTTGACTAAACGATACAGATGAGATACAGAATCGTTCACAAGTGACCCAACAACGTAATCAACGGCTGCTTTTCGCTATGAGTCTCTCGCTGTCAACGCCGAATAGACTGTCAAAAAATACTTTCTTCCAATAGAGGTAGTGTCATTCTCATGGCAAGCCTTTAGATACTCAGAAAAAATGTCACATTTTTTTCGCTTTCTCGTCGCAACTAGAAGAATAACCTCTCTATTTCCAACAAAAATTTTCTTCGTTCCCCAAGAAAGCATCTGCATGTTCTGAGAAGAATATGTGAATCGAACGGCAAATTCCACAGCAGCATTATCTGGCATCATCACTTTTCTTTGCTTAATAATTAGCCTGCCGTTAGCTAACAGACTGTACCAGTCCAATTTAGACCGCACATACGTCCGCTTTGAAATCCCATTCGCCTCTTCACTATCCACATCAGTTACAGTCTCTTATTCATCGGTTGAGCTTTGACCTGCTCCTCCGCTCTTCAGATAAACTTTGAAATCTTCCTGCTTCATTTGAAATACATAGAACTGATCTGAGGACCCTCCGTTCAATTGAACCCTTTTTAGTGGATTTGATTGCAGCACCAAAGTCCTGAGGTAGCGTTATTGTTTTTTGGGCATCCAGATGCATGTTGAAATAGTTCTCAAGGTCAGCTGGGTAGATAAGAGCACATGCTTTCATCATTACCTTTCGAAGCACATTGTTACAACGTACTAAATCAGCGCTGATAGCATCCTTCATTGAAACTGTCTTCCTCGTGGCTGGGAGATTATGAGTCAAAGATGGTAACTGCAGCACATCCAGTACATCTGATAACGTCACTTCAGTTGATGCTGTGACTTCCGGCGTTGACTCATCGTATGTGATACGATTTTGAGCCCTTTACGGCTTCATTGTTGGATTCCTCATTCGTCCTTGCAAAGGGTTGAGGACAGCGATTGAACCAGTTGGAAGATTCGTATTTTGGCGGGGTAGCAAATATCCTGTTGAGGTCAATAGCCTTCGTTAGAGATCAAGACTGTGATTCAACTTGAATCATTCAAGTCAAATTGGGTTCTGGCTCAGAATCCATCTGACCTGCATCTCACCTGACGCTTCACCCCTCCTACCACAGAAGTTCTGGGCAACCAGACCCGCCCAACCAAAGAGATTGGTACAAGCTATGTTCTGCATTGCTGTTGCTAAAATGATAAATACAAATATTTTTATCGATGTACAAAATGCCTTCCTGACAAGCCGTGATTGGCTCTTACATGTTTTAAACGTCTAGATAGCTCACACCTATCCAATTTTCAAAGCTTTTGGACACTATAACTAAGTTCTGTGGACCGAGCGCTTTCCAGTGATACCAAAACTTACAGACATAGTTTGACAAATAAAATTCTTACTTGTACCAGATCTTCGTGGAAGAGGCACCTTGAGTCGCGAACTGGGTGTAACAGGGGAAATTTGGGGTAATTTATTATTTGGAAAGTAGTGTAATTTCTTGAAGTGAGTCCTCATGTTCCATTAGGGATTGAGGTGAGTGGGTGTGAGGTCACAGAGTTCGGGGTTAGCAGGGTGGCCACTTTTGAAGTGCCTTTAGTCCTGTTGGTAAACGGAGTCTATTTACTGCGAGTGATTCGAAGTTTGGGGGTCCTATGAGCTTAATCGGAAATCGTATGGCAGAACCTACCATACGAATAATTGAGCTTTTCCACCCACCATGCAGTAGCTTGTACCCCACTCAACGAGAAGGCGACGTTGCAAATGACCGCCAACGTGGCGTGTCGTTTAGTTCTATTGCGCTTGGTAGTTTTTTTCTGGAAAGGTCAAGTAGAATCAAGATGGTTAAGTGTGTCATCGATTCATAACGTAAGTTCATTGGCGGCTTTATTACATGGTGTGAAGCAGATTTGGATATATCAACCGCGCATCTCTTGACGTCGTTCTTGTAGGGTACATCTGAAGTGGTTTGACGGTAAAAATAATCATCTTGTGTACTGTCTACTACGTGCACACGATGTACAAAGTCTGAGTTATTGTCCACAGAGAAAAACGGGATCGTAGCTGAAATCAAGCTGGTAGCCAACATCAAAGGAAGTTTGGTGGATAGCATGGTTTGTGGAGAGTTTGCGCTTCTCTCGCAATTCCCGAACTTTCCTCTCCATCTTATCTCTTACGTCAATTTTTTGGACGACTGCACTGTTTAAACTGACCTTACGGTGAGGAAGTAACCGGGCACCGTATGGCATGCCAAAAGGCGAGCGAAGAGGCCCAACACAGGACACGTACCGCTCTAGTTTGGAAAATTGGGGTTGCTTTTTCTGAGAGTTTGGAGGGCTCCACTTGGTACTGCACTGATGAAAATATTCTGCTACAACCTGTTCTAGCGTTGTCTACGCCTTGCGCAGTATTGCTGCAAGCATTTTTAAAGTTTGACCTAGAAATGAGTCATCTTCATTTTCTGGACCATTAAGAAACGTTTTTCTGTAAATGTCTATTCTGAATTCCCTACGGCAGCAACGCAAGTAGCGTCTATCGAGCAGATTAAGTCTGTATTATGTACACTCCTTTTATCTCTATTGTCTCTTAGTTAATTTCTGAATACCCTCCGCACGCTTCTGTGCCATACTGTACAACTCGTAAAGATTTACCACCTTTATCATTGAATAGGCGGTGGTCGCATTTCAGAATCATACGAGGGATGACGGGTTGCTTGTTTTGAAGGCTTACCCTGGACGCAAGATGGCATGCGAGCGAGTAGGGCGGCTGCAACGCTGGACCAGAGAGCAAAACTTTTCCGTTGCAGCAGTTGTGTCTTGACAACAGAGTAACGACGGGCAGAGCGAAACGAAATCAGTTTGGCGTGGTTGTCGAGGACACGACGAGAACACGCAGAAAGCGCGGCTGGGGAGTCACAGGCGAGCGGGACGAAATGCCACTGGACGTGGAGAGCAAAATGGGCATTTTCGGGCAGGAGTGCGTCTATATAATAAAGTCTTTACAGTGTGGGCACTGTATAGTACTGTACAGTACCGTATTTTCAAACCAGTACTTTTGAAGTGCACTGTGTACGGCACTGCCTGTACAGTACAGTATACGAACTGTACAGTAGTGCAGTGTGTACCGAACGACAGCGCTACTGAATAAGCATTACAGCAGATTGATTCGTTTCCAACTGTAATTAGACAGGAAAATGCAAGAAAATTTCGGCCATCTGAAAGGGGGCTTGGCGGGAGTGGACATTCACTGAGGCCATTAACCATCACACAGTTGGATTGTTTGTTTTATCAAATTGCAGCCAACCAGCGTCATGAAAACCGCCGGTGGTTTTGTTGATTATTTGACTCCATCCATTTGTGCTCTCTATTCAATCGCTTGGCGGTTGTCCAAATAAAACATACAATTATCGCAAGAAAACATACAATTTAAATCCTACGGTGTTCTCTGATTCCCGTCGACTGACATCAACACGGCAATGTTGGTGTGTCAATCCCGGACGGCGATTGCTACGAGTAGCCAGTGCAGTACTGTACTGTACTGTACTGTACTGTACTGTATCATAAACCGCTTTGCCAGAATTTCTGGCCCAGAAGGCGTTGCATTTTCCCAATTTGTCTCTACTACCAAAGTTCATTGCGACCTCCACGCCACAGCTCCAAGCTGCCTATTCGTTGTGCAACTTTTGTTGCCATAATTCCATCCCACTAAAGCTTCTATAATCTGCGGCCATCCCCTTATCACCTGTCGATTGGTTCATCAGTGGCCCATTTCACAGGACATGCAAAACCCTCCTCTCCGGCCCTCCTCTACCCTACTTCAGTCTTAACCACCCCATCATTCCCTCTCCATCGCCCTTAACCATCTAACAACCCGGCCGTCACCATGCCTACTACCACCGATTCCGCCGCCGTCCTTCCGGAAGATGTCGAGTTCGACGAGCTACGTGGTGTCGTCCTCGAGAAGACCAAGTCTTCAAAATACATGACTGATAAGGAACTCAGCGAGTTGCCTGTCTTGCAACGTATTAACTGGCTATCTACTACGATCATCTTTGCCCCTCTCATTGGTCTCGTCGTCGGATCGCTATTCGTGCCTCTGCGTCTCTCCACCTTTATCCTCGCCATCGTTCAATATTTTCTCACCGGCACCGGGATTACCGCCGGATATCATCGTCTGTACTCTCACCGTGCGTACAAAGCCTCTTTCATCGTGGAATTTGTTCTCCTTGCGTGGGGCGCTGCCGCATTTGAAGGATCGGCGCGTTGGTGGAGTAGGAATCATCGTGCCCACCATCGCTATGTCGATACGGAGAAGGATCCATACGCTGTGCATAAGGGGTTTTGGTACGCCCACCTTGGGTGGATGATTCTCAAGCAGGATTCTCGTCGCGCTGGTCGCGTTGATATTAGCGACCTGAATGCAAACAAATGGATCATGTTTCAGCATCGCAACTACTTGCCCATCGCCTTATTCTTCGGATTCATTTTTCCCCTACTAGTAGCTACCTTTGGATGGGGTGATTTCTGGGGGGCATTTGTGTATGCATGCTGCGCGCGTATGTTCTTTGTTCATCAGGCGACGTTTTGTGTGAACAGTCTGGCCCACACATTCGGAGTCCAAACTTACTCGACGGAGCACACCAGCTACGATCATGTGATTACGGCGTTGGTGACATTCGGAGAGGGGTACCATAACTACCATCACGAGTTCCCGCATGATTACCGAAATGGAATCCGTTGGTATCACTACGACCCCACAAAGTGGATGGTGAGGTTTTTGTCATATTTTGGATTGTGCTCTAGGCTCATTCGATTCCCCAACAATGAGATTCGCAAGGCAGAAATCCAAGTGAAGCAGGCGGAATTGGATAAGGCGAAGAAGAGCATTGACTGGGGACAGGATATCTCCACTTTGTCCACCATGAGCTGGGATACGGTGAACAAAAGAGTCGAGGAGGGAGAAGCACTGATTGTTATCGAGGGAATCGTGCACAAGATTGACGACTTCGTGCCGATGCACCCGGGAGGAGCAAAAATCCTGGAATTTTGGAATGGACGAGATGCGACGAATGCATTCAACGGGGAGGTGTACAAGCATTCGAAGGGGGCGAGGAATTTGCTGGCCCATTTCAGGGTGGCCAAGTTGGTGGAAAAATTGGAGTAGGTATGGAACATCTTAGTTTAATATCCGAGCGATAGATGATGCGCCACTATTTAGAGCACTGAACTTGTGAAGGACAAGGTCTCTCGAGGAACAAAAAGGAGTTGCAATTGTGCACCGTTTCAGGGGATGGTCAGAGATGGAGCCTGGATCTGGGAGGTAGCGGCAGCGACATGCAGTAGTGGTACGTTACAAACCTTGGCCATGGTGACTAGCTGGAGCAAGATTGTTGTAAATAGAATCATGCCTTCACACCTCGCCCACGTCGCAAGGGTGACTTCTCACTGAAGTTAGCCGTTAGGACGTAAACTAGCCGCGAGCTTTCGGCGGAATTTTGTCGCAGCTGCGCCACGTGTCCTTATCGATGTGTAAGTCAGCGAAAACGGTTTGCGAGAGTGTTGAGCCCAATCAGAGATTAAACCGTATTGAGTATCAGAGATTGCGCGCTGTTCAACATGCGTGATGTCAATCGGCGCAAATAGCCAGGTAGCCTCAGGTGGGTTGGTTGTTGTAACTCAGTCACGCCGATACGGCAAAGTTTATACACGGATGTCATACGAGCCTGAGCGGAACGCCAGGGAGTACGTTGCGATGATGGAGTAGATGGTGGATGTGCCAAGGAAATGTTATTGCACGAGATGGATGAGGGCTGCATAGGTATGGAAGGTTTTTGTTGAATGTGGTGGTACATGGGCTGCGCTTTTAAGGCAGGAGGTGGAACAGGACATAACGGCGGGGCATTGGTCGAGAACGTGGTTTGGTGTGGACAGACCTCGAGATACGTACAGATTCGGGGGGTGAATCCGCGCAGCGGTCTTCGTTTTGCAGGAGGCGGGGAATGGGTTGGTGGATGGAATGGTTGCGTAAGTTAGCCGACGAAGCAGTCGAGACGCGCAGTGAGTAGAGAGTGGCGAGACATATCTTTCGATGAAGGATTGGCGGTTGCGAAGTGAGCTGAATACCTGTGCAGCCACAATGAAATCTCTCACAGAAATGCTCCCGCCGATGATAAATACCAAATACCTGCTCTTGTAGTTGAAAAACCCATCTCCCAATACAAACCTGGCTCCTGCGTTGTAGAGCACTCAAGCGCACTGCAACAACAGTTGGCCAAGTCGGAACCCGTTGGGAAATGCCTAATGGGGATCCCAATCCCTCAGCGTCACTGATGCGAAAACTGTCGCGTCGACTCCCCCCCTCCGACAATCCCACACAGGCCCTCAATTTCGAGTTCCAACCGCTGGCCTTCGATTCCCTGCGTTCGCCTTCCGCCGCTACTATCCTCTTCATCGAGGATCATCTTCCGCGCGTCGCGGAGAAGTGCAACACATCGAATGGAGTTATCTGCACGCGCATCTATCGGCGCATTAGTCGCACAATCTGACCGTCTATCGCACAATTTATTTTCTCGCGCATGTCGCTGCGAGTGGCCGACATGGATCACCCGGTTAGCTCTTAGCAAGCAGTATAGTCGGATCCTGCAGGGACGCTCGTCATCCCAATGCCGTAGTTATCACTTTTGCTCTCGATGAAGCGCAGTTGGACGCAGTAAAAACTACCCAATGACGTTAGGCTTTGGATCACCAGTCCCGACCCACATGGGTATAGACGTCAAGGCGCGAGAGTGGGGTTATTACGGGCATGGAGACGGACATTGACCTGCCTTTGATGGGACCATACGCAACCGTGCGCTTGTGGGTGCCCGATTGCTGCACGGACCGGTAGTATGTTCAAACCTTTCGACTTTACCGTAAACCTCCGTTATCAGGAAAAATGAGTAAACCACCCCATCAAATCCCACAAGAAAGGGGATCAATTCTTTCCTGCCAACAAGTTGCCTCTGTGCCTGCTGACCCACCCCTGCAAATTGATTGTTGGCACCCTAGAGCATACCTGATTCCTCTCGTCATCTACCCGTTTACCCGTCCTAGGTTAGCTTTTAATCCGGTGTGCCGCTCCCTCAATGCCATTATATCTGACAAATTGCAGTCCGCAGAGGCCACGGTTGGATCGTTGTCCTTGACCTTGGGAAAACCTATAAAAAAATTCATTCCAAACGTCTTCTCATTGGCATAAGGAGAGCCTTCAGCCGGCTCTCCCGGCTCTCCTTACAATGCTGATGTTGCTAACTCCTGAACTACTTCATCTCACACCCAGCACAAAGCAGAACGTTGAAAACGTTAACGCAGCACTTGAACTGAGCTGTCACATGAGGGTCTCCATGACTTCTAATCCGGTTCTGGCTCCTCAGCCGAGGAGTTGCGTACACAATCCGCCATTTGAACACCGGCCACCTTACCCATCTCCCTTGTGACTTTGTCCGGGACCATGCTCCCTGGCGCACCAACTCTAGTCACGCGTTCCGCGCTCTGCACCCGTGGATAGTTCACCGCAAGAACTATTCTCTGAAAGTCCGCCAAGCGCGTAATCCATGCCACTCGAAACCCCTCGCGTGGCGGATGGATTCATTCTCAACAGTTCTCCACTACGAGTGACGGACCGATGGATCACGACTGTATTGGATGCAATCAGTAAAAAATTGCCCCTGACCGGAGCTCAAAAGCCCTTCACCGCCCCCCGCAGATCTACGCCATGTCCATCTTCTACGAGTCGCACCGATCCCAAGCTGAATTTATCTTTCAAACCTTTGTTCGCCGCTCGTTTCGAGCTCGAATCTTTAGACCGCTTTTCTGCAGAGAAACGAGAGTCGACGCACCTATTTATGTAGGTGAATAGACTCTGCGCCACCGTAGGTTAGCCATCTATACGGAAGTGCGCGAAGAGAGCCTACTGCCTGCTGTTTCAAAGTTGGCGTCATGACGCAGACGCTCAATCGGACCAGCCTCTCTTCGAAATTCTATACATGTCAGGAATGTCGCGCATGAGCCCGCATGCCCACGTGATGCCGGAACGGAATGGCAGCTCAGCGTGTACCCATTCACATGCGACGAGTCCCACTGCGGTTGAAATTTTGAATGGTGGTGAGTGGCACAATATTCGCATCCCCCGTTGTCGTCCCCGCCAGTTCAATGATCAGATCCAGTTGAATGATACTCTCTAGCTAGAGACTCACGCATGACTTCTGCATTGTGCTGTAATTTCTTCTGTAATGTTTCTTTGAAACAGCGGTCACGTAAGCAATCCATTCAGTTGCTCATGTTTGCATACATCATTCACCACGCGAGTATTGCAACCAATAGCCTTCAAAGACTTCTGTACTACCGCAGCCGAGAGATGTGTCGCGCTCGTAAAGGGACTCTTCTCCGCGAGACAAAGGCAAATAACTATGGGCGGCTTTAGTTTTGGAGCGGAGGGCTCATATACATCATCAACAGGCGAGTAACGACCGATCTGCCCTTATCTTTCCTTTGTGGTTGCACTCAACAAGTACCGAGCTCGAAAACAACATGTTTTGTATATCAAACGTAATGAGATAATCGCCACGACAACATTTGAACAAGTTTTCGCGAACATGGGCGATCAACAATGCTTGCTGCAATGCCGATTCCTTAGATCAGACATCCGCAAAGTCGCCAAAATTGCAACATCCGGGAGCCATTGTTGAACAACCAAAGGGAATGTGTACTCTAGTATTCGAGTGCTGGCTACTCTTGTCTCATTAAACCTACTTTCAGCACCACAAAGATGGAAAGAGCTAGATCAAATTTCGAAAGCACGCCTGCCAATTTTTGGAGATACTCTGTGAACCAACATATGATTTCGTTTCAAAATGAAAATCGTTCATAACGACTCGTCTAAAAGCGAAATTTATACAGGAAAAAGCAGTCAGGTGCGTACTGGCATTTCAAAAAAAAGGCCCAGAAAAACTCATTAACTTCATTAGAGAATTATGGTAGAAAGAAATGGTTTGTAAACATGACAAAAAATGGTAAAAATGAAACATTTCATTTACTTTCGTGATCGAATCTGTTTGTTCTGGCCAAATCACATGACCGTGCACATGACTTTGTCCCAAGGCCGCCTGCGAAAGCCCTGATCTGTCGTTTGCGGCCCCACTGTGGCCGTCGGTTCACCTGCATGCCTCTCTCGCCGGCTATTCTAGCCCCCGCACCTCCTTTGATCTTAAAGTGCAGAGCATTCGGGTCGCTGCAGGCGCGATGCGGCAAACGAACTACTCTGTCGGACGACTGATGCGCGCCCTGCGGCGCACACGCCGTCTATTTCATGCAACCCTCGCGCTGTACTAGCCTGTAGCTGTGCAGTGGTACATGTTTAAGAGGACGAAACGCTGGACAAAGGAGGCTCGCCTAGTACATGCACACAAGCTTCATATCCGTGGTATATCGTTCAACTTGAACATATACAGCACAGAGCATGCACTCAAGGACTTTAGGTTTCGGCCTCAGGAGATTGGGGGTATTGCGTAAATTATCGTTTTACGCTTGGTGAAACCTCCCGTTCCTCCTACTATTGTAATTATATTGCAGCAGCATGCATTGTATTGCGCCGAATATCAACTCCCTGTCGTTTGGGAGATCTGGAAGAGCCCTTTGGAATGCGTGTCTACAAACTGTCAGAGGTGTTTTGGGTAGCGCTAGTGGGGTTTGTCTCTGAATGTAAGCATCTGATGGAGGCGTTCCGTACTGATCTACTCGCCCCAAGAGCCGCGGCATATGCGCAAGCAATTCATTCCAACGGGGCCCCACTAGATAGCTGCACCGGATTTATTGACTGCACAAATATAGCTATGCAGAGGCCGGGCGGTGATTCAGCTAATCAACGGTCTGTTTATAGCGGCCAAAAGCGCTTTCACGCACCCACCTATCAAAGTGTGACAACCCCAGATGGGTTGATACTACACATGTATGGACCTGAGGTAGGACACCGACATGACATCACGCTATATCGCCAGAGTGACATGGATTACATTTTAGAAGGTCACGTTAACATCAACGGCAGGCAGTTTTATCTGTACGGAGATCCTGCATATATGCTCAGACCATGGCTGCAGGTGGGGTTCGGGCGTTCATTCGCAAATGCCCAACAAACATTGCACAATAAGAACATGAGCTCTGTCCGAGAGGCTGTGGAGTGGGCATATAAGGACTAAACAAATGTGGACATCCCAAGACTATCGGCGAATCTTAAAGTACGCCAAGCATCATTAGGGCTAACGTATAAGGGAGCGGCTCTGCTTTGGAATATCAAAATATGTATGCAACACGGTGGACAGATTGAAGCCTACTTCGCTTGTACTCCCCCAACGCTCGCCGAGTATTTTCAAGTATAATCGTAGTACTTTATGGAACCGCTACAGGATAAACACTAGTAGTGAAACAACGCTCCTCACTCTCCATTCTTCCTTTGGAAAGCAGCCACCAATCCAGTGATTACCCCTAGTAGAACTGCCAGCTGCTTTCTCTCATCGATTACTGCCCTACGCTCCTCCCTCTTCAGCAAATCTCGCTGTTCCATGGTCTCCATGCGCTTGGCTTCGAGCTCAATGCGGTTGGAATCGAGTTCCTGGCCTTGACGCTGTAGCTCGCGATTAGCCTCTCTCTCATCTCTCTCTGCCGCGAATCTATTTTCGTCAAGCTTAAGCCTCTTTGTTTCCAAATCTTCCGGGACCTTCATGCTTTGAACGAACAGCTCTCATTCCTCCTCGTCTTCCGTGCTTCCTTGCAGGCGCTTGCGAGCTGTAGTTGACGAAACCTTTGGCACAGACGTGCCCTCCCCCGAAGCAGTGCCTCCACTTCCTTCCTGCCCGATGCCTGAAGAGGCATGATTGTGAGTTCGATTACGAATTGCCACTACCGCCGCTCTAAGGCGCTCATCTAGAGCGGTTCGTTCGTCACGCTCAATCCGCTTAAGTTCCTGTAGCTCATCGACCGCAAGCGCCAAATCATCTAGTAGCACCTCCCTTTCCCCCCTCGTCTCTATGATACCCGACGCAGCCGAATTATTATTAACGGCCTCCCTGTAGTCTGCCAAAATCTTCTTAAACCTATCACTGAGCGTCTTCCAGGTGGGTGCTTGAATCTTCTCAAAGACCGACGCCCAAACGCTTGACATGAAATGCAAGAGCGCTTCCTCGAAACGCTTCTGCGCCTCGCCATGCGGAGCGAGGTGGGCATCCACCGGTGAAACTGCTTTCAAAATCACGATGCCCCAGGCACTGCTGAAACGCAGGTGGCGCTTCTTCAGAGCGGGCGGGCGCGGGCCGGCGGAAGGAGTGCTGGTGCTGCCTGTGCCGTTCGGGGCAGCGGTCGACGCACAGGACGCGGGTGTGGTTGTGCTTGCCGGGTCCAGCGGCAGTGTGGATGCACTCGGCGTGGGAGGTGGGTCGCGCAGGTCCACTGTGGCCATGGTGCCACGGCACGGGGCGGATGTGCGCAGGTTGGACGAGGGCGGAGCGAATGGAGCGTCAGAAGCGGAGGAAAGTGAGGGGGATTCACGGAGAGCAGGGAGGCGTGGGTTCGCAGAGAAAGATGGGTTCAAAAGCGGAGGGAAAGGTAAATGACTTAAGTATAAGAAGGGATGGGGGGCGGGGGTGTGCCGCACACGGTTGGGGGCGGCAGAGGGGAGGTAGAACGGCGGAAAAGCAGGGCTGTACGAAGAAAAGAGCGGAGTGGGGTTTCGGTGGTCGGTGAGAGTTGAAGGGAGAAGGAGGAATTGGCGGTAACACAGTAGTTATAATTTAGTTACTTTTGAGGCTTTCGTAGTGAACGAAACGCATATAGATTCCTCTGCTTCCAAGACGTGAAATGTTTCGACATGCTTCGGAAAAATAGCTATGAAGATGCTACGCTGCACCGCTTTCACCCTTTTTGGACTGGAAAGAAAATCATATTTTCTACCATAATCCTCTAGTTACAGAATACAGAAAATTTTTAGAAATTGTGCGGCTAGATGACTTTGCGTTTCAAAAACTTGTTTGCAACAGACACAAACGTTAAAATACGTTAAAGTTTCAAGCAGTTACGTACCTAAACGGTTTATTTGTCCATTTTATGGCCTCTTGGAATGAAGAAGACATACTGGACGCTCTATTCTAGATCTGGTCTGGACGATAATTTAGAGTCCATTTTTGCGAGGAGGAACTACAGGATTTTATATACACGTGTATAGTGGTTATAACTGGAGGGAATAATTGGAGGTTCCGTTTACAGGATCATCACTAACAAAAAAAGTTAATTTAACACGGCTATGGATTTAGGAAGGATTATAGTTGAATGGATGTTCAAAGAGGGGAAGGCATACTGGACCACTGTCGACTTTTCTCGAAAAATGCGTGTTTTGCAGCTTCAAGTTGGCACTTTGTACGTATCAGAACTTCTAATTTGTAGCGTGAGAAAATGTTTGTATAAGAACCACACATCATTTTCGTTTCGGTGTGGACCTCCGTCCCTAGAACATTATATCGGACCAGAATGACTAATGTCGACGAATCAAGACATCCCATTCCATAAAGCTCCATTTGCTTGTTATCTAGAGTGCTATTTAGTTTCTACTACGCCGAGCGTCAAGTCCCTTCCTACAGAATTCCTTGACGACTGTAGCCATAGCATCAATCATCAGCTTCATTTCCTTTAGCCCCGGCTCTGCAGCCGCCTCCCGTTCCTCTCTCCTCTCTTCCCTTCCGCGCTTTTTTTCCTCTTTGTATTCCTTCAGTCGAATTTTATCAACCTTTAACTTCTTTTGTTCCATTTAATGCTCCATTTTAATGCGGTGGTTCTCATCACTTTCTAGTACCCTCGCAATATCAGACTTTTCGGTAATGTATGCTTCAGTTCTTCCTCTTTTCCGCCTTTTCATTCCATCACTCTCATCAAAAGCACCAGGAGGGCTTACTTAACGACAAAACAATCTGATTAAATTTGAATAGTTGTCCTCTGATTATTGCCGCGCTGTCTCCGAAGCCTTGATTACCGCACCAAGTCGTTACTTTTCCAACTCCCGTTGCATTATCATTCCTCCTTTCGCTTTCCGTATATCAGCAAATTCATCCCTATCGTCCTTCGTCGTTGCAAGTAGCTCTTCCATTTCGCTTCTATCCCCCCACCACCCGGCTGATCAGTTTTCTGATCTTTTGTTACTGTATATAACTAGAAGCGGGCCGACGCACCTATCCTGTATGGGATTCCAGGTCATCGCCTCCTTGAGCTTTCTAGTGGCGTAGGCTGTTGAAGCGGCTATTGAAAAAGCTATCTTGTAGTTCAATTTGGAGTAATTTGTGCTTTACGTTCAGCTACCTCTCCGATTATGATTTCGTCTTCAGTATATGTCAACTTGGATCTTGTTACAGGTCGCTGAGATGAAGGAAAAGAGATCGAGTGCTTTTCGGTGTTTTTCCCATGAATCGGTGATGGGGTCACAGTATGTCCACTTCTCATGGTTGGAACAGTAGGCGAGTTTTTGCCTAAGGGCCAGTCCGAGAAATTTTTGAATGGTGCTTATTCAAGGGAGGTGCAGGAGCAGGACTTAAAGAGGGCGACAAGTGGTTAGGCATGAAAATTTTGCTTGAAAGTGGACGGTTTCAGTCATGTTTAGTGGAAATGGGCACATTATTCAAGTCAAGCTTGGGGTTTGTGCCCGTAGAAGGATCGGGGACACTAATTTCTGGAGCTTAGGTACTGCGCTGCATGATGTTTGTAATGGACAGAACGAGACAGAGGGAGCGAGGGAGCCATACAGGAGTAAGGGAGAGAGCAGGAGAGCAGGAGAGGGAGAGAGAAGGGTAGAAAGAGTGAGGGACCGAGAAGGAGAGATGAGAGAGCAGAAGGTGGTAAGGAACTTTACTCAAGTAGAAGATGGAGAGAGACCGGGGCTTATATAGACTTCAACGCGAGTGTACTGATGCTTCCTGTTGATAGAAGGAAATTTCCAGAAGATATGTAGACGACGGTAAGTGTCTAACCCTAAACTTGCTTGAGCTGATCTAAAGTAGATCAGCTCTAGCTTAAAGCACTGTACAGTGCATAAACATAACGGTCAAGTTCTAGGTTGAACGATAAAGTACAGAAATAACTGTAAGCCTCTTTGCGAGTTGTCAGCTGTCAGAAAAAGACAAAGAAGTGAAATTACACTAACAAGCACCCTCAAACTAGAACTGACCCCATTAGTGCCCCCTCGATCTGAACACAATAAAATACTAACTTGAAATACCAGGAGTAAAAATGCCCAACTCACTTTGAAACTTCACAAACTTGACTCGCAGCAAAGGTTTCGTTCGAAGGTTAGAGACTTGGTCTTTGGTTCGACACTGAGTAACAGAGATCTGTTTGGACGACACAGCTTCACGAACGAAATGATACCGAATATCAATGTGGTTGTTCCGTTCATGGATTGGTTCGTTCTGGGACGACCTAATTGCGACTGAGTTGTCAACCGATATCCTAATAGGAGTAGTAAATTTCTCATTCATCAAATTGCAGAGAACGTTTGACAACCAAATAGCTTCTTTAGAGGCAGTGCACAGAGATATGTACTCTGCTTCGCAGGAAGACAGCGCGATACATCCTTACTTCTTGGAGCGCCATGAGATAGGTCCACCAGACATCATGAACACAAAGCTCTCGGTAGACTTGCGAGTAGAGTGGCAGCCAGCCCAGTCAGAGTCACTGAATCTGGTGATGGTGTGAGATTAAGACGGACCGTAACGAATTCCAAGAGTTTTCGATCCGTTCAAGTAGCGATACACACGTTTGACAGCCCTCCAGTGACTGACCATCGGCTTTTCGCAAAACTGCGATAGCTTGCCTACAGCGAATCCAATGTCTTGACGAGTGCAGATCATCATGTACATGAGACTGCCTATTGCAGAGCGATATGGTACTGATTAAGGAAGTTCTTGATCGCTAGTTCCGTCATTGTTGGAATTGCTTTGGACCATTGGAGTATCGACAGGTTTGAGTCCGCTATTCGGAACCTTTCCAAGATCTGTCTGTGTATATCGATTGCGAATGATGCAGCGTTCTGTCAGAGCGGTTTCGCTGCACTTGAATACCAAGGAATTCCTGGACAGGACCTAAGTCTTTCATCTTGAATCTCTTCTTCAGTTCTGCCTTGATATTGTTGAGCATATATCGACTGCTGCCTGAAATGAGGAAATCATCAACATACAGTATTATCATGCAGAACATAGTCTCCTTCCGATAAACATAAAGACATGGCTCGTGCGAGTTGTTGACAAAGTTGAGTTGCAAAGTCAGAAATGCATCTATTTTTGCATACCATTGGCGAGGAGCCTGCTTCAATCCATACAGGGCCTTCAGAAGTCGACAGACGAGGTTGGGCTTGTTTGGATCTCGGAAACCAGCCGGAGTCTCCATGAATATTTCTTCGTCCAAGTCACTGTTCAGAAACGCGGTTACTACGTCCATCTGATCGCATTCCAGATCTAACAGATTTGTCAAGCAGAGGAACATTCGTACAGCAGCAATAGAAACGACAAGAGCATAGGTGTCTGTGTACTCTAGTCCGGGAACTTGTCTGAATCCTTTAGCGACGATACGAACCTTAGGACCGACGTCGGGTTTGATACGAAAAACGTAGCGACATGGAATCACGTGCATTCCTGGTTTCCTTGGAACGAGATCGAATGTTATGTTCTCACGGATAGAGTCTTCTTCATTTTTGATCCCTGGTATCCAAAAATCAATGTTTTCTGCAGAATTAGCTTCTTCGTATGTTGCAGGAACACCTGTCGAGAGCTGGGCAGTTTTTGCGACAAGTGACACACTTGTATAAGAGCTAGAAGGACACCAGCGGGTGGGCTTCTTTGAGACCTGAGAGGAACGACGAAAAACTACTGAATAAGCTTCTTCAGATGAGAGTGGATTTTCTTCACCGGCAATGGACTCTTCAGAATCTTCTTCTTCGTCAGCGTAATTATGTACTTCGAAAAACTCTTCAAAAGGAGAGTTATCTTCATCGGAGGAAATGTTTCTGCCGTGATCTCTATTCGGTAGCTCACAGGTGACTTGAGGCTGTGTACAAGTTCCTTTTTCATTGAAGATTACATCTCTGGATATTACTATTCTTTCTGAGCCAATATCCCACAGCTTATATACCTTGCTCTGAGAGGAGTACCCCATCATAATGGCTTCACGAGATCTGGGATCCAACTTCTTGAGTTTGTTCTTTGGCACGACATACCAGCACTGTGCACCAAATACCCGCATGTGAGATATGTCAGGGGCAATGCCGTTACAGCGGTGGTAAGGAGTGGTGCTCTCTGGCAAAGAGCTTGAAGTAACGCGATTCAGAACATAGACAGCCGTGGAAAGTGCTTCAGCCCAGAAATGCTTTGGAAGACCCTTGTGGTGTAACATCGAACGGACCAGATTGAGAAGGGTTCGATTCATCCGTTCTGCAGTCCCGTTTTGCTGGGGGGTGTGAGCCACGGTGGGCTGATGTTGTATGCCTTTCTCCTTTCGGAAGTTCTTGAATTCGGTTGAGAGGTACTCTCCGCCATTGTCGGACCGTAAAGACTTAATGAGAAGCTGATCCTCATCCAATGGAGTTTTCATTTCAGGAAACTCGTGGACTTTGAGATATTTCAGAGACTGGCTAGTGTGTTTCTCCGCAAAGGCTTTTTAGTCTTCAAAGCAGTCTATCAACTTTGACTTGTGGCTCATAGTATACAAAACCATCCACTTGGAGTAGTCGTCGATGAATGATACAAAATACCTAGCCCCTCCCAGAGATGGAGTTTCAACCGGTCCCAAGACATCAGAATGAACCGGTTCTAGAGGTTTTGCCGAACGTCTTTGACTTTTCTTCGGAATTGGGGCACGGTGGGATTTACCAAGTATGCAGCCGACGCAGACATCATCTTCCTCATTTACTTTTAAAAGTGTTACACCTTTCACGACACCGCTTCTGATCATTGATTTGATTCCGGGAACATGTATGTGCGCCAATCTCTGATGCAAGATTGAAATTGGGCATATCAAGGAAACTTGAGATCCCGTCAGTGGCTTTAGTGCAGGCTTGGTGACATTCAGGAGTATAGACCATTAGTGAGCGTACCCTTCGCCACAAGAGTAGAGTACGAATGACGAAAAATGGTGACTGTATCGTTATTAAAGCGGGTCTCAATTCCAAGATTTGGCATGACAGATACGGAGAGCAGTTGGTAGCGAAGGTCTGGAACGTGTAATACGTTTTCCATTACACACTTGACAGTTTCTCCCTTCCGTCGTAACGTGAGAACAACGTCACCGGAGCCAATAACCATAGCCGTAGAATCTGCCCCAAGGTCGAGATTTGAAGGGGACGCGAGAAGGTGATAACTTGTGAAAGCTGAGCGGTCGTGAGTGACATGCGAGGTACATCCTGAATCGATGATCCACTGCAGAGATGAGAGAAGAGGGCCTCCGGTAGATTGAACTGCTACTTGTTGTGCAGGAGAAGTCGACGCAAAGAGACAAACGACATATGGGTGTTCGGTAGTTTCAGCAACCTCCGTGGCATTGACGAATTTTCCTCCTCTTCCTCTAGCCTTATCAAGATGAGCTCTAGCTGGATGACCTCTGGGAGCGAGATGAGGGAACTTCTTGTAGCGTCGGTTGCTATCCCGGTGCCTGCCGCAGTATATGCACATTTCTGCGGAAGTTCCTGTTCGAGGATTGGAAGAATGGGTTCCCAGGAGTGCAGCCGTCTCAGCGACTTTGAGTGCGTCTTGATCCCGCTGAGCATGGCGTTGCTCTTCTTGGAGACAACTACTCTGTACAAATTCGAACGAAAGCTTTTCATCTTCGATATTGGCAGCATCAAGGGCTGATATGAGGCTGTCAAAGCGATCGGGCACGCAATTGAGGAAGGCCATGGCCATTTCGCTGTCCTCGACATACAAAGACATGGATTTTAGAGTGGCTGCAAGTCGGCGAATACGGGCAGCAAATAGTAGAAATTTCTCATTTGGGTGCATCTGTGCGGTATAGAAGCGACGTTTTGCGGCGAGCTTGTTTAGCAGAGTATGCTTTTCGAAATTTCACAAATGAGTTTCCACATTTGCTTGGCCGTGGTGGAATGCTGAACCTGCTCAAAGTGAGCATCTGAAACTGTGAGTCCAATGATGGCTCTTGCCTTGGCATCTGCCTTTTGCCATGCGGAGTGAGTTGACGAAGATGCTTCCGGTGGATCAAGTGTAAGATGATTGTCAGCATCCGTGAGAGATAGGATGAGTTGAATTCGAGCTTTCCAAATTTGAAAGTTATCATCACGGAGCTTCTCGAGATTATCAATACGAGGTCCGGCTGAGGAGTCCATGATGAGTATAATGGGACCAAGTGAATCAAAATTTATTTTTTAAGTATGTGGTCAATGTGTTTGTTGCGGTCGTGTCTAATTTGGAAGAAGTGGTTACAGTGGGCACAAGGAGTAATAGCCGACCTCTGCTCAGATCTGTTGCGGCACCTCCTACCACCTCTGTGCTGAGCAATTGCTTCGGACCCGATACTTTGAGCTGACAGAGATCACAGGTGAGGAAAGAAGACTTGGGTTCCGAAACAGAGGGTATTATAGGTGGCACAGGAGGTGTAGGAGAAGTCGCAGTTGACAGAAGAAGTGGAGGCGGAGAGAGAGAGGTTCGAAAGTAAGTGGAGTCGTGATTCTTAACGCTGGAGGTTCAACAGGAAGAGGCGGCACCGCAGGCGATAAAGGAGACTGGGTGGGAGTGACTGGAGCAGGAGCTGGAGGTGTAGGAGGTGCTGGACTAGGAGAGATCAAGTTAATAACTTGAGCTGGGGATGCTACGTTTGTAACCCCTTTCTTTTGACCCTTTGGTTTCGACACACGGCTTGCAGAGACAGGGAGAGGTTTTGAGCGGAGCTTGACTCGATTACTGGAGTTGTTCCCTATTGCGCGCCTTTTCTTTGTACCAATGCGCGCGCCTTTTCTTTGTACCCAATGCCAAGATGTGTTGAAGAAAATCCTTCTTCTTGGGAGAGGTAATCTTCTTGTGAGAGTGAGAAGGGAGTGAAACGACGTCCGGAGTGGTTGCAGTGGAGGTTATATCACCGTCTTCACCGTCAGACTCAATAGCGGAGTCGTCGATAAAACGGCACTTCGGGCGAAGCTGCGGTTTCTCGGATGGAGGCGGGGCTTGAATAGGGTCTAATGAGTCGTTGCCGGAAGTTAAATGATACGGCGGACGATAGGGTCGTCTGAAGAGATCTTGATTCCTCGAAGGAAGACGGAGCGGCAGATGACCACTGGAGGCAGGACGTTGCGAGGTTAGGCTAAGGCTGAGGAAGAAGCGTGAAAGATATAAGGAAGCAAGAAGTTTCGAGAAGATTTGGACTCACTGTTGAAACTAGACACGGGCTGTGAGACAAGCCGAGGTATGTGACACAGAGACGAGGGGAGTAGAAACGAGGAGTCGGGCAGCAAAATGGACTTTGTTCTGTGGTGCGGGGATGAAGAACGACGAAGGGCCGCAAAACCAACCAAGGTAGGTAGTGCAGATACGACGGGCGTTAGAAAGGCCACAAGACAGAAGGTCAGTAGATAGTGCAGAGACGACAAAGAAGTCAGATCAAACCTTAGGTGCTTTTTTTTGGAGCTTCTGTGTTTTACTCCTTACACGGGTGAGAGTAGGGTAGCCTCGAGGTGGTTCGCGTGGAACAAGGAGCGCGAAAGAGATAAGTCGGTGTGCAGCGCTAGCGGCCTGGGCCCATAACCTGATGGACAGAAAAAGAGAGAGGGAGCCAGACAGGAGTGAGAGAGAGAGCAGGAAAGCAAGAGAGGGAGAGAGAAGGGTAGAAAGAGTGAGGGACCGAGAAGGAGAGATGAGAGAGCAGAAGGTGGTAAGGAACTTTACTCAGGTAGAAGATGGAGAGAGACCGGGGCTTATATAGACTTCAACGCGAGTGTACTTATGCTTCCTGTTGATAGAAGGAAATTTCCAGAAGATATGTAGACGACGGTAAGTGTCTGACTCTAAACTTGCTTGAGCTGATCTAAAGTAGATCAGCTCTAGCTTACAGCACAGTACAGTGCATAAAAATAACGGTCAAGTTCTAGGTTAAAAGTTAAGGTACAGTAATAACTGTAAGCCTCTTTGCGAGTAGTCAGCTGTCAGAAAAAGACAAAGAAGTGAAATTATACTAACAGTTTGTTGGTAGGCGCGGTATTGATATAACACTCTGTGATCTGCGGAGGGGGATATGTGTTTACTAGGCTCGCTTGATACAATCTCAAGTGTAAAAGAAAATCTCACGACTTTGGCGGGAAATTATTGCACAAGCTTCTTCACTAAAACCACTCATTTCAGCTGTTTCGGTCACGTGCGGTGATTCCAATTCTGCAACTTTTTTTGTTACTTGTGCACATATTGAAGAAATTATGCATCCGTAGATTCCCTATTTGCCGTACTCACCCTATAGGATATTACGGGACACATCCGACTATATCTTCCAAATATTAAAGCACACCGCATTTCCCCGTACTCATTTCTTATATTTAGTTGGAATCTTTGCAAACAATCACACATACGGTTGGGACTATCTTTGAGTGACTTTGTACCAGTAACGAATGCTAAGTGTCACTACTCTTATGCTTATTCACAAATTTTAGTGCAAACTTAGAGCAAAAATTGAAATTAGAAAATTATTCCGAGTAGACTGAGGGAGGGGCAGTCCTGAGTGTACAGTAAAGTTTTCACTCCCTCCATTTGCGCAGGAGCCATGCTTTAAGCGTTACGTGGGTGGGTATTTGTTACAATTTGAGGAAGGGCCAGTACGGTTGCTGGGTGGGATCTCCCACCTTCGGAATCAAAGTCCCCCTCTTTATTGATACTGCAACTCCCAACCCTCTGCGGCTGGAGCTTCAGTACACCATCTGGGTCTGGGCTTTTGCTAATGCCATAATCAACCTTTCGCGTCCCTTGCAAAGCTAAGGAGAACCTAATGAAAATATCTTGGTCCTGTATTCATCATTGGCGACCATCAACTCAGCACTACCACCTCGAGTGTAGTATAGCTGTTTGTCTTGGAGGACCATAACAGATCACAGTAACAGACATCACTGAATTCTGGTTCGAATAATAGTCGTCAACAGACTGCTAAAATACTCGGCCCAATATCGACAGAGTTAAGTGCAATGGCTTGCACTCACACAGACATGTTACAGAAATCTAGTCACAATACGGAGAACAAACTGCATACATTCACAACAGTAACAGCACATTGCACTTCGCAAGGCATCTGTAACAAACAGTATAGTTATAGACGATCCTGGTATTGCAGTTGAAATTAGAATTAGATCATGGGCTGATGGTATCTATCACACTGTATACGGAGATGATCAGGCTCAGCAGTACGCAGAATACCCTGTCAAACTCAATCAGTGATGTGTTTGTCACATCAAGCGAGATATATTAGCTTTTCATGCGCTGTTGTATACTCAAGATCGCTCACTTCGAGAATTCCTCGCTATCACAGCGCTTTCACTGGGAGTTTTTAAACTCATTATTTTCTCTGTTTGACAATATTTTATTGATGTAATTTTCTTCTGTACTATTTGCTGGAGTAGGCATCAAATAAGCCTTTTCCAAGAGCCCTTCGACAGGCCTACTTAAATATTTGAGTAAAGATCCAAGTTTCTCTCGAGTAGATATGCTCAGAAAGTCGCCACAGCAGCAAACGATGTTGGGCTACCACATATTTGCTCCGCAATCTTTCGATCACGGGCTTTCCTATTTGATAGGATCTGGTCAACAAGGTGCATCACCATGGACAGCAAGTATCCCTTGCGAGTACACTTTACGACCAATTGGGAACATTGGCACGAACTGGCGCCCTTCACAGTGCAGATGTATGCATCAACCGATAGGCTGGAGCATCTCACGGCTAGTCTTGCATCCCCAAGCTTGTCACGTATCTCCTGGTTGATCGCTCATATCCCTCAATTCTCTGTCTACGCGACAGGTCCTGTTGAACAAAGGTGACTGGCGCAAGCACATTCCGTGTCCGCCTCATGCAAGGCTGTCCTTCTGATCTCTGCATATACTATAAGAAGAAGTTCTTTTGTAGTCAAATGACCTAACAGAAACATATAAATCAACAAAAAGGGAGCGGGTCCTTTGAATAAAACAGTTTACCTTCTATTCGCCATAAAAATATTGGATCACCCTCAAATAAACTTCACATAATCTCTGCATTAGTCCCTATGGGGCACCCTGGACTGCGGGTTTGCGTACTGCATTCCTCTATAATCCTAGCCTGGGGCTGTGATGCACAAGATTTCATTCTCTATAGATTCAAAACTATACCCGTGGGATCGGCTCCAATGCAATACGATTGAGTTTTAAATATGCCAAGCTATACCACCGTATTCTCAGCTAGAGGCTCGGCTAGAATGCAAGTAGACTACACGACTATCCTAGTTGGGCTTAAACACGTAAAAATTCACATATACAAAAAAGACAGAAATTCAATTAGTTCAAACTCATTAGGGTACGTATTCTCCAACAATAATTTAAATGCAAATAAATCAGAGGCAAGAATTTCAAAGTTAATGATCTCTATTTTGGCGACATCTGAATGTATGTTCACGACAATATTACAGTGGTGTAGGCAACCGTTAGGTTATGCTCTCGGTTATTGCCAGAGGTTATTGTGCGAGCGGTCCTGTCGTGGTCCAACATGTGATCGGGGGTCCACAGTGCTGTCCACTAATTTGCATATGGACGTTTCACATTGCAAGCAAAGTGGAGTCACAGATTGTATTATTTACCGTTACCTAGTAGTTTACAGCTTCACTAAAAGTACTGTGCCTGACCCTTTTTGGTGAAACATTTTTTTCAAACACAAATTACCGTAGCCCGTCGACATGGTAGCTTCGCTGATTTGCAACATCTTTTGACTTATTATTTGTTAAAACGCAAAGTTAAGAGCTAGGAACCCCCCGTTTTTGCGCTGTTATACTCACACGATTCTCTGAAGCTGAGCTCAAGCATAGGAATATACAGACTTTCTTTGCAAAAGAAAGTCTCTTGGATTGGAATATGATGTCCGAATAAGATCAAGTCGCTATCGTCGACCGTGATTTTCCAAAAATATTTAGTGCTCAGCTTCGAAGCTAAGACGACTTCTTGTTCCTCGTTACTCTTCGCCCTTCTGAAACCTTCTTAGGAGTTCGCCCTTCGCTACGCTTATGGAATCCGAGTTCAAGACTGCTGATATCTACATCTGGATCGCTATGGTATTTTGATATTATTTCCCTTCTATTTGATTTCATTCTGCTGGAAATTCTTATCTTATTTGACTATAACTACTTCAACAGGCGTAAAGTTATCATATCTGCAACACAAGTAACCCCTCCGACAAACGCATCAAACCTCTCTAACGAAGACATTGATATCATCATAAATATCAACTTCTACCTCAAACTCCTCTGATATCTTTATGAAATCCACACGTCTCCCTTCGCTCACATACGTTCTGTCCGTGATCATGCCAAGGAACCTTATATTGTCCCCTTAAATATAATTACAGATCGTCTCTTTGAGTCTTTGTGGTTTAACTTTTGTGGGTATACTACAACTGTTAAACGCTAGGACCACTTAAATTGGTTTGCACTTGAGCACTGAGCCAAAGAAATCTCTAAGTTCTGGCGAGATACTCTTCATCGTATTCTTGTTCGTTTGTTTAACAGCAAGTCAATTTGCTTGGGAACTCGAGCAAAGTAAGATGTATTTTCACTAATCTTGACGGCTATGATGCTTACAAACTGGATGTAATAACTCGCTTCAAGCCTTCTGATTCATCAGATGAATCAGGACGTCAACCGGAACGATAATATCAAACTCTTTCAATTGACATCGGTAGTAGAATTCCTGCCATTACTTCATAGTTCACCGCATAAGCTAAATGTAGATGAAACTGCACTTTTCGTGCACAAAATTCAGCCTATCCTGGCCCAAATGGATATGTCCCAGATCCCTGAGAAAAATCGTGTCAGTGATCTGTATTCCGTTCCAGAGCGTAAGGCTCTTCAAGCTGCGTCTAGGCTGATCATCTAAAGCATTTCTCCAGAATATTTCAGTTCGGCCATCAATAAGGTCGCATTGTACGAAAAAAACATACGTGAAAAGATGAAGCAGCGACGGAACCAGATTAATTCTTCGCAATTTCGATCCAACACCCAAACCGGAGATCAGGCCACTAATTATTTCATTAAGTACCTGAAAGCCCATAGGATCTTTCTTTGTTCCTTTTGACTGATGAAGCTCCTTTGGAGCGTCGTCGTAACATATTTAACCACCAGACCTGTCGCGAAAGCTTCTACGAACGTTCATCAGCAGAAGTTTCACCGCAGAATTTCGCAGAGATGTTGAACAAAACTGGGGCCAATGAAGACGTAGCAAACAGAAACATGACACCCAGTATCACTCGAAACATTCTAGTCGCGGTTGATTAGGCACAAACAAGCATGCAGTTACAGAACGACGTAAGTACTTTAGTTGCGGTCATCTTTGCCAAAAATCATCCGCCTCCATTCCGCTATAGCAGAATATATCCTCGCGGCCTCCACAACCGGAACTGCACTCCTACCAAATCCTTACAAAAATCGACTTTGTAACCGCAAAATCCCTATAAAACTCAACTGGAATAATTATTAACTTAGCCATTATGGATTACACATGAAATAACATTCTTCGAAACTGTTCCGAATGCAAGAAGTAAATTAAACGTTTTAATTTTATCGAAACACGCGGAAAAGCCGCTCAGATGCTAATCACTGCCGCCGATCAGCAGAATTCAGAAGAACTGAGCGAATTCGCAATCTACATCGCTGATAAAGACCAATTCGATGACCAAAATTTTGACGCTGGAGCATTAGATTCATGGATGTGTGATTTATTTGACGCATATGAAGATTAATAATAAAGTTTTCCTGCGTTTCCGGAAGGACAAAATTCGATCCAGGCGTACTTCATCGAGGAATCTCTAACGGAACTGCAAGCCTCACTTTACGACTTATCCGTGCCCAGCAACCCCCCACACTGTACATCATATCTTTATCAGCACAGGAGCCAAGGGAGCACACAAGAGTATCTGTACCTAGTTTTTGTTAAGGGATGAAAAGTGAATACATTGCAAGATCATTCTGCTACCGAGTCATATCAAACCATTCTATTTTGCACGAATTACAGTAATTGCCAAAAATTGTTGTTTGTTCTGTCGCAAAAACTAGGGATATCCATGGAAACGAACGTCTATTTCGTCAATTTTACTTTACCTTACCGAACTTTCCTATCCTATTCCTTGTCGGACTTCAAGCGCAACGCGAGCTGTCATTTAATATCTTCCTTCCGAACTTGGAGCAAGTCACCCCAGTATCAAAAGCATGAAACGTCTCTTTCCTGTTATACTTAACTCGCATGTTCAAATATCCTCGCAAAGATATCAACCCGAAAATTATACCAGGACCCGGTCATCAACATGTGGCTGACATTTTCTGATCATAAGGTCAATGACTGTTTTGGACAGAAATCCGCCTGTCTCAACTGAAACGACTTCACAAATATACTCAAAACCAAATCTGGTAAAGTCATTCAAGTACACAACGTCTTCAATGTGTTATTTTATCGACAATTTGGAGATACGCGCAACCTTCGTCAAGTGCGACTTCCACCCCATCAGCATATGACAAGTAAGCGTCCCCACCTTGGAAAAGAGACTTTTAGGGATCCAAGAAAAACCTCGGGAACGTCATTAAAATATATGAAGTTGTCCGATCCCCTCCCAGGAGATCGCTTCTCAACCATTACCGCCGACAGAACGGGGGAACGAAGCATCCCAAGGCTCTACGGGGGAAGATTAAAGCCCACAATTGAAAATCTGGTACCTCGTACTTCCAAGCTCGTCCTGCCCCCCTACGGTAACACCGAATGTCGAAGTACCCCTGGACGTTAGGTCTTACAACATTAATAACGGAAATAAACACTTAATCGTAATGCTAGACGCAGACGCCATGATTTTGGGCTCTATCAACTCACTGTTGACACCACCCGGATGGAATCCAATGCATAATTCTTCCTTTGCTTATCAATTACCGATTCTCCTGCCTTCAAGATCGTCTACCGTAACAGAAACTTGATCATCAATCAAATGGCCAATATCATTCGCTCATTCGAGTCACAACTTTCCCCGACACCAACAGGAGCACCATGAAGTACAGCAACCATTAAGTGACCGCACAGATTCTTTCACTATCCCATGGAAAAGTTATCATCTGCCCCTAGATTTGGCACAGGTGATCGCAATGGGCGACTGGTCGTCGAAATCTAAATTTCATGTAACTTTGACCAGAAAAAACAGTATCATTCCTAACTTTTATAGATTTGGAGTCATGGCCAAAGTTCTTGGTGAAATATACTCACCAAAAACCGTCCAAACACGAATTCTTTAATGGAATCGGCCTAAGTCTCGACCGAAAAACTTCAAGCAGGAAACGTTATCTCACAACCTCTGAAATCTCCAGGACTACAGCTCACTAGCTTTTCTTATTCACAATCTGTCAAGTAGTATGGTTTTATCGCAGGCGTAATGTTAGGAGGGTTGGAACGGGCGCTCAAATTAATCGACCATCAAGCTACATGTCATATGACAACAAGCTATTTCCTACCCACTAAATCAGGATCCAACCTCACTTCGGAACGCTTTCCTTCCCTCCAGAGGAATTTTGTAACGACAACCCTGATTATGAGTTACTGGAAGGAACATCAAAGAGACTAAGCCCAACTGAGCCGTCACCAAGCACCTCTCACCAGAAAATTCCGAGACAACCGGCTCCGTACATATCAGGAAACGAACTGCAGATTTTCTGACGTGCACAACTTTTTAGAGCTTATCAACGGTGTGTTATCTCAACTTCCCTCACAGAAGGACCAAATCCAACAATCTTTACGAATGAAGACATTTTCAAGCTGGAAACATCTCAAAACGATCTCGGAATCATCAATTCAAAGTTTGTCCGGTTGAAAACTGCGCAGGAAGTCAAGAACGTATCCAAACTTTCCAAAAAATACCAGGATTCATTCAAGAAAACTAATTTTGACGAGATAAATTTCATGTTGAATGAGCTAATCAAATCCATCATGGCCAAGAAGGTTCCACCGGATTTTGAGGTGCAACCTTTCAAATGGATTCTGATGATCGAAAGATCACTGAACATGACCCCGCCAGTTCGACCCAGCTTGGCTTGTCAGTTCTTCACACCTCTCTAATTTCTCAATGGTAATGTCCCTATGTTTGCACTCAACACTTTATATGCCCTCTTCGCCATCGTCCTTGAAAGCTCAATATTCAGGATAAATGTGAAGATCTGGTTATTTTCGTTCTGTATCTCAACAAAGCATAGTTTCAAAAAGTTCCCACTCAGCGTCTTGTACACTACAAGCTTCTTCCTGAATTTTTCGGGGACTACGCGGACATGTTTGGATATGTTTGGCGAGCGCTTATTCACATCTATGGTGATACTGAAGCCCGACGGTACTGGACCAAGGTGTTTGTTCCATATTATTGCAACAAAATTTAGTATTCAAAAAAATCCATTTACGGCTCCTTCATGTTTTACATCCCTATGAAACATGCCTTGACATTTCTTTGCACGTGTGAAACCGTCAATGCCATAAAAAAGTCAATTATGGATCACGAATGAAAGATTGAACCTCGATTAATGTTTTGAGTCCGACAGTTTACGCCCACCTAGTCCAAATATATGGAAACTCACGAATATGGACCTATTGTAATCCTAACGCAGGAAAAATACGTCAAGACTGCTGAAGAATCACGCATCATGGATAAAGTAATCAAAGATGAACTCCAGCACCCGCTTTTCTCAACTTCGATCGGATTCTGAAAAATTGGTATCTGCTATTGCCTGTCCTCAGACTGCCTTCTTCTCTAGCATGAAACTTCAATGCCATAAGGGTCAACCCCTTCCTCATCTACTGCTCTTTTTTGGCACTCGATAGTTCCCATCCATGGCTCAGAACGACAACTTGGCAAAGCTAAAGTCTGTTCTACTCTATGAAAAGTCTATCCATATTCCAATCTACATATTCAGATGGAGCATTTTAGATTTGACAACAAGACACTCTCAACTTGGTTTCATCATTGCACTCTGCGACCAACACAGTAGTTTCAACTTGATCCAGTGCTATAGCTCTCGTTTCTACTGTAGACCTTCACCAAACGAGGAATCAGAGCTACAAGCACTGGACCTTGCTTTCATTTGTTTCGAAAACCTAGGCATTATCGTTTTTCAAAATCTGCATCGCAAATTAGTAATGATGCTGTATTTCAATAACCAAAGGCTTTGGGCTAAGTTGATGAAAAACAGTTCCTTGCATACCTGAAGTTAGTTGACGATGCCGGGAGCCAAATCACCGATGTATGATTGATTCTACACGTTTGCAACCTGGAAAGGATAATCTTTCCCATGATATATATTCCTGCCGATGCTATTACAAAGGCTTAGCCCAAATCTAAACTTTCCTTGGCCCTACGTACCAACATGCGCTAAAATCTGGCTAAGAAGACCTTCATTCTCCAAGGCGTAAAGTATAGACACATTTCCTAGATCCCCAATGCCACGGTTCCGATACCAGATGACTCCAGCTGCAAGCAATATCTGTAAGCTCATTTCTATATTTGAAAAAGGGAGATAATTATAAAGCATTGCTATCTCAATCTCATCTTTCAAGAAAGCCGAAACTCTTTGCTTTTTTGTGACTTTATGTACTTCAAGTTTGGAAGAAAGGGAAATGTGGTAGCTGGCCTCTCTTGATCCAACATGAGGCTGACAGTTTGCAGTACTGTGCAATAATATGTATATGGATGGTTCACATTGTATGCAAAGTGGAACCACACGTTTTACCATGTGCGGGTACCTGGTTTATATTTTCTGTATAAATACTGTGCCTGGCCAGAAATCGACACCTTTACTTATATGTTTAGAGTCAATTTCTAACGTCATCTTCTAAGATTATACTCAACTTGAGGTTTCAGATCTACCTACTGTACTCCATCTTCTACAACTAGTAGTTGATCTTACAGTCATCCCCGTCCTTACAGCCCTCGACAGTGCAAAAAGGTATCTCCATGTCTACGACGCAAATTTGACCGCCGTTGGGCTGAGAATTCAGGTGTCATCAAGCCTAAAAGGACACTCTTAGTCGCAAAAACGCAAGTGCAAATTGTGAAGCGTCACTTGCAATGGTTCAAAATTATGCTTTGACCACATAAAGAGCGAAAATAACCTCAACCGCATTCAGGTCAAAAAGGACAACCTTTACTGCATCTACCATAAGCGCAAGCTTGACACCCACTCGTATTTGCAGTACCATTTATCTGGCAAAAATCATCTCAAAGTTGGAAGTGGGGAGCTAGAGCCAGTTTAAATTTTGATCAGGATATCTCCCTCTGTCCTTGGCTAATTGAATAAAATTTCAAAATGTTATCTTAATTTCTGCTTTAAGAACAAAAAAGCGAAAAAAATAAGAGAGGCCTTTTTCCAGAAACAAAAACAAAAAATATTCCCCATCAACTACAAGAACGAAAATAATTATAAGAAGGGGAAAAGGCTAATAAATTACAAAGTTAAGGGAGTCAATAGAAGGTAATTTTTCAATGCACCAAACTAACATCAATTTTTACATGAAAATAATTTACGAAGCACTGTTCTCGGTCAAGACATTGGAAAGGCTACTGAATGAGTAGTCACATTGGAGGAATATTGTACTCTAGAATCCAGCAGTGCGCACGTGACCCGCCTTCAACCTAAGTAAATTTTCACGGTAGTAATTCACGTAATAATGGCACCTATAGCATGCCTAAGAAAAAAGTCCATGATGACAGAGTTTGTTGGGGTTTCAGTTAAAAGGAATACAATTTATGAAAATGTCGCCAGTGAATGGCTGAGAACGTTGCTAAAATTTTTCAATAATATCGAAGATGCTCATTTAAGGATCCCTCTAAAGTCACAACACTTGAACTGTTTGATCTTTTTCAAGAACTGGATCCTGATGATTAAATAGCTGACGAGGACTTGCTCCCTGTTGAATACTTCTTCGAAGACGTCAACGGAAATCATGATACCTATTATCTCCAAATTTGTGATGGGGATGTAGATGAATTAGCTTATGTTCCTATGCGACTATTTTCAAAATTACAGTTAAGAACCGACCACTTTTGAGTGAAGACTATTTTCAACTATGGAAACTCAAACAAGCCGAGGTGCTCCTAAACGAAGTCAAACTGCAATTTAATGCGATAAGCATCCCATTTGTAGGGTTAAAATCATCACTTATACACTTAATAAAAGGAAAACGGAGACCAAGAATATTGAAGTTCGTGATATTTTAATTTTCAAGAGCAAAAATTTACGCAAATACTTCAACGCTGAGAAAATCCACGGAACTTGCCTCGACACTGGTGCTCAAAACTCAGTGACTGGAAACTTACAAGCACAAGCACACTGTGACCTGGCTGGTATCAGAATAAAAAAAGCATGTCACAACTGCTTAAACGTTTTTGATTGAAAATTTTCAAGTTTTGCTCAGGTTATGATTAATATTCAAACCCCTGGTGGTTTTCTTGTCCCACTATACGTTTATTTAGTTAATTAAAATAGACCATTTCTAATTGGTTTTGAGGCTCTAGACAGATACATACTCGCTTCAGATATCAGGAACAATATTTTTATCTCCAAAACGCATGAATAGGCTACTTCAATTACTCGCAAACGCGGTCAAATTTATATTGTATGGAATTTTTCTGAGTTTTCTACTCGCAAAGTCTCAATTGAAACGCATCCTCTTATATTTAACTCATGCATATACTTCGAAGCTATACAAGATGATCAGTAGAGCTGTGCTCGAGGGAGAAACGCTTGATACACGAGGGTAGATAGCGGAAATATCCACACAGTTCCAGTTTTTTCAACTATTTGAACCGAAACCCAGTTCATTCCAAGGTGATAACCTAAATAGAACCGTAATATACCAATAATTGCCTCTAGATATTATTTTTCTGGATAAAAAACCTATACTTCAAATAATCATTACCCAGCCCCATTTCGGGAACGCTGTATTCCCTCACAATCAAAGCACTGAATCTATTTGGGACTTATTTTTTTATTTCTGGGCTACACTTGACACCTTATTTTCTGACAAAATGAAAATTTACTGGAAAATTTAATTCATTACCAAAGAATAGGGAAACTTGAAAAGATCTAATTGGATCAAGAGCAGTCTTTCTGGAGTTTTGATTTATAATTTTATTGGTTAAGGTGAGCTGTATCATGATATTTTATTCTGTGCCTGCCAGGAGATTAAAAATTATGAGCCTACCGTTGAAATTTATTCTGTTCTATGTCTTGCCGTGAAGGCCATGACCGATATGATGAACCCAGAAGGAATTTTTCCATCATTACTTGTCTTTGTAATTTTTCCAGGTGCTCTGCCATTAACAGCGAGCTTCCGAATCATATGTAACGAATGAGAGCTCACCAAATGGCAAGAACTGGTATAAACTGGTATAAACTATCCACCAGAAATCAGACTTAGAACTGCTTTGAATTCACAGTTTCTAAAAGCCGCTCACCATGAACATAGCGTGACAGTAAATTTCTTGTCTATCATGAAATTGAAAAAGTTAAAATGGTGTAGTGCAATGACCCTTTGGATCCATGCTAGGGATCAATGACCCAGTTTGCTAATCAAAAGTCGATTAAATTTTAAACTTTACAGTCCCTACAGGATTATCTAGCAGGGACTTAGTAGGGGCATGTAATGGACCAATTTTGGCCCTGATATATTTTAGAGTGATTCACAAACTTTTAGACACGTGACTTAACAGTCTAACAGACTGACTTCTAACTTAGTATTTATTATCAGGCTTCTTTAAGCGCCCAAGTAAACAGTTACCGAAGGTTTGGACCTAGTTCTTGCTCCAAACCTTCGCGCTCCGTTACTCTTTTTAAAGACTCCCGCATGTGTGGATATAGCATAGCTATCCCCTTTGGTTCCCGATTATATCCCCTAGGACTGATCATCCGCGAGACTTCGCAACTTTTTCCTTTGTTCCGTCGCCATTGCATTTCGCGCGTTCCTCAGAGAGTACTGTGCCTATAGGCCCGTGGTAGTCCGACTTTACCCCTCGGAGGACTCCATCCGAAATCCGCGACGTTCATGCCAGTCCCTGTGAGAGAACAAAAATTACCTTTAGAGCCTCGCTGGTCCTCGTTGCGCACTACCCGCAAAACCTCTCTTTGTTTGTCCTCTTCGTTGGTTTTTTGCCGACTCTAGTCGTTCTTCCCCACCCTTCTTTTCCCTTTCTTTCCTTTTAGTCCGCCGGACCACATTTTCTCCCTAGGCTTCGCCACCTGTTGCCTTTCATCGAAATCTTGTCCTTAGCCGTGTTCTCTATGTCCTTTGAATCGACGATTCTGTAACAAATCTCAACCAAACCGGTCTGTCAGACCACCAAGCTACTTCCCCTCACAGGGCTTAAAGAGAAATCGGGTCCATCTGACGCACGATAGTGGCATAGATACTGACTGCCTCTCCTTTTGTTTCCACAATCATTCCGTTTCGTTACCCTTCCACGGCTGTTTCTGTGCATTGTACTACAAATGGACAGATTCATTCAAAATCACCAAAATTAATGATGGACAAGTCATTATTGACATAAACGGGGAGGAAGTGCAGCATTAGCGCTCTGAAGTAAAGGATTACTTCTATTTTTCAGTTGAAAAATGTTAAAGACTTGATTTCATCAATTAAAGAGGAATTCCATAAAATCTTCAAACTCATCGACGTCCATCTAGATGAATTTTTTCATCCACAAGACCTCGATCTAATTCTGCTGGGCTTCTGATAACGGAATAGAAAGAAATAGAGGAACTTGTTGAGAGAAGTACCTAGAGGGTAGTCAAGAGAGATTACATACTGAAGGCATTAATATTCTCTCCGGAAGATTCGTTCTGTGGATAAAAATAATCAGAAATAATAACACTCACAAAAAATTATGCAAGATACGGTCTGTAAAACAAGACAATGTTGATAGGGACTGAATGGAACTCCGACTATATACTCCGCAAAATCGCTCGAGAATCCCATCACTATTCGACAGCAATGATTTGCACATTGATTCGACCATCGGTACATGCATTTTATATGACATTCATATTTACAAATCCAAATGGGTTCCACCCAGTCTATAGATCTCGATAAAAAACCCCTTTCCCCCTTTAAGACTCAAACCTGACCTCGCCATACTTTTTCATTGAAAAACATGTATATCTACAACCAACTGAGACCAGAATATGTTGGAGGTTAAAAAACCTACAACATCATAATGTGAAAGCTAAATATTAACGTCAACGCTGGAAAAGTAAGCCTTTAATCAACCAGTTGTGTTATTTGTTAAGGGAGAAACTGGGGTTATTATCCTTACACCCACAAAGTCACTCCCTTTTACGTTTCTGTAACCCTTCACTTTCTTTTTGTTTCTACCTTTACTTTCTTTTTCTTTTGCTTCTGTCTTTTTCTTTTTCGTCACCGCCTAAAATTTATCTTCGCCACTACAACAACAAAAAGTCGACAATTCACACTCCCCCATTGGCATCCATCGTGCACCGACTCCCTCCTTCTCGCCCCATTTCCAAAGCCCGTCACCCTCGCTCCATCACCGTCTCTCCTTTATTCCCTTCTGACCCGACCGACGTCGAGGTCTACCTCTGTCGCCAAACCAGGAAACGCTTGACGGAGCTGGTTGCTTGTCACCTGGTGGAGATCGAAGCACAGGAATCGGTAAGGAGGACTCTGAAGAGGAGTATGTTAGGACAGGGGAGTGCTTCGAGGAGTGGGTGGCCCCCGAAGTGGTCTACGGAATGTAAAACGGGGAGACCGAGGACGAGTCCGGAGAGGAGGAAGAAGAAGAGGAGGCCGGGGAGGAAGGAGAGGAAAATGAGGACTCCGCGGACGAAGAAAAGGGCCTCGAACCGGGCCATATGAGAGGGAAGGAATGAACTGGTTGGACCATGTGGTCCCGGCCATGGATCCGGTTGAGGGGGAGTCAGGTGAGCTGTATTCTTCGCAGGAAGGGGCGGACAATTTTGGGCCATCCGCAGGTATATGTGGGGAGCACATGGGCACTTATGATGTCTTAAGGTAAGTGCCAGGTTCTGATCTAGAGGATGAAGATTTTGAGGAGTACATTCATTTAGTTTCTTTCAAGTATCTTTTGTCAAACTCTTTGGGTCCAAATGAAGTCTTTCCTCTATTTTCTGGTGCTTCTCGTAGTTGTATCGAGATTTTAGTTTGGATGAAAATTTTATATAAGCTAAGTAAAATGCTTCCTCCATGAGACGGAAACCAAGTTGGCAGGTAACTTCAGATCCAGTCCCGAATAGTTAGGAAGTTGAGAGTCAACTTGAGACCCAAAAACTTTTTTCTTTACGCCAGTAGCAGAGCATAGGTGGTAGAGCCTGTCCCTTTAGAGTTGGCTACTAGAACAGTCACGCAGCTTTCACGCTCACTCCTCTCCACCACCCGTCATTGCCCACCGTAGCACTTTATCCGCTCGCAACGACTCCCACCTCGAGCAGTTAGTGGTTCCCTTTTCCGTCGGCGCCATTTTAACCCTATCAGGATTATTGAAGCCAAGTGCAATTTCATCGTCGTACCATCTCCTGTCAGCCAACTCATAGTTTCCATCGATTTGTCCTCTTTCACCATGAACCTCTTCGGGTTGTTTAGCCTGAGAAGCCATTTTTGGTTCATTCTTGCCCCGCTGCGGTCAGTTTTTCTAGATACTTGAGGCTTTGCTAATTTAGTAGGTTGTAGTTTTCAAAACAGTTTCCGCAGTAGCTACGAGCAGTTCCCTCCCTGCGGTCGAGATACAACCACAGCTCAGACATATCCAGTGCCCTGAGATCCAGGCGTAAGGACAGCAAGAGGCACAGAGTTCTTGGAAGTCACCTTTGTCAATCCTTTAGCACGCTCGTATTCCCGAGTCCGGAACTTCAACCCGCTCACCACTCTAAACGCTGCCAGATTCACCAAGCATCCTGGGTGTGATAGCATCATTTCGGCAGGGAGTAGAGAGAGGCCCTTGCCAATCTCGTTATCAACACTTGGAGGATTTCATCCAGTGGCATACCCTTTCATCACCGAATTGGCTGCAAACATGGCAACACGGGCTGTAGAGAGCCTCTCGAAGGCCAAAACGATCCTTCTGCATAGGCGCACAGCGCAAACCGTCGTGCTGAACTATGCATATCTTCTCAAAGGCTTCAAGTCGCTCATGAAGTCAGCCCTGATCCCCCAACGCTCCACATAGAGTTACTCCACTGTCAACCCCCGAAAAAATACCATATTGTAAATTAACAGGTTCACTATCTGCATTAATTTCAAAAGACATACTGTACTGTAGTACAGTGAACTGACCACTCTTCCCTCGTTAAACGAATACTATGATGCCGGAGAATTACAGTGGAATCATCTGATCCCGAATGCCTCCTGCTGCGGTCTCCGTCTATGTACCGACAGCAGCGACTCGATCCTTGAGAGAGCCGGTGGGGGTTTCTATATTTGTTGCAGTTACAGTACCATGGCGTACAAGGCCGAAACGAATACTTGTTCGGGCAATCTCGCATTTGCGACCATTGAGGGAAAGGGGGTGTGTTTACCGTGGGAGCTCGGAAGGCTGGGAACCGGAGGGGTTTGTGAGGAAGGCGTTGTGTAACAAAGAAGATAACAGACGTCTTCATTCTCTCTAAAAAGATATGGGAAACCAGACATCATACAAGCCGCGTTAGAGGAAATCAGTGCTGCGGCGTGCTATTGCAAAAAAATTGATCTCGTCCTGAAATGCTCCATGGCTCTATTCCCAACATCTCTTGTCAGCCCCGTGACAACGGAAAAAGCGTCCGGATGCCATACTCCCAGATTGGAGGTTGGAATAGGGAGGAGCCTGGCCCTCTCGGCGATGCAGAAATGAAACCTTGGGACCTTCTGTACTTGTCTGACATGGCGGCGTTAAGACTAGTGAGAGGGTTGAAGTTTCGAATCCTGCAGTGGGAGGGGGCTAGTGGGTTGACGAACGTGACGTTGAAATAGTCGGTGCTTCCTGTCGCTCCTGTTGCTCTGATGTCGGCCATTGTCCTTTGGAATGTAGCAGGTCGAGGCTCTATGACAGGATGCCTCGCGGCGCTGGCGAGGTCGCTTCCTAACAGGGCAACTTGGTTGTTATGGCGGACAAGCGCTGTCTTCCGTGCCGACAGTGCATAAGGTGATCCCTGTGAATGTGCAAAGCCACCATTAATACGTAAAACTAACTTCGCCCCATACACTTTTCTCAGATTGGATTCCGAAGGGAAACCGCGGGGAGAGAATTAAGTTCAATGAATGAAAAATTCGTCGCTGTTCTTCCTGGTACATCTTGTTACCTGCTCTAAGAGTCGAGTCACGCTCTGATACGTTATGAGGCTTGCCTTTCGCAGTGACAACACAGACCTTCTCGACATTTTTTTTTGCTTTTCAGTCTTCACAAGCATCAAGAGATAACTCTTCAGTGCCAGTTCCCCTCTCCAACGCTTGTTGTTTGACAAAAGCAAGGGATCATCGCCACAGCGCATTTCCTGAATCGCGACACTTTGCGCAGACTTTTTCCATCCGTGCCTAGTAGCGGACCGAATTTCGTCACGAGAACCTGTCTGTCAAAAGATCGAACTTGGGATGTGAAAGTAGGTTGAAGCTCTCCGACTCTAGGTTCACACTTGTGGAATGGTTGGCATTGACTTGCATCGTATGCTATGGCTGATCTTTCAAGCAAGTTACTAGAATGAGGTCCCCAGCCTACCTTTCGCGGGAACTGTAAACTTATCTTGCAGTTTATTAACATTGCTGTTCGCCACCAGTGCTGTGAATACCAGCTGACATGGGCAGTAGAAGGGCGTGATGCCGATGAATGACAATTGCCCGTGAAGGACCCATACACAATGCAACTGAATGAATGAACGGCCTACTTGTTGCTGTGAGTGAATAATGGGTTACTGATTATTTGAGAGCCAACAGGATAGCCCACGTCAGCCAAGTGCAGTGGAGCGCCAGATGCAACGGCCATCGCCATTGGAGACCGCAGAACACAGCTCAGGCGCTGATATATTCGCGTGCGAGAAGTGGCATGCCCTGTGAGTAGATGGTGGCGATCTGCGGTGCAAACGTTTTCAGAAACAAAACGTTGGGTGGGGATGTCCACAGAGAGCCAGAGAGAAGCCAGAGGATACTGTAGCATACTGTACTGTACATAAACAATGCTTTGAGACCAAGGTACTGTACAGTACTGTCTGTACAGTGTGCTGTACAGCAATCTGAGAGAGGACGACGATTTGCAAGCGGGACCGGCCGGCCTGTTTGCAGTTCCAACAGCAGCAGCTACAGTACCCGCGCAAGGAACAGTACTGATCATAATTACAGCTTGCACATATCTTTCACCAAATTACAGTCCAGTCTCGTCGCAAGACTGAAATGCGGGAAAATAATGCTAGGGTGCCCTGAAATAACGGTGAATCTAAATGGCTCGACCTCGTCCGTGCTGCCGTCACCAAAAAGGAGTCCGTTCCATGGGTCTTCCCAATTTGTTCGTATCTTCGGGTTCGCTCCGGTATTTCGTATTTTCACGAGAGTATCTGCATCGAGCCACACTCATCCTGTCTGCACCCTTACTCCGCAAACCCAGAACCGCGGAATCTCCGCTAACAACGTGAGTTACTACTGGAAGAATGGGCGGGTTGCACTTGAAGATGTTACCATCCATGTACCTCCTGGGGAGCTTACGATGATCGTTGGAAACAACGGATGCGGGAAGAGCACCCTCTTGAAAAACATCATCGGTATGCTTCAACCTTCAGAGGGTACTGTAAGTGCGGATCAACCTTGTGCATTTGTCCATCAGGATCCAGATGTGCAGATCGTGTTCCCAAGCGTTGGATGGGATATTGCAGCATCTGTTCCAAGAACGCCTGAGATGTCAAACAGTGATATACTGAAGAAAGTGATTTCTGCAATGGAGATGGTTGGATTGGACACATCGGAGGACTTTCGAAGCAACTCATCGTATCGGTTAAGTGGGGGGCAGAAGCAACGAGTGGTGGCAAGTGCTCTTGCCATGGAACCAAGGTCTATGCTTTTGATGAAGCTACTGCGAGTCTTGATCCGGTGACAAAGGCGGAGCTGCTGAGCAAGATTAAGAAAATAGTTGAAGAGAGAAGGATTGCAGTCTTGTGGTAAGTGTACACTTCCTTTCTTTGTTGATCCCTTCACGCATTCTTCGAAGGCCGCCTGGAGTAGACGCTATATGCGTTCCTCACCTCCGGTCGTCGGCTCAAAGTGAATGCAAGAGCAGACTTAGTGATGGTTTACACGTGTTACCGTTTCGCTTATTCTGTAGCGTTGCGGTGTCATTATTGCCGCGTACAGTTAGAGCACAAGTGGTTTAGGACATCTACCTGGGGTAGGCCATGAGGCTAACAATGTGATATTATCCGATGCATTTATCTTGTTTACCTTGCTGAACCAGGGTTACTCACCTCCTGGACGAACTGGAACAGGCTGATAACATTTTGATGTAAGTCACGCGATTTTGTTATTGGTAGAACAAACCTGCAAAGGTATTGGGACGCCATTATGGTGACATATTTGAGTCTAACAGGTTGCCTTGTCTGTCACGACACAAGTATGAGCCAGGGAAGCATCGTGGCTCAAGGACCTAGAGTGGAAATGATGCCTCTGGTATATGATTTGGCGGACGGTGTGTCGCGGGGTCAAGTTTCTTGTTGAAACGCATTCGCGATCCCGAAAAGTCGAAGAGATGAATGGAGCCCAGAATCAGACATGGAGTGTTTCGCTGAGACTGGTTCAAGGAGCCAATCACCGGACTTTGATGTTGGACTGATCAAACATTGCGTGCAATCACCTACAGTCCTGGGACACTGAGTGAGCTCTAAATTAGAGGTGTGGACTTTGCGGGGTTAGTTTTCACACGGCAATAATTTGTGAGGACTTTTCGACCCTGCGACTGTACAGTGTACTGACGAATGATGAAACAGGTAGGCTAAGCCAGTCGTGACTTGGATCAGTCAGGTGTTGCAGGGCAGGACTCGATGACACTATGGGAAGGTTTTGCAGTTGTGGGCAAAGAATTGAGCAGAGCACTGGAGAGAATCAGTGTCCACAGGGATGTCCCACTCACGAAATTGGCATGAGTCTTGGGGAATCATTGCCGATGTTCAGCGAATGCTGCCAGAGCCTTCTTGTTACCAGGTCGTCTCGAGTTGGTTATTACACGTTTCGGGATTGAAGAGAACAAGGAATGAGTGAATATATTTTGTGGAAGGAATGTCAAGCACTTGCGAGACATGCGAGGACCTCAATGCCGAAAGTATCTGCTTTGTACAGCAATGACACTTCCATTAAATTAAAATTTTGATTTTACAGCACTGTACTGTACAATACTTTACAGTGTTGTGTCGCTGCACCATCCTGTACTGTACTTTCGTATTGTACAGTTGACTTCATTTCAAAACAGCCCTAAAATTGATGCATTCCACCATCTGCTTGATTCAAACAGTTCAAGACTGGCCTAACCTTGGAATGTTCTTTGCAGCTTGATAGAGCATAACCATCACCGCATCTGAACGTCCATTCGGTCATTAGTATGAGGTAAAACCTGCCCTTTCTCGAAAGATTCTCTTATTATGTCTCTCATTCAAAGGCATGGCGTCGTGCGGAGGTCTTTCTGGAGCAAGTAGACGAGAGCGTCGCCCAAGCATCTCGTCGCCTCGTTGTAGAGGGTGCAACTGGTGGTGTTGAAGAATCTGAGGATCTTCATTCATCCGATGATGAGGTGGCTCCCGTAGACGTGCTGCTGCCATTCCAAGAGCTGAGGAACGTGCTCCTCTGGTCTCATCTGACAGATTGGGGGATACTGTCGCAACAGGGCAGCGAAGCAGAAATGTTTCAAGAAGAACTTGCTCAAGAAGACGATGACGGCAATTGGAATCCGTGGGGTGTCGAGATGGAGATTGACGAACAAGTCGCAAGTACATCTGGTGAGGATGTGTGTCCAGATGTCGAAGGGGAGGAGGTGGATGATGCGGAAGTAGGACATGTGCTTTCAGAGGCTACAGGTGAGGAACAACGCGCTGCAAACGACATGACTGAGGACATACCAGAGCATCTGGAAAGGACACACGAGTCTTGGATGATCCTGAACCCACTTTCGAGCCGGATAAGACCGCGCCTTTGGCAGTCATGTTGGATCCTATCGAGGCGATGGCTGCAGTTTCCGATCCCATGCCGTCGTCTTCTCAAAGTTCAGTTACATTACCCAAAGTCAGCTCAGAGGCCGCCGCTTGTTCCTCCTCGCTCCGAATCAAGTGCGGGGCTGGAGTACGACGAATATGTGCACGCCCTCAAGGGGAGAGCACAGAGCTTCGCAAGGAGCTGGAGCTCGTGGAGAATGATTTTGAGAAGAGTCGCCGAGAGCGCAGTAATTGGTCAAAAACCTGAAACGTATGAAGGATATTGTATCGGAAATGGATGAGTCGCTAGGGAGAAATCCGCGGAGGCCCGCGGTCTAGAGGCAGATCTTGTGACTGCCAGAGATGAGATTTCTAAGCTCGCGCGAAATCCGAGAAAATGATGCAAGAGGGAAAGATGGTATGGATATGCTACGGAAGGAACTCACTGCCCAGATATTAGAGCTTCAACAACAGCTCGAGGTAACCTCCAGCGACGCAGGTGTACTGAGAGAGAAAATGAACGACTTCGAGACGCATTGCTGCAGGGTCACGAAGTGGAGCTTGCTACGGCTGATGGAGCGCGACAGGAAGCCTCGCAAGCGCACAGGGCATACGAGGCTGAAGCCCTCGCTCATCGCGAAACGCGCAAGAAAGCAAAGGAGCGTGAGGAGGCATTGGAGGCAGAGGCCGCGCTTGCAACCAATGCCCTTGCTATCGTGCAGCGTAAGGCAGATGATTTTGCTGCTGCGGCAAGTAACGCAAAATTGGCGCAGCGTGCAGCTGAATCTAAACTCGCAACTGTGAATCTGCGCGAGACGCTGCTTTGCCCGTGTTGAGGATCTGCAATCGGAATTGCGATCGTACGAGAAGATTGAGGGAAATGAGGCTCCGGGACAGAGGGAAGCTAAGGAAATGAGGGAAACAGTTTGTCAACTTGAAACAGCGTTGGAGGCGAAAAACGTGGAACTGAACCGATTGGAAGGAGAGTTGGAATCCCTGCGCGTATCTATAGGTCGCGGAAGGACACTGCGTCTCCTCGCACTCCGAGCCAGGGAAATCGGGGTGACGGCGGGAGCCATCAGGAAGTTGAGGCAAAACTGAGACACATGGCGGACTCGCATTGCGGAAGCAAGCGCAGCTAGAGGTGTTGCGCTCGGAGAATCGCGCGTTGCAACATCAACTTACGACAGAGAGGAAAAGAACAAGGGAGGCACAGGCCATGGCAGCGGCGGCGTCTTCATCTCGACAGAGCATAAGAGGTGGGTTCCGCGGGATACTGGACGCAGGAGAGGAGGATCGTGGAGAGCGAGCATACGGAGTGCGTGATGGGCCTCTGGCACGGTTTCGCACACCACGAAATTGGCCGCGTCAGTATCGAAGGTGATCACTGGAGTAGACCGCTTCAGTGCACAGGCGCTGGCATTCTTGAGGAAAGAACCATTGCTACGAATCGTAATCCTCATATATCTGCTGGCCATGCACGTATTTGTCTATAGCTTGCTTCATTGGCATGTGGAAACTGTGTCGGGATCGCGGATAGGCCTGACGGGCGTGTCGCGTCGATGGCATCTGGAGGACAAGTAGCGATAAGCATACGTAGGTGCAGAGATATGTCATTGTCAGAGGCTGGGAAGAGGGTCACGAAAGCACTAACTTCAGGATTACATGGAATTAGTAAATGTTCTTGATTCAAGGCTGTTGCACGGATACAAGGATCATGTACAAAACCAGGCCTTGCTCATGAATTACTGTTCCGACACCTTAGCACCACGAAGACACGATCAGTCTACGCGATGACTCTGGGTCGGGTTGCACTATGAAGGTGGGGATAGGACGTTAGCCTTGAAAACAGGTGAAGTGAGGCCACAGGTTTACCACTACTTCTTCCCCTGGTGAACATATCTCAAATACTGCTTCCTGCTCATCTTGGCAATCTTCTTTGGATCAGTAATGACGAGCTTTTTGGTGCTGCGTAGTTCATTCTCCTCCTTCTGCCTCTTCCGGTCCTCTCTTCTCTTTCGTTCATTCCTCTTCATGGTTGCATCTGCTTCCTTCGCAGCGCGCACTATTCGCATGAGAGTTTCTCTCTCCTGACGACGGCGGTTCTTGACTTCGAGGGAGACCTTGAGACTTGCGGTCCTACGCATGGCGCGGGCTGGACGTTCCTTGGGGGTTTTCCATGGTCGATGGCCCTTTGAACTGGGCACAGTGATTGTCGATTTGGTTTGTTTGTCGGTCTCAACAGGCACTGCAGGATTCTGCGGTTTGTCTACCTCCATGGTGATGTGACAGATCAATCGAATGCTGTGGTCAAGTGATCAGGCAAATGTACCCCGTTGATTTTGCGCAACATCACCTAGTGCCAACGCAGCGGCGACGACGGCGGGGAGGGAGGCGAAAAGGACACACGTATTGCACTTAAAATATTAATCGAGGGGGTGGTTTGTTCTGGAATGTCCTGTACTGAACGGTACTTTACTTACAAAAAAATAAAAATAAAAATATAGTTACCTTAGAATTGTTGAAAGGGGAAATTTTTATATTTTTTATAAATATGAGGGATACCCTGAATTTTTTTTCTCTTTTCATCGTTACCCGTTACTTTTGTTTGATACAAATGTAATTTTGTATCATTTGTTTGAGCCCTCAAAAATTGCATTGTTCGAGTTGACTGGTCATCATCAAGATGGTGGACCAAAGATAGACGCCCCAGGCGGGTGTACCGTAGCTAACAGCACAAAATTAATACCCTCAACATTACCCCCTGCAGGCGGGAGAGTCCAAGAGACGTTTCTCTCCGTGCAACTAAATCCCCCCCCTCTCAAAATAGTCTCACGCGTCCCCAATTATCCTTCGGTACCCCAACTGGCGTGAGTCACTCCGGCGGCTCCACTGGTTCTCTCCACGTCCCGCGCATGTCATGCTTCATTGTGAAACTGGATGACATCCACCACAACAAAACACAAATCCATCCACTCATATCCCCCTCCCGTCAGTCACTCCACCATGCCTAACACCCCTACATCTTACCCTACCCCTTCTACCCTGCCCTCCAACACCAACAACAACAACAACAACAACAACCATAACAGGCCTCCTCGTATGCAACGCACGCATCATCGTCAACGACGACGGCCCCGTTCTGGGTTTGCACCTGCACCACAACCTTCTCGAACCCCAACTGTTCCACCTTACCAACCACCGTTTCGAAAAAGACGACTCGAATTGGCACGCGCTCGCGATATGCAACCGGCCTTGGTTGCCGATGTTCAACGCGAGGCATGGACTGTAATGGTCAAAAAAGTTCATGCCGCGATTAATCGAGTTACCGTAGACTCCGTCCCTACTGCTGCCAAAGCCTTGTTCAGAATCAACCTAATACGTGCTAGGGGGGTACTATGTAAGACATTACTTCGCGCCCAATTTGGCTCACCGGGACTTACCGACGTCTTTGCCGCCCTAATAGCCGTTATTAATAGCCGTATGCCGGCCGTCATTGAATTGTTTATTGCAAGGTTGGTCGCACAATTACGAGAGGCTTATGAGACTCAGGATAGGGAGTTGTGCTTTGCGACGGGGAGGTACGTCGCTTGTTTGTACAAACATCAAGTTGTCGGGGAACTGCTTGTGCTTGAGTTTTTGTGGACCTGCTTGGTCGACCCCTCGGACGGATCCGTTGAGCTAGCTGTGGGCACATTGAAGGAGTGTGCCGGTTTTCTCGCCACCAAGGCCCCAAAAGCTTGTGAGAGTGTCTTTCACAAGTTGCGAGAGTTGCTACATGATGGCAGGATTGGTCGAAAAGCCCAAGCGATGATCGAGGGAGTAATGAACATGCGGAAGAAGAGATTTGAAGGTATGGATATCTTAGATCCTCGCCTCGATCTGCTCGAAGATGACGACATTATTTCCCACTTTGCATCTTTAGAGGACGAACAGCGACCAGATTTACAGCGCGAGTGTGATAGTTTTCACGTGGATCCCCACTTTGTCGAGAATGAGAGAGCGTACGACGATATTCGGAAAGACATTCTCGGGGCTGAGTACTCAGCTGCGCCTCCCGTTGACCCTGAGGATGAGCGAATTTCCCCAGACGACGGTGGGCCCGCTCATACTGCTACCCTTGCAACGTCCGGCAAAGAAGTCTCTGAACAGCACGGTAGTGAGAAACCAAAAGACATGACGGGGGCAGATCTCGTGGACTTTCGACGTACTGTCTATCTCATATTCAGCTCGGCCATTTCGTACGAAGAATGGGCTCACAAGGTTCTGCGCTTTATGCAGCAGCATTCCGGCAGAGAGCTTGAGCTATGTCGCATGATTATTGAGTGCTGCAGTGAGGAAAAGTCATTCCTCAGATCTTACGGTCTTCTTGGACATCGTCTCTGCTTGCTCAATAAGACTTATATAACTTGTTTTGAAGAGACGTTTGCCACTCATTACGCTACTATTCACAATTTTGTTACCCGCAAGATCAGAAATATTGCGTGCTTCTATGCCGCGTTGCTAGCCTCTGATGCATTTTCGTGGAATGTATTGCAAGTTGTGAACCTTGTCCCAGAAGAACAACCTCCTCGAGTCGTATGTTCCTGAAGTATCTATTCCAAGAGATAGCCAGGACCTGGGAAAATCCACGATGACGAAGCGTTTTAAGATGGACATGTCGAATCCAAGCCTGCAAGGTGTTTTTCCAACTGATACCGCTGCACATGCCGTTTACGCCATCAACTTCTTCAATAACATTGGCCTGGAATACTTGACTACAGATCTGTTTGAACGAGTGAAGTCCCTTCCAAAGGAAAACCAAATAATTCCGGAGGATGACTATTTTTCGTCGGATTCATCCTCCAGCACTTCTTCGTCCTCCCTGAGCGCAAGCAGTAACGAAGAAGAATCGATTGCAGAGCGTGAAAGTTTTAAATCTGTAGGTTCTAAGCGGGCTAACGAAAACGTTCACTTGATGGGAAGCGACCGCCCACTAAAAGTGAGGCGAAGAAGTCCAGGGAGTCGGCATGACAGGAGATGAGGAATCTGCTGCTTGTCAATGTCCAGTGAAAGGTCATAACGGCCTGGATCGATGCCAAACATCTTTGTGCGTTAAAGAGGCTGTGCATGCATATTTACAACCGAATCGTTTTTACGAGGCACAGCCCCTTCGCATATTTTAAAGCTGACTTTGCTAGAGGTAATGTCAATATTTGTAAGGAGCTAAATTCATTACATTACAGAAGTTACAAAATGCGGCCTCGTCCAGGGCATGTTGACCAACAAAGCACTCCACGTACTCGTTTAGTTGCGAGACTTGGTCGTACACATGTTGAACCTCAGGACGACTGATTCATTTGGGAGCCCCGGTGAAAGAGTTCAGTAACCCAGTCTTACCACCCACTTGCTTATTGACGCGGGCGTTCTCGTTGCGTGAGCGGGCTATTTGAGATGGCATCATGCTTCCCATAATCCTCTTCGTGAGCGTCGATAGCTATCTCGCAGCCTGTGGATGTCAACGCCAACGTTCATTTACGCATTCTACCGTTGAGAGAAAGCGATGAATCGATCGCACTAGTTTAAAATTTTGCCCAGCAAACTGCAATAGCAAACGATGGCGTCGCGGCACATCTGTGTTGTGAATCCGGTCGATGCAACCTTGAGCAAAGATTTGAGTTTACCGATTGGCACTGCTGCCCTGTATACCGTGTACAACTTAAATCCGTAAGTGTCCCCCATAGCGCTAGCGTTCATGAGTAGTGATACACGTAAAATGAATAGCTCCTCGTAATGAAGCCTTGAATGAAGTATTCTATTTCGTTAACATCAGGTTCAGGTTTCTTATCACAAGGCGGACAGGAAGTGGCGCCAGAAATGTGGGGCCGTTGCACTAGAGTGTACTCTAATCTTTTGGCTACAATCGTAAAATTCAGTAAATCGAAGACTGGTGGTACTGTAAATGGTTATCTTCCAACCGCTTCCGCCAGGTAAGCTGTGAAAGATCTGTCTTCGTATTGTCAAGTTACATTGCAAAGCGAGGTTTTTGGCAGACTCCTAACTACGTGTCTGCAGCCGCACTAACAAGGGTTTCGTGTTAGCTTAGGATGCAGTGGATCCCGATACAGTACTGAATGTACATCTCAGCATCTGCTTTTGAGGAGGTTAACAAAACGTTAGTGGGACGCAGGACCCCTTCCAAAAACAGCAAATATGAAGCGCGCGACCCCTGTCGTAATGCCAATTTAAGACAGGCTGTAGCAATTTACAGGATGCAGTAAACGCAAGAATCAAAACGCGAAGGTCATCTACAGTACTGTAATACGTAAATAAAGTGAAGAGGTACAGTACAGTAACCGATCGAGTTCCGGAAGGGTACGGTCCCAGGTTACGGCTGAAGTTTTCCCTTCCACTTGACAAGATTTCTCAACGCAACGAGCTCCGCGTAGAATTTGACAAGTCCCCTCCGTACGAAATCCACCTCAACCACAACCCACGCCGACCAATCATCTGTAGCACAAACACGTTCCCTCCGATCCCCACTGACAATACGACAAGATCTTTGTGGAAGATGGCGGATAATGGGATTTGCACTTTAATTCTTACGGATTCAACTCTATGACCATACAGTATGTGCAACCTTTGATTTGGCTCTCAATAGCTTTAGATATTGCACAAATTGCACAAATTGGGGTTTCTTGAACAAAGTCTTCAAGGAACCAAAAATAACACTCGGATTGTCTTTTGCTACCCTGTGCCTCTGACGTGGAATCCTTGAAAAATTACAGCTTGGGTAGACTATTCATTCTACAGGACGACCAAGCAAAGGGCAAAAGCTAGTCCGAACGCCAAAATCCGTTGGGAGTATCTCAAAAGGATGTGCAGCAGTCATAACACTCTCCCCCTCCCTTCACCTCTCAAATGTGCTCCACGCTATCCATAGATAACGACAATGACGATGACATCCTTTTCATCAGTGCCGTCTCCATAGCGCTCACACACTAACTAGCGACCACTACCCAGATTACTGCCGATGATATTGTCCTCCAATGTCGGCCGAAATCGACTAGAAGCATAACGTCATACGTGCCGTGGAAGAAAACTACCTTTCAACAACGACAAGTTGGAATACGTGCTAACGAAGACAATGGCGCAGGCGGTCTACAAATCCGTCTGGAACTCCCTCAATTCTTGTGTGTGATTTTACCGGATGCACATCTTGCGAGTTTGAACTGTACCGAGCAAGCACATGACGAGCAAAAATCTGTTTGACATTAGAAACTAGTACGGAGAAGAGAGAGATCTTCGCGAAGAGACTTTCGAGTACCCAGAATACCAGGAACCTCTGAAATCGTCTTGCTGCCAATGTTCTTGGCCCTAAACAGAGATGGGGACGTGAGTGAGATCGCCTTTTCGACAATGATACAGAACTATGGACTGTCCAAAGGACCTCTATAACTACATCATTCACGTCACATGGGATCTATGCAAAGTTCTGAAATACAAAGGGTATGCAAACAGCAAGTGGCCGATGCCAACTGAGCCTGAGCAGAAAAGGGATTTTTTCTTGGTTTTCGGAGAGGTTTATTTTGTCATAGACGGGTGGCACCTAAAGGCGGTATCTGTACTTACCGAGCGTGTGAGAACCGTGGCTTGTCGCGCAGTGGAACGGATTACGAAGTTTCAGGGTATTCTTTTGCAACAACACTAAGCGTAGGTAGTCACATCGAAAACAGCTCGTCTGTTGGATGGCCTCCCGTCGACAATCTAGTGTAAGATATATATATGCTATAAATTCCTTCCGTCGACATTCTGGTATAGATTGTCGATCTTGTTAGCTTTCGACAGCAATGAAAATTACGTTGCCTTGATAGTCACTCTGCAGGTTCTAGCCAACATCTCGATTGCAATAATTGAACTCCCACTTTTCGTCTTCTCGTATCTTTCATAAAAAGTACAGACATTCGTTTCTGGCGACCAAAAGGCTGAGAAGTCTATAAACAGCCAGGTTTGACAAATAACAAAAGATTATCTGTCCTTCTTCGTTTGTGCGGACAATTATGAACGATTAATCTCAAAAATCGGCAGTTGCTTTGGAATCATACCGAACAGTCGTCTCTGAATCGATAAATATTCAAATCGCTTTCGGCCCTTTTTTTCTCATGGGGCTAGCAGTTAAATGCTGAGAAAGAATTTGAGACAGAGGAAAAACATACCATCCTCTCGTCTGAGAAATACCAATATAAGAACCGGAGCTGCTGCCAATCCTCAAAAAGGGCTATTTAAAAGCAGAAACTCCTCATGGAATGGAGTGCTGAGTTTATTAAAAATTAATTTAGGCTCTTTGTAGAACGTTGGCAGTTACATGTAAGCGTATTTTCGTTTCGTTCCCAATGCCTGCGGTGATGCAAACTATATTATTCGGGGGAGCAATTGTGACTTGTGAGAAAGTAATCTGAAAAAGCTATAACATTGGTAATGTGGCCTAAAAGGCCACGAGTTCTGTTGGGAAGTGGGCAGAAATGTCTGCATAGATGCTCCTTTTTGTCGATATCTCTCTATCGTTGAGAGTAGCATCTTGATCTTCATTTACACCCTTCGACATCAAACAAATCACAGTAAAACCCACGGAAACCTGAATTCCATAGCTTTCACACGTAGTAATCACCGTATGGACCATTTCAAGAACTTAAAAGCTCATTAAATAACTACTATAGATGAAACGTTGCTGAGATATAATTCTACACGTCTTGTTTACGAGTGCAATTCAATGCCAACACATGACGCCCTACTGGTCATGATGACCCAAACTTGTTACAGCAGCATTTGTCATTGTTACCTTAACAGTGAAGTCAAGAATGCATAGAGTTGTCATTTTCAACAAGTTCTTCAATTTTACCAACAGTATTGTATTGATTACCTGCGCTATCGTCTTTATCCTTCTTTCCCGTAAAATACTCATTGTTTTCTTCTCTGTTTTCATCGAACAATTTTGAGAAGCCTTTTATATTGGCAGAACAGAAAAGAGAAAACAAATCTATCGCTGAAGATATTTAATGCGTTGAGATCAGGGAATTAGGTCGTATAAACTGGATATGGCTGCCCTCCACCACTATTTGAAACTAATTCGTCATCTATGTCATGCGTTTCGAAGCATTTTGACATTAAAGTTCATAAAGTTGCGCGATGTTTGCATCCGGTACTCCTTGGTGTATATTTATTCGCGACGCTCTATTTTAAGACGCTTTCCATACTTTCAAGCTTCAACCGGCGACGTATTCAAAAAAAGCCACAGTTTTTACTTGACAAAAACAACTTTGTCGCGGAGAGGAGACACCTACTAGTACATACAAAAGCCAGAGTTCTTCGCAAAATCTCAAAATACTATAATTACGGGTGTTCCACTGTCAAAGTTGTCGAGCTTTACCTTTCTGACCGTTACATTGCTGTTATTTTGACAAAACTTTTGGCATTTGAGCAACGTTCGAAATATGCCATATAATTTCCAGTTCTGGTGAATTGCTGCGCATATTTTCGTCGGTAGTTCCCAACGCTACCGATGATAATAGCGGCTACAGTAAAATTCTGGATAAGCCATGCTTATTAACCGATAAAAATGCAATCAAAGCCCTATTAAAGTTCTCTGCATGTTTTCAAAGATTTTGTGCTAACAAAAAAGCGACAACACATATATCTTTATGGGTGTTTTCAAGAACGAGTAATTTATTTTGAGGTGTGTTAGCGGTTTGCACATATGATTCGGGTACTGATCGAGCCTTTACAGCCGTCGAATTCACATGTGACTCTGCTTTTGTCTCAAATTTCGAGATGCATGAGAAAATTGGTATGAAATGGTGGTTCGCACTGACAAAAATTCGGCAGAAAAAATTTACTTATGGAGCTTCGCAAAAATTCACGCCATTCGGGGCTGTAGAAATTGATAGATGCGAAAATAAAGATATAAGAATAATATACAGTTCGCGGTTGCACTCAGATTCCACATGAAAAATATATCAAGGAGGTTTTCAGTAGGACAGTCATATTCGCTCATTTTTCTTGAAGTCGACATCAAAAGTAAACGTAAACAATACAACCCTTATTATTTTTCGTCAAATGAAAATTTGCGCGTTTCGAAACAAAGAAGGCCAATTAAACGTATTATTAGCTCATTTACACAATATTAGTATCACCAAAGAGTTTTTACCTCACTTTTCATAATCAGCGCCTGCTGCAACCTTTCAGATACATGCTCAATAACATCTTAAAATCTTATTGGGTATCAGCGAGCTTATAAGCTACAGTAAAAAGAGCAAGCCCCTTTTCCATGATCCTCTTGGTATTTTGAATTCCGGTTAGCTTTTTTTATCCCTAAATAAATATAAAAACTATAACGGCCCAGTTACCTCTACCTTCCCCATGAATCGTATGAGTGTGTTTCAAGATTGGATCTATTTTTTACGTTTCTGATTTACTCTACGATGATACATATGGGGCCGTTAATTGATTAATTCAAGTCATAGAAACGAAATTATTCCACATACAAGGATTAGGAATGGGACAATGTTTGAAAACATGGAACGCATGTCAATAAAAATTTTGTAGTGATATTTTGCCAGAAAATGTAAAGAAGGAGGAGTTAGAGGAGTTTCAGAAGGGGGAAGCTGCAATGAAATGGACTCTTTCCTCAAACAATGGAGTCTAAAACAAACCTACGATTCGTATAAGGTGTTAGGCTCCTCTAATGACGATATTAATGTAATATATACTCATGGATACATTAAAAACAACGAATATGATATGTTGCTGAAAGTATTCTCATCAAAGAAAATTATTGCAAGATAATCTACAATAAAGCTAAATTGTACAGAAAAAAGGTTGAAATCAACTAAAAAACTGCAATTTATTCAATATCTATGAAGTAATTAGTGTATTAGGCTACATATTTTTTGTAGTTAATATTGATAGTGTTAATCAGATTCAAAATCCACAAACTGCAGTGGAACGGAGCCAAAAATGTGTCGAAAATGTAACTGTACGGTAAAATGTACATATTTCTGAATGATGAACATAAATTAAGGGATAATAATAGTTTAAATCGAAAAAAGAAATTTTTGCCCATAATAAAGCAGTATATATCGGGATGATGTGGAAAAACTGAAGCAAATCATATTTTAGTATCATTTTTCATTCATCGATGAATTATCTTTTTCTATGTGAGGTATAGATAGTTTTAGAAACCAAGATACTGAAAGGAACGCGTAGAATTTAGATCCAGCATTCTACAGAAGAGTTTGCTCAAAATTTTGAACTCTTTCAAATTTTGGTTCATTGCCTCATGTCTATTTAAAATGAATAAAAAATAAAAATATCATTCGGATTTCTCGTTCTGGGTTCATTTGAATATATTTTTCCTTGGTGGACTATTGGGTAATAATAGATCCAAATTGCATCAAAGCAAAAACTTATCATAAAAATAAACAACCTAAATATTCTCCACGTGCGAAAACTTCATCTGCCCAAACATTAAGATCCACCCATATACTGAAACAGATCTCCTACCTTAACCCTGGGAAAGAATTACAGATTTTTGATTCGGGATACTGGTGTCATGTGAGTTAGATATTGAAAGATTGCTGGGGGATCAGGCGCATAATGGGCCATTCCCAAAGTAGCTGGTTCAGTTTAGAAAACACTCACCCAGTTTACCATGTGGGATTGTGCCATTTTCATTGCCTGATATTATCTGCACTTTATACAAAAGCTAGTTGAGAATTTATGTTGTGCAAAATTATTTTGAATTTTATCAAAAATGAAGGGAACAGAAAGGTAAGCCTTGTATAGAGAAAAATCCTTTGTGATATTCATAATAGGTCTAGATTCTAAAGTTTCAGGAAACAGATCCGTCAAATATTTACCGTATAACTCCGAAGCTTTGTAATCCAAAAATAATTAACTGCCGGTTTGTGCAGTTTAAAACTCACAGCAGTTTTTTACAGCCAAGTAAGAGGAAAAGACGTAAGTTTTTGTTCAAATTGATTGAAAATTCAGGCTACAAGCTGAAAAAAACACCAATCTTAGCCTCTATTTCTCGTATTTTGAGTACAAAGCCTCAATTTTATGCGGTTCAATTTGAAGGATTCAAAAGTTGAAAGATTGTAGTCCCAAAAAACGCTAAGTTGAACAAAAAAATTTTGAATGGATTGTGGAAATTTTCATCCATACATTTTCAACCAACGGTTTTTGAAAAAGCGAAGCCTTTTTTCTCAACATTTCAAAATGGTTCCCTCAATTCTTTAGAAAGTTCGCAAACTTTTTTCGCACAGAAATGTTGATTCTGTTTCGCCATCTTACCGAGAATGAATTTATAAAGAGATTTAAACTTCTATCAATGCTTCCGCATAAACGAAAACATGTCAACTATTGAAATAAGACCTAAAAAATTCATTTTCAAAAAGCATGTGACTTCTGTGTTATTTTATTGCGTATAAAGTAACTGGAGGCTTTAACGGTGAGACCATTGACTGGAGGTGACTTTTCTGTTGGGAACTAAGTGGATAAGAAGTTTCAGCGGCAAACAAAGAAATAATGGAAAATAACTGAGATTTTTACTGAAGCCAAAATGATAAAACTGATGTTTGGATTATCCCTGAGGTGATGCCCATCGGTACATAAAAAGATGCTGCTGTAAATGTTTGGGATAAATTGGTAGATTTAAGTTGAATACTAGTCTTATTTGATAAGGAACGACGAGACAAACGTAGAGGAGTTAAAGGAAGAATTTGGGGGAGGTGTTGCGAAGTTAGCTAAAGTTTTTTTCTGCCATCCAAATTGAACACATTAGGATTAAGATCTGTTCATATTGATTATCGAGAATCCTGAATTTGGTGAATTACTGCGCACTTAAATCTCACGGAAAGTGAAACTTTACTCCCCATCATCGAATCAAAGCTTTGCGTTTAAGCACACATGGCACATTGGTACCGACATATTCATCACGATATTCTCATGTTTTATCTAAACTACTCCAAACTAATGCTTCAAAATTTATCCTAGCTCCTCAACTCTCTTTTATCTCGAGAAGAACTGTTTAGAAATAAAGTTCTTTTATAGATTTCTTCACAGAACAAATAATTTTTCTTTACGCGACGTGTCCCTCATGCTGTTCATCTAGACTATTTTGTTCCATTTTTTGTCCCATTTCTACGTTACCCTGAAACTTGTGGTCGTGTTCTCGACAAAAAGTTTTACTTCTCCCACTCTAGTCTGCTTTAATTTCGGTAGCTCAATTCTCACCCTCGCTATCCTCTCAGATTTTTCTTTGGTCAAATATTTATTATTTTAGGCGCTCACTGCTGACGCTGATCCCTTCAATTTGGAATTTACTCTAACTGCAGCCCCTCGTTATGTTTCTCATTTTATTCAATCAATCCGAACTGTCTACACCCGCAAAAAATTTAGCTTTGTAACTCCACAGAAAGTTTTTATACACCTAAGGATCTATCAGCTATGTTTATGGCTATAAAATTCTTAAATTAGGTGTAGTCGGCTTAAATTTCTTTAGAAATACGAGGCTGAATGAACTACCACGGTGTAAAACTAAGACTCCAAAGCTCATAACGCGGATAAAATCATTTCAGATCAATCCTTCATAACGAAAACGAGGCCAAAATAGCTAGTGAAGCGATTTGAAAGGAATTTTTTAACGCTGTTCGTCTCTTTGATCCCTATAATTAGTAAATATTGACCAAAAAAGTGAGGACTGACATGGTACTGTTCCGTATTCTTTCCAATAGAACGAAGTTGTGTACAAAATTAATTTTAGCTTTCTGGACAAGCAGTAGAAGTTCTTCGCCAACTTGTAGTAATGTTGGGTGGAGTACTTAGCGGATTGCCAACAAGTCTCTTTTGACTTTGGAATTACTCTAATGAAGAAAGACCAGTATATCTACAAAATAGTTGTGACGCCAAGCGCCAATCTCGTCAGCAAAGGGAAGACAAACTTTCCCGAAGCCATCCTGATAATTTATGCCGGGTTCTAATCAATATTTTGCTAGGAGCGTACCAAAAGAAACCTTGCTGGAATTAGGATGTCTATATAAATTGGTAAAGGATCTTAAGAGATAAATTAGGTATTAAGTTTTGAAAGCTTACTAATAAGCTATTGACACTAGCCTGTAAATCAAAATCGAGTGAAGTGCATAACATTTCCGTTATTTTGGAGCTCAACCGTCAGTTTTGCATGTTGAACACAGTATTCAAGTCGCGTAGGTAGGGAAATATTTAATTGAAGCGTACCCATATCGAAAAAGAAGGCGTGCCTCAACTTTTCTCTCGATTCAAAGCTTTTTAACTTGCGCGATATCGTGTAATTCTATTTAGCGTCTCTGCCGATGATGAAAAGAAGGACCCTGAAACTGTTTACAAGGAATACGATGGCGATGCTAATATTTGCTTTGTCATTGGCAGAAGATGTTATTTTTAGTGTCAACAAAGCAAGCTTGCTACGCTCTCGATCATGGGTTGATCAGGGCGACCATCTATGTCTATACGAGTAATAGCAAAAGTTTGAATCGATCAAAACCTCAAATTCATAGATGAAAGTCTCTTCTTTACCTTATGTGCTGGAAGTTCAATTCAACGGTACGGTTCAATTGTGGTCTATACACTCTTAGAGTACAGACAGGAGCATTTAGTTAGTTACAATAAGGTCGAACCTATGATAAAACTGACCGCTTCGTCAATATATATGTGGTATAAAAAGATCGGTCTTTTCTGTCCCGAAAACAGAGCTGAAAGCAAAGTCGTAGTGAGGAAGAAATTCGATACAATCTACTGCTTCATATGCATATGAAGCAGTCATATGTTTCCTTTTTCCCTATTCTACCGACGCTGATAAATTCAATTTCGGAGCTTACCGTAAGAATATTATTGTAAAAGCCAAGATATTTGGTACCTAAATGCCTACTGCCACTGCATAAAGATAAGGCTGACTGTTTTGTATATCATAATTTATCTTCTTCTGGTATTAGATGTTACTGACAGGCGCAAGCTTCATGTTGATTATGTCGACAATTTAATTCGCTGAACAGACCCCGTATAAAACTTGCTTCTCAATTGTTAAATCAGGAACGTCAAGTCTACCGGAAGTTATCTCAAATTATAACCATAATATCGTGAATACATAGCCAAGACTGGGCCCTATGTAAGGAATTAAACTTCGAACTCTTTCAATCAGTTCGTGCTGCCTTTAACTTGCTTTTCGACATTCGTCCGGTCATTTTTTGCGAATCAAATCTTACCGCTCATATGAAAGCCGAGAAGTCCGATAGAAAAGCCTTTCAAGAACTGAATAAGTCTATATGCCATACATAGAATGTAAAGTTCATATTTTTGAAGTATCAGTAATTAACATGCGAAGGTTTGAACATCTGAGCCTTTGTTGAGGCATTTCCTGACACGAAAAAATTATTTCACAACTTGGTTTCAACGCACTCTTTTGAGAGTAATGTATTCGCTTTTACCTACTTAAATAATTCAGCTACAGCTTTACTCGTTATATACAGTCGATTATATAAGAAGCGCTGTATGAATTAGCAGCTATACGATAATTTTCTTTCGTTTTGAGGTATGATACTCTGGTAATTATTAACCAGTTATTTCCGCCCAAAAAATTCTATGATGTCTAGAAAACTCCAAGATTTTATGATCGGAGCTACATGTACAACGGAAGAAGGGCTAATATTCGAGGTCGCCGCTGCTCTGGAGAAGTAAATGAACTTCGAGATCCCGAATATTGACATCAATTCTGGAACTGTAAACACAGCCGATGTAATTTCAATCAAAATTTATGCAATCCGGTGTTCTAAATTCCTCGCACTTGATTACACGCCACTAAAGTTGATCAGTGTATCATACACAAAAAGATTGAATCGCATGGTGGAAGTCCAAAAAAAGTGGAAGTGCAACAGCCATAGTCTCTACGACGGCATTCAGACGCAAAATTCTTGCAATTCGTCCGCCTTGGGCTGTCAAATGATTTAAATGCGCTACGAATAAGCAGATATGGCACTAAATTCGTTTTTCACTCAATTCGGATCATGATCCGATGAAAAATTTCTGCGCTCTATCAAACTTTTTTAAATTGTCTATAATGTTCAACTCAGACCTATGTCAAACTCTTGTACGCATGAAAAACCTATGCTGAGCCCCAACTAAAGTAAAGAAAAAGTAATCCCTCCGCATTAAGACATATTGAAGGAATGTTCAGATAGAGGTCAATTGTTAGTCGGCATGTTAGGTATACTCACCACGGTCGTATAAATGAAAACCATTTTTCACACTCAACTCTTTTTGTTTTTCAAAAGAACCCTACTGAAAGGTGTTAGTCAAAAGAGACGAAAAAATACGATAAGAGGGTGCGGGACTGTTTCTTCTGATCTTATCGCGATGTCAGGGATATGCAGGGCCCTTGGGATAGCTCATGTCAAAGAAGGGAATCCATATCTTTTTTTCGTGTTTTAAAGCTCAAATTGGTCCTTTTGATGCAAGGTAGTGAGAAATTTGTTAAGGAAGTCCCACAGGAAATAAATTCATAGAAGGAGTGGCAAATCAAGGAGGGAATAAAGGGAAAGTGATTATTTTTGAGATTTGGTCTTGTGCAGATCAGCACTAAATGACGAAGAGCACTTCGGAAAATTTTCATTTATGTTGTAGAAGATTTTGGTTATAAATCAAGATACAGATATTATGAAATGCTCATTGGTAAACTGGCGAAGCCCGAGAATACGAAGAGTAACTTTAAGAGGTGCTTTCTGGCACTATTGAATTAATCTGCCCTTTTTAACTGAGAACTACTTTTGTATGCGGTGAAGTAATTAAAGAGGATTGCTCCAGTAGCGCCTTTTTAATTCAATCAATATGTTCTCTGAGTCGTATTTAATACATTGGAAGGGGTGAAAAGCGTAATAAATAAAGATTTAAATGTGAAATTTCCCGAAATTTGGATCTCGTGTCTTTCCAGTAAGTAAGTGTCCCATTCGTATCTTTATTAGCGCAGAATCACTGAAGTTCCAAAGCGATGAATTTTGGGAAAAAGCGCAATGATATTCTCAACTATATTGCTGCATTTTCAGCGAGGGAGAGGCGATGTGACTGCGGTGCTGAACAATAGTTTTATCAGCGTCAACGGAGCCAGAGCTGTCTAAGTGACCATGACCCTCTAATGAGGAATTACATTGAAAAAATACTTTACGAGTGATTGAAATTTCTGAATATTTCACTCTGTTGCATAGTAATTTATATTTTATCATTTGAGATAATTTATGCAAATATACCAAAATAACGACGAAACGATACCCCACTGTTCCTTATTTAGGGTTCAATAACATTCAATGAACTCCTATAAACCTCAATTAGCAAAAATGAGAACAGAGAGTCTCGGATACTGAGGAAAATAAAATTTTGAGAGTCCAAAATATTAGATTTCAGGGGATAAACACGTCCTGAAATTTTTATGGGCGCTAAACTGCATTAAAACATGACATTGTAGAGAAAATGTAATAAATATTTCACTAAGCGTTACATGAACGCCTGATTTATGATATAATAAAATGAAATCAAATATGTGTGCAGTGAGATAAATATCGATGCAATATAACTAATTCAGCGAACTAATTAATGTGCGATATACGTCGTATAGTGTTAGATTATATTTAATTTTAAGCATGGGCTCCATACTGGGATGTAATAACCTGATTCTGGTCGTAGAGTTTTGATTTTTCATCTTCCGAAATTTAAGAATAAATAGAGATGGGGATACTGAGGCATTTGCAGCGAACATATAATCACCAAGAGCACTTTACTTCCGTCAAAAAAATTGCTCTTGAGTCTTTTTTAGCTAAAAGAGTGACCTACTTGTCCTATTATCTCTTTATAAGAGATAAAATTTTCTCTCAATGATATTCAATGCCCCTGAAACAATCTCTCTGTGTTTCTCTCCAACATATGTGATATTTGGACAATAGGACCTAAGGAAGAGCATATTAATACTGCTTCGTACATAATTACTTGCACTAGACTACATGATGCCTTACTTTTTGTCATTTTTTCTTCTTTACAGCTTGAGGCTAGAAAGAGTGGGTGTCCCGGGGCGTATAAATAAATTAAAACATATTCTTGGTGGTACTGGATAAATATTGATACAAAATTGGACATTGCAAAAACATTCAGCCCTAAGTTGACAATTTTCATAGTTTTTTCTCCATTTTGGTCTCAGAAACCACAGAAAACCACAGTATTCTACTGCACGTTGTGAATATTTACAAAATGGCGTAAATACCAGGGAAAATAGGTGTTTTGAAACCTAAATATTTTCAAATACAATCCCGTCCTGTACTTAAAGTTGAATAGTTTTAGTGAATCTGAAAAGTTCCTTTCAGACCTCAGAATATAATCGGATGTGGCCCGAGCTGTTTTCGAGCTGTTTTGAAAAATCTCCAACTACCTAAAAGACGTTTCGTATTCCAGTTGATCCTGGATTTCAAAAATTTCTACACAAGATTGAGTTGATGACAGATTTCTGCAGTATTTGCAGAAAAATCTTTCGCTTCTTCTGAAAGTATGACTTTGAGCTCTGAAGTAGACTAAGTTGCGATGAATTTTTCATGAGAACAATTTTCGTCAGTCAGAAACAATGATCAGTGTACTTAGATAGCTTATAGGGGGTAAACTGCTCTCTCGAACTCAGGGTTTCAGCATTCACTAAACATTCTGATGTTCCTGGTCCACGAATTTGCTGCAGAAGAATTCTGTCTTGAAAAGGAGAACTGGTGTACGAGTTGCTCATAATTATGATTTCACTTACTCAGCAGTGCTTCTATGACCTCCAAATGCTCTGCTCAAAATTTCAAACCCCTTTGAGGTTGTCTATTAAGAAAATTGGACTCAGTACATGTTACTGCTGTGAGGAATTACAGAGAGGCCCTCAATCCTAGAATTATAACTGCATATAGTACATACCGCCCTTGTTATTGTGCGGGAAGTGGCGGCCTCCAAAACGCATATAGGGTATTTTGGAGAGATGCAGACGCGATTCAAAAATGTATCGACACGCGCGAATGAAAGGAAGTCTTTGAAGCAGCACATAGTATGGAAAAGTGTGCAGGATCAGTACAATTGCCATCAGGAGATGTTTGATAAGAAAGACTGAAGGCATCGTCGCGTGTCTGGGTCTGAGGGAGAGTTTGGTGAGATGAATCAGCTTCTAATGAAGACGCGGGAGGAACGAGTAGACCTAGAAGCGAGGAAAACAGCGGAACAGTATGAAACGAAGGCATTGGATGATGGGAAGGAGCGAGTTGGGCGGGATCTCATGAGGTGCGCAGCGAAGCGAAGGAATGGCGGCAGCAACGAGAGTCATCACTGCGATGCGAGAAGTGAGGGCGAGGAGTGAAAGGCTAAAGCGCGACGCGTGGTGCGGGGAATGAATCGAGAGAACGAGGGCAACGAAATGGCGGGGGAGATAGAACGATTTGGTATGCGTTTAAGTGATGTGGACATGGCACGGGTAGCGGTGGATCGCGAGCGTTTGGCGATTGAGAGAGAGATTTTGGAGATGGACTGCGTAAAGAGAGAGATGAATCTTAAGGAGCGCGGCTATGAAAGCGAAGCACAGCAGATGATCGAGCGGGAGAATTTCAAACTGATGTTATACGCGTTTCAGCGCAAGTAGGGGTCCGTTAGCTACTAGAAAAGTTTTTATGAATTAGTGCTTCTCTGAGTAGTAATGTTATGAAAGAGCGTACATCTAAATCTGCGGAGCTTCTGCTCCTGCGGGGCTGCAGAAAAAGTTTGTTAAAATTCGAAAGCTCGCATTCACTTCCTTTGTCTTCTGGCTTCGCGCTACCCGCCACCCGCGACGCACGAGGAGCGAGACATCCTTTTACTATTCCATTGGACTAAAGATAGGTACTCCTCCAGAGTTGGGCTCGCGTAATTAAAGAAGCTTGATATCTGGATTGTGCAGATACGGTAGAATCACAAAATCATTGTATAGCTCACACACAGGTCGCTCTAGTGCCTTCCGTTTCCTCTTGAAATCAATCGTGCGGAAAAATAGCTTGATTTCTCTGAACAAATTCTATACAGTAAAACGTCTCCCTGTTATCCTCTTGTTGAAAGCCATCTGAAACTGTTGGAAACTGCTGCCCTCCTACGGTACCTCCAGGAACCACCTCCGACTGTACCCAGAATCTCCGTACAAGCAATCCTTCCTCTCTCCATCTTTTAACGTCTCCGGGAAGCGCTCCTCCAATACACTCCTTACATACAGATTCCAGTCGTTTCCCGACCTTCAAGTGCTCCATATCCATACAGAATTAATCCATCTGGTGCATTGCCAACCTATTACTTGAGATTTTGTTTCCTCTTGTGACCATTGTACGTCACGACTTGCTTAATATTCCTCGTGGGTCTCGCAATCCTAATTAAAGTTCCATCTATGAAACTTGCACATCTACGCAGACCATTCGTCTTTTCATTGATAGCTTGTGTATACAAAGACGCTCGCGTTTCCATAAATTCCTTTCTTAGACTGTTACAAAATAACCATCTCCTTGTTACAATCAGTATTCTACATTCACTCCGAACTATCTCATAAAGTTGTGCCGAATGCTTTACAAAAATGAGTTAAATAACCATCCAGCGAAAGTGGGTAGGGAGTCGTCTAAGTATTATGCAGATAAAAAGCAAAGGATTGACAGCGTAACGATTTCTGCTTGTAAGTAATTTCTTAAGTTTCAAATCCACGACGTTAACAACTCTTTCATATCTCATTCCTAAAGCTTAAAAAAGGGTCAGGCACTTACCCTCGCTAGAGCGATCAAGTTTAATTCAATCGGCCACTACTGATGCGGTTACTTCTGTGTATGATGTGTGATAAATCTTGACAATACCTTACTGCATGACAGGATACCTTTACCAATGTTCTAGAAGAACGTAAAACGGATTACGGTATTTCTGGCCAGCGTATAGCAATGGAAACAAAAGGTATAGACCATTTGCTTATTATTTTTTGACAGAACATCCTTGATAATCCTTCTACCTGGCCTCCAATATGTCGAGTGCGATGTTGAAGGTCGCTGGCAATGCTCTCAGGTCCTATTGAGGTAATGATCCTATTTTCTTTTTCCCAGTTTTCCATGCGTAAACGTTTTTTCAAATTTCAGAAGATAGTTTCAGAAGACTTTTCAGAAAGTTATCATACTACCTATTTATGAAGACTTTGTAGAATTCCCTTTGTGCATAAGCTCAAGAATAAACACAAACGGATAAAATAGGCAAAAAATACCCGCTCTGCATTCTTCTTCCCCTTCTCTGACTGCAGAAATCCTCCTCCTCCTCTTAATAACCTCTCCTCTCTAATTTTTATTTCCGCGTTCCGCTTTGCATTATTTCTCACAACCCGGATTTTAAAGAATTTTAATAAGAAAACATCATCATTCCATCATTATCCTTGGGAAGAATCATGCCATACTTTATAGCAAGATAACTTCATCACTTTTGAATATCATTATACAGCCATTTATAAGAGCGCAATCATTATCAGTTCAAAATCAGTTCAACGGCTCGTCCAATCACTGAAGATTCGCTGCCCCTGCAAAAGAGTTTATCTATTTGGAATATGTTGGAGCACCTTTGGAAGAACTCTTACTTGAACTGTCAACACCAATACACCCCAATAACTGCACATAAGTTCACTCTCCATGTAGTTTCTCAACATGTTAAAAAGTCATGTGAGACCACTATACGTGAGTTCCGCTCTCACCTCTGCCTTTTGAGGCTATGAAATCCGTTCAGAAACTGTACTGTACAGTACTTCACAGTATTGAAAACGCCTCGAGATAACAATAACCGATGTTCATGCCTTGACGAACAAAAAATGAATACTTAACACTGTTTGAAGTGCTAGACTGAGCATCCCATGTACTTAGGGTATATAAAAGAACTCATAGTAAGATAGAAAATCGTGCTTTTCAAAAATAATATGATTCATAACATTTTTTGTTGCTCTTGATGTAAGCAACGTGTTCTTACAGCTCTTCTCAATAGAAAAATTTAACTTCCTAAAATAGGATGTAACTCTGAGAATTCATCATAAAATAAAACTTCACGCTTATGATTCCCTAAAACTACGGTATGAAATTTCATTAAATTCTCTATATTTCCAAAATGGGGTGAACAGTTTTAAAAATTGACTGCTTGAGATTGTCTTTATCGAAAAATGAAAATGAAATATGAGTATCTTATGCTCAAACGGGTTAGTTGAAACTTTGTTCAGCATAATAGTTCTATCAAGGGATTCGTGATGCATCTTTGTAATCCCAAACTCTTTATTCAACATGGTATCCGGACCAACTACCAGGCAGGAAGAGTCTTGATGGCTTTCTTTGGATACTAAAATTTTACGCTGCAGTAGAAAGAAATTCAAACCGTCTCTGACATTTTTCACATCGGAAAAGGAACGGCATGGAAATTTCACATGTAGCGACGCAATGTTTTTGTAATAAACAACCTGAAATTCTAGACCAATACCACACACCAGGATTGTTAATTCTATTTCAGTATCATTCAGTAATGAATTATAGAAGTCTCATTAATCGCGTAGTCATTAACATAAGCTCTAGAGCAGCAAAAAAATTTGATGAACTCGCTAGAGTCCTATCCCGCTTAATAGAGAGAAAGTCAGTAATTTACTTCGCACTTCAATAGAAAAGTTTGAAATAAATATACTTAATAGACCCTCCAGAAAAATTCAACACCTATTCTTGAAATCTTTAGAATCTCATTTTCAAATCCCACATTGCTTGCTTTAGTATTGTGGTATCTAAATAAAAATTTTCATAAGAAATAATACGATGAATTACTGTGAAAACTATTACACATAATTAGCCTTTCTTTCAAAAAATCAGTGGTGGAGTGACACCGAAAGAAAAGCGAAAGAAAAATAGAGTGAGGTTACAACATTATGTAAGCGTAAAGTACCTATCCGCATGAGTACTGTACCTTCGGATGCAAATTTGTTACCGAAATAAGTGTACAGATGGCATTTTTTGGAGTTTTTGCATTAGTACGTCACAAAGACTATGAAATAGTATGAAGGTATATTGAAACTAAAATAGAATTTATCATTTTTCTTGATTCGAAAACGCAATTTTCTTTCATTCAAAGTAGAATATATCACTTTTTCCAAACCTCATCGATGAGTTTTCATAGAATAAGGCACCTCAAGTACAAAAATTCTGTTTTAATTATATCAAATATAGTATAAAGAGTCTTTCTAGGTAGAGGAGCGCTTTTTTATTTTGAATGTAATTAATCGAAGAACTATATAATGGACCTTTGATACGACTTGAGACATTATGTCAGGGCTTCGACCAGGAATTTTTTTTCGAACAAGAGGGTTCTTGTGCAGTCATTTCTGTATAATCGCTGAATTTCTAGTTGGCCAATTGCGAGATTACAAGGGTATTTTACCCCTTTATCGGCATATTAATGCTTGCAATTTCTACTTTGCCATTACTTGGACCCAGAAACTACTGAGGAGAGCCAATAAACCGTTTAGGACTGATCGGATGAGATTAGAGGTTTGTTTAGAGTTTGTTTTTCTTGGGGTCACTTGTAGCAAAATGTTATTGGGTAAGTATATATTATGACATATCTCAGATGGCTCCGATGGATATTGGGAACAAAATAGTATCCATCTTATATTGCAGTTGTAGTGGATTAGAGTTCCGAAAAGGCCTCCTCTTCTACGTGGGGGGACTATATTCCTTGGAGGATTTAAGATAAGTGACCGAATATTCCGGCAGTAGTAGACTGCTCGTCGAGGTTGGGAGTAGCCTGGGCCCTCAGCCAGTAGGATACTGGTCACCTAGGTTCAGAGCACCTTTCTACGTTTTTATACATGACAATAAGATTTGTTGTAAGGTTAGTGGTGAAGGTTTCTACTAGAGCATTGGCCACCGACCCAGTTGCACATGGCTTGTAACCGAAACTGAATATTTGCCTTCAGGCTCGCTTAAATTAATAAAAGGTGTTCTCAACACAAAAGGGTACGTAAAATAGTAGTCAAGTCTCCACACTTCGTGCGGTTTATCTCCAAACAAAATTCGTCCTCCCTAAAGAATGATCCGAAGGCACACAGTATATTATTGCGGTAATTAGAGCATGATCTGCAAGGTTAAAAGATAAATAAGAGAATTGGGTAACGTTTATCTCCTAGCAGCCTAATTTAAAAGAAATTTTGCGGTCTTCTACTAGCCCGGCTAGAACTTTCGAAATTCAAAGTTTCATCCAATGCAGACACTCAACAGAACTCTTCGCGAAGGGCGATTTTTTCGCTTGCAAACAGTTTTTATGAAGATCTAGAAGCCTGTGAAGGAGCCCCCCGAATTTTACAGCTCATTAGGACTGGATGAATCAATGTCCTTTATTATTTACAGAATAAAAGGGCGATAGAAATCAAGAAGATGGATTCTGGACAAAGTGAAAATAATTTGCCTAAACATAGTAGGCTTGCACATGAAACTTAGATACTTCTAAGAGGTTCCCAGAGGAAGTTCTTTGAAGACTATGGGAAAAGTTGGATGTATTTTTTGACAGATACTCCTAGGTGTCAATTAATTATCGCCTAAGTCCTCAGAAGAAGCTATAATACATCTCAAATCCGTTCCCGAAAGATGCAAGGCGTTTTCATCTTGCTGAGTGGGAGTCTTATGCGCAGATGTTTCAGGTGGCATTTAGGATGACTGACCGAGAGTGCAACTCTTCCATTTTTGAAAAATTTGTAGAGAGCTGCGTTAACACCCTGAGCGTCATTATTTTCGTAAATATAGAGCTAGTAGAGTACTAAGTACCTAGCCAAGGTGCAAAAACTGATTTGGAAGCAATCCACGCAAGTAACAGCGTCTTCAGATGGCGAATTGGATAATAATTAACTCTTCCAAAACGCCGCCATCGGATTAACTCGTAGTACTAGCTACCAATTCAATATATTATGATCTATCACGAGTTTTAGATGCAATACAGCTTTTTAGCTTGATTAAACGCTGATTACCAGAAATTTCTTAAAGTAACTATCATTCACACATTATTCTGTCATTAATTGTTACTAAGGACTCAAGATATACTCAAAAATATGTAGATGTTTTCCATATAAAATTCCGATGGGCCATCCCTCGAAGCAAAAGTATGACTTCAAGATCAAATGAGATGAATATGCAAGGCAACAGAAAACATTCTCTACAGAATTTGAAAAAAAGAAATAATGGAGCTTCGTAAAAAGGTACAAAAGCTACTGGAGAGTGACATCACTAGGCTTTTAAAATGCTCTTGGGGAGTTTCAATACTCTTTGTGCCAAAAATAGCAGCGTTTTGCGGATTATTTTGGATTACTGAGAACTTGCCCGGCTTCCTCTAAAAACAGCTAGTCCCTGCTGCGCATCGATGACATCTTTGATCTGCCCAAAGGATCCAATAAATTCTCTAAAACAGACCTGAGGATGTGTTACTATCAGATCGAATGGGAGAATATTCAATCCCTCTCACGATTTTTCGAGCTCGATACGGAAACTTTGAGTTCTTCTTATTACCGATCTGATCGATAAACGTCCCAGAAACCCTTGCAAATCCTACGAACGACATATTCAAACATGTACTGGGTGTATTCTTAAGAGTTTATGTAGGTGACATTCATATATTCGTTAAGACGTGGAAGGAGAATTTAGAATACATTGATACATTATTAGAGAGATCAGGAGGAAACAAAAGTTCGCAAATTTGACAAATTTTGTCTTCAGTTTCAATGAAGTAGAGGTCCTTGGAAACTTCGTCTGTCAATAAGGAATTGACGTGGATCTTAACAGTATAGATAGAGTCATGTAATGGCCCTCACAAAAAAAGCAGCAGTTTCAGTAATTCTGAAGACCTTTTAACTTATAAAGGAGATTTATTAGAAGCCATTCCATAGTTGCGAATCTTTTTGCTGAGCCATCGAAGAGAGTTTCATTTCAGTGGACAGAAGCTCAGATAAGTCATTCCAAGCCCTCAAGTAATAGTTATAAAGCGTCCAAGTCCTTAGAAATTTTGACTTTGAACATCCAATTTGTGGCACTTAGGATGCCTCTCTATACGCAATTGGAGCTGTATCGGAACAGGGAGAATAAAAATCCAGAAGACTGTATTCCTTCCCGTCTAAATCTTTGAATAATGTTAAACAAAGTTATGTAGCCCACCAGAGAGATATACTGTGCATTTTCGAGTTCCTGAAGTGGTGGAGGACAAACCTACACGTGAATTACTCATTGAGATGCCTCGAGACCCAAAAGAATCCGTTACAGATACAGGTAAGGTGTTTGGAATGAGCAGTTAACTTTGATTTAAAAATTGTACCATTATCCGGAATATTAAAGATATTTGCTAATTAACTCACAAGGAAGCCCCAGAATGCAACTTCGATTGCTCGCAGAAACATAAAACTACTCCAATAAGTGTCAAAAACACATAACAAGAATGAAAAAAAAATCCGTTCCTTCCATTGAGATTTCTGAGCTAGTAGAGGTTGCGAAAGTTTACAGTCTAGATGAAAACCTGATAGATTATTACAAACATCTAAAGGCACCTTTCGAAAGAAACTGGTTGTTATTAACAAGAAAAGGAAATGATTCCATTCTACAAGTAAAATATGAAGTCAAGTTTTATCTTGGCTACCATTCTACTCCAAAAATTGGGTATTTGGTGGGTTCAAACGTAATCAATTGAACATCACCGAATTTTATTGGAAAAAAATCGTAAATATGTACTTATATACGTTCATTATTGGAATTGCAAGAGAGAAATTCCATCAAATCAGAAACCAGCAGGTGATTCACAACCTCTGGTCCAACGAGAACAAAATGGACGCACATTACAAATATAGATGTAAAGTCTGGTTTTCTAACAGAAACCTATCTCTATAAAATAATGCAGAGTCCCGGAAACTGAACCCCAAGTATTTGGACCATTCGAAATATCTGAAGATATAAACAGAGTTAGGTACAGCTTAACTATTTACAAGCCAATGATAGATTGAGGAGTCCGCAATGCTTCCATGCTAGTCTCCTGAAGCCGTACTCTGTAGGTGCGCATTCGCGCCGACCGTGTTGAATTCTTGTAAATTTGTAATTTTGGTGATACATCTTTGGGAGCTAATCGGAAGTGATGAGAGTTGGCCTTGCTATTGCAGTGTGTTCAGAAAGTCGCAATGAAACTACTGCAGGGTAAAAAACTTTCGGAGACCATCGAGGATATCTCCGGGAGATATCCCGACCAAGTTGATTGCCTTCTGAACTAGGTATGTGAAATTTTAGGTTGCTGAAATGGCTCCCTCTCCGTAGTGAAAGCGAATCCATGCCAAGAGTCAGCACCCAAACCCTCCACAATTAGGAGAACAGTCGCCAAGGTTCGTACTACCCTGAAACCTCCACTAGTAGGTTAAATGTCGCCAGGGATCGAAGTACCCTTTTAATATAAATTGAAGTAGAAAAGTTCGGTTTTGAATCTAGGCTTGAAGGATTACAATAGGGGTTTATAATTCTCCTTGGCACTCGGTATAACGCATGGTCTAAACTATTAACTTCAGGCTGTCCTAACATGTAGCCAAATTGTTATATACTCAACATTGCGTATCTGAGACGGGCGTCGAGTCCCCGCACATCATGCGAGCCATCTCAGACCAAGAGGTAACCTTCTTTGCTTGCGCTCCGAAGTAATTCATTATTTCAGTCCGTTCATCGGATTCTTACCTGTAAGGATCACAGCTTAAAGATATGATAAACAATATTTTCTATCGCCAACTTGTTTGCTAAGGAGATCTGTTATCTGCCATCTGTATGGGTAGAACTAAGAATTTTACTCAACTTTAGAGGATTAAATCTCCAACACCCCTCCCCACGTAGGGTAATTACCCTGCTCGCCCACGGAATATACGACGATGTTGAAGACCATGGAGCCGCTTTGATACTGCACAAATCATCGTTTATGTATGCTGAAAAGTAAGATCCGTCCTTCAAAATCAAAAGACTACCGTAATCGAAACGACAGACGCTGTAAATGAAGGGAGAATAAATAGAAGTAGCGGTATTAGGCTGACTCATGACATCGAAATGCAGATGAAGGACTGCGATAAGAAGTTATATGCGGACTTTTGGAATTTTTGGATGGATTCTGTGGAAGATCGTTCCCAAGTGGGAACAGATTATAGTCTAACTCTTCAACAGAAGTTCCAAGACCTGTAATAACTTTTCAGAAAACGCGAAGAGATTATATCTCGAAGAAGTGGAAAATATGAATAGACGTTCTATCACAAAGATAAAATCATCAATCACGGGTACAAACCCCGGCCTTTTAAACTGTTGTGAAGAACTGTCTTTACGCATTGAGACTTTCCTAAGTATTCAGGAGCGATCTGGAGACCTCGATGGCTCTAGTTAAGGTATGCAAGCAGATCACCAATTTGAAAAAGCAAATCAGAGCATCCTATAGCGGCGATTCCCGCAAGATATAATTCACACGTAACACTATAGTAGGATTGATTTGGTCACGGGAGCCCCTTAATAGAGTCTCAATGCATGAAATCAGCTTTAGAATGCTTTATGATGAGCTAGTTGTAGCATTACAGCTCTACAATGAACCCAGGACAGCCCTCGCAAAAAGAGCTACGTTCGGTGTAGTAATTCGCCATAGGATGAGAATCTATGTACCTACTACGTTGGGCAGGGTCCTTACTTGTACTAACCCAAAATTTTGAGATCAAGGCGCCGCAACTCAACTCGTTCCCGGACAAATCTTCTCGAAATTGTCAGATATTTGAACTGCAGCGATCCTATTCATGTACTTAAGGACTGCAGTAAGCTCTTTAACGCCGCGAGAGCTGTTGCTAGAAAGGCCTAGTATTATAAGGAAAAGGACTCAAGGAAATACGCAGTGCATATGATCCTAGCCAAACTCTGCGGGAAGCTCTATAGCACCGTTGGTGAGGACTTAGATGATGACGACTAACCTGATTATTTCAACATTTTCAAGTACGCTCTGAGAGTAGAATAAGGTTCTGACAGTTCCGAGACATCGCTCCCTTAGCTAACCGAGCCATAACATATACGTTGATTCATACCAACATCAAATATTTGTTATGAAATCTACTTTGGATTAAGAAAAACCTCGCAAGAGTTAGATGATAGTTGCACCGACTCGAGTTCACAGGTAATTTGAATCTCAAAGCCTCTGCTAAATAGCACTGCGTACTTATCAACACTGATATCATGCACGAAGTGAAAGGAAGTAAATTAAATATATCATATAAGAGTCTACTCACCTCGTAATGCGTAAGATATATATTCAAATTTCGATAAATTATTCCTTTCATTCACATCAAAATTTATCCATACTGTCGTACCATTACTTCTGGGCCTTAAAATCCTCACTCAGGCATGATTCATATTGGATTTCTCATAAGACGCTATACAATCGAAGGTGGATACGTGGAACCAACCATTAGTGCATAAGCGAGGGCATATCTCTATAGAGTAGTATTTGAGCTTTTATTTACTTCCATAAAGATTCGAAAGATATATAGAAATCTCTATTTACTACACCCAGGCAAACAGAAAAAATTGATGCGAAGAGCTTACCCATAATATGTGTCCATAGAGCTCATAGCGGATCTCGAAGGTGTAACGGCAACCTGTGATGTTTTCCAGAGGGAAGGAGATGCTCTGTACAGATTGAAAATTTCCCTTCCCAATGGGTAGCTCGTATTCAATCGGACTGCCTGCCACGAATTAATGAAGCTCGAGAAGAGAAATATACTGGATTTCTTTGATAAGGACACCAAGTTCAGCGCAGCCTGCTTCTTGAAGGGTGAGTTGACGACTGACAAGTGGACAAATTCATTCATATATGGATCAGCGTACGTAGAGTTCGCAAAAAATATGTCGGTAGACTAAGAACGGCAGTGTAACTCGTTGGAATGAAAGAAACTCATGACAGCGGCTGGTGTAAAGGAACGACCAACTAGTGGGAAGTTTCATAAAGGACTCGGAGTAATAGATCACTATAAATTTTTCCTCTATTGTGTTTACAACAAGTTCATTGCAGATGAATCACTCATCTAACGAGATCTCGCTCTGCAACTGGCTATCAAATCTTTTAACGAGGCATCCAGGCTGTCAGGAAACGTGATCAAGCTCTCGGTATTTGGTATCCAATGGCACTTGCTCATACCAAAGGGCATTCCCAACAATAGAAAGCGAATTAGAGCACAGAACGAGGCATGAAAGGAAAAAACAACGGGCGGCGACTGTTAAAATGACATGTCAAAATTGGAGAAGAGTTTATCATGTGCAGGGAGAAGCCCACGGTCAAACGGGTAGAGCCGTTTGTTCTGCGGGATGAGCAAGTCAAAATTTTGACTTCGCATAACTGAGGTGTCATTGTAAGAGCTATAATTGGCAACGTGAAGCGATTCAATGAGATTGTGTATGTGAAGGGGACGAAGAACCCCAAATCCCATCTCAGGGACAATTCTGATTCATTATCTCCAATAGTGGACGACTACGACTATTTGCTGGATGAGCCTTCGGCGGTGAAGGGCCTGGATGTCGCAAGTGATGAAGGAACATGTGGCGAGCCCAGTGATGTTCTCACGGCCATTTTCTAAGCCGAAAAGGACTAGGAGTGCATTAAAGATGCTCTGGATATTCCGATGTTTAATAACGCTTATATCAGTATTCATATCACCGAGGCCTTATCATCTTTTGATCCTTTTGGAAATATCAAAATTTTTCATGGTGCGAAATATTCTTACATTAGGTCTCAAAGCCAATTGATATCTAAATGTCCAAAGACAGGGTAAATAAGAAATGACCGAGTGACCTTGTAATTGACTTACCAAAAATCACCACCCATTCTCCAATAGTCTACTTATTGAGTAAGCATCTGTAACAACGAGTGTACAAACCAGAAACTCGAAGGGAATTAATCATATCATAAGATGAAAAAATAGCAAAACAATTCATTATAATGCTAAAAATCAATTATTTTTTAGTCCATGTCTGCAACTGTTATAAATCATCACAACTGGGGTACAAGCTCACACGTCACTGCTCGGCTGCCGCCCAACGCCAGAATTGCTCCTACCACGGAATTGCAATCCATTCTAGCCCTCCTCTTTCTGCGATAATTCTCCTGTACTTTGCGGCGTTTTGGGGTAGTGTTGACGCCAATATCGAACAGAGAATTCCTAAACCGCCTATAAACATCCAGGTCCACATTTCGGAGGGGTTTCATGCGAATGTGGATGTTAGTAAGCGCAACGCAGCAAAGCAAGTAATGATCGTAGGTTGCCTCTGCCCTCCTCCATTTCGAAGACATGACCGCCCACAACCCACCGAGCCGACCAAAAAACTTTTCCACGACCACGCGATCAGGCGACACTCTGTCATTGCGGTACTGATCATACCTTGACAACGCGCCATTCTGAGGCTTCTTTTTTGGCAAAATTGCACCACTAAATTCCCCGATACTTTGATAACCCTTGTCCGCCAAAAAAGCCCACGAACGTGGGTACTCTGAAACTAATTCCCCGATATCCTCCCAGTTACGCTCCTCCCCTGATTTTCGCAGACGGTCACAGTGAAACTCACAATTCTCCTGAAATATTGTCAAATCCGACACTGAACCGGGGTAATGCTTGGTGCAACCGATAGAAATTCCATTCGGTAATACTGACATCTCCACTTTAAAGCCGTAAAGCTTGTGTTTACAGCTAAAGTACAATTTACCTTCCTGCATATTGCCGCTCGGACGGAACGCCTGTTGGAAAGTAACATCGGTGGCGTAGCTCGCATATTTGAAACGTCGAAATAGGGCCCTTTCGTTTCGTAGTTTTTCCATTGAAAATTGGGCACCGGCTGATATAAAAGCAGACTCATACATAAACTCGCTTACCGTGCGCACAAAACGGTTAACCAAAGCCTCGAATGTTGGCCCTTTCTTACCAAACACACTGGTTAGAAAGTCCCACTACCCTTCAATTTTCAAGACCGTTAGCATCATAAAAAACGCGTCCTTGCCACTGATATCGCTCTTCCGCCCTCGACCAACGTTGTAGTGTGTACTCACGAAGTTGCCAAACAGGCTCCAGATGTACTAAAATTCTTCCGGATTAAAATTCGACATTCGTAATATGGCATCGCTCTCCCCGGCCTCATAGAATCGGTCAAAGATAGGGCTGGGGGAGTCGTTTTCGTCGTCGGAATCCTCGATTTCCTTGTCGTCATAGGCTCCCAAGGCCGCATCTCTTTCGATGGATGCTTCTGCAAGGTGGCGCAAGCCATTCGTGGCTTCTGAGACTAAAATTGGGCACGGCGGGGGCGGCGGTGAGTCTGTTTGTTTGCTCTCGGGTGACATTGGCGGCATGGCGGAGAATAGTGGTGGGGTTGTGTGCAGTGCTACCGCTATGGTGTTCTGTGTACTACTAGGCCATCGGAGACTCACTGATATTGTAAACAAGTTAATGATTTGCCATATGCGCGGTCTTTCGTTTTCCCGCCATATTTGTTTCGAATTATTTGAACCTCGCTGGGTTCACGCGTCTCTGGTTGAATGAGCCATGTTTGCATCAAAGAGATACTTGTTTTTTTACTCATCAAAATGTATAATGTTTTTGTGTGTTCCATAAGAACAATCCCTTTACCGCAGAAGCGGTCACACTTCAAATGGTTCTCCGCTAACTTCGAGAAAGCCGTATTGGGGTCTGAAAAGATCTGCAGTGTTGCCCGCTTCCCTTCTGAGACCTTCAGGTACAATTGTTTACAAAAATTTCACGGTGACAGTGCTGATAATAAATGCGACAGCTTCCTCGGCCGAGTGGAGTCCGAACCATTCTCGGCTGCCATTGTTTCGTTCGTAGAACCTCTTTGCCGCGCTCTGTCCCGCCAACCGAAAAGAGGGCCCCTCGAAGAACCAGGTCAGTAGGAGTCCTGTCTAGGAACCTTGCAAAGGCAACAACATTAACCGGGCAGTGACTTGTCCGACTATTCGGCTGGGAGCTAGCCAGATGTTCCACGTCGGCCACGTGCAGTCGAGCAGAACACGACTGTACAAGACCAGACCGTACAGAAGAAATCATGATCAATGATAACAACCGTAAAATGGCATTTTCAGTACAGTGCATTTCCTGTTGCTCCGGTGGTAGACACACACCCCTTTTGTGCAGTCTATCCCTTGCAGAAATAAATTCATGCGTAAAAACTGTACCTCATTGTTATTTTAAATGCCTGATCTCCTGTCGCAGCTCCCAGTCTGTTCCAACATTCTTCTACAAATTTTTCCCAGTCTTCGTTGTCGAACGCTGATCCTCGTCAATATCTAGATTCCCGGGGAAGGCTTATCAAATATGTCCACTGGATTCGTCATTCCGTGCCTACCCGCACGCAATTCATCACGAAGTGTAATTCGATTGCAAGTAACGTGCAGTATGGCGCCATACTCCCGCCGGGCGGCACTTTTGTTTATCGCCGCATTGCCTTGCACTCTCACGATGCCAACCCTTGCGGACCGGACCGGTAAATACTCTACCAAACTAACAGCGAAACGGCGATACCTGCCGCGCATTGAGAGGGGAATTAATGCGCTTGGGTCTCTGAATCTCGACACGGAAACGTGGCGAGAGGAGGTCGGGAGGTTTGTTGTTGACGTAGCGCCCGACTTGCGTACCGCGATGGAATTGTTTGCCACGACTTACTTCTCAGAGGGGAATCGTATCGGGGGTACAGAGAGAGAACTTGCCAAGTGTGTCGACGAAATCTCAGATGCTGTCGCTCGTATGAAGCTTTTGGCAGAGAAAGGTGGTTTGGAGGACATGAAGGATGCGGTGCGTGCAGCAAGCGTGGGGTGTAACCGGTACGTTCAGGTAGCAAAGTTGGAGGACAAGATCATGTTTTTGGCCGTGGCCTAGTTGGCTTTGTCTGGGTACGTGGGGTATATTGCTGTGCTTGCCTCAGGACAAAAAAGTTATTGACAAGGATACGTAAGGGTCAGGCTGGGTTGCGTTGATGGATGGATTTTTCGCTGTGAATAAGAATATAGAGCCACGTTTCAGAGAATTGCGACTACCTCCCGGCTGGGGACTGCTCTTGGTCATTTCGGGGTTGGCGGTATCCCGCGCGCCATTTTTGCCTGAAGTTTAATTCTGTTGTTGACATAAGGCATCATAGACACAGAATCACTTACAAGCCCTTGCAGTAGGAGGGGTACTGATGCGACGTCCATTTACAAGAGCTGCATAGAAGTGTCGCTAGGCGAGACATTCCGCTGCTTCCTTTCGCCTGCTGTATGATGCGATATACACTAAAACACCCTGCAGAAGGGTAATAATCTTCGGATATGTTGTCAGATCAGTGATGAACTCTGTTGCCACGTCAGGGACGACCCATTGTTGAATTCCATGCAAAGCACATCGAAGTAGTTGGGTCTCTACGAAAACGTCATTTTCAAAAGTCCTGAAACTTGGCGTGCCCAAGCGTGCGATGTGTCACCCCAGACAAGCGGGTAATATTCAGTGTAATGTATATCATCACGTGCGGATACGTTATCCCGAAGATAGCAAGGCGTCTTTGGTGGGGGAGGGAGGAATCTTTTAATGAGTTTACGAGTTTGCGCTATGCAGGAGATGAGCTCGACTAGACTACAAGACATTTTCAGGCAATGGCTGAACTATGCACCCACCCACCTCAGCAAAGCAGAAGTAGCAGGAGAGTCCACCATCCAAATATGTGATATAGACGGCTTGAAAAACTCCCAAGTGTAAGCATGACCGTTACATACGACGACAACCACGGTAAAGAAAACTGGCGTGGTGAGAAATTTGGCTCAAAGGACGAAAAGCCGCCTAAAGGGCCGTATGGTAATGGTGCAATGTTCAGGACACAGTACTGTACTGTACACTACTGTACGGCATTACGGAGTTGCGTATAAAGAAACTGCTTGGCAAATCATCCGTCTTTACAGAAAAGTGCTTACAGTCAATTATGGAGAGCCGCCGGCGGGGTGCTGATGTCTGTGCTCATCTTGATAAATTGAAATTCACTCACCAATGGGCTCCCGAGTTACCAAAGCGTCTTTTGTGTGAGGGAGCCGATGAACCCTACCTACCATCGCGTGATGACGCCAACAAGACCATGGCAACTGTCAAGGGTAGAATGTTTGGGCCCAACTCTCGGGAATCAACTCTTGCAAGCCAGTTGCCATCTCCGGAGCGCGAGATGTTACCTGTGCACAAGATTCTTTGATTCTTGAGACGCCCTCCAACATTCAATATCGCAACATTCTCGCCGTGAAAGGCGAGGTGCTCACTAGATTAACTCATCTGTAGAGACATGTTTGCTTGCGGTTAATCTAGTGTAATGGACTTGGGCTCTGGACCCACACGGGAACTGTGATGATTGATCAAGGAAAGACCGATCTCAAGAGCATTTGCTCAGATCTGAGGATTTCTATATCACGCCATGCAACCATCAATCTGAGTTCTTTCGTTGACCTTCTGCCTCCTCGGATGCCCATCTAAATTCCTTCGAGAAGCGTAGAGGCCCTGCGTTGATTGAATTCTCCACGAGCCAACGCCGCCCGATTTCAAAATGGGCAGCTTGTTATGATGATCTCATCAAAACCCTGTGCTATGTCAAAAGAGGCAAACAAGTAGCTAGGTTGTGATAGTATGAAGACAAATGGACAACTACACTAGCATAAACCCTGATGGTAACGGGAGTTACTCGACCCCTGCGTGATGGCATACCTACAAGTATCCACTTGAGGAGAGCGTATGCGCTGACTCCGGATTCAAGTCTAGACTATTGTGGGACTCGCAAGAGCCTCTCAAAGCGTAAAGGTCAAGTTTGCGCAAGACACCGTAAACTTGGTCATTTGCGCGCCCCTAATCGTTTTGTGGTACGGTACTTACCACATCTGAGAGGCCCCTCGACATGTAGAGTTTCAGAACTCGTGCAAAGAAATCATCACCCCTGCACCTCACTTCTATCTTTTGCACTCTGCGAAGCAACCAAGGAATGCACCTTAGTTCGGTGCGTGACATCATGTGTTGCATTGATCAAGGCGTCGTAGCCAACACCTCCATGATGTAGAAAAACCACTCTGCTTTGCTCCCTCCAACAGTGGAACGGTCAACTGCGGAACGATGTAAACCTCCCCTCCTCACTCGCAATACTTTTCTAAACGGAATAACGACACGTACAGTTTGTCACCACTTCCATTCCAGCCTTAGAAACCCCCAGGATTCTGTTGAAAGATGACATCATCCATCGCTCCATTCCTTTGCGGAGAAGTTCAAGATAATATATGTTTCCCTCTCGCGGCCCCAGATCGAGGACGGAAAGATCTTTTCAGACAACACCAGGTCTGTCTCGTTGTGAGGCGCCAGACCCGACAAACCCCAGAAAACATGCTGGCTGTGACGCTGTGGACCTTCCTCACCTGGCTTTGCGTGGCGACAGCCCGTGATGAAACGCTAGAATCTCTTCGTGCATCCAACCAGTCCATCCAGGGGCGTCCCTTTGAAGCCGAGGACATTCAAATTGGCCCCTTTGTCCTTCTCGACAAACGGATACCCGATATCAACTGCCCCGGGCAGTCTGTGCAATACACGCATATCATTGCAAAGGGTGATGGGACGTATCGTGTTCCACACTCCCGGATCTTTATGAACGGGAGGAAATGTGGCTCACTTGCGGCCAATGCAACGGAGGATGAACTGTGGGTGGACTCACACATGGAACTGTTCCCCATTGACTTTTTGTTCAACGAAACCATCTCACTGCAGAAAGGGACCAACGCGGCATGGGTGAAACTGAGGACGCATTTACAAGGGTTTGCCTTTTACAACTTTTCAAAGACGCGACGATTGAATGAATCCGTGCAGTCTCAGACATGGGTAGGGTACGAACGGCGTGGGGCAAGAGTGTGCGGGCAAGGGACGACAGGGCCAGTGGTTGTTGCGCAGGGGTCGTTTGTGTTTTTTGGAAAGAATGATAACCTGCAGGTGAACGTGAGCAACTTGTTCCCCGAAGTGAATGAAGGGTCAATCATTCTCCGTCGGATTCATCCCTATCACATGATGTTTCAATTTATTCAACTGGAGGAGGAGGGGTCGGGACCTAGCAATGAGACGAGGCAGGAGGTCACATGCCCGTTAATTTTCCTGGACCGGACTGCAAGGGAGGAGGCGGGAGAGGTGCGCAAGTGTTTTCCCGGGAACGCGAGGGTGAGACGGGGAGACTGGGAATGGGTGAGGATGGATGAGTTGGGTGTAGGCGATATGGTGATGGATGGGAGCGGGGGAGCTTCGGAGGTGTATTTCTTTAGTCATCGGGATTCGGAGACGTATGCTGAGTTTGTGAGTTTGTTTGTGAGCACGAATAGGTCGGTGACAATGTCTGCGGGGCATTACGTGTATACACCGAGTGGAGTGGTAAAGGCGGGGGACTTGCGTGTGGGAGAGAAAGTGGTGGTTGAGGGAGGGGGTGTGGGGGTGGTGGAAAGGGTAGCATGGACGGTGTCGAGGGGGTTGTATAATCCGCATACAATAAGTGGGGGCATTGTGGTTGAGGGAGTGGTGGCGTCAGTGTATACAGATGCGGTTGAGGCGGGTTGGGGCATGGATTGCTGGTGCCGATCAGAGGTGTGTTTAGGCTTTTGGGAAGGTGGAGGTGGATGAGAAGAGGCTTAGAGGTAGTGATGGCGAGAGGAGGAAGCGTTTTGCTGACAAGTTTGGGAAAATATGGTGGGGGGAAAGTTTTACAGAATTGCTGCACTTGATTGGAAACTAAAATAACTTGGTACACAGGACTGTACTGTACAGTACAAGATAAGATAAATAAACTAAAGAAAAACTTGCGATCGTTTATTGAATCAAGAAAGATGCCATCTGCGTCTGCACTCCAAATGGAATGGCGGAGAATATTTGGTGTACTGTACGGTACTGTGCTGTACAGTACAGCCTCCATGATGGATCCTATCCAAGACATCAGGCCAATCTTCCATTTTACACGCCCTTCTCCCTCGCCTTCAACATCAAAGGTCAGATTTAAGCCTCATCTCCTGGTTACACCTGCAATCAAGTTTCCAACACCTGCCGTCACTCTCCCCTCTGCAATCCTCCACCAACTCTCGAATCATTACGCACCGTCATCCTTCTCGACAATCAAACAAACAAACAAACAAAAATATTTCCATCACTACCCCGCTACCCCGCTATTTTATCCCGATCCAACCTGTCAAAACCTCCTCCGCCGCACACACCAATCCGCCTAAACACATGCTATTCTCGACATGCCTCTTCCCTGTTCATTCCTTCTCATCTCCCTCATCTCCCTCCTACACCTATTAACACTCCCCACATCCATTCGAGCCGATTCAGAATCCATCCAAGCCTACATACCCGCAACCCACAAGTCCCTCTACTCTTCTTACAACGCCATCGTTTTCGGTGATGTCTCCCTCGCTCGTGCAGCAATCCGTGGCCCACTAGCAGTTCAAGGCAAAGCAGATCTCGCCGACTTTGATATTGCCGCCCACGGCGATTGTGACAAGGATAACCGCGCCCTCGTCGTAGGCGGCACCTTGAATGCCAGGATGGGTGCTATCAACAGTGGTTACACCGTCGTCGGACGCCGCAGTTCCATTCATCACACAGTTCGATTAACCTGTACCAATCGCGTCGAACAGTATGATCCGTTGAGGAATGGCGATTTGGAATTTCCAGAGTTACGTGCAAACGTGCTCAAAGAAACGGGCGAAATGTGTATCAAAGAGCCCACCGCTCAAGTCGAGCTTGCCAATGCTACTATCAAGTTTATTGCGGGCGACAAGGGCTTTTCTTGCTACACGTTTTTCCGAGTCACCACCGACCAACTGCGCCTCGTCAATCGTTGGGAATACCACAGCGATGATTACTTTCGCAACATTGTCATCGTCGTGTCTGGCTCCAAGACAGACTTTCGCGACTTTGAAATGGACGGTTTCAACTCAAAGCGTACATTAGTTGTCTTTTGTGCCGTTTACGGCTCCTTTGGAGTCTATGATGCAAAAATTCATGGCTCCATATTGGCTCCCACGGCCTCTTTTACCACCTCCAATGCAATCATTAATGGCTCCATCATCGTCGGCAACCTGCGCGGTTCTTTGGCCACTTTAAATACTCCCTACGTCACCTGCTAGCTTCATAATGACAAACACACAAAGCGGCATTTATTTACTTGTACTTACCTTAACCGCTACGACAAACGACTCTACATCCCGCAACCCTCCAAAACCGAGGGCGGTGAAATAAATAAACATCAAACAAGCGACAATGAAAACAGAAAAAGAGTGCCTACGCCTTCATTCTCCAACATTCAACATATTCAGACACTAGACGTTTTCCCTGTCAATCTAATACTCCCTCGTTCCAACAACTCTCCCATGGGAAGCATTCCTAAACCCCATCCAATCCTTGCGTTGCCTCGGCACCGTGGTATTGAAATCCATGACATACCATTGTCACAAGCCTTCCCAGAGTTATCTCCTACCCTTCGCAGGAGAGCGCAGTTCCCCCCTTTGATATTTCATCAGCTCGAGGTTAATTTTCTCCTTCTCCATGTGCATGAAAGCCAGCGCCATTTTGGCCTCCTTTAGCTCACGTACCACATCAGCATACACAGGTTCACGAGATAGCTGAATCTGCAGATCGCGCACCTCACGTTTCAGCTTTTTGTTTTCCTCGGCCATTTTGCTATCACTCAAGCCGTTGGTGCCCTCATCTAGCTGCTTCTTCAAGCGATTGTTTTCCCTCCTTAAGCGCTCAATCGTGTCGGCGTTATTGGCAAAGTCGCTGTTATTTTCATCATCTCTCGCCTTCTTATCTCCACGCCCGATAAACTTCTTCGAGACCGCACGACCCATCTTCAGCTTGTTCTTTAGGAAATTCGCAGGTGCATCTTCCGTATCATGCCACCCGGCCTCGGCCTCTTGGGAGATACTATCAGAGTCCGAGTTATCCGACTTGCCAGGAATTACATTCTTTCCGGGCGGTGTTTTCCCCATTGAAATGAAAACGCACTGAATGCTTGCGAATATGGTCGCCCCATTCGTGAGCTCCGCGCTAAAAGTCTTAGACCCGGACGGAACCTCAGCGTAATCTGCAAGGTTTAGATGAATCTTGCCCAATGTTTTCCCATCTGCGCCGTTCGCTTTGACTGCTAGCTTGATGACCTTGTCTTGAAATTTCTTCTCAGAAGGCTGTGTCTTGAACAAAGTGATCTCAGAAGTAATTTGTTCGTTTCCAAAGTTTGCCTTCCGTGAGTTGCGATCGATTTTCGCTGGTTTCGTAGATTCAACCCTGTTGTTACTACGCTCCCAGACAACAACAATGTCGCCAGATGCAGCTAGTTTTTCAACGCTGCTTACAACCAAGTCAAACTTAAATTTGAACGGGACCTTGCCCATGTTGCGCACGCTGCGGGCTCGCGTGATCAATTTCGAAGAGGAGCGCCTCATGTTGTGTGAATAAACTTGCGAAAATGCTTAAACCCCTTCTCTTTTAGGTTGATTACTTCGGGCTTGTAATTGAGCGCGACAAGCTTTGTTCAAAATACGGGAGTATGACAGATAAGTCAACGCGTGGTGAGGAAAGTCCTTTTAGTGTTCAAAAGCTGCCACAGCGAATGGCAATGGACTTTTGACAAGGAAAGAGAGGGGTTGGAGTGTCTTAGAGACGCGCTGTTGTTCGTTTCAGCGTCTCACACGGGTTGAGTGAATCGATTGCAAGGTTCAGTGACACCGACGGAAGTGATATTGCTGCGTTTCAGAGGCGAAATGGAGAAAGCGGGAGCGTGAAAGAGTTTGAGAGAGATGCGATGTAGTGATGGGAACCGAAAGATGCCAGGCAGGAGAAAGTAGTGCGTTGTTGTGAGAGATGGTGAAGGGTAAATGATCACAGGCGTCAGCTTTCCAACCTTATATACCATCTCTTCTACCTTTGCGAGAGCTCTGTGCGTCTAGAACGCCCCACAAAGCGCATGACAACTGCACAGTCGAAAATCAGGGGTTCCTCGTTGGTATCACGCAAATCACATGGATGCGGCACAAACGCCTGTATTGGGGCATCTGGGCGTACTCCGTCTGCATGCGCTGCCTTTTGCGGCCGAAATCGTGGAAGTCAGTTGTCATTTTTCCTGACCTCAAGCTAAGATATTTCCAGAGCAACCTTATATGGAATCCAGCATAGCTCACGTGCAGTCTGTTGGAAACGTTTCATCTCCGGACGTCCAAGTTGGGCAACTCGTTCCATGACGAGAATAGGTATACATTATGCACGTCTAATCGCTGTCACTGCAAACTAGAATGCTCAAGTTATTGAATCTCTAGTATGCGTTGTAGAGAGGCTTGATCTACCCTGCAACGTAGCTGTGCCAAGGACTGCTTTTAACCTCACACACCACATGTAAGGCTAACAATCGCCCCTCGCGTAGGTGGGGCAAACAACATCGACGCAGAAGTGAAAAATTCGAGGTCAATTCGCCTTATCTGCATACTCGACTTATGCGCGTAGGGTACGACCTGTACCCGAAATTCGCCACACTTCCTGCGGCAGAACACTTTCTACGAGACACGTCCCGTTACACTGTTGTGCATTCCGGAAAGAGTCTTTTCGTTGCTCTCTTCCTTTCGCCTCTCGCGTTTTCGCTTTTTTGCAGCCCTACGGGAGTCCGCACGCTTTGCATCCACTTTTTCCATGAAGCCGTTCTCATTTAGGGTCATTCTCGCTATCTGGCGAGCCTTCAAGGTTGCTGACAGCTCCCCCATGACAGTGTCCTCAGGACCCAGTTGGTGTTCCTCCAGCTTCTTTTGTGTTTTTTCTTCGATAGCGTGTATCAACTCGACATCAGATTGGGCAACAAAGCTAATCGCCAGACCGCCCCTTCCTGCACGAGCCGTCCTCCCCACGCGATGAACGTAAGTCGCCACTTGCCTGGGAATATCGTAGTTGATAACAATCTCGCATATAGGAATGTCTAGGCCTCGTGATGCAAGATCGGTAGCCACTAGTGCCCGAACTACATGTCCTTTGAATCGCTGCAAAGATTCAATTCTTCTAGTCTGTTTCATCTCTGAATGCAAAGCAGTAACTTTGCGCATGCCCAAGAGATTAAGCATGGTAACAAGCAGCTCCGCCGTTTCGCACTTGCTGACAAAAATTATAACGCTTTGTTTCGGAAACTTGTGCTTCAAGAGATACACTAAATTGCACTCTTTCAAGTTGTGAGGGGTGAAAACATACTCCTGGCGCAACTGATCGACAGTGGCGAATCGATTCTCCCTTGCATCAAATCGAAATGTATCGTGACCCATTGCCATTTCCTGCAGTTGGGCCAGGGAAGATGTCATAGTGGCGGAAAACATCAGGGTCTGCCTCCTCTCCGACTGACAAGCATTGAGGACACATTTCAAATCAGGCAAATACACCGGGTCCAACAAACGATCGGCCTCATCCAAAACCAAGAACCTTGCCCTCGCCAAGTCCACTGCGTCCCTTCTCAACATCAACGCCATTCTCCCCGGTGTAGCAACAACAACATGAGGTTTCTTCTGCAATGCAGTAGCCTGAGACAGTTCATCCACACCGCCCACGAGCGTATACTCTTTAACTCCAATATGAGCGCCAAGCGCGGAGACCTGCTGAGCAATCTGGAACGCGAGCTCGCGCGTGGGAGTTAGAATGACAGCGGCAATACCGTAAGGGTCGCGACCGAGGGCATGAAGAATCGGGAGAACGAAGGCTGCTGTTTTCCCGGTGCCTGTTTCGGCGGCGCCAATGACATCACGGCCGGAGAGAATTGGTGGAATGCATGCATGTTGCACGGGGTAGGAGCGGTGAGGCCTAGGGTGCGGCATGTTCGTTGGAGCCAAGGTGAAAGACCTAGCTCTGCAAAGCTGGCCATGATTTGTGCCAAGTGTTGGGCTCTTGGAAAGAGAACGGAGGGACGTAACACCGAGAAAGAAAAGCGCTGCACTTATGACCGTTGTCCGCAGCCGCTTTAACTACGTGACTGCATCGGCGGTGGCGGAGCAACAACTTATCATAAAGTAAAATTTTTCAAGAAAATTCACGTAGCATTTCTGTACAATCTGACAATCTGTCTTCAAATGCCGAGGATTTTTTCCTCAACGCACCGCGTCAGTCTCGATTTCGACGGTGCTTCCTGGTTTACCCAATTTTCCCTTACCAATCATGGAGCGTGAAGCGCCAGCCATTGGGCAGGGCAACCAACGTGGGGAGGAGACTCCAGAAGAGCGCAAGCGACGCCGCGACGCAAAACGTAGGCGTAAAGAGGAGCGTCGTGCTCGGCGAGAGGCCCGTCCAAGACACCGACATACACCCTCCACTCAAGCGTGCCCGCACAGATATCACAGCCAATCCCATACAGTCACCCGCGAAAACTGGAAATGTCTTTGTATGGAAAAGAAAATTGAGCAGCAACGTCGTCGTGGTGAGCCCGTCGAGGCTCAAGATGAGGAACGTCGCCGCATGGAATTGGAGGAGGAACTCGAGGCAGCAAAGAAGAGAGATCAGAGCGCGATATGGAGCGGGCACAATGGGAGGAAGAGAAGGCTAGGGAAGAGAGGGAGAGGGAGCAGGCGGAGAATGCTGATTGGCATCGCGGGGAAGTATCGTTTCATGGTACTCAGCACTTTTTGAGGCAGGGAATTAGGTTGAGGCAGCACAGACCTGTCACCACTGACCTTTTGGCCAGGAATATCAGGTTAGATTTATTGGACATCGACCCTGATATTGAGACTGTTGCTTTTTGAGGGGATGGGTATGACGGATTTGGAAGATATGGCAGAAGCAGTTGAGAAGGAACTGGATTACATCCCGGATTACCCTACCGATGATGACAATGAGCTATATAATAACGTGCTTTTCGCCTTGAGTGGTGGAATAGGATTAAGATTTGTCTGGAATGCTTGAGACAATCTGCTCAGACGAGAAGCGGAAGTGTACACAATGCAGTGCGTGATGATTGCAGAAGCTTTTGGACGGAAAATCACACCAAAGACTGAAAGAGATGGAAGTGGAGATTTCAAATCGCATACACCCGGATGCGGATCAACACGGTTTCGAGGAGATTGGTTTTTGGACAGCCGCTCTGGTAAGAATTCGGCAGCTCATTGCCGAACATCGACTCCGCGAAATGAATGAGCTGTTGTTGGGAGAGAGGGCAAAAAGAATTGCTGATCTTCCAAAAGAGGGCACCGAAAACGAGAACAAACGAAATAATATCACTGCCAAGGACGCCAATACGGATATTGAAATGTTGAATGAGGAAAAAGATAAGGGAATGGGAACTGATGAAGAGCAATTCGCAGATGAGGTCGACGTCCGTCAAGAAAACGTGAGATTTTACCTCCAGGTTACTCTTGGAATGACAAGTACCGTCCTCGCAAACCGCGATATTTCAATCGCGTTCACACGGGGTTTGACTGGACAAAGTATAATCGCACACATTACGACCACGACAACCCACCGCCGAAAACGGTGAGGGGCTACAGATTTAACATTTTCTACCCAGACTCATTGAACCCTCAAAAACGCCGACCTTTGCGCTGTCGAAAACAGACAACCCAGACGTGTCGATAATTACTTTCAAGGCGGCCCACCGTACGAGGATCTAGCGTTCAAAATTGTTAATCGACCCTGGGAGCATCACACAGGAAAGGCTATCGTTGCACTTTTGACAAGGGGATTCTTCAAGTGTGGTTCAACTTTCAGCGTTATCGATACAGGAGGTAGATTTAGGCTAGTTGCCGCTAAACTATTCCAGACTGCGCAAGTAACATATATTCTAGGTTGTCTATTGAAAGTCTGATCCATCTAGTCCTTCTAAGAGACTGTCAATCATAGCAACATCTTCCTTTGAAAGAATCCGTGTGTCAGCTTCCAATGCTGCATTGTCGGCTGAAGCGGACTTGGTTTCCGCATTCACCCGCTATCCGTTGGTTGCCCTTCTTCCAAAGCGGAAATGCCTGGATTACCCCTTCATGTACAAACGGCATCTCCGGTTCCTGTACAGTTCCAACTCCCTGCGCACCTCGTTCGCCAACTTCCGATGGCACATTTTCCCCTACCTGATGGCCACCAACGCTCGTATCTCCACTGCCAACAAACTTGTATCCACGCTGCCATTAGACGCTGGGCGCCGGCTCGCTGCAATCATTGCGTCAACGTCAACATCCCCAATAACGTATCTAGTTGCTCATCCGTTAGAGTGTCACCGCCGGATTCACTTGCCATGTTGACTGACTCCTGCGGCGCCGTCTGTCCTACAGAAGCCATCTCCTTAGGCGGAGTCGGCCGTTTCGCCAACGGTTGCATTCCCACTCGTCGCACTGGCTGCATGCCCACCCTCCTTGCTGGTCCCAACGCATTGCCACTACCCCCTTGTATTGTACTCTGTGCTTCATATGGGCGTTTCGCCGGCGGATTATAGTGCCCATGTGTTGCCGGCAATGGGCGTCGTTGCTGACCACGGGGTTGAAACCCCTTTTTTCATGACGCAGACGCACAAAAAAACAAGACATAACAAAACCCACAGGTTAGCATTACGCGGTTCAAAGCGCATGACTTGCCGCCGTAAAAACTCGTTCGAAACACGCACCCCTCGATAAGGACCACTGTTTGCAAAACCCGATCTCTTTCTGTACTGCGGCTCGAATCGCTGACGCAGCGGCGCCTCGGGTTGGGTGATACAACAATAGGCGGCGGCCTTCTCGATGGTGGGCGTCTGATAATTGGTGGTTTCCTCACCGCGTCGATATAACTTTCCCTGGGATCGTATTTGGCGACTGAAAACTGGACGGCCTCACAAGCAAGTGGAAAGACGCGGGCCACATGACAAGGTTGTATGCTAACGTGCAAAGATTCGCCGTCATCTGTGCGAAACCCGGCGGGTCTTTTTTCGAGGTAGGCGACGGCGGCAACGCCATCGAGTAGAAGAACAGCGCCTATTTCGATACCCTTCTTATGAGCTTGAAAAACTTGGGAGTGAATGGTGGCACGGATGGTACCGGTTGGATCACGTAGGGTGACACTGGCGTCACGTCCGACCCATGAGAGGGAATCTAGAGAACCGGAAGTTTGGAGAGACGCTGGAAACGGTCGTTAAGAGCATGGGAACGAAGGAGAGCGATAGAGGACGTCAGAGAGAGCTCACCGTGAGGAGGTGCGTGAAGATGGTGGAGAATGCACGCCAAGGAGCGGTAAGGAAATGACGCGAAGGAGAGCGTGGCTTGGCGGATTGGCTAAGAGGGTGGGAAATTGGGAGAGCGGACCTCCAGCTGGTCCGGGAATTTGGTACGGGAGGTTGTAAAGGGAGGGATCCATGCCAACTTGGGTCGGGAGGCAAAGAGTTGGCGGCGGTACTAGCTAGAAGAGCAGTCGAGGCATTCACTTTAACAGTTTGGCACGAAATGGGGCTTTAGAAATTTTGAAACGTAAATTAATTTTAACAATACCGTACCTATGCTGTAGGTTTCATTTTCCCACCACTTTTTTCATTCGCCATTTTGAATCAAATTACTTCCCGATTCGGAAAAGCAAAGTGCCGAAAAAGTTTCAACTTAATGCAGATGTAAATGCTCCGTCCCATCCGCCCAACTCGTATCCGACAGTTGAGCAAACGTTTCCTCTCCCAGCACGTCAACAGGCACCAGCTTGGCCTCCGCCAGAAAGTTGCCCATCTCCCGCATCACTTCTAAAGCCAAGTCAAACCTACCCACAAAACACAATGCCCTAACTAATGCGCCTACCCTACCTCTGAAAAACTCTCCCGGTGTAATCTTCTCAAGTACCTATCAAATACTCCTCCTCCCTCGGCGAACCTTGTTTCACTCTCTTCTTTGCCTCCTTTCTCTTCCTCCTAGCTTCCTGCTTCCTCAACTTGCCTTCACTCAACGGTCCAACCTGCACAGTTGCCGATGAGTATAAGCTCGTCGTTGAGCTACGCGTCCGAACGTCACGTCAGACAAGCTGGACGCCATGGAAGACGCAGTCGTTGCCGTAAACGCATCAGACCTTCCTCCCCATTGCCCCATCCTTTGCAGCCAACCTCTCATTCATCTCCTGTTTCCTCGCCCGAACTATGACCAAACGTTCTCGGTTTTTCTTCATCTTACCTTTGTTTTCGATGATTGTATCTAACACGCCGTTAGCCGCATCAATGACAAATCCATCCACCTCCTTCCATAACACTGAAGCCGACATATTCTCTGTCGGCACCAATCCCCTCTGACATTGCCCATAGAATCCTGCGACTATCTCAAACATCTTGTCCCACTCCTCCGCTTTCGCCAGAGATTCCACCGCACCTTCCAAATCCCCTAGGTGATTCGCGCGAATATCTCCTGCTTCCGCGTATCTTCCGTTTCATACAGATCTTGAGCCAGCAATTGCAACTGATTCCTTTTGTGGCTCCATGGTACGCTACTCCGAGACACTGCATCGCAGATAATTGCCATTGGCCTCCTTTGCGATAGCTTTCACTGGCTGGTAGCCAATCCCCTAGTTTGATAAACATTCGTGCTGCTTGTTCGTGCTTGTCTTTTCCATCTAGGTAATAGGCGAACCGCTGAAGTAACCTCTTTTTGGTCCCTAAATCATCTCGGAATAGCTCAAGCGCTGTTTCATACAGCCCGAATTTGCTGCACAATTCCAAGCATTGCTCCCTTCTTTCCACTCCTAGTGAATGTAAGTGCCGCAATGCTTTGTCATGTCTTTCGAGGCGCGTATCAATGGAGTACTTTCTCATTCTTTCCTCCATATCGCTAAACTTTTTCAGCTCTGAAGAATAGTCTGCAGGATCCATCTGGCAGTTTTTGGCGACAAACAAGGCTAAATCTAAATCATATCTCCCGAGTGCCTCTCCGTACACCTTGGTCTCGTTCTTAACAAGCATGAGCAAATAGTTCAATGCGGAGACTCCCTCGTCGGTACTATTATCCTTGCAAAGCTTATCTCATCCAAAGCGGCGTTGATATCAGATGGTTGTCTACGGATTAAACCTGTGAGTATCGCGTTAGTGTACCGTGAACGCGTCTCTGGTAGACGGAGAACGCAAACAATTTCATCGCACACTGTATTGACATTTGCTACAGGCCCACTAAATAAAGTCATGAATATGTTCAAGTGGGCCTCATCATCCACTTCAGCAACAAACTTTGCAATATTATCGATGAACAAATCTAAATTTGCATCGGCAATATGATTCATGTTCACCCGATGTCTCCGGCAAAGCATAAACGCCTTTCGGTACTCCGTCTGCTTTGCCAGTATGTCAACAGCTTCAAACACAATCGGGCGTAGAGCAATCGTTTCCAAGTTCCCACGCGGAGCTTGCAACACAATTTCCACATCCGCTACATCGCTCACAATCAATCCTCTATCAATAGGTCGCATTGCTCCTTTGCCCTCCGTAATCTTCCACCCTTCAACCGTCTTCTCAACACTGTCATCCTTTCCATCCAGTGCGTCGAGAAGACACGGAACATCGCCTTATCGCCATGGTATGACTTGGACTGCTTTGCCCATGAACATGCAGTACAACAAATGAGATGATGTGGTAAAGCACAAAAATCCTAGGTGCACGTGGTACGAGGTGCAATCCGTGGAAATTAAGACCGATCTTCCTGTTGTCAATTCAACTACCGAGATAACCATCCCTACCCATTGCGAACGCTAGAGTCCTGCCGTCCTCAACCGCATATGATCGGAAACGGTGACCACATCATATGAACCGGCCCATCCTATCGACACTATCGTCGAGATGTCCCCGCTCCCGGGATTTACGCGAGTTTCGTCAGAGACCCATTTGAGGTCGTCATGATAACTGCATTTTCTAATGCTGAGGATGCAATTGCCGTCACATATCCATTGACGACAGCATGAGTAGCGAGCAAGTGCCGCTTTCCGCACCTTTGATGAGATGGAAAACTCTGATAAGCTCTTCACGATCCGATGTCATCGTCCGGTCTGCGCATGATCAACAACGGCCACTACTCCATCACTCAACCAAATCGGCCATCGCATTGACAATATTGGCCCATCCTCACTTGCCCCTTTCAGCTTCCATTGTTCCCCTCTACACATGACCATTCATCTTTTCCTCCACTCGGGCTGCTCCAAATTCCTCCTCCTTACAATCCTTGTTTCAAACGTCCCATCCTCCAGTAGTACCCCGACTTTACGCTCACGTATCCTGTCGCATACGGCTAGATCCCTGCCTCGAATCTCCACGCCACATGAAACATTGGCGGAGGAACTAGGGCGGTTCCGAAATCCGTGAGGAATAGTTGGTCACCGTCAACTGTGCAAGCCACACGACCACGACCTATGGGCAGCACATGAAACAACTCAAGACATCCAATTTGACTACGTGGCCGTCCTTCAAGTAGATTGCGATTTCAGCGAGGTTGTCCTCGCTCCAGGACATAGCGGCACTTTTGCGCAAACGCGAATTCCTACCGCAGTACCACTTGTAATTTCGTCGGAGAAGAGGCGAACCTCGTAATTGCGTCCCCAATGACCAGCGATAGCCAACCAACGGGCATCGAAACTCCAAGCAAGGGCATGAATGTCTGCAATGCCAGGATGAAATTCGGTTCTGAGATGACGCAGACCATTGCGCTCGAAGAAGAAAGCCTGGTTTTTGACGGTGACAAGTATGAGACCTCCGACACGGGTTCCCAAGCCACAAGGGGATTTCCGGTAGTGGGAGCGGGAAAGTCTAAACTGTGACGTGTTGGGCATCTCGGTCGACGACAAGGCCAGAATGAGAATCATCTATGTGGCAAAAGACGACGACAAAAGTCGGAATCGGGACGCCACGAGACGACGGCCTTGGTGGCGTGTGAGTGATGCAGTTGGGAAACTAGATCACAGAGAGGGTTTAGGAGAATAAGTTTGACAGGAGACACGACAAGATGAAGGGAAGTATCAGGGCTGGAGTTAGATTGAGGATACCGGAGCAGTGAGGGTCAGGGTCGGTGATGTCAGCGACGTGGTAAGATTGGGGTTGAGCGGTAGAAAAGTCGATCTGAAAAATCTGACCCGTAGGGAGGGCGAGCAGAAGGGATGTGGAAGATGTAACGGAAAGATAGGGGAGAGAGGGGTGGGTGTTGGATTGCGGGGACATCGAAATGGACTGGAGTTGAGGTGGGATGTAACGGGTGGAGGGTAAGAGAGGGAATTGGGGCTGAGTTGGAAAAGAGGGAGATGGGAATGAAGTGAGGGGAGAGGGTGAGGCCGGCCGGGAACTTGGAAATGGGATATGGAATGAATATGAGGGTTTTGCATGATAACGAGAGGTTTGGTTGATGAGGATTGAAGGGGTGTGGGGATGAGAGTTTGTTGGGCGGTGAGGGTCAAGGAGAGCAGAAGGAGTGAAGGGGAGGAATGGGAGGTGGAGAACGCGAGGGATGGATGTCGGCGGTGAGCAAGCGAATGGTGGTGGCGGTGATCGCGGCGGCCGCGGAGCGGAAATGGCGGCGGTATTTATCCGGTTTGATCTGGGCTCGAATTCAGTGCTGATGTGTACGATACGGCATGGCGGCCCATAAAAAGGCGACGTGAATCCTTGAATTCATTCGAGTCTAGCCAGAGTGAGTACAGAAAGGATCTACAGTACTGTAGTGTACACTGTACTGTACACTGTACTGTACAGTACAGTACTGTACTGTACAGAAAGGTCTTCTGGCCAGTAGGGCTACGCGGTTGGTGAATCTGTACAACATTTGTACAGTACAGTACAGTCCGTCGTCCCAAAGGGCGATCAGCACCCATTTGGTGCTGTTACAAACCAGAGCCATTCGCACTTGCAGCTCTGCACCACACTATCCCTCCCCGTAAATTGAGCATCTTCAAGCCTTTACCATACTCTACTGTCCAATACGGACACGTGTACTACACTTGTACTATACAGTACTACTACCGTACAGTACAGTACTGTATCGGTACAGCACCGTTCAGATCAAGCTAGTCTTACGTGGCGTCCAGCAATGCACACAGTACCTTTTCAAGCCCAGATCACAGGGGTCAAAACTGCTTCATCTCCCGGCCTCCACCGCCACCGCCACCGCCACCTCTACCACCATCTCGCCCTCACCCGCTTCTTTTCCGCGCCTTGTCCAACCATGCCTCAACCGACCCCTCCAAACGATCCTCCTCCATTCGTCCCTTTGAGGTAATGCGAATCCTACAAAAGCCAAAACACTCGAGTCCACTCACCCCACTCCACCGGTACTCCACCTCGAAATCGGCCAACCCACCCACCCCCCCCACCCGCCGCCTCACCTCCGCGTCCAACTCTCTCGCCCTGTCCGCCTCTTCCCAAGGCTACACTCCCACCGGGGCTCCCCGCCCTCCAATCCGCCCTCTCCACCCACTACAAGACAAACTACAACCTCACCCTCCCTCCCGCCACCATCCTCATCACCCCCGGTTCCTCGGCCGCTTTCACCGCCCTTTTCGCCACCCTGTTCGACCCACACGACCTCGTCGCCCTCCAACCCCAGGCTACCCCTGCTACCGCAACATTCTCTCCGCCCTTTCCATCACTCCCCTCCCCTCCCTCTCCCCCAACTCCTCCTTCCTCCCGTCCCTTTCCCAACTCCAATCCTCCACCTCACCTCTCCCTTCCGCGGTCTCATCCTCTCCTCCCCTTCAAACCCAACCGGTGCCACCCTCACCCTCCCTCCTCTCCCAACTCGCCTCCTTTTGTCAACAACATTCCATCTGGCTTATCATCGACGAAATATACCACGGCATCTCCCGCCATCCCCTCCCACCGCCGCACAATATCCACATGTCATCGTCGTGTCAAGCTTCTCGAAATACTGGTGCATGCCCGGTTTCCGTGTCGGCTGGGTCGTCGTTCAACACGCCGCCACTCGTCAAGCCCTCGAGTATGCACTACAGAATATGACCCTGTGCGCCCCGACGTTTGCTCAGTATGCCGCACTGGGCGCTCTGAGTCCCAATGTCAACCGCTTTTGCAGAAACGGGCGGTGGGGTACTTGGAGGTTGCGGACCATTTGGTGTCGGTGCTGAAGAGTGCGGGTTTGAGCATGTGTTGCAGCCTGGCGGGGCGTTTTATGTGTGGGCGAATTGTGAAACGGTGTGTGGGAGGTTGGGTATTCGAGATAGTGTGCAGTTTTGTGAGCTGTTGTTGGAGAGAATCAGGGTGGGTGTTACGCCGGGCATCGATTTTGATCCTGTGGAGGGACGAAAGTGGTTGAGGTTTAGTGTGGCTGCAACTGGAGTTGTGAGGGAGGCGGGGAGAGAATTTTGCAGTTTCTGGCAAGGCGTCAGGTTGAGGAAGGGTGGGCAGCGTGGAGGCAATTGGTACGGAGGAAGGGGGGCGCAAGAGTTGAACTAGGGATAGACAGGCGCGGATTGTGAGAGTGAATAGGGGCTGATGCTTTGCATCTTGTGCTGGATGGTGCTTGAGGCTGGACTATATTGTTTATTACGGGCACGTTACGCAGCAACCGTCCTCGACAACTGCATGACACAAGGTCTCGGCTCTTGAAAAGCGGCACTGCAAAGTAGATGACAATACGATTTCATGGTGCTTTTAAAGACGATGAGTTTTTGTATTCCGCAAAAGGCATCCGACGTGACTGCCCCCCTGGACAGATTGAGAGAGCGCGACATGTGAAGCACCTGGGTGTATCTATGTGGATATTACGACATGGAACGAACGTCGTTGGTTCGTAAAGACCCTGCAGAGCCTTGGGCTCAACCACAAAGCAATTACAGTGCAGTATTTGGTTGAAGAGCGGGGTAGCCGCAGGCATGTTGAAAATATTGGAAATTCAAGGGCAATGCTCCAGTACAGTACAGTATCATAAACGCTTGCTTGACATTCTGTACAGTACACTTTTCAATGTCAGGCTTACCGTACAGTACAGTACTGTACTGTACAGTAACTGTACAGCACAATACCAAACTCATCAAACGCATCGCAGCAGCCTTGAAATGCAACAAACCCTGCAGCACTCCTTCCCAAATCCGCACTGCATCCACACATCGTCCACCCCAACATGACCACTCCTCCCATTCAAAACCTCCCGCCCTCCCTCCCCTCCCCTCCCCTCCTCTCTCCTCCTCTCCCTCATTCCCACCCTGGCATATTCCCAGCACCCCCCTCATCAAACGACTCTCCAGCACCGTTACTCTTTTCCACATCCTCCGACAACACGCTCGCCCCGGTCTCACAGCCCTCAATCAAGCTCGTTCCCAACATCCACCCCCCTCTGCAGGACCTCTCATATCCATCGAAGATGAAGACGGTCTCATTCATAAGATGCCTCTTCAACCCGCTGCAGACTTTGCGCGCAAGTCAGGCCGCAACGTTACACTCGACCCCACCAAATCCCATCCCCATCCCCATTCCCCACTACCCACCTAAACTGCACCAGTGGCATTTGTATCTCCTCAAAGCACAATTGTTGGAATCTGTCGAGGGCACGCTTTGTCGAAGCGTCTTCGTCAATGGAAAGTGTCCCAGTCAATGTGCATCTGCAATCGCCAAAATGTCGAGCATGAGCATTGGCTTGCGTGCAAAGCGACATGTGGCAATGATGTCGTCACTGGAGCCGCAGAGCGCTGGCAGGAGATGTGTGGAGTGCGCATGGAGACATTGATTGATCAGGGTAAGGAGGCCGTCAAGAGTTTGGTAGGAGAGGGTTTGAGTTCGCGATTTCATCGCCGTGTCGTCGTCCAGTTTTTACTGGCGGTATTGATCTTAGTCTTGGGCATGGGATTTGGCTATCGGAGAGGAAGGGGATGGGCTGTGAGACCGAAAAGACGAATAATAGGGAGAAAGAACTCAGATTTGGGCATGCCCGTGTAACAGATAGACGTCGACAGATGATACGAGGAAGCTTGGTAGAGAATGGCGGGTTTATTATGTATGTTTTCTTGTCGACCAGATTTGTACATAGCTTGGTACTCCCAGGAGAGCTAGCGCAAGTCGTCATGCCTCACTCAGCGTACGCTATCAACCCTTTCGATGGTCCTTGTAGTTTCGCAGATCTCAACACCGAGGGGATGATGACGCAAAATGCACCCTGTCTCGTGGTGAACAATTGTATCGTGGCTGCCGCTTCTTGTGCGTTTCCGCGATACTTTTGAACAACCTTGTGTCAGTAAACAAGTAGAATTCTACACATAGCCCGACAAAATGATACTCTAATCCATACGACCATCCAGCTCCTTTGTCCGAACTCCATCCTTTGTGATGACATGGACGACGGCACCCCATCCCGAAATACAATCGCGATCCAGAGCGGCCAAGAGGGCTTGTGAAACCGTCTCGAACAATTCGTCCGGTTCCATATCCGGTTTGTAAAACGTTTCACAAGTTCCCAACAAACTTTCAGCACACGTTCCCGCTACTGCAAAATCCTTTTCCTCTGCAATGCAGCCCAGCAAGTCCATGCAACAAAGGAAGGCTTGTTATCCTTATCCAGACCAGCAATTACGGCTCTGAAAAGTACGGGCCGAATCGCTTTGCGTACAGAGTCGACGAGACGAGACTGGCAAAGGTGCGTGGCTTGATCTTGCGATTTTCGCGCATTTCATACATTTCGAGACGAAAGCGGAAGATTTGATCCAGAGTCATGACATCGGTCATGAGGCCAGTGAGACCGAGATAAAGCTTATCATGCATCGGAAAAATGCGGGTTGCATCCATGGCGACAGTAGTCTGGCATAGTACAAGCAGGTGGCACAGGTGTGACGGACTTTGTTAGGCAATGGAGAGGACTGGATGCTGGATAAAGAGAGCATCATGTGCAGAGGCGATGGGAAGAGAATGGAACCAACTTACGAGTTGCACTCCGAGGCGACGATCGCTAGCAATGGCAACACACTCCTTGCCCGCCATGGCGACGACGCATCCGCCGTTGTATTCGAGGATACTCATGATTGCGATTGAATTACAACTGGAAAGTTTGAATGCGCTGGGAGGATGGCGATGAAAGGGAAATGCGGGAATTAGGCAAGGTGACTGTAGATCGCGAGTGCTTGGGGGAGGGGGTGGGAGGGGTGGACGTGTATTTCACGGTATTGCCGGGCATGGAAAGCTATATGGAGGACGAATGTTTGGCCAGTTGGTTGGAAGGTGGACAAAGTTATGATCCGTCGATGGAAAATTGAAATCGTCCAATCATGAATCACAAGGTTCTCTGTCGGAAAGTATTTTTCAAAAAAAGGATTTACTACAGTAAAGCACTGTACATTTTTCCCTGCATGACTTGACATTCCTCTTTCCTCCGATTCTATCCGGACAGTAACGTTTCAGAAATCCTGAGTTGACCGTCTCCAGGTCCCACCGATAGCCTCGGTAACATTCGTCTCGTCCATTCAAAAGTCCCTTCATCCCCACAAATTACACAATCCCCTTACAAATGTTTCGTCTTCCCCGCCACTTATCCCCTCTGCCTTCCGCCCTCTTCTCCGTCAAGGATCCTCCGGCGCCGGACCTGCCCAATGGGGCGAGCGCTGGGTCAACATAGTCCGGTCCGAGTCCAATATCACTACGATTGATGATCCCCCTACCTCACCTCTTCCCGAGAGTCACGAGGTTGGTGAAGGCCATGCAGATTTTTGCAACTACGTCGACAAGAATTCCGACGTCTCATCCGCACAGGCTATCACTGGGTTGGGGCCGTGTTGGGCTTTTGCTACGCTGTGTATTTGTATCGTCAAATCAAGCTGCGAAAACTCCTCCCAAGTTTACGCCAAGGGAGTTTCCGGATATGGAGCGAGATTTTCCCACGTGGCAAGGTGCTAAGAAATGGGGGAAAGAATGATCATGTCGTGCTCTTTCATTTTCGAGCCGACATGGAGACTCATGAGCTCGGTTTTGAAGATTAAGCCAGATTCTTGTTGCTGGTAAAACTTTTCTTCTCAACCTTTTGCTCTCCTTACCCAAGTGCCCTCCTTGCACTCGTTCCCCCCCTGCATGTGGCTCTGCTTCCCGCTCTCCCGAAAAAGCAGCTGTTGAGAGAATCACAATGCCGCCTAGATAGTTTTGATATCCACCCCATTGGCGCATTCAGTGTGGACCATCAGCCATCCACCTATCTTTTGCTTTCGCAATGAAATGGAAAGCATGAAACTCTAGGCTATCAGCCTCGCCAACCTCTTGCCGAATAGCAGAGACGACCCGTAATCGCGCCTGTGCCAAATCGCCAAGGCTGACGCCTCGTTTCTCCAGCAATGTCATAGCATTCACAGAAAGGAAAATGACAGCAGCATCCGTTCTTGCGTAAATACGAAAGGAAAGTTATCTGCAAGCGCGACATATTTATGAGAGTACCACGAATCTCCTGGAATATAGCATCGGCATCCCGTCGATTCCCATCCTTTTTCTGTTCGTCCTCTCGACTTTCAACCTGACGAAGTTTGTCTACAGTAGCTTGATTGAGCATAAGCGGGCGTCGGGGCATGTCCTCCTGATTTGTCGAGAGATTGGACATCATTTCGGTGATGATATCCAATACATCTGTTTGGAAGCGCATGACTGCACGACCTCCGCTTCTTATGCCAATACTTGTGAACCTCGCCTGAGGTTGCACTATGAACGCCATCAGCTGTTCCTCAAGAGGACCTGGTAGCTGAGACTGCGGTAAATCCGACCTGGTCAATCTACGTGACCACTGCGCAAACAACCCAAACCCAATCTGGTATTCTCCATTCACATCAAGCCCAACGAATGTACGCCGCTCTTGAGCTATTCTCTTGGCAGTAACTATCGGAGCCTTACTCTTTGCATTTTAAATGTACTTTGCTGCTCGCAGAGAGTCTCGTTCCTCATCATCCTCAGGTGTTACGCAGGCGGAAAGTACTCGTGGGCAGCCCATGTCCAAAGGATTTGAACTTGGCCTCTTCTGTCCACGCAGAAGACGCCAAAAGTCAGTGTGAGAGAGCTCATAACTCAAGATGTGATTTATTTGGTTGCTCAGCACTTCAATTAACTTTTGCCTTCATTTTACGAATAAGGCTTGAATTAATCTCTTGTGCAATCTGCATCCTTGTATCACTCTTCAGCTCGAAAATTGCAGAGGTCACCCTGAATATAATAAAGGAATCTCTCGGTGTTTTCTCAAGTGCAACAAGTTTTTCGGCTGAAAGAAAGTCGGAGTTTGTCCGCTATCCTCCCATTGGCATCGTTCGTAATCAGTCGTAGATGGGTATACTATGTCCCATTCCTACGCAAAACACCCCCGGATCATTGTACCGGCGGCCTCTGTCCAACTTGCAATCTCCTTCATATCCTCCTCACTTAATTCAAATCCAAAAATATCCATGTTCTCCTCCAGCCTCTCCTCCCGGGCTGTTTTCGGAATCACGACACAGCCCCGTTGCACACCCCATCTCAAAGCCACTTGTGCCGCACTCTTCCCCAATTTGTTGGCAATCTTGTTCAACGACTCCTCCTCCAGCACTCTATCCCCTCCATCCATTCCCAATTCCACATAACTCCCCGCTCCCAACGGCGAGAAAGCCGTCACAGCGATTCCTTCACGTCGACAAAACTGCAAGAGTTTTCCTGCTGCAAGTAAGGATGCAGCTCGACCTGCACGGCGGGCGAATGTGGCGTATGAAAGCAAATCCATGATCAATATGGCCGGAAAATTAGACACTCCAATATGACGCACCAGCCCTCCTTGACGCATTGCTCCAGCGCACCCCACGTCTCAGACAGCGGTACACGCTCCTCGTGAGGATATTCTCTTTGTCACTTTCAGGATCTTTAATCCATTCTGGTGGATAGCGTTTGTCTATCGGTACATGTGCTAGACTGATGGGAAAGTGAATCAAATAAAGGTCTATCTTTTCCAGGTTCAAATCCGTGAGTGATTTAACCAAGGCTGGACGAACATGCTCCGCCTTGTGAAAGGTATTCCACAGCTTGGAAGTGATGAACAAATCGTCCCTAGTGCAAACGCCAGCATCGATGGCACGAGAAATGCCGAGCCCGACCTCAACTTCATTGCCGTAATCACAGGCGCAGTCGAGGTGACGGTAGCCTTTGCGGATGGCAGTCTCAACAATAGAAGCGCAACGCCTGGAGGGGATTTCCATGTGCCGAGACCGACGAGCGGCATTTGTAGGGGAGGATTGCCGATGGGCACGGATGGGATTGAAGGGAGAGACATGTTTGAGTTGTGGGATGTGTGTAACTGACGAGGGCGATGAGGAAAGCGATGGACGGTGTGAAGAAAAGTGGGGCGATAGAAAGGCGCGGATGGTTGGAGGCATTCGGCTTCATGAAAAGTTTGAACGGGGCTGATTGCACCCGCTGCGCCCAATCCGATAGGAAAACGACTAGCTAGAGGAGGTATGGTGGAATGGGAGATTACCTCCAAGTTTAGTTTTCATGCACTTGATCCATGCTAGGAACAGTTTTATCTGAATCTAGCCTTTAGTCGAGGAAACAGCGAATGAGAATTTAGCGTTATTGACTCAGGTCTCTCTCTCTCTGGAACAGTCTTTTGGTCCAATTCAGGACTTTCAGTATAGTAAGTACATTTTATGCAAAGGTCTACTTGGCCAATCAAGCTTGCCTACAGGAAGCTAACTTGTCAATTTCAAAGTGTCCAACGACGGCCAACTTTCATGCAAAACCCTAACAAATGCAGCGCCCATTACTCAAATGCCTGCCCTCCCGTACCGACCACCGTCGTCCTCCCCTTCATTCTCCATCCAGATGCTGTTCCTTCTCCAGTTCCGCGGTCTTCACAATGACCTTCGCCTCTCCGAATTCCTCTCCGTCGTCGCCCTCCATCGTAACCTTCCCACCATCAGCCCCTCCGCCATTTCCCTGACACCAGCCTTTCAATTTCTAACCAATACCCCGACCCCCGCAGTCGTCAAACGCGGTCCTGCCGGCGTGGTCCTCTACGGTGAGATATTTTACTACTGCCATCTCCACTCTGAGGAGGAGCACGCCAAATTGCAAAACGAACCGTTTTGCTTCGTGCCGTTTACGTCCCTGTAGGACATGGCGCCTCTATGAACAATGTCGTCAAAGTATCGATGGCCCCCGATTTCAAGGTGCCCTGGACGTTGTGCGTGATGACAACACCGCCCGTCATTTCGTTGTAACGTCGATGCCTTTGGGAAAAGCCTGGACGTGGATCAGCAACTTGAGCGTATTCATAGGTTTCCTGAGATGTTGCTCTCTTTTCCTGGAAAAGTCCGTTTGAAAAACCCCGACGTGCAGATTTTTATTTTAGAGGACGCTTTTCCAGTCAATGGCCATGGCTTTGCACCAACAGCAAAATCCGCGGCAAGTTTTTGTGGCCCGTCGTGTAGCGGAGGGCTGTGGTTATATCGGTTCCAAGTATTCGTTGAAGAGAAGAAAATATATTGGACCGACTAGTATGGATGCTGAATTGGCGTTTGTCATGGCGAATATGGCTGGAGTTAAGGAAGGAGATTTGGTTTTGGATCCATTTTGTGGCACTGGCGGTATCATGATTGCTTGCAAGGCAAGAGGGGCACATGTTGGGTGGGGATATAAATATCTTGGCCTTGCGAGGAAAGGGAAATGGAGCAGACATTGACGCTAATTTCCAGCAGTACGCGCTGCAAGGGCCGTTGGGGTTGCTGAGGGCCGATGTTTTGAACCGAGCAGTGGGAAGAGGAAAGATCGGGTGGTTTGATGCACTTGTGTGCGACCCACCGTACGGTATAAAGGAGGGAATGCGGGTGTTTCGGGAGGATACCATATCTCCGAGTATGGAAAAGAATCATTTCAAGGGACAGAGCGCATCCGGTTTCGTTGATTTTTTGCACGGAATTTTGGAATTCGCAGCCAACGTGTTGGTGGTAGGTGGAAAGTTGGTGTATTGGTTGCCGACGACGCCCGAGTACAGTGAGGAAGACTTGCCTACCCATCCGGCATTACGCGTTCTTTTTAATTGTGAGCAGCCTTTAACAATGAGAATGTGTCGACGAATGATAGCCATGGTGAGAGTGTCTGAGAAGGAAAGAGAGCAAAATGAGACGGAAACGGGTGGTGCAATTTCTGAACATGGCCACGGGGTGGGGGGAGAGAGGATGCCTGCACACTTTGATCTGGCATGTAAACTCTTGCGACAGCCGGAAAGGGCTGAGGGAGGTTGAGAAGCAGAGACGCGGTGCGGTAGGATCTATTCATTTGCCAAAACACTGATTTCCAAACGCCGAATCTTTGGGGTGGCGTGGGGTGGCTGATAACTTGTGTTGAGGGTTTGCAGAAACGACTTTGCACTAGATTAGATGCGATCAATGGGTCCGCAGTGGCGTGTGTAGAGAAACAATGTGGGACTATGTTGTCAGTGATGGTGATGGGCAGATCACCAAATGAAGACGGGCTGTCCTGCGGGATTGTCGTCGGTGACACCCTTCTTATCTTTGTTGGCAGGGTTTCTCCTAGTTGAGCCAGAGAAAGTTGGCTCTTGATACGCGTTGCCGAAATCATCATGGTCCATAACGACCGGAGGCAGCTCCGGCAAGCCCGCGGCGACGCGCAGCTGTGGTGGTATGGGATCACCTGGAAACAGACCTGAGTTCAACTCACTGAAGCGGAGGGCCTTGTGATAAAACTGGCGCTCGCAGTAGTATGTTTTCACCCAGCGGCCATTGGGCTTTGTAACAACCTTTTTGACAAGCTGAAAGTTTTCAAAGCTGAGAATGTGACATTTGCGACTAATGCTCTCGACTAAATTGGTGTCCCTATTATCGCTGGAAATTAGCTCATGTGAGGGGCATTTTGAAGGGCGCATAACGTCCACAAGATCTTCGCGATGGGCCAAAACGTCATCGACACTCCAAAACCAACGGCCTTTAAACTTTGCGTCATTTGTTTCGGGATCTCGATACAGGGTCTCTAAAACGCAGACCCATTCCTTGCCTTCACCTGTGTACATGGCGACATGGTCGCCTATGCGGAGACGAGTGCCGAGATAATCGACGGCGCGAAAGATTTCAACGTTGAGCTTTGGGCAGAATTCGGCAGGGGGCACTAAGACTGGCTCGGTGAGAACGGTTTCCGCGGGTAGGTCGTCGATGTGGTCTCGTTTTCGGTTGACCATGAGAAGTGTGGTGCGCGTGGGCGACAGTTGCAGAGGCAAGTGGGGGCTTGGGAGTAGGTGGGAGTTGAGAGTTGGTTTGTGTTTGTTGTAGGGTGGATGATTGGGTGGGGTCTGCGGGAAGGGATGTGTGGCTTGGTCGGGGTGTAGGGTCATTCACTGACTTTTTTCACGGCATGATTATCAAGGTCTAGTGCAGTGCAACCAGTATTGATGTAAATTTGTTTAGAGAACTGTAGTTGTGGCATGTTTTTGGGTCAAGGCTATGCAAAGGCGTAGGGTACGTAGGATAGGCGGAAACGGTTGGATGAAATGCATACTGTACCTGGCATGTGCATGTGCATGTGCACGTGTGGTATTCCAATTTTTTATAAAACATCAATTCGTCCCTGGAAAAGTCTTGACCCTTTCCTTGCAATGCCATTCGCTCTCTCCGGCTTGCATTCACTAGCCTAGCGCGTCTTGTGAGCAGACTTTTCCATTTACAAGGTTTAAAGTCAACCAAACGAGACCCAGGTTGCAGAGCAGAATACTTGGCGATGGCGACTGAATTTTACAGCGTTTATGATATGTACGTTCCTACATGGTTGCTCTCTACATGTACCGTAACAATTCGCCAGAGTAAACCATCCTTTCAGCCTGCACCTCCGATAGCAAACGACTTCAAAATGGCATCCATGCCATAAACCGCAACATTTTAAAACTCGTCATCGTCAAGCGTATCATCCCAATCCCCTGACGCCAACGTTCGAATACAAATTCTATCCTTTGGTTTGTCGCAATCCTCACTCCCACTTTCCTCACCGCTTTCCACCAACTTTTTTCCCTAAAACACGCACCATCTCGCAAACATGTCACACAACACAAATAAAACATAACAAAAAGTACGCAACCGATTTCAGAGTCAGTCATGTGCAAGTCAAACCATCCATGTCCTCAACCGCGTCTTTCCGTTGCGTCACTCCAAAAAGCCACAATCTGAAAAATCTACGCAGCGTCACATGTTGGCAATGTACCTCAATCTCTTTCTGAATCCGAGCGATTTCGTTCCTCACCTCTTCGCCCTCACTCTCAAACTTCAACCTCCTCCTATTGGCCTCTGCCAATTCCGCATCCAACTCATCCATCCTTTCGCGCATCCGCTGTTCCCACTCTGTCACCTTGTCCACCATTTCTGCATACCGCGCAAGGACGCCTCTGCAAAATCTGCACGGCCTCAATAGCCCTCTCCAAAACCAACTGTCGCTGCTCCAGGTCGTCGCTATGCCCTACTTCCATCACTCGGCATAATGCACTTTCAGCCTTACGTACCTCGGATAAGGCTGCCTTGGTAGAGGAATCAGGACCACGTCGATAAAATGTTGCAGTGATGTAACTGAGTGCACCACCACGGGATGGTGGTTTACGTGAGGATGATGCCATTGCGGGGAGTGTTTTCTTGTGCGACGTAAGACTTCTTCGAAGGGTTGAATATTTGCTCTTATGTTTTGACTTTTGTGAAGATGCGGGGGGAGGAGAGAGGATATTCGCTTGAAATCACGCCTGTCCATGACAAATGTATCAAGGGTTTCGAAGGAATGGAGGAAAATAATGTCGGGCGGGATTCAGGCGGGAGTGGGTGAGTGGTGATGTTCAAGGGGCATGGAGAGTGGACGGTCACTTGTCACTCTATGATCCGTGAATGGCAAAAGGTGGTGCACAAGTGAGGGGATTTTACACCAAAGGGGGACTTGACGGGGAAGGGCACTTGAACAACCTTGTAGTGGTTGACAAGGATGAGGATACGGTAGTAGGGTGGTATCTCGGGAAATGGAATGGTTTTGCAATATGCTGCGGTTTAAGCACTTTATATTTCCGACCAGAGGCTGACGGGGTTTCATGAAAGTATTCAAGCTGAAACAGGCACAGGCCCGCAGTGGACTGCATCTATTGCTTGAATTCGATTCATGCATTGCAGCAACTATCGAAAGGAACAGTGGAATGCCACCAAACTACCGTCTACTAGTCCACGATACGGTAATTATAGAGAGAAAAGTTGCAATTCTACGATTGAGATGCAGCCCAACCAATGAAAGCGGTCGGAACTATTTCAAGCTGCAAGCCCTGAACTGGAGAGATCTACCGTACGTCTTTAGTGTCTTTGTTGCATGTGCATTGCTAAATGAAGCGATTGACCGTCTTTACCGTGACCGCCAAAATTTGCGTCCTCGTTTTCGGAACGGAGACCCATCGGGGATCTACAGCAAAAGCTTGGTACTTTACTGTGCGATACTGGATACTGTACTGTACTGTAGTAAGCTTCAACCCATCGATTAGCCCCTCGATCACCGTAGGCCCTCGGTAGCAGTTGATTCTACTGTAAAGTACAGAACCTGAGCGACTCGATCAAGCTTGCAGTACAGTATTGTAGAGTCGAAATTCGTCAGGAACCTGAATTTCACCTTAAACGGAAATTGTTTTCATCTATTTCAACCTTTACAGTATAGTGCTTACAGTGTGCATACTTTATTTCTTAGTGGTTTAAATCCTAGATATCCAGCAATGCGGGCCAAAAACAGTATACTGTACTATAGTATAGTGCTTCAGTTATGCGGTATCTTACTACTCTGTACAGTAAACAATATTGGCGGCTTCTTCTATTTGCATCGCTACCCTGCACCGTAGATGCAGTGCAGCAACAAAAACCTCCGCGTTTGTCGTCACCTGTCCAACAAACTCCACTTGTCATCCAAAGTTGCTCCGTTCAAATCTTCTACATTCAGATCAAAACCTGCTCCGTCGACATCATTTCCTTCTTTCCTGCCTTGCCACAAAATGGCCAAATCCTCCTCCGACTTCATCCTCGATGAAGGTCTTGACGACGACTACGACCACGACCAACTCGTCAACACCTTCATCGAGGATGAAATGGCCTTTCATTCCACCCGCCAGTCAAACTTGTCCCCATCCCCTGCGAATCCCATTCCCTCCCCAAGTCCGTCTCCCATCCCGCAAACGTCACGGACCCAACCCTAAAGCATCCATCTTCCCCTTTTGCCTCCACCACCCCTCATTCCCCTCCTCCCTCCCCCCTCACCAAAGTCGTCATCATCGACGGCATGCCGCTCACTGCATCCCGCCGACCTCGACGCCTTTCTCTCTGGAACGGGCACACTTACTCATCTTCAGTTACGCAGACTCGACTCGCTTGGAATCATCCGTGCCGCGTCACCTTTGCCGACACTTCCGCAGCACAACTCGCTCTGCAACGTGATGGATATCAATTCGGGCCTGGTGCCCCATGCGTGTCTGTCAAAGTCGATAGTGATGACCGCTGGCAGTATGGTTGCCATGGTGCTGGTATCAACAAGCAACCAGGTCCTGGCATTATGGATAAATTGCCAGCACGTGAGACAGTGACCGCCTCGTTTTGGGCCGCGTTTGGTGCCGCTAGAAAAGCCGCCGAGAGTTTGGAGCAAGGCGCTAAACGACTCGGTGAGGAGCTGGAAACTAAGTTGGGTGTCTCAGATAAACTGGATGGCGCGGCTGAGGCGTTAGGGAAAGTAGATAAGCAATATCAGGTCAGTGAACGGGTGGGGAGATGGCAGCGGCAGGAAAGGAGGCGGCGGGCAATTTGGATCAACGTATGGCATTTCAAGGGAGTGGGTAAAATCGTGGGCGAAGTTAGTCGTGGAGCGAGAATTGTGGCGAGGGAGGTCGATGAGAATTTGCAATTGTCGGATAAGGCGAGGGAGGCAACAAATATGGCGCTGAAACATGACGGCATCGGACCCGCGGTTCGGACTGTGATGGATAGCGTTGCAGTGGGGAAGGCAGTGTCGCCGGGACGCCGAAGAAGAGAAAGAATTACAAGCCTAAGGGAATTGAGCAGAATAAAGAGGGAGAGATGGTCCCGGAATTGGGGAATAGGGCATGCCTCAACCAGTTGGCAGTTCAAGGATGAAACATATCGGAAGGAATTTGCGGGGGGAGGGTCGCAGTTGATTGCAAGAATGCTGCTTGCATTCACGGCTGATGCAAGGCAGTCACGCCGTCCCGCCGTCACCAAATCTCGCACTTGTATTAGTATGCGAATCTGTGTATTGCTGTCGTGCTAGGCATGCACACCATAGCTGAAGAAATAACCATCCGCAGCAACCCTTGATGAGCCGACAGGCTCTGCATTTGTTTCATCCGGGGACATGTATTTCCGAAATGAGCCCCCTCCTCCACGCATCTCCGCCGCAGTATCAGTGACGCTGCTCCTGGTCCCCAACGCACCTCCCGATATTCCTCCTCCGGACTGCAGACCTTCTGCCCTTGCCTCGCCCAGCAGATCGTTGTGCCCCCTCGATTAAGCCCGCCCACCCCTTTATGCCTCCGTTGGCCGTATCCCCGGCACCCCGATCCCGGAGCCCTTAGAGACCGTGAACCAGTTGCCCTCGCTGCACCCCTAAAAAGACACAATCCATACTCACGAGGGTGCAGCAAGACGTACGGGCCCGTCTCCATTGGCGTGACGCGTACCGGAGGCTAAACCCATCCCCCCCCCCACCAAAGTGACGAAGACATCCGGCTCCGCATGCGAGGCCACAGCTTCCGCCACAGTCCCGCCACCACCTTCCTCGATGCCCATCCCACCTTCTCCTACCGGGTCCCGCCAAGCAGCCACTGCGAATGGTCACCGACCTGGAGCGTAAGCTTGCCCACCGCCGCCATGCCCTTTCCGACAACCCCCTTTCTGCACCCTACTTCGATTTCCAACCGCTGACGTTTGATTCGTTGGGTGCCCCCTCTCCCGCTACTATCCTCTTCGTCGAGGGTCTCCTCCCGCGCATTGCTCAGAGGCTGCACACTACAGTTCGAGCTGTCCGCACCCGCATTTACCAACGCATTAGTTGCACTCTATGGTCGTCCATCGCTACGGCTATCTTGTATCGCACCCGCTGCACGTGGCCAATGTGGAGCATCCAGTCAGTTGCTAGCTGTATAGTCGGATTCTGCAGTGTGCACCATAGAAACTAATTGCTGTAAACCGTTCACCCGGCTAGTATGCCGTTGTTCTCCCTCACGATCCAGCCGCTTATTTCTAAGATCGCTAAGGGCAGCAGTAACATCCTCAAACAATGGCGCGCGGATGACGTCACGCTCATGGGGTCCCTTGATGGTCTCCGTCAAGCGCTTCGCCACCTTGATCGACAGTCCGGCCTACGGATTGTTTCTCAACACGCAGAAAACACGGATATTCTGGCCCATACACACCCCCGGACCGTGTAGCGTTCCTAGCCGAGTTCCCTCTCGCCGAGCGCTTGCGGGACGCTTCGACCTCCTGCGCCCGATTGGAATCCGGGCCTCCATAGATACCTTCTTGCGAGCCAAGATTGGGGGGTGTCGATGCACCCTCGACTCCTCAATCACGTTCAAGTCCCTCGACACAGTTCCATCCGCACCGGATTTGTGCATCGGCTTGCGTCCTCACACATGCATTCAAGCTCGCAGATCCCCAACACGCATCTGCCGCCGCCGAGGAGTTCGACACATTGCAAGGTCCTCGTATTCAGCACTTCACGGAATCGCCCATACACACAGGCGTGGGACCTAGTCTGCTTCCCCATTCCTCCGATGGCCATGGCGTTTCCCAAATAGGCCCGTTCCTCCATGGTGCTGCTGCCGCCAGCACTATAAACGCTGCATCTGCCCGCGAACAGGCTGCTGCATACTCCACCCGCGCTCCGCAGCACTGCCGGATGCCGGTTCCGCGGGGACCAGGCTTTTCTCCGGGACACGCCCGGTTGCCTCCGAGCCCCTGGCTACCCATGCTCTGTTGACCTCGGCCCTCTTGACCCCTCCGCCCTTGCTTCCACACCTACTAACATCCAAAAAAAACTAAATACGGCGCAAGAGGAGGCTAGGCTAAGACCACTGGCACAACGAATCATGCCGGCCTCCTCTACCCTAGATCTCCACAGTGCCGACGAAATTCGGCACCGGATCCGGCCTCGCCTTCCGCCACAGCCCTGCCGCGTCATTCCTCCTCGCCCACCCTTCCAACGACTCCCAGATGTCGACGGCCCACTGGACGAAATGCTCTCCGACATCTTGGACTCCGGGTCTGCACTGACTCCCTCCCGCTTACTTGCCAATTGTGACTGCAATGTGGACCACCTCGATGATCACGCGGTCGACCTCTGCCCTGCCGGGTTCGACCGCACCCATCGTACAACTCGCTCGTAACGCACTGGCATACCACGTCTTCCACGCTGCGGAACTCGATTGCCAGTCCAGGTGCCTCTCCTAGTGCCTGGCACTAGGATTCGGCCAGCGGATATCCTGATCAACCTCTCCGCCGCTCAAGCAACCAAGAGACCCGGTCCGTCGCCTGAGTCATCACAGTGGTCTCACCGTTCAAAGCTGCCGTTCGCATCAAGGCTCCCTGGCCGCCACCGCCGCCGAGTGCGGTGGAGGCGGTGGCGGCGGTGGCGCCATGAACCATCGAGACAAAGTCCAAGACTTGCAATGCAAGCTCTCGCGCCGCATGCCTCCCCCCTCTGACATCCCACCTCGTGCACCGGTCTTCACCTTCCAACCCGTTGCGTTTGACTTCCTTGGTGCGCCGTCCCTCAACACCATGATTATGGTTGAGTAATGCTCACGTACAATACTGTACAGCTCGGCGATACCTGCGCGAAATTAGTAAAAGTACACAGGTCTGGAGGCGCAGAAAGTAAATTCTAATAGGGCAACTTGTATTTAAACATGAGAGAGTAGAGTACCGTATACTGAGGCGCTGAAACCGTATATGGGTACGGATTTAAGGCTGCATCAATACAGTACATGCCAAGATTTAGACAAAAAGTTAATGAAATTCGGATAAGTTCACGAAATCTTATATGACCCATTGCCTTAAGACGAACAGTATTGGCGCAATAATTAATAAAAAGCGAAACAGATAGCCATCCCGCCCAGCCCTAGGCCATTTCAATACGGTGCAATTGCCCTGCAGCGAGAAAGAGAAAGCAACCACCATCAAAATGCCCCGAGGCAAAACTTCTTCCCCAATTTGAAAAAGGGCAAATAGTTGGTCTCCACAATGAGTGTATGAGCATTCGAAGGATCGCAAGGCAACTCAATCAATGTAAATGTGCTATTCAAGGCTTTTTGAAGCGTGCAAAGGCTACAAATTCCAAAATCGTCGCGAAACGGAAAAAAATTACCAAATAACAATTAAGACGCCTATTAAGGAGGCTTCTAAGGGAAAAATCGGCGAGTCGGCTTCGAGTGGATCAGAAATTGCCAGTTTGTGTTCGCCGAGAGCAATAGCTTTTAAGAACGCACCGCATTTGAGCTATAAGAAGATATTGAAGCGTCCTGCAATTTATTAAAGGCATAAAGATTTTCGACCGAGCTGTGCGAAAGAAATGCTGCAAAATTCACCTGATTTTTGGCAATGAGTGATGTTTTCAGACTTTAAGAAGTTCAATTTAGATGTATTCAATGAACTGGCAACCTGTAGCCACGATATAAAGAGAGAGAAGCAGTTTTTTTCAAAGCGTCAGCAAGAGGGGATTCTTTGATGCTTTGGGGGGCAATTTCATATCATGGCTGTTCGTTTCTATTCCATTTGGAATGCTCAGTGGACTCTAAATCGTACCATCAAGTTTCAGAGAAAAAGTTGCTACCATTTGAAGTAGAAAAATTCTGGGAAACAGGACTTTTTAGCAAGATAGTGCCGCTGGGCACCGGACACACTACACTAAAAAGTGGCTCGAAGCCATGATTTTCAAGTTTTAGATTGGACCGCCAAGCCCCTCGACCTAAACATTAAAGAAAATGTGTGGTGCTTAATGGAACGTAGTGTTTATCAGAACGAGAAGCAGTATAGTGCTGTGGAGTAATTGGCCGGTGCTATACTGGACGTGAGGGAGAATTTGGATGAATAATACATTCGAGACCTTTATGATTCTCTTCCAAGGCTTTTAATTTCAGTAGCTGTGAAAAAAATGACTCGCAACTAAGTACTAGAGAGTATATAATAAAAGTTTAAACTGCTTGGGTCTTATGGAATTTCTTGTTTTTATCCGTACTTTGTTTCAGTTCTTTTAAGAGGCTCTGTTTTTATTGTTATTAGACTAGTTCTGAGTAAACAGTAACAGTCAGCGCCTGTTTCAGTATCCACTTCGGCGCGAGTATTGAAGAAGGCTCGATAAGGAAGGTAATTTCCCTTCACGTCGGAGAGTACGTTAAGCGATTTAGCGCACTACACAGTAGTACCAATAAAGATACGTCAGATCGGTATTTAAAGGTGGATTGGGAAGGGATTAAATGAGACAAAACTTGGAACACGTACAAAAGGTTTAATCATGAGTCCGATACTGAAAGAAAACTTCAAAAAGCCTTCCCATATAACTCGGAATTTTTTATGGGGGGGGGTAATGAGAGTGAGGGATTGATGTAAGGAAATACGGTAAGGTTGTTGAGAGGGTGGTGGGTAAGCTAGCTACCTCTTTACTGCTGCCGAAGCGTTTCTTGTATTATTCTGTATACCCGGCACACGAGCGCTTGGTGCCCAAGAATCGTCGGGACTGATTGGAGTGGATTTTGAGAGGAGTTATTGGAAAGGGGCTGGCGAGAGGGAGAGAAAGGGTTTTTTTAGATGCGGGGGGTTTTAGTCATATCCTAGGTGACCTGGTCGATTCGACTCAACTCAGGCTGCTGAAAAATGGGGTTAAATAGGGTGGCTTACCTAAATTTCCTGAAAATGGGGTTTACTTGAATGATTTGGTATACTGAATTCTCCTGCTGAAAATGGGGTTGGTTTACTGCGAGTGGTGTAATGGATGGAAACCCTGCTAAAATGTTGCTTTTGCTGGGTCTACAGTAAGAATACGGTTCAGTGAACCTTTCAGCCGGCTAAAATTTGCCTAAGAGCCCGCTCAGCAAGCACGCAGCGTTGGAGGTGACCATCAAGGCGGCATGTCGCTGAAAGAGAATGACCTGCAACTTGGAGTATTCGTCCATGGCTCGGCTGGCTACCGAACGTGCCACTTTCGTAATGAGAGAAAATGCGTCGGGGTGCCACCCGCCGAGCGTGGGAATTGGGACGGGGATGAGCCTGTTCTAGCCGGGAAATCCGGCCACAATACACTCTCAGTTCTTAACTTATCAGCGTGGGCCGCGTTTAAGCTCGTCAGGGGACTGAAAGATCTCATTCTGAGATGAGAAGGGGCTAATGGGTTCACGAAGGTGACTTCGAAGTAGTCGGTTCTCCAGCAGCGCCCGTCGCACTGACATCTGGCCTCGTTTTGTGTTCCCTACGGGCTCGGGGTTTGACAAAAGGGTGTTTTGCGGCGAGGTCGAGGCCGTGACCAAGAAAAGTTACCTAATCATCGTGGCGTCAATCCGATCCGAGAATTGACTGCAATGGATAAGATGATCGCCATGAATGTCGAAAGTTTCTGAACATCCGGCCCTCGGGCAGGTATTTCCCAGTTCAAACAGTGGGGCCTGACAAAAGTATTTGAACCATTGGGTGAAGTGGCGTGTGCTGATTGCCGTCTTCAAAACTGTCGAGGGAGATCAGTAGACCCATCCCTTTGATCCCGGGAGTTTTATTGAGACCCGGAACGCTTGTGTGAGTCCATCGCTCCGGATACGCTCTTCAAACACTGCCGCGTGGACTGCATCTGTCAATTGCGAGGGTGCTTTTGAACAAAATATATTGAACAGTAGCCTCTCGGAAGGGCGGAACAAATAATTCCAGGTATTCAACGCCACCTTGGCCTCAGGGTATGTAGCCAAGTCGGTCACTGCGGTCGGCAAGTATCGCTCCATCAGTTTGTTTGTATGTGAGCTAGAGGAAAGTAATGCAGCTGTGGCAATGTCCTTGGGTGAGGTGAGGCCGATTCCGAGGGATGGCTTCTTTTCCTCGATTGGTCTCAATTGGAGTTCCAACTCATCGAAGACTGGGGTGTTGAGGATGCTCCCTCTCAGAGTTCTCATCGTCAATTCCATCAACTGGCCGAAGTAAAGGGCTCCTTGCTCCGTGCACAGCGGCAGCACAACCCGGAGCAGATAGCCTGACTTGCACGCTCCGAAGCAGTAGCGCAAAATTTGGAAGAAGGACTGCGCATCCTGTTGTTCCATGACAGCTAGCATGAATGGATCCAACCAGTGTACATGATTAGCAAAGTACTCTGCGCAGCCTGAATGTCCCCGCGTTGGTTTGAGCGCGTGCTTCTTCATTTGTAGGCAACAGTTGAAGACTCGAAGGGCAGGTAAGCATCACGAAGGGGAACAGGAAAACCTTGCCGAATGCCTCCACTGCGTCGTGTCTCCCCGTGTCGCATGCAAGTTCCGTGTCATGTAAGGGTCTAGAGAATAAGTCGCTCAGGGTTGAACGGAAACGAGAAGGAATGTGGGACAAGACCGGTATGTGCGTTATACATATTTGTTTGAGGGAGAGTATTGGTTGTGCCCTCAATTCCTCGTGGACTGTAGCGTCGGAGGGGTTTGAGTTGACTGAAGGACTCCTCGCCGTTGTGCAATTAAGGGTTCCCGAGACGTTTTTCCCAGGAGGGGCAGGGGGAGCTGGGTCGTCCTGGGCTGGAACTGGAATTAGAGCAGGGTAAGGGTTAGGATTTGGCGTGATACCACAGAGCTGGCTTTCATGATGGTGTACGTAAGTTTGAGGTGCTTTGTTTGTTGAGGGTGCGAATGTAGGGTCGCGCGCGAGTTGCGGGAAGGGAGAGTGACGCGGAGGAAGGGGTGACTGGTATCGGAGAAAGATGGTGGGGGGTTGCCGGTTTTGGAAAAGTGTTGATGCTGTTGTGTCCTTCTCTCTCTCTACTCTCCCCTTCGCTAGGGGTGTTATATACCGCACTGTACAATATCAGAATAAACGAGCTACAGTACAGCACCAGCGGAGTTTCTGGAAGCGGACAAGCGTGCTACGTGAGGGTTTCGGCTGGCATACAGTGCGAGCGAGGTATGAAACAGTACTTGTGTTCCACAGATATATCGACCCCGCCCCTCCGACCCTTCCAACCCTTCGACTAATTACCTTGCCGCTATTATCCTCTCGTTACCCTTGAGATTTTCATGTTCTTGCCAGGCGAGTACAGTACTTCGCTCAAGTGTCCTCCGCATTCCAAATCGTCCACAAAAGTGTTCAAACTGAACTTTGGGCACTTTAAACACGAAAACGTGAAGTGGAAATTTGTGGACGGGCCGGAAAACCTCGATATAACGTAGAGATCATGACAAATGCAGTGCAAATATCCTATTTTTGATAGATACTAACCAAATCTAACGAACTGGTGCTGCTTGGTTGCCCCAAACTTGGAGCCTCCGCAATGGGAGTTCAACTCAGGCACAGTACAGTAAGTTAGTTGTCAAATAGTGTGTTTTGGTGACATAGCCACCCATACTTGACACATTCAAGTAGTTTAATGATGCAATTTCACTTTTAGGCTCCCTTCATACGGGGTAATTCCTTCATAAGGTTCATTTAATTGAGGCGAAGTCTACTTCTCATCGTAGTATCCGTTGTTGCCATACTTGGCTAGGTGACAAAAAGCTAGAATCTGCAATCTTTCACCGGCCTTCGGTCTCCTACAGACCTCGCCCCGCTACCTTTAGTCAATGTAGTTTTTTGTTTGCTAGTCTACCTAGAGATAAACAAATACCGAGATTTAGACCAGTAGCGGCCTGAATCAGTCATCGGTTTCACAAAGTTCTATTCAACCGGTCAACTCTAAGAAAAAGGTCTTTGTTGTCCCGACAGAGGGAGCCAAGAAAGGAAAGGGGACGCTTCCTCCCCAACAGCCCAGGCGCTTTGTCTGCTAAGCTATATGTCCGACACCCGAGCGCTCTGTGGTCGAGAATTTCCAGTACAGTAGTGTACTACTGTAGACTATTGCACTGTACCATAAGAAATCATTAAAAATACCAGAAAAAAAGAATATTAAGTACCGTAGAATACCTTTAAAATCGTTATATATAGTACTAGAAACTCATCAAAATCGCCTTCCAGCAACTACTACTGTCATCAACCTGTCTTCAAACTGCAGACCAGAAGCAGTACAGGGTGAGCTTGATCAGCTCATCCAAGGAGTGTGTCAACCACAACAGCCTTCTCCAGACCGCAACACACCAATTCCAACCTGGCGCCTGGCCTCCCTTGGTTCCTCCCGCATCCAAAGCAGCCCATTATCACATCTAGGACCTCAGAAAAACCTCCATGTTTCCTCGCGCGCCGTCTTAGCCTCGAAGCTTAGTGTTGATTCAGGTCAGAATAAACCCCTGCGACTGACCTATCCACTGAGGGTGTAGAGGCTAAGGAATATGGCGGCATCTTCATCTTAAAAGCACTCCGTGGACCAGTAGGATGACGCATACGAAGTACTCGAATTACCGCTTTTGGAAATTTAATTTTAAACTTTGAATTTTCTAAAGTCCTGCGGGTATGAGAACAGTTTCATTGACCCCGTAATTTTCGAACCACGCAGAGCGTTCTATGCTTCCGACTCAACTAAACCTTAGAACGTGGCTTTTGAATTATGCTGCCGGGTACTTCCCGGGAATGTTCTAGTGGAAACACTTGCGGAAGGACTTCATTCCAGTAAAATGTAATATTTTCTCTCTTATGGAGGCCCCTTAAGCAACACCTAATCCTACGATAATTGTGATATTTATCCGAGAATTTCCTTCGCTCACCACATGAATCAGAATTTGGTCTTTTTAGAAACTAATTTTTATTCCTCAAATTTTAGTGGAATCCTACCTTCCCGAAACTTTCTGATATAATGAATAAATTCGGGAATCTTTCTTTTCACTCACAATATTTCATTACGACTTCTTCGACGTAAATCATTACTGTAGGAAAAATAGCAAAGAAGAACTATTATCCTATCATAGAAGGTTGAGGATCAGCCATAAACTCTTAACGACATTAAGGCACCGAGTGTTTCGAACTTGGTTAAAAGAAGATTTTTTCCTGACCATCTTCATCAATAAATTTTTCATAACACGTAGCCGCCTATTCTGAGGTTTGAAAAGTATTGTTTGACTTCTTCTCTTTGATTTAATCTTCGATTCTTGGTAAGTTGGAGCCATATGCCTTACTTGTATTATTCTGTGGGAAAAATGTGGTCTGAGACCATATTTTTTTTCTTTACGGACCACAATGACAAGCTGCCAGAGACTCCTTGATTACTTTCAGACGCCACATGTAAACATCATGTGTACTTCTTCCTTGATAACAGTTTTCATTTAGTGGGTAGCCAGTGAAGGTGCTACAAATTTGAGTGTAATTTTCAGTCTGGAAACGATAGGATATCGGAAATTTAGAAGAATCATTATCCTCGAAAATCCATGCGACTACTTGTAATTCATTTTAGGTAATAACTACAAATAGATACACTTAAACTATTTTTCGCAAAAAAATTCAAGAAGTTGACAACAATTTCATGCTGTATCCCATCCAAATCTCGACGTAGCCAAATAAATTCTAATTTAATCAGTATATAATAATTCAGTTAGATTTTATAATTGTTTCTGAAGTTCGTCAAACTAATTGTTTACAAATAGCATAAAAATATAAAAATAATCTTCGCTTGTAATCAAACTTCTACCACTTTTCCAACTCTTACCTCACTCCGTTCCGCTATGTACTCTCTTGTAAAAGGCTGAATTGGGGTGTTGAACTCGATTTTCCGTTATTGCTTTACTTGAGAGGCCCCTTAAGTATAATTAAAACTTATTACGTGGGCGGAAGTTTTCGAGTGGTGCCTGAAATCAAGCTTTGCCCAGAGAGTGCTGCAAAGTTTCAAGTCTTATGCAATCCTTGAAATTATAAGCGAATGCCTTGGGCACCTTAATTCTCGCAACAATGTCTGAAGTTAGCCCCATACGACATTTAAATTGCGTTTATGATCCTTCCAGGGTATATAAGGCAACTTTTCATCCCGAAGGAACTAATTAAATCATCGTATCTATTATTCTCCGTCTTCCATATCTTCTTTTGCCTAATAAATTCTCTACTTCTCGGAAACACGTATTAAGGATATATTTTATCAACACAGAAGGTTTACAACAATATTGGCCATTCGTTTATTTAATTTGTCGAACCATAAACGTCCATGCTTTCTAACAATTGTGAAACGGTTTAATCTCCGAAATTTTGCAAATTGCTTTTGTGAAGTCGTACCTGAGATCTGAGTCACAATTATGAAAGAATATTAGCAATGAAAAGGTGTGCATTAGCCAAAGAAGAAATAAGTTTTACAATCTTGTCAAGAAAATCCTTCTTCCACTCATTTATTCCCTTCATCTGAAAGTCTCCTATCCGTTCACTGTTACAGAGGTGCATTCAGGACTCTTTTTATAGCTTTAAAGTTTTAATTTAGGCTTTTGATATTCAACGAGCCAATATTTTAATACTTGTAAGTGCTCCAAAAAAAATTAACTTCCACACTACCTCTTTGAAAATGGGGGGTAAGGGGTGGTTTACTGCGAGTAATGGAAAGGTTGGGAGTCCTCTGTACTTGTAATCAAACAATTGGCAGGGCCTATAATCCAGGTGCTTGAGCGTGTGTACCAACTAGAAAGTAGCTGGTAGACCGGTTGACAAGCAGGCTGCTTTGGAGGTGACCATCAACGCTGCCTGTCGTTGGAGGAGAATTGCCCTCACCCTGGAGTATTGGTCCAAGGCTCGGTTGGCGACCGCTCGGGCTACCTCCGTGATGTGACGGAACGCTACGGGATGCCACCCCCGAGTGTGGAAATAGGAACGGGCACGAGTCTGTTCCTGCCAGGGAAGCTGGCTAAGAATCCCTGGTATTTTCGTAGCTTGTCCGCGTGGGCTGCGTTCAAGCTGGTAAGGGGGTTAAATGAAAATCAGTGCTTCTTTCTTCATAGATCTTATAAATTTTGCTAGCCTTTCTTCCATCCACGTCGAGCCTTCTCATCATCAGACCACATGGTTTAACTCAATTTTAGATGCTTTAAAGTAATATTTTTAGTATTCTAGTTGTGGTGCAATACCAGCTGGAGGCTGGTGTAGCCATTTGGGTGTCCGAAGCCCACTTTCTTGGTAGCGTGGTAGAGCTATGGGTGAAGAACCCGGGTTGAGTACGAAACTCACTAGACCCGCCGTCACTTGTCTTGTCGTCGAACGCCTAAGTTGGGTTGGGGGAACCAACAAGAAGCCCACCCAGAAACAGGGAACAGCTGAGTACTGAAAGAAACTACGGGGCTCGTTTGTCCAAGATGCAAAAAGGTGCCAGTGCCCTAATGGTACCAAGTAAGGGGGATATCCCAGTGTAGGCAGTTCGTTGCTCGTTTACTCGGTGAGTGGCAAATGTGCCAAGTTATATATAGATCAGTTAAGTTCGATACTATCCATTATCGAGTTAACGGTTAGGTTGGAAATACAAATAAAAATACAGGTAGAATACAGTAATACAGTAGTCAATGGCGTGCATGCGTTAAGCTGGGAGGGTGAGCCGCGGGAAGTCATGCCGTGATACAGGGTGCGTATCGTGCCCTCACAGTGTACAGTGCCATACAGTGCTGTTAGCACATCATGCATACAATGCAGCTATAAGATACAGTAGTCGTTGGACCAAATCCATGAGTCCCAAATAAATACCCAAATTAAAGGTTTCCCAAAGCCATCCGTGGCGACTTCGCGCCAAAGCACGCACCGTAGAGTGCTAGCGGGATCGATGTCCCAAATTTGCGACAGGGGACGGAGGCCACGTCCCATTCCGCCCAAGAGAGCCGGGCACTACACTAGTGATAACTTGAAATTATTTATTGTTCTAAACTAAGGAATTCCTTCAATTTGCTTAGAATGAGAAATTTTTGTACTTTGGGAATTCATCAAACGAGTCAAATTCAAATTAGTATTTTAAAGTATTTAGGACACCAGAGAAGCTCAGCACAATTCTCAATTATATACTGATAATTCGACTTTGTATGGTCCAGGTAAGCTTCTATGGTTTTGCAGACTTTTTTTTCGCTTCATACTCGCTAAGAGTATTAAACTTAACGATTTACCTCGCTTGAGCGACCTGCTTCCTCTTCACTTACTGAAATATTTAGCCACTTTGAATGATGCTGTAATAAATATTGGTATGGCTTCGAAAATTGTGAGGCCTGGCTCTCGAGGCATCGCAGCGTAGATCGATAGAAAACTGTCTGGATGATATCTATTTTGTTCGATTAATAATTTGCAGTATACGCACAGCGAAAGAGAACCACTTGAACGGATTTTTCTTCGTTCAACACTTCCATTTTGGTCCAAAATTCGGATTTTTTTAAGGAGGGGCGGGCATTAGAAAAAGTAAACACTGTATTCCCATAAGTGTAAATGATTTTGAAAGTTTTAGTATGTTGTCTTTTTGTTTTTTGGGGACCTCTAAGGTATGGGCACCAAACTTCATTTATAATGTCTTAATATTCAAAAGAACAATCGATATAAGTCAACTGCGGTATGCTTGATGCCAAACCATTAGAACTGCTCACGTTCCAGCAACCGTCCAGTATGATAATCATACTCATGCACAGACCCAGCGGGAAACTTAGATGTGTACCGTGAGGCTGGACCTCCATGTTGTCGTGCAGCAGAGGACCGGACGGCGTGTAATGAAACAACGAAAGGACCGGTTTGTACAACTCAATCACAACTGAGCAACAGAGTGAAGAGCACAGTCAGTAGAACAAACCGATCCGTGATTTTAGCAGCATCTTTGGACCGAGACGTGATTATAACAGCGCGCGTGGACCGGACCGAGAACTCATGTTACCAGCGCTTCTATGGCGTGTTTAAACCACGAGATTTACGTACTTTTACATCACCATGAGCAAGCATGGAAGCTTTATTGTCTAAAAATCTGAACCTTTTTGCACTACGAATGACCCAAGCAGCAATGATCCCAAGCACTTCTCTTCAATGGTTTAAATTTTCGTCGTGTAAGTTCTTACATGAAAACATATCATATGATGTTGAAGGCCCATAATGTAACTGATGATACACCAGCTGACGTAACATGCATGATTTCTATATGCCCCTCACTTTCATCTCCATTGACTACTCTGTGCATGTCCGGGTTGGCTTCCCACAAAACCGAGCAAGAAGGTAATCTTCCCCAGGAGGATGAATTGGAGATTGGACTGTCCTTCCACACCAGTTTCCAGCTTCGATTTCTCTGCCAGTTCCTCTTCCATCCCAGTCGACTCTCCCACTACTCCGCTTCCCACGCCGAGACCATCCACAATCACCTCTCTTTCCCATCCTGCTACCTCAGTGCATCCAGATCTGATAAATTTTCGCCCTCCATCTCTCTTATAATTTCCTGTGCACTCATTTTCTCCTGTTCATCCAAAGCAGGAGGCTGTCCCGTGCCATCCACTGCCATCAGCAAACTGTGTCAGACACACCAGGGGCTGTGCCAACTGCACCAGGTACTGCGCCATAGGTGCCGCCTTCCTCAGCTTCATCTATTATTTCTCCTCTCTTCTTCGCACACTTCTTTGTAAGAACCTCGTCACTTACGTATCTATTAAACCCCAAATTATTTCTCATATACACCGAAAGCAGGCCTCGTTCTCATAACCCCTCCCCTACAGCAGTCTAGGGTCCTGGTATTTGTGGAACTTGGGTTCAACCCAAGTTCCGCAAATACCAGGACCCTCTTAAGTCGGGTTATCTGGAATTAATCCCCAAACGGATATAATATTTAGGTGCTCTCCTCCTGTAGGGTTCGCTGCCCGCCAGAGAAGTACTTCTACTTCTATCGAGACACAGAACCTGACAGGTCAACTAGTTTCAAGGCTTAACAGACTCAAATCTCTCCCCGTTGCCCTACGACGAGAAGGCACCTTTAAGGCAGTGATTTCTACAGCTTACTACATGCTGCCTCCAACGTTAGCATGAATTATTGGTAACAAAAAAGGGATATGCCCCATGCAATCGAATATAGTTACATAAATCTCCTTCATCCGAACCAGTCCCTCGCTCCTTATTCTCTACTGTCTCCGAAACCAGTCCCCAGACATAATTTAGTTCTGGTAAATCTATAGAAATGGGAACCACGACGTGTATGTCCTTGCATCGGCTCATCGACAACCCATGTCCCCCTTATGTCCCACAATTGCAGCGTCCCATCACCCGACCCGGACACACACCGCTTCCCATCGGCGGTGATCGCCACATAGTATATACTAACCACATGAATTTGCATCGGTTCACCAACTTTGCACATCTTCATCATATCCCACGTGTGAGGAATTCCCCCACATCGTTTTCTTTCTCCAGACCTCTCAGTCTTCCAAACATCTGGCATCCAAACTCCGAGTGATTTGCGAGGATTATTGGCCACGCCTGACCCACTGCATTACTCACCAGCCCCAAACTGCATCTCTGGAACCTTTATTGCCCTTCTACTCCTTCAGCTTCACCTTCACCTTCAGGAGCATCTGCAGACAGCAGCTCAGCAAAGTGATTTTTCCAGGACAAGAAGTTACCATCATTGACCCGGAACATTGTCCACCGCGCTTCGAGCAAAAGCGCCCTCAGCTCTTCAACGAGCCCACTTGCAACGAGGTGTGGCGCAAAGTTCAATTTCAGATATTTATCAGCATGCACACTTTCTGTCAGTGCCAGAGTTGCCTTTGTCGCAGACTGTCCAATGGACATAACTTCGGATACCGTGCAAGTTTCTATCCAAGTCTGAAACTAGCATTCTTGTCATCAGATTGCTTCAAAAACAATAAATGTAGCAATTGCACCACGTATAGCTAAACGAATTCATGGCAGTTAAGTTTGCTCCAGAAGAGCGATTAATTGCGAATGGAGAGGATCAGAATTCAAGAAGTGCCATGGCTCGAAGAATGGAACAATTTGACAATGGTTGTTTATTTGACTCAGCGCCTTGGCCAAGCTTACGTCAAGAACGTGTACCAAGACTGCAAAAGAATGGATGAGGATATCGATTTGTCTAATAAACCAACCCTTCTTGGTGTAACAAATGCACCGGCTTCAGAGAAAGTTTACAGACTTGCTACAGACGTCGCCTGAATGGAAAGAATGCTTTGATCGTGTTCTGCAACCCTCGGGAATCGGGGGTGGTTGAAATTACACCATTCCAAAACATGAATATGACGGTCTCCCACTGCTGTAGCAGATATGATACGAGTGATGTCATTATACAGCCCAACTAACGGGCTTCTCTCTTGATTCAAAACAAAACTTAATAAAGATCTCTATCCCACTGTAAAGTTTCCTCTTACATTACATGCGGTAGATTGCTCAATGGCCGCTCCGTGATCCGCAGGACTATTAGATCGACTACAAGTCAGCGCTTGACACACACATGCTCATCCACTAGGGTTTCACTTTCCAAACGTGGGGGTCGCGTGAGTTGACGACATCGGCATATCGTTGCAACTTTCCAAGCATAAGCGCAGAGACACGTTGCGGAACATCACCAACCTTCCTGATAGAGGATTCACACTGCTGCAAAAAGAGTTTAAACGCTGTAGCACTTAAGTTGTAGGTGATGTTATGCCGGGCAGAAGCAGTAGCTAGCGAGGAGAAACACGCAAATTTTGAACTCACGCTCCCAGTCGTCGTCCCGAACGATATTGTGCGCAAGCTCTGGGACGTGGTACATTACTTCGTTTAAAACTTTCACTGCCTTATACGCCCCCCTTATCATTTCTTAAGTTGAAGACCAATGTGTTTCACAATCCAAACAATGCAGGGTTGCCTCTGATTCCTTAATTTTAACCCTCACCCGATCAAACAATTCTCGGCGCTTGGTTGAGGACCTGATACTAGTTTCACATCGTTGTGGACTTCTGTGAGGCACTCTTTGACGGCCAGTTTTGCCACATGTGTCAGGCACCGTACGTGAATTAAGTGAGGGCTGTCCTCACTTAGGGAAATTCGCATCAGATCTGGCAACATGACCATTCAAGAGACCATGTCACTGGGGTTTTCAGTGGTCACAGCTTAAAGCTTACGCAAAATATTCTAACTATCGAAAATTTCTTCCATTACAGTGGCAAGAGCGTCGCCAGTGTGTAGCGTTGGAAAGTGCTAAAACGCCAAGCAAAAAGTGAGTAACCTCAATTGATTTTCAATGTGATGGCTTGTTACATAAAAATATCCCCTTATTACCACAGATGACCCTGCATCCGCAGTCACCGCAATCGTTGACATGCACGTGTGAAGCTAATCCGTGATAAGAACTGGAAGGTTTTCTTTCTCAGAGACCACTCAGCGTTGCATGGTGGCTCTCGAAAAGACGGAAACCTCATTTTTAATGCCATGAATCAAGTTCTTAAATTCAGGACTTTCGACCACGGAAAAAGATTGTCCTCTCATGACAATCCTTTTGATAAGCTTCTTAGAGAAATTTTTGTTGCGCTCGTCACCAGAGCTCCCAGTTTAGTTTGACAGCTCGCCAGTTGCGCAAAATGTCATTCGAGTTTGTGCAGCGATGGACCCGTGAACTTTAGCATGCCGGGTTAGCGTGGTCATCGATGAAATCACACTGAAACTCTTGCTTCACATTACGCAATTGTTTGTTATCATAGAACCCTTGGTGCTTTTGGCAAAAAGTCCAATACACCACTTGTTTGTTTACTTCTCTTGGAGGCCTGAGATGTGTATTGGGAGTTGTTCTCATCGAAAGATCTATCAGTGCGATCTCCAGGAGTTTGATTCCTCATTGTCGTGAGGGTTAGTGGTAATTGGGAAGTGGGAAGAATGGGGGATCGATGAGGGGGGCATAGGAGAGGAAAGGATATTGGTAAGGGAAGAATACTAGGACTGCGTTTTCAAGGTAGACGGGAATCGCAGGGGGCTCGTGGCGTGAAGAGTCATTTTCGCAACAGGTATGTGTATATTCCCACGTGACTGTACGTTCATTGCTACTTCCTCTCGACGCAGACTCGTCCCCGTGCCCATATCCACCCTCGACGGTTGGCATCCAGACGCTTACGCCGTCATAACCGAAGTGGCAAGAAGCGTTGCAGTCAGGGCCATGGAATCATACGAGAAGGTTCGAGGGATATTCATGCAAAGGCACACTGCGGCCGCTGCCACGTCAAACGCGGCCTGACTGCTGGCTGGTCTCGCGTCGGCCTTCTAGCGACTTTGAACCGGATTGACTTTGTTTCTCGGTTTCCCCGTGCCGGCCACTTGTGCCAATTATTTGATGCGCTTTGGAGCATAGGCGAACCTATTTTTCAATCATTAAAAACCCCAATTTTCCCCTGTACGAAGTACACACCTCGAGACCAGCAGTGCAAAGTTTTCACTGTCCATCCAGTTAGCTCTTGTACAATGGTGGTATACACTCAAGATGAGTAAAGTGTAATATTGCCACCGGATACCGTGGTCGTTTTGCTAATTAGTGCTAGTATGGCATTGTTGTTGGAACGCCATCGGATTTCGGCCACGCAGGGCAATGGTTTATAGTGCTGCCACCCCACTGTTATGCCAATATGGCAGTAGTGGACGCAAAGTGTACACGTATGTGTAACTTTGCTACATACCCTTAGTTTGTTTTATTGGGTAGTGTGAAACATAGCTGACGTGTAGTAGTATTTCAGTAGTTTCTAGAGGTTTTTATCCAGGTGTAACAACCAAGGTTTCCTCTAGCAAGTAGTAGCGTATTTGTATATAAAAAGGGAAGTTTCGTTCGAGGAGTCCAAACATATAGTTAGGACGTGCGCAGTCCCCAGTAGATACTGAACGCATTAAACTTCTCTACTCTACTCTCTAACTTTCCAAAGCATCGATTGACATCCAGACACTGAACCCCCCCACCAGCACTCCAGCTCGCCCATCCAGGTAGCCGCTGCTCGTTTCAGCCGGGTAGTCTACAGGGTTGAACTTCACACAGGTCTCCCACTGGGTGTCAGTGTAGCCGGTCGACTTGTTTTTTTGCTAATTTCCCACATAAAGAGTAACGATTCTTCTTGGTGTCGAGTATTACACTAGCCTTGCTCCAGGAGGTTGCTTGTCAATTAATTTGAGCTCTTAGGATAGAACCGGACCGATTGGACTTTGGTTATTGGGACCGGACAGTTTTATTGGCGAAATTTTTAGACCGTATGATGTCCATTCGATTTTATTTGAACCGGAAGCTTCGCGCCCTGCGTTGTACTTAGACTGGACCGCTAGACGTGCCGATCACCTGTGACCGGACCAAATAGTTAGAAAATGGGTGCGAGACTGAGTGTTGAAATGGTGAATACGTACCGGACCAACAGTCTGCGGAGCGTGAACAGGTCTACTGTACGCACTGTATTGTACATGAACACGGAATGTTTCAGGAGGCAGACCAACCGCCCGTCGTAGAATGGAACCGACGTTAGACAGGTGTCTCGAACGTTGATTCATCGTTACTACCTGACGGGCCCACTCCTAACTTAACTCTACACGTACGTACATATTGTACAGTAAAGTACTGTACTGTACATTACTGTGCAGATCTGTACTGTACTTTACAAGAGTCTATTTTGAACATTAAATATTTAGAAAAACTGTGGATGCCCCTTTTTCGCGATAATTCCTGCTTTTGTCCATCACAGAGAATGAAACACTGTACTTTACTGTGTTTCTGTAATGCGCGCACCCCCACTGAATGAAAAAAAAATTGAAACAGTACAGTCCTTTATTGCTTGGACATTTGCAATTACAGTATTCGTTTAAATGTACATGATTTGGTCGATAGAACTGTTCGGCCGTACCGTACTGTACCGTTGTGTAGGAGCGGTTGTACGGTATTCGAATGTCCTTTCGAAATGACATTACAGTGTAGTATGTCCAGTCAAGTACCGGTACGAAATTAAAATTCCCGCGAAAAATCCGAAACTTAGCTATGACTTGGTACCGCAATACAGCACGCAAACCTTGCGCTTGCATTTAATGACTCTACCTCTAGCAAAAGGACAAGTAAACATGATTGCCTCGTTGTGTCCCTAACAGTTCGCCCTGTTAGCCCGAGACCAACTGCCTGTTCCCTCCACCGACGATTCCCTTACCAAGTTTTACAGATTCCCTTATCAAAAGGATTCTTACTCAAGATCAGAGCCCTTCTCTTAGCCTCCTCCTCATAATCAACTACCGAAATGGCAACTCTTTCCTCCCACTCTGAGGCCTCGCCACCTCAGGTCGCTTCCCTTTCGCCAGACCTCGAACTCGGCCAGCCTCCCCACTCTCGTTGCATACTGGAAACGTCTGTCTCAACTACTCCGTGAAACTCAAATCGCCGCCTCAACATTGATACCGCAAGCAAACATCGAACCAAGTAAGGGCTGGCAAGGAATAGTGGCCACCCATCTTCAGGGACTTTCTGCATCTCTCCTCTCAGCAAAAGTTGACGCCGAGTCGAAAAAAGCATCTCAATGGAGACAGGCCTATGAGGCTGGCGGCCTTGGGCAGTTTGTCATCTATGGCGTGGCTGACTTGTTTGCTTCTTGGTTGCCGCCAAACTCGAGCATTATGGCTGGCCAAAACCGCAACAACCGACCCTGTGGAAGAGCATTCCGCAGCAACGGATGAAGCTGTCGAAACGGTTCGAGTGCGGGTTTGGGAAGCAGAGCCGGCGTATCTTCCTGTGGAGGTTAGTGAAAAGGTTTTGGCAGCAGGAAAAGGCTTAGGAGATATAAGAATAGGATTGACCTATGTGTGAAGATCGTCGCAGGATTGGAGGGCAAGGGGAGGAAAGTAAGCCCAGCGGCTTTGGAAAAAGCTAAATTAATGCTCGAAAAGGCAGATCAAGTGCATGTTAAGGAGGAGGAGAAGTTGAAGGCCGCGGAGGAGAGGGAGCGTGAGAAAGAAAGCAAAAAGAAAAGAAGGCTCGGGCCAAAGAGGAGAAAAAGTTGCAGAAGTCAACGAAACTTACGGGGAAGAAAGCAAAGCTGGAAAAGCAGAAGAGACAGGAGAGCGCCCAAGCCATGTTCATGAAAAATTTGTCAAGCGGAAACCCGTACCGGCCGATACAAGTAAGGTCGTCGACGTAGACAACCAGGATGGAGATTCCATCGATGAGAGCAATTTGTCCACACAAGACGGTTGAAGTCCGGAGCTCTCCCTTTCGCGGTTGACAGGGATGTCATGAGTGTCTCTTGGTGGATTCTGTCAGTCATGGACGCGCCGGGACATCACGAATTGCATCTTCCAGTAAAGCCCGATGGCGAGCAAGCAGACCAAGCGAGACCGTCGACGGATATTGACTTGCGTACCACTTGAAGAGCTGCGCTCAGAGAGAAAAGCTGCGGAGACCCTGTTCATAGTACTCTTCTAGAACATCGTAAGTCAAGGACCAACATTTGGAGGATCGCACTCCGCAGTTTACCACGAAACGTGCGAATGTCCGGGCCGATGTAATGGACGCCCGGTTAAGCTACTACAGTTTGATGAGAATCATAGACCAGCGTTTTACGGTACATATAGTCGACAGTCAGGAGCGTCAAACCCCGCCGTCCCTTCGGGAAAGACACCACGCTTGATTATTCGTACGATAGTGCAGATGATTGGGAGGATGAGGAAGAAGGAGAAGACATTCTCGATTTGGAGGCAGACAAGGAACAAGCTAGGGAGGATGCTGAATTAAGGTTACTCTACGGAAGTGACGATGACGATGATGATGATTTCCTTGATGATGACAATTCCCTTGATGCTGGGGACGTAGACGATGAAGAGGGGACGATAGTGAAAGTTCAAACACCGGCGTGGATGACGCAGTGACAGTTCAAGACAAATCTAGTAAGGTGTCTTCGACATTGTCCCCAATTCGTGAGAATTTTGGGTCTCAAGACTCTGCCAAGATATCTGAGGCAATCCCAGGCAGTGGAAGAAAAAAGTTCGTGGTCCTAGATCTGCTGATGACATGGGTCCTGAGCGGAAGAAGCGCCGGCGAAACAATTTCAAGGTGTTGATCCAGGGGATATCTATACCCGCACCTGGAGAGACTTCCCCTCTTGACTGCCACCTGTGATCTTAACTGATGGGGCGCCAAGTTTCACCATGTTCAATCCATATGTATCCCATGTCTCACATTATCTGCAGGAAAACTCCCCTTCTAAGCCGGTTCCGGTACGCATTCCCCGCACTAATCTGGATGACAGCACCAAGCTTGACCTAGCCATAGCTATAGTCACGACGCAGGAGAGGACTAGCCGTGACGCGATTGTGTACAAGTTTTGTGAGGAGAGGCGCTCTAGGGGGCTCCCCGTGCCACCCAAGATTGAGATTGTGCGCGCCATTCGAGTACTAGCGACAAACGAGAAGCGGGTTGGTGATTCGCGCGCCGGATGGTACTTGAACGACGCATCGCTTATGGCCAAAGTGCGCGCCATGAATCTTGAACCTTGTCCGACTTGTATTCCTCCTGTGAATAGCACACGTGAGACGGCACGGATTCCATTGACAAACCGCAAGTTGTTGTAGAGAACCTAGCAGAGGCAGTGGGAAAGGATGTCCAGAATCCACGCTGTGTGGAGCACGTCCCGATGGACATCAACCTGGAGACGTCTGAATGTGTTGTGGACGGTGTAGTACACGTATCGACTGTGGAACAAAATGGCTCACTCGAGAGCGGCCCAGCATGTGCAGGTTTGCAAGATGTGAAGTCTGTTGTAACGCGCACCCTCCGGTACATGTTAATGAAGGAACCCCATCCGACAAATGCGGGGCGTGAGGCGCTAGAACCGAGATGTCCGGCAGCGGCAGCCAACATCATCATGTCGTAGGCTACAAAAGCTGTGGAGAGGCTATGTTCGAGTTTGTGACTCTGATGGATTAATTCCTTCGATTTCGGATCAATTTCTGTACGTTCCTAAGGTTGACATGTCGATATGAAGCTCTCCACGGCATGACAGCTTCAACGTCGTTTGAGTGATTAACATGTCGCATTTTCGTGGCTCAGCCTCATCAAAAGAGGGCTGGAGAGGTATGCGCAAGACCGTCAATGGATTTACCTTGCGTAATGGGTGAATATCCTCTGTTTCATTGCAGTAACACGACATGCCAGCGGAAGCTGTAGAGGTGGTCGTCGGAGTTCACGGACGTTTCGAGAGGAATGATCTGAAAATAGAAGTCAAATGCAAATCCTTCCTACGAGGCTGTCTCGATGTTGACCATAATTTTCGGCTTGCATGAGAAGTTGAGGTGGTCGAACGTGACGGGCCCCTCTAGACTAGCTACCTGGAAAGGATAGATACCCAAGGTCGCGGAGCAGAAAATGTAGCATGTGATAGAGAAGCAGCTAAAGCATTGCGCAATTGTCCTTTCAAAACCATAATTTCGATTGCAGACGCCATTTACAGTATATTTTCTATTATTTTAACCCATGTTTTCCAACGACTCATTGGCTGCAATTTTAAATCAATCTCCATACCGTACTTTCTGTGTTCGGCAGAACAATCCGTCATCGACGGCCCTTTTGGACTCGTTCCCTAGACCCGTCCAGATTCCTTTTGAAAGTTCAGTCATCTCCCTGGATTCCGTGCTGTCTTCGAACGTTGGATCCACGCCCATCCCTTCTTTTGCTTACCGGAACTACACGCTCTGCCACTGATACCGCTCCACATCGCTCTCGCATCTGAGACAATCACAATGTCCCACGCATTTGTTCTACCGGCGGCGCCTACCAGTTTTTCTTTTTCAGGTGACCGCCTCCCACACAAATCCACCTCCCGTCGTCCAAATGCCGCTACCTCCGCCCTACGCATGTGCCATCCTCGCATGGTCCCTGAGCCAGCGCCGCAACCGGCAGACCCGCCCAAACCAGACGCCCCGGCCCCGGTCCCCCCCTGTGCCTATGGTTGCCGTCGGTGACAGTTCGCAAATGGATATTTATTCCGCCTCGCCAAGGATCGTATTCTCCTACTAGGCCGTGCTGTTGATGATGAAGTTGCAAATTCGCTTGTGGCACAAATGCTTTTCCTGGCCTCTGAGGACCCGGATAAGGATATCACATTATACATCAATTCCCCGGGTGGCGGTGTATCAGCGGGTATGGCCATCTATGATACAATGCAATTCATTCCATGTGATGTTCAGACTATTTGCTTTGGAACTGCCGCTAGTATGGGTGCGTTTTTGCTGGGCGCAGGAACTAAAGGGAAGAGGAAGAGTTTACCCAATGCGCGAATAATGATTCATCAGCCTTTGGGAGGTGCACAGGGACAGGCAGCAGACATTGAGATTCAGGCGAAGGAGATTTTGTTCGTAAAGGCCCTGTTGAATGGTTACATGGCCACTTTACGGGCCAACCGCTTGAAAAGATTGAGCGGGATACGACCGTGATTTCTTCATGACTGCTGAGGATGCAAAGAATACGGCATTATTGATGAGGTTATCAAGACAAAGATAGAGGTGCCCGTGTTGAGTCGTCCTGCTTTAGTTTAAATTGACTTCTGGCAAGAAAAGAAACGGTTCGATTGCGCAACTCTGTCCCAGAAGTTGTGGCTCTCCGGTAGGGTTTAGAACGAACTCTGGTGGGACAGATCTGTAACACAAGTAATCTTCCGGTTTGACCGGTAACTGCGTACCGCATCACTTCACCCAGGAAAGCGTGGTTTGGCACGAAATAAAACTACGCGAAGTATGCGTGGGTGCTGTTTTAATGAGGAGTTGGAATGGTACGAGCGCTTGTGAGTAGTACGGAAGATAAATCATTGAGAAAGTTGATAAACCCAACCGTTCTTCACTGCATCATGTCGTTGATTTCACATTATCCGAAGGAAACGCTTTTGGCAAGTAGAATAGTGATAATTGCGTTTCAAGAACAAGTGGCGTGAGCGCGTCCCCTATGACCTCTAGTTTTGACTCCTTCCCTGTAGCCCGGCAGCACCCTGGGAAGCCATCGGCCGGTCATGCCCGATGGGACAGTCCTGTCAGCTAGATTAATTCCGCAGCTGAGGCGCAATGGTGCAGACAAATAACTATAGCTTGCCAGCAGCTCTGACATGCTCATGATCAATCGCGACTTGAAGAAAAGACTCTTTTAATGAGCAAGGAAGGTAAGCGTGCAGACCAGCGTGCTGTTCTCGGAGAGTTACAAACCTACTCATTTTCGTGTACAAAAAGAGGCGACGTGGCTATACTTAGTGGAGAATGTCAACAGGAACGCCGTTGAAGTGAACGAGCTGATCGATAACACCAGTCTTTGAGACTAGGGAAGCATGGTAGATCCCACCAACAGCGATCATAGCGAGTCGACCGTTCTTGAGTTCACTTAATTGGTACTTTTTGAACACGTCTGGATTCTTGCCAGGCCCAACGGGTCAAAGCCGAAATAGCCGGCCGGCGGTCACCTTCCAAAGTCTCTTTCAATGCAATAGCGCCAACTTCGAAGAAACTGACGAAGAGAAGAATCTGGGACATACCACCCGTCTTTACAAAAAGTCATGAGCTTCTGCGGGCTCATGGCGTTCTCCAGGAAAGCGCCAGATTTCCGGAAAACCATCCCGAGGGCACCAAGCATAGCAACGCGGCAGTGTTTGATCTCTGCCTCCTGCATGAATTTGAAGTTGAAGGTCTCGGAGAGGTTGAATGGGTGAAGCCGGCATTCCCGGCATTGTATCATTCGTCAAGAACGGCCGGTTGCTCCATGAACGGCATGGCGGCCGACTTCTTCATAGTGAAGCGGGCAGGTGTTGCGGTGTGGCTTGTGCAAACACGCGCACCAGAGATGGTGGTGGCGAAGGAAGTGACGATTGGGGTGATGAAGGCTGACATGGTTGGTACAAAGGATGTAAGTTAGGTATGCGGGTACGAAAACGCTGTTGTGCGTTGAAAGGGAGCTGTTTTATGTACAGATCGTTCGTAGGGAAGATGGATCTGGTCGCCTTCTGATCACAGAGGGGGTGGGGGGCGGGAGGGGAGGGGGCATCTGCTGCATCTTAAATATGTCTGGAGGAATCTGAGGGGTGCAAAACTGAGCACATCTGGATGGATAGAGATTTCGACGAGGTCGCAATTGGAACGCTGTTCAGGTGGTGTGGACATGCGCATAGACTCGCAAATATCCTAATTTTTACAAACGGCTGCACGTTCATTGGATATAAGATCGAAACGTCCTCCACTTGGATGTTAGTAAGTGGACCGGTTCTGGATCTTTTTAGTATTTTGACGTTTAAACCTCGACCAGCTCCCGTGTGGGAATAGTGTAGTAACTTTATGGCATCAGTAAATACCCTCGCCATGAATCCCTATCGCTCACATTGGTCTCTCCGCGTCAAGAAAATTTTCATCTTAAAATTGGCACGTGTTGACTATTCAGTGGCCGATTTGTTCGGGCACACCCAATAGAGGTATAGAAAAAGCAACTCAGGCTAATCGGGATATTTACAGTAATATTACAGGATTCAGTAGTGTACGGTAGAGCAAATGCTGCGCTGAATACGGTTTCATTTCATAGGGCTGCCAGCTTTTCAGGTCTACAACGGGGCCTGGGCTTACAGTCAGGGGCTAGCTGGGTGTACAATGTCAGCCCCCTCCAATGATGCGCGAGGAATTATCAGTACTGTACAGTACAGTACAGTAGGTGCGACAACGAATCACACCCGCCGTGGGAAAGTGGCGCAGAAGTGGTTGCTTAAACAGTGCTTAAGAATTACAGTAGATAACATCTGTAAGACAGCGTGTATGAGCTCAACCAATGTAAAGCCCTTTTTCTTTCAAGCACTGTACTGTGCAGTACAGTCCTGCGCTCCACTTCACATACGTACTGTACAGTACAGAAGGGGTGGGTCAGGTACATACATATTAACACATCTTAATTGCAGGTCTCTCCGGATAGCAATGGCTGCGGGGTACGTTAATAGAGGTGGGGGAATGTCGCTTTGAGGTCGCTATGGGCAATGGTCGATGCGCTTGGAGCGCAAGGCGAGCCCCGTGACGCTCTTCTCTCGCCTTGCTGAGGTCTGAACCGGGAAGTAAACCACCGTCAAGGTGCGCTGTCAACAACCGCAGCTTTCTCGCGTGAAAAGCCCCGCGTGGCCCTTCGGACTGCTGCAGCGGTGATTCCGGGACTGGGGAGGCTCAACTGAGGGAATGGGCTGATAACACGTACTTGGGAGGAGTGCCCACTGCTTAGCGGCCGTACGATTCGGGTGCGTCATAGGGCGCATGGTTTTGGCGTAGCAAAGGTCGGTGCAGAGCGCATCTGCCACTGTGGTATTGCAACTAGTCATTGCGGGCATTGTGAGCGCGCCCGTTCGGGGATGGTTGAGACATAGAGGAGCGTCGGAGGGGGAAGCCGCAAGGGCGAAGGAGAGGCCACTGAAGCGGCGCTGGGATCTTTGAGCCGCGGAGGAGGAAAGTTGGTGGCACAGGATTTGCAGTACACGGCGGCTGAGGCAGGCATAAGCGGGCGTGTGGGAGGAGGATTGGCTGCGAGGAATAGTCAAGGGATCAAGAAGAAAACCGTAACAATGGGGCATCGTTAGTCTAACGGGAATGGTCCGATTTTCGAATGCAGAGTGGAGTTTGGGACAGCAAAAATTCCATTGTGCGAGTGGAAATTGGATTCTCTGAGGCGGTGTGGAGTGGATCTGCATAGAGCAGTGTGCTGTGGCGGTTTGAGCGGTTTGCAGTGGGCCGGGCAAAACTTCTTTTGGCGCTTTTGGAATTTCCGTCTGCTGCCAGTCTACAACGAAGAAGAAACTTGACTTCATTGAGTCTACAACGGAAGTCGATGGAACTACAGGTGGTCGGCAAAGCGATGAATTAACAAAGCTTATGTCGAAAAAGTATCCTACAGTAAGGCTGTAAATCCGCTAGGAAACAGTTCTCTATGGTTGTCAGTGGCACTTTATGTTGAATCAAATGATTGCTGCCCACATCAGAGGCCACGCTGTATGTGGACCATGGTTGCCGGTCAGGAGTTAACAGTTGCGTTACCTTCCGCGCGAAAAAAAAAGTCATCCGAGAGCAACAGTTCGACATTCGTCCAGAGTCATATTAAATCTTCACCGCACCATACGTAAATTTTTGAGTTCTCCACATGTACTTGAAATGTCGCAGATTGGACATCACTCTGCCGGAAGCATATCAGTCAGTCGACGCGTCACCGTTCGATATCCTCATGTTCTTATCGCCAACCTGCAAACGGAGGTGTTCACGGTGTGGCGCTCCTTTTTGCCTTCCCAATACGTGCCCTCCCCTTCTGCAGTCATAACGATATACCAGGATCATCTATAGTTCAACCTTTGCCACTTTCTCAGCGAGCTCGTCGACATCCAAGTCACCAACAGCCTCTATTCCCCGATGTACTTTCTGTCGACTTCCTTTGAAGTTTCTGACCTTGCTGTTTCATTCTCTGCTTCGTCCTCGCTTCCATCTTCATCCTCGTCCTCGTCCTCATCTTCATCCTCCGCTTCATCGTCGTTGTCATCCAAAGGCCCTAGCTTTTCTCCAAGACAGTCCTCAATTTCATGACACACCTCGCTTGGGATTTCGTTCCATCTATAATCAGCTTCACATAGTCTCCACCTTTTCAACTGCTTTCGCCAAAGTCAGCGCACCTCTTCCCCCAATTTCGCAGCTGCTTACATTCAATTTTTCCAGCACAGCAACATTGGAGATGCCCCTTGCCAGCTTCACCGCGCCAGCGCTTCCGATCTCATTATCTTCTGCCGATACAAATCGCAACCGACCTGCACCTATCAGCTTGCCCAGCATCTTTGCTCCATCCAACGCAACCTCGTTACCGGAAATATCAAGCACTTTAAGCAGTGGGGCACTTTTCACCAACAGCTTGCAAATCTTCGCAACTCCATCATCTCCTAACATGTCGTCCCGCAGTACAAGTTCCTCCAAAAGCGGTGCATGACCCAATGCTTTGGCAAGCGCTTCTGCACCTTCCTCTCCAAATGTGTTATCCGACAAATTCATCTTCCTGATGCTTGAACCCAGGCGTGGCTCCAACGCCTTGCAAATCCTCACGGCGCCCTCACGGCCCAATCGCAACGAGGAAAACCTAAAGTCCCGCAGAGATGGGCTGTTCTCCACAATCGGCGCTAGCGCTATAGACCCTGTCTCCAACAAGTTATTATGAAAGTGCAGAACCTTAAGGGCCGTAGGCTTTGTCTCCAACAGTGCGGATGCAATCAGCTCACCGGCATCCGCCGCGAGCCCATTGTTACACAAGTACAGTTCTTCTAGTTGAGTTTGTCCAGCCAGCAATCCACCAACGGCATGGATACCTTTCGCACCAAGTGCGTTATCGGACAAGTTAATGGCGACCAGATGCTTACAAGAATCGAGGGCATCGGCTATTGTAGAAAGCACACGTTTGGCTTCTTCCTCGGGCCTTGAGGCAATGATATCGGCTAGATCGAGCCTGCGAAGCGTGGGTATAGCGCGTTGAAGCGCATTGGCAGCCACGGCCGCGCTGCCATCGCCGAAAGATTTTCCCGACAATTTAGCGGAACTAACACCAGCGGTGAGAGGGAGCAGAAGGATCTCAGCCGCGAGGCGGTGAGGGCCTCCCGTGATGATTCATCGAGTTGAAAATGAGTCATTTGGAAGTTTACCGTGCGAAGGTGGAGGTACCTATTCGCAACGATGGCAAGTAGCGATCGCCGATTTACAACTTTAAGCGACTCACCGAGGATCTGCAGTACGCGCCGCTGCGTTGAAACGTTATGTTTTTGAAAGAATGAACATTACTATATTGTACAGTACAGTACAGCATCAGTTCATGCTCCAGTACAGTACTGTACCGTATGCACGGATAATGTGCACAGTACTGCAGTGTACTGTACTGTCAGTACACAACAATGCTGTACAGTTCGGCCTGTACAGTTCGGTCTGTACAGTTCGGTCTGTACAGTACGTCTTACGGCAATGTTTCTCCAACTCCAATCCGTGTTCAACTCAGATCCGGCTTTGCGTATAGAACTGTACAGCCTGTACTGTATAGGGACACTTATCGCCCTGTTGCCCTTAAAGTAGTACCGTGTTGTACCGTGCCCACGAAAGCAATTGCCGTACTGTAGACTCAATCCTGAATTAGCCACTGCATTACTGCACATTTTAGGGTGTACAGTACAGTAAAATTGTGAGTATACTGTACTGTACTGTACTGTACTGTACAGTACTGTTGAAATACAGGATACACATAATTTATTTATGTTCTATTTGCAGCCTGTACAGTAGTTTATAATTTTCGAGCCCTTAAACAACTGTGACAGCCCCCAGAGCGGTTGTTTTGGGGGTATTCCAGCGTTACCATTTGAAATATTCCCAAATATTTTCAAACCGCTTACCTGTACAATGTTTTACTGGGGGCAGGGGCCAGCAAGGTTCACGCCCATTTGCGCGGAAATGGTACTGTCCCGGACACAGATAATGGAACTGTGTCGCCATGGTAACACATCACAACTCGCCGGGTTTGTACCCCGGTTTTTTGTGAGGGGCGTACAGACATCAAGTGTGTACACTGTACAGTACTGTACAGTAGTAAGTCCAATCGCTTAGTAGGGTGCACTGTTCTAGGACCTCAGGGGATTGGAAAATTGTCACTAGTGGACTGTTCGCGCTTACAGCATCATGGCACAGGCCGTAGGCAAGAAGAATACTTTTACTCTCGAACATCGGCCTTCGAGTGACAACGGCATTTACTGGCTCTCAACACGCACTTGAAAAGGCCCCAACCCACCCGGGAACTACCTACTCCCGGTCAATGTATCCTCTGCAGCAGGCCCCAGCCGCAACTCCAGACTGTCGCAAACTTGCTGGCCCATCTGCGCACGACGCACACGCCACAATCCCGACACGGTCCGCCCCGCTGCCATGAGATCCACAAACTGCAGAAAAGTCTAGCTCAAATCGGATACTGGTACTGTGCCTGTCATCACAAATACCTCGGCTCCAAAGTAACGGTCCGGATCCGCAAGGACTGTACTCCTTCTCGTACGTCCGCTGCCCTCAGTGTACCGTAGACACAAGGCCAAGGCAGTACGCTCCGTTGCACAAGTCGCAGTTGCAGGCGGATGAACCGCCAGTCTTCGGTCCCGGTCCCACGCCCGATCGCCGACGATCAACCGCCGCGACCCGCACACACGACTGGACACGCGTCAGATCAGCAACCCTCACCAGGGCATGCTCCGCTCCACGCACAACCCCTGCCCCGCCATGAGGACATCTTTACGACCCACATTCCTGTGTTGTCTCATATCCCTACACGATTCCGATCAGCACTGAGTGACTCCCTGTCGGTCGCCATGCATGACGCAGCGTGGGCTTGTGCACACGGACATAATGATGCGGAAGAGAAGCTCTCTAAAGTTTTTCTTTTCCCTTCAGTGATGCTTTCCAATACTTCACCTTCCTCAGGTACTACCGGTTCGAACGTCGAAACGCAAGTCCAATCAACCAGTGACTTAATCAGAGAACGGCTCGAATTGTGGAATGCAGGACAGTTCCAAACCTTATGGCAGAACGCACTTCAACAAGCGACCTCCCGAACAAAACGAACTTTAACGCCCCAGGAACAGAAACAGGCCAACATTCGTCGTGCCATGAGACTCGCCCGCGAAGGAGCATATGGGAAAGCTGCACAGGCATTAGGATCTCTAGGGGTGTTACCGGCCACTAAATCGGTGTCTGACGCCCTCCGAGCTAAACATCCTCAATCCCCCGGGAGGATGAGGAACACTTTGAACCGCCTTCCGCACCCCCCGATATCTCAGCGATCACAAAGGATGAGGTTTTGCGGGCAGTTCGCTCTTTCAAACCCGGTTCAGCCCCGGGGGATCCGGACTTCGCCCCTCTCACGTCGAAGAGCTTCTACGGACACCCACATCTTCCTCGCAGGGGAAATTCTTGGATTCATTAACAGAACTTCTGAACGTCCTGGCTTCCGGAAAAGCTCCTACTGCCCTCGCCCCGTGGATTGCTGGAGCCCCACTCACACCACTTGCGAAGAAAGACATGACTCCGCGCCCCATTGCAGTGGGAGAGACTTTGCGACGGTTAGTTAGTAGCTGCCTTGCTACTCGGGTCAATGAAAAGGCCTCCACCTACTTCCAGCCTCTTCAGGTTGGTATCGCCACAAAGTCAGGAACAGATGCAGTAGTTCACGGTGTTCGACGCATCGTGAACAAGTTCGGTACACGCCTGAATATGCGCTCTTGTCGGTCGACCTGAAGAATGCGTTCAACCTGTGCAGCCGTGCTTCCTTTTTTAACGCAGTCCGGAACCTCTTTCCTCAGCTGCTCCCTTGGGTACTGTATTGCTACAACCAACGATCCAGCGTTCCTCTGGACGGGATTCGAGACTATACGGAGTGTTGTGGGTACTCAGCAAGGAGACCCGCTCAGCGGATTGCTTTTCGCTCTCGTACTCCACCCCATCGCCCTAAAGATCAAAGAGCTATTGTCGGGATCCCCCGACGAGGACACAGGGTTAGACACACTGCTTTTGGAGCTTTGGTATCACGACGATGGCTACATTGTAGCCAAACACGAGGATATACTCAAGGTAATCGAGGTTCTGTCTTCTCCCGAGGCCAAACGTCGTGGTCTCCATCTGGCAGTCTCGAAATGCAAAGTATGGTGGCCCACCGCCCCCTCCGCGTCGGTTCAGTCCGCATACCCCTGTGATATGCGGCAGGAATACAGTACTGGTACTTCGGTTTTGAACGCGCCAATCGGCTCCCAAACGTTCATGGAACAATACTTCCTGGACCATGTATACTCCCTTGAGCCTTTACTTAACGCTGTCATGGAAATCGAGGACGCGCACGCTTCATTCCAACTACTGCGCAACTGCTTTGGGGTTTGCAAAGTGGGATACCTCTTGCGAGTTGTGCCGCCCTCTGTACGCGGAAAGGGGCCGAATACTTCGACAGCTTAATCGAGAGGTGCTGCCGCACTTTAGCGGGTGGAATGCTAGACAACTGTATATTCAAGGAGCTGCAACTGCCCATTAAGGCACTACAGGAGAAGAAGCCGACCTTGGGAATCGGCCTCTCCTCCGCGCGAGATGTCGCCGCCGCTTCGTTTCTTGCGTCCAGCGCCGCGACGCAGCAGTTATGCGAGAAGTCTTTGCCGTCCTGTGTTCAAGACCTGACGCAGTACGAGGATGCTACAGCCGCCTTTACCGCATGGAGCGCCTCTTGTCGACCCTCAGAACGAATTCCGTTTAGCAATTTCTGCTCATCCAACCCACCATCGCAGAAGAAGCTAACAGATGCAATTCATATGGCTGTGCAAGAGGCCTTGCCGCTCGGAAACATCCGCACCCGCGCCTTCCGCGCTAGCATGTCCCTCCCCGGTGCCAAAGGCTGGGTCTACTGTGCACCTTGCCCTGGATTGAGGACGCACATCAAGAGCAAAGACTTTTCCGTGTGGTTCCAGTACTTTTGCCAAACCCCCTTATTCGCCCCAGGTACCCCTTGCCCCAAAGCAGGATGCCATGAAATGCTGGATATCTACGGGGACCACTTGCTACATTGTCGCTTTGGCTGCGAGCGGAATACTCGCCATAACAACCAGGTGACTTTACTGGGGAACGACCTTGCAAGAGCCGCCCGACGTCCATTCATCGAACCTCGTCTACACTACCAAAACAGGACGAGGCCGGATATCAGGGCGATGGGAGCCGCCGGTGGCACGGATTACTTCGACGTAACCTTTGTCAACCCGCTCGCTCCCTCCCACGCAAGAGCCAGGGCTTTCAACCCACTCACAAGCCTCAACGCAGCTCACGCAGAGAAGCAGCGGAAATACCAAGGGTTCCTTGCTGAGCTGCCTGGGAGAAACAGGCTGGTTCCTGTCCCCATCTCAACGCTTGGAGGATGGCATCCGGCGGCGTTCTCCGTCGTCAAGGAACTCGCGAGAACCGTTGCCACCCGCGCAATGGAACGGTTTTCGAAGGTTAGAGCCATTCTTTTACAGCGGCACTCCGCTTTGACAGTAACCTCCAATGCCGCTTGTTTGCTGGCTGGCCTCCCTTCCACCTTCTGGTAGATTGGAGTGCCATCCACAGCTTTCGACGCATCGTACGGTTTCGCAATTGGCTTGACAATGATACGATATCTACGCTTCGGTACAAATTTACTGGATACCAACCCACATATCCACCACAGTAAATTAACCCCCCAATTCATTTTTAGTGTGTCTAGAGAAGACATCTGGCAACGTTGGCCCAAACAGCACTGCGCTGCACTTCTTATGCACTGTTTCCCATACTTCCCGCCAAACGTTTACACACAACCTCCCACCCTCTGAAGTCGCACGACCACTCGGTGGTCGCCGTTGCAACAAAGCTCGCGTGTCAATCAGAAATCCCTTATATGGTCAGTTTAAGTGCAAGTGGCCAAACCAGCCAAACAAGCAATGCTGCTGCTGGGACTGAGAGTGCCAGTCCAGTGGGAATCGATGAGAAAGGCATCAATCTTCTCGTAAGTTTCGCAGATCCCAAGATTCTAGCCCCACCCCGTGATGATGAAAGATTGTTTTGGTTATCCATACTACCATTGTCGCAAGTCCTTTTGAGAATTCTAGTCGCGCATGGGTCGTTGTTTTCAGGTACAGTGAAAGAAGTATTCGAGAAGGAATTGCAAACTACGTTTACAGATGTGGTGGGGCCTACGGATGAAGAACGAGTGAGGAAGATCAAGGCGGAAACTCGTTTTAACTATCGAGACATGAGATTTGTGGAGTATCACGTCATTTATCTTTGCTGTTGAAGGTTGGGGAAAGGGAGCCATCTTGAGCAGTCTATTAAGCGACGTGCATACTGATTTGGACCAGCATCAGAAAGATTCCAGGAAGAGTCAAAAACGATGTGCCCCCAGCGAGCAAAGCAAACGAAGATCGGTATTTCGATGGATACCCACCGCGCAAAGCTTTTCGATCGACTTGAGAGTGTTGCCCGTCCTTTTCTTTCCATTGGGAGTACCGCGTCTGCCTTCGATTTACCGATACTTCACATTGTAACGACATTGGGTTGCTTTGTGCTCTCCGCACATATGGCAGCATGGGCAGAGTCGGTGAGAATTGATTTCTCGGGAAGATTCGGTAGGCAGCTTTTACAAGACTGTATTTGAGAAATAGCCCAAGACCTTGTCAGGAGGGAGCCCATATTTTTACTTCAGAATGTGTATCGCATTCAAAACGTGACGCCGAGATCCGGCATGTCAATGGACAGCGACAGCAACATTGTGAATGAGGTTATGGCGTTTGTCAAGGTCAGATGTGAGCTGGTGTTACCATCGCAGGTCCTAGAATCCACTAACACTCTCACAGAGCTTAGCACTGAGGTGTTAAGAGAGAGACGGTCTTATTCAGGGGAGCAAAAGATGGAAGAAATTCAGGGAAAATGCTGAGTTTGTTGATATATCCGGAACCAAAGGCTTGCCATCTTCCTTAATGCATATATTGCAGCTTTTGCTACCCTTCTCCAGCTTTGACTCGGCAGTGAAGAGGGTGCAGCATGATTTCACAGAGATGATGTCCAACAGCAGGAGGGTGAGGACATAGCAAAACTTCATTCCAAATTGCAACGTAACAACAACAAGTGGTTGTTCTGGAACAATAAGTACGCGGCATACACAGATATCGGAACCGTCTATTGCAGCTTGCAAGGGCATGCGGGATTTGCTCGAAAGCTGTGGCGAGATATGGCCGTACTCGCTGATTGCTTGCGTGCTTTTTATAACCATGACTTTGACGATACCGCCCGGTGGAACAAATTAATGGAGAAGGGCCGCGCGAAACTTCTCTGATGGAAATTATTGAGGCTTCCGACAAGGTAGCTCCAGTCCTTCGGGGTGTGAAGTTTTTCTGTCAGAGATTTGTTGAGGACCTTTTCGCGCACATCACGTTATATCCCTGCCGACATGATCCAACCTGACAAAAGGGATGAGGCCATGTCTGAGTCAGCACAACGCCTACCATTATGTTGGCCTCCCACACACCTCCTCCCTTGTGTCAGCCAGCCTACAGATCCTCTGCTGTGTGTTGGCCTCCAACACTTTTCATTGTGTTAACCAGCTGAACGACCCCTGCCATTTGTCGCATTCCCAATACAACACTCAAATTGTGCTAGCTAGCCGACACGACTTGCCATTTTGTTACACATCCGACGTATCACATCAATTTGTTACCCATCCGACACATGAGCAGTATATTAACACCTCGGCGAAGAGCCGTCGCATATCCTCCCCCCGGGTGGCCTTTCAAAATTGGTGTCAACCTCATTCATAACTGGAGATAGTATCTCCATTGTCTCACTTTTGACAAACAACACGATTGTGTCACCAGCCCGACACATCTTTCCAAGGTTTTTCAGTCACCGCCGAATTTCACTCTCATTCAACGGCTCAAATTGAAATTTCAGAAGGCTTCAATGTTGTGCCGGAACACTACGGTACACTGCCATTGTCTTGCAAACATCTGCCTTCCCTCCTACCCACATAACATCTCTTTTCCTTCTTTATAATATGTTTTCGATACTCCTAATCCAGACCTAGATGAAGCTTTCACCCATCACGTCCTGCACAACTCGCAAACGGTTGAACATCACAGAAAAAAGAAACCTCTGATAAAAAGTCATTTCAAGTGTTATGTTCGAGCGAGATCGACTTCTGCAGCAATAAACATGCTCCGACAAAGTTAACAAGCGGGGACTGGAAACGATTTGCACAAATTTTCATCGGGATGACTGATAGATGGAACGCGGTGCACGAATTGATTTGGGGTTCGTGACTGAAAACAGAAGCACATATCACGTCCGTAGTGTCAATCCTGTCTCAACGACGGGTTTCGTGAGCGTGTACCGGGACTTTGGTGACGTACTTTGTGGAAACTACTGTATTGGATTGTACAGAACGTGCTGGTACAGCATCGCGAAAGTGATGCTATTGTTCCCGCCCCTCCATGCTATTTTGTAGACCGTTACATTGACTCAGAACTTTGGCAGGACGGGGAAGACGAAAATATGCAACATATTCTGTTTCAACTGTGTCCCTCGCAGTGATGAACAGAAATCAAGATGACACCGGATCTCAGCTATTCTCCCCATCTTGCAACCCGTTTGTTGGCTCTTACATGCTTCTTAGCTCGAAATCGTAACGTCGTCTGGACTGGATGTTTCAATAAATTTTCTCTTCAAGTCCATTGTACTCCTCGGAGACAAGTTTCCTATCATGATATTTGTATTTCATAGCAGATATCCTCGCCTTCTCAGGCCAACATTTCAGTGGACAACCAAATTCAGTCCCGAGCATCCGTAATTCCAATACTCAATGATCTCACGCCAGTTCCTTACTCTAGGTATGAAGTGCATTTGGATGTAATTTCATCCTCAGTCCCGCCAAGCCCAATTAGTCTTCCACCACATACGTCATTCCCCCCGCCGACGGTCCCCGTCTGATGACTCTACAGAAGCCCTTTTAACCGGCACCATAACTGTCCTGGACACCAATTTTTCCACAGTTCTGACAAGTGATCCGTCTGGGCTGATATGTGTAAGGTGACTCGTTGCTCGAAATCATTCATTTCCTTTTGTGTTTCCTGTAAAGCCAATTTCAGTTTCGACATTCCTCTTCGAGATCTTCGACGGATTCTTTGCTCGACCTTACTTCGCGGTCGTTCCCACGTTAAATAGGTAACGGGTATTTCCATGTCTCTCCAGCAGGTACAATTATTGTATTGAGTCATCTACTCCGCCATCCCCCACCACTTCATCACATGCAACGGCCACCGTTTGGAACTAGTGAGTAATCGATGCTTGGCGCCACTACGCCGGATGCAATGCATAGTTAATTTGCCCAAATCCTCCCCTTTTGCATTTTTGGGCATGATGTTGCATCTGGCAACCCAGTAGTTCAGAGTTTTCATGAAGTTTTGTTGTTTCATCTTGGATCCAAAACTAATTTGAGTGACCAATCATCAGCATGCGGGAACAGCGGATCGCCGCTCTCAAGAGGGCGGGACAGTAAAGATTGATACTTCTCAGCCCATGCCCGAACATCAGTGTATGCACATATGCAGACTCCTTCTTTTGCTCGTATATCGCATATTTCTGGCCGTCTGAGTTTCTTTCAAATTTACTTCCCCTCAACATCAGCTCTACATATGGAACACGCTGTTCATTGACGGCGTCCAGTTTTACATCATCCCATTTCAACTGCACAAGCTCATCAATGCGAAGCCAAACGTGAAGCACAAGGACGCCGCCGCCATTACATACGTCTACTGCAAAGATTGAGCCCCGATGCGAATTGAGTGTCGTTGCATACGTTCCATGTACTTATCTGAAAGGGAGCGCTCTCTTGTAGCCAACTTGTTTTTTCAATCGTTTGTAATGATTTATTGAGCCCTCTACTTCTAGTGATGTGACAGGATTTCATTCAGTATCCCTCCTCGGAACGTTCCCACTTCCCATCCCTTCGGAATTTCCTTTTACACACTCGCAAGGGCAGATCTGATATTCACAACCTCACAGGGTCACATCCGGATTCGATTACAATACAATAAAAGTGTTCGGTATCGCCCACAATCGCCGCACTCGGTTCTCCAGGTCCTTCAGATCGATACATTGCCCACCTTCTTGCATGTTTTCATCCATACAAAACTCCCGAAAATACATCCATTTCCGTGAATACAACAACTCACTGCTTTCCCAAACAAACGCGAGGCTTGCCGTTTCTGCTTGTGCCTTCCGGCACTCTGCGGTGACCAGTTTGCGCTTTTTTGACATACAGGCCGTAGCACAACCGCTGCGCAAGAAAAACAAAAAGACACACCTGGAAACTGTGAGAAAATAACTAGGACAGGGGAGGGAGGGGCGAAAAGTGGAGGACGGGAAACGCGATGGGGCAATGTGGGAGAGGGAGGAGGGGAGCTTAACGAGTGAGAGATGGGCGATGGGAACCTCGCTTGAAGCATGTGAAATAGTTGAGGGAGGGATGGGGGAGGAGGGATTATATGATTAAAAAATGCCCGCCAATTTTTGGAGAACTGTAATTCTGCAATGCATTAAAGTGGGTCGTGTAGACGACACAGTGTGTCGGACCGGTGACACAATGTGTCACCCACCCGACACATGTGCGGCTGACTTAAGAAGGGTATTATTATGGTAATAAACTGTGCGAGAGTAGTTAAACGGTGTGCTATGCAGATGAAACAGTGTGTCGAGGGGGTGACACATTGTGTCGAGGGGGACATATTGCGTTGCCAGAACTTTCGAAAATATTGTTATGCTACAATACTGTCAACCCCTTGACACACATCTTCTCATACAGTCGATGCGCAAGCAAGTTAGGAACTTCAATACGCAGCTCTGTCGAACACAAGACGATGTGTTGAACAGAGCTGCTCCTCCTGTAATGTTGTACTGTGCTATGATGGTTTTATCTTAGTGCTTTGAGAATTCTCGTACAGCATCTTCACAAGTATGTCAGGGTTAGGATGTTATATGTCTCTAGAGCAACAGTAACAAATATGCTCTATAATTGAAATCTAGAGGCCTTTATTACCTACGTTGTCTAGACACTGTGGAGCAATGGGAATTCCCCATAATGCAAGCTGGTAGCGACTATCGACAGTGTTCTGGGATAAACACTTAATTATCTACCCCTTCACAATTCTCAACTAAACACTCTGGAAGGTAGCTGTTCCCAATTGTTAAAGTTGAGTTAAGCATCCCCAGCTCTTTCCAACACATTTATATTACTCCAGTGAACAATTTGTGGCACTCATCGAAGTTATTGCAAACAATGGTAGAAAATCTGGCACTACAAGTATCTATGGCGTTCATTAGCCTAACTTTGTGCCTTCTGCCTCAACCCGTAAGAGACAGTGCAAATTTGATACTTATATGTGCGTCTTTAAGTATTCCAATAGGGTGAAGGATGCATATCTGTGCAATGGCTATCTGCATAGCGATAGCTATTGAGATAGCGGAGATAAGAGAGCGGAGCTGTTAATATCTAGGTTTATTTTATTGTTTTCTGATAGTTTCCTGCAATTATTCCAAAAGCCCAGCGAACACAGTTGGTTTCAAAAGGAAATGTGCTGGAAAATGCAGCTTTGACAATCGGGCCCTTTACACAAACGGCGACAATAGATAAACAACCATGACCATTTCATTTTATTGAAATCTTTCACGAATCGCGCGAAAAGCGCGCAAGGGTGACACGGAGCTTCCGAATCTGCCCTTTTTTATACAAACAGCTACTATGTCACGGTAAGAGCCGAAGGCCTCGGCCTTCGGCTCTTACCGTGACATAGCTTATTACGGTTGTTTCTACATGTAATGTAGCGTTTTGCCATCACTACTAGTTTTAACGTACTGGTCTATATTTTCTCTATCCTGTTTGTACTGTTAGCGGTACCTGCTAGGACTGTTGTAGTGTAAGGGTCACTAAGGCCGTCCACAATACTATCCGCTAGGGAATCTAGTAAGTAGTTAGGAGATGTGTTAAAGATAGTCGACGGCATCTACTGCCTATAAAAGGCCTAGTCCTCTTGGGCACTGAAGTGAAAACAATCAACAATTTTATTATCAACCTACTCAACTGTTTCACACTGGCAAAAACGTCTAACGTTTTTTCAGACTCGGCTCTAACGCCACTCGTCTGCTTTTTCTACTCAAAACCTTGAATTTTCGCGACAATCCGGATTTACCGTTTTTAGGGGAATTGAAGAATTACATGTAAGTCTATTCGCTATTCGATAGTGTAAATATACCTATTTGTTCTATTTCCGCGTTGTTTCAAGCCACGTGTAAGCCGGTAAATACTGACAAATACGTTTATTTTTTAATTCTTTTTGAACACAAACAGTGGCCACTAAGGGCAGCAATTCGATCGTGGTCCCACGTAGCCCACCTGGCCCGACCGAATCCAGAACAAGATCGGAATCCCGATCTACTTTGTGTAAGCTTTCAACCTCTGTCTACATCACCCCGAACCCGACTGTAGGCACCGCAAATACGAGCATCACTCCAATTTCGTCAAGTGTCGCGGTTTGCCGACCAATCAGGAGCCTCCACGTGGCACTTTAAAAAGTTGCCGTGGCAGACCAATCGGAGGCCTTAATCTTCGGCCAATCGCATAGCGACAGGCATCCCTCCAATTTCAGGTTCAGTTTCAGGGACTACACCTTTGAGTTCCGGTTCAGGTCAAGCTCAGATTTCAGATCTTCTACGTGTTCCACGTCGTCTAGTTTCAGTAATTGACCTTACAGATCATCCTGAGGCTGACAGTGCTTACAGACCAACCTCTAGAGCTCTGCTACGCCTACGCCGCAAAGCTGACCGTCGATTGGCTGATCGCGCTGGGATTACTAAGGCTATTTCTACACGTGTGGATGTAAAGAAGCGGACCTGTAAGCTTCGAAAGGTTACTTGCAACGGCTCAAAGACCTATTTTGACGATTTACTGAGCCGCAAGCACAAGAACCGCTTACAGAGTAAGAAAAATCCGCCGTACTGTCAGGAGTACAAACTAAGCTTCGAGGGCCACTCACATTTACAGCGCCATAAGGCTGGGAAGATTATTTAAGGTTTATTTCAAATTATATTTAGTTAAATCCAATCTGTATTTCGATCTTGTTCTGAGTGAATTGAATTATCAAATTAATTGTGATTCTTGCTTGAAAATTGAAAAAAATTAATTGAAAGAAACACAACTTAAAAAAAAGAAACAAATAGAAAAAACAAATTGAGAACAAAAAAATTTGAAGATCAAAATTTTACAGGGGAGAAATTTGGGATGTTTTGAATCCATGAAAAGTATGGTCAGCTTTTTACAGTGAAAGGAAAATCAAAAAGCGAAAAAAATAATAGGTCATACACAAAAAGTGGACGTATACAAAAAAAATAAAAAAAGGGTCAAAATTTCGAAGCATTAAATCACCATTAATTTGTACTTAAAAATGGGTATATTGATATTGTTTTCGGTCAAGGTCTTAGACAGACCAAAGGGTTGCAACAGTCTCTGGTAGACTGTGTCAAAGGTTATGTTGAGGATAGTTCCCTCGGTGGCGATGAATTGAGGGTTCAATTACTTGAGGACTTCCCTATCCCAATGCTTTTCTCGGGGCAGATTCTGAGTAATCCATCCATTACTCGGAAGTTGATTTTGTTTCTCGCGGAACGCAATTAGTCAACCGTCCGCCATGAATCTGCTGTCCTTTCGAAGACGTTTGCGTCAACTAGTCTCCGCAATGGTGACCTCAACAAAGCATTAAACCAAATTCATGCATATTTCAACTCTCTTGCGTCACCAGCCTGATCACCGATTAGACTCGCCCAAAACCCGATACGTTCCACTCCAGTGTCCACCTAACCCCTGCACCATCGGAAGACAAGGTCTAACACTACATGTCCATGCGCTTCAGAGAAGAAAATAGGAAATTTGCTGGAAGCCTAGCCGAATGTTGGAACGAGTTCATAGCTGAATACAAGTATTCCTGCCAAGATTATATACTCAATGACGAGCAAAACCTCAAGTATCTCCACCATCTTCTTACCGGAAATGCGAAAAGATTCTACATAACGAATATTGAAGGTGTGTATGAGCATTACTCTCAAGCTCTGAAAGCTCTGGAAAGTGAATATAACTCAGTCTCAAGGCAAAACAGGATTGCTGCGTATCTTCGCAACAGTCGTGTCAGTAAGTATATTTCTCCCACTTGTACTGCAAATGATGCTATCGGGAAAGTCCACGACGAAATCTCTAAGCTCAATCCCCAAGCACCACCTCATTGCCGCTCAGAAAGGCACAAGATTAAGTATCTTCAGTCCGCCGTCACTAGATTCTCCTGGGCTCGTGAGTCTTGCAGGAGAGCAAATTCTGGTGACTTAAATTGTCAGCCATTTTACAGCCAGCTCATTTCTGCCGCTCAATTCGAGCAAAAGGAGAAAGTTGGACGAATGAGAGATCAGAGGACCCAAGGAAGAAATCGATCTCAGATGCAGACCCTACATTACGTAGCCGTCTTGCTGATACATTATATACTGGGCAACCTCAATACGGCTGTGACCCGCGATCTACCAAAGTCAATCGTCACGATGGTAACTTACGAGGCTACGAAGCTTACAGCATGAGGAGGAACAAACCTCGTGATGATAGAGTTTGTTGGGGTTGTGGTAAAAAGGGCCATATTCTTTCTCAATGTCGCCAATTAATTGGCTGAGAATGTTGCTCGAAAGGTTCAAAACTATCAGAGAAACTCATTTAAAGATCCGGCCAAGACCACGAAACGTTTACTTTTTGAGCTCTGTCAGGAATTGGATCATGATGATCAGTCAGTTGATGGGGAAATATTACCTGCTCAGGAATTCTTTGGAGACGTCAACAGTGATGATGACTTTGAAGAATCATAAAATGGAAATTTGGACAACGATGACTCAACGTATGTCCCTGAACAGTTGTTTTCGCAAATTTCAGTTAATGACCAACCGTTTTTGGATGACGAGGATTTTTAACTAGGGGTTTTCAAACAAGCAGAAGTGCTCCTAACGAAAGGTAAACTGTAAGAGAACGCGACAAGCCTCCCATCGATAACGTGAAACTCGTCCCTCCTCCACGGAAGCAAAGAAAAATGGAGAATGATTACTTAAAGATACATGAGATCTTAACGGTCAAAAGCAGAAATTGCCAAAACTCTCCAATTCAGAGAAATTCCACGGAATGTGTCTCGACACTGGTGCCCAAAAATCAGTGATTGGGAAAATCATAGCAAAGGATATTGTGACCTAGCTGGGATTAAGATTAAACGTAATCACGTGACAGCTGCTTACAAGTTTGGTGATGGAATATTTTCAAGCATTGCACAGATTCCAATTCGTATTCGAACGCCCGACAGCGCTTCTATCCCTACATGTCGACGTAGTTAATGCCAATATTCCATTCTTGATCTGCCTGGAAACTTTGGACAAATTTGGACTTGTTGCAGATAACATTGACAACCTACTTGTGTCCAAAGACATAGATGGGCTATGCCAATCACATGCAAACAGGGCCATCTTCACGTCGAGTGGGATTTTTCTGAATTCCTGTTCCCAAAAGTCTCAATTAAGGCGCCTCCATTTACACTTTTTCCATCCGTCTGCCTCAAAGCTATACAAGCTGATAATCAGAGCTTTACCAGAGGAAGCAACAACTGAGACGCGAGATTTGATTTCGGAGATATCTAAACAATGGCGCACATGTCAGCAATTTGAACCGAAACCAAGATCATCGCAGATTAGTACACCCAATGGAATCATATTCAATCAATAATTAGCTCTTGATATTATTATTCTTGACAACAATCCAGTACTTCATATCTTGGATACACAAACCCATTTCGGCAATGATATATTCTTACACAGTCAAAGTACGGAATCTATTTGGAACTCTTTTTGAGTGCTGGGCTACAATTTACACTGGATTTCCTGATAGAATGAAAGTGGACCAAGGTAGTCAATTTGTTTCCAAAGCGTGGAAAGATTTGGTAAAATTGAATGGAATCAAGTGCAGCCTGTCTGGAGTTGTAAGTCATAATTCTATTGGTTCCGGTGAACGTTACCATGATACTTTACGCCGTATTTACCACAAGATTCACCATTCAGAGCCTGACGTTGAAAAAGAACTCGCTCTACTTCTCTCCATTAAGGCTATGAACGATACTATGAACCCAGAAGGGCTGGTTCCATCATTACTCGTCTTTGGAGTTTTGCCGAGGTTCCCGGCCATTAATAGCGAACTTCCGAATCAAATGGAACGAATGAGAGCGCTCCAAATGGCAAGAGCTGAGATGGAAACTATCACTTCAGAACTCAGACTCAGAACCGCTCCGAATTCACAGCTTCCAAATACCGCTCACCATGAACTTCACATTGGAAGCAAAGTTCTAGTCTATCGTGAAAAGTCCAAACTTAAGAGGACAGGACCCCAAAAAATCACGAAATAATGACAAGCAAGTCTTTATTGACAGAAATGGCGAGGAAGTGCAACATTCACGCTCTCAAGTAAAGCATTATTTCGATTATCAAGATGAAACACTATTCAAAGCTTTGCAGTCATTAACTAAAAGGTTAAGTCCAAAAATCTTCAACCAGTTGACGTCAATCTCAATGAAGTTTTACACCCACGAGATCCCAGATCCAATTCAGCTGAATTTCTCAAAGCGAAACAGAAAGGTATAGAGGGAATAGTTGAGAGAAATATCTGGAAAATAGTCGCTACAGGAGACATACCAATGATACTGATATCATCTCTGGAAGATTGTTCTGTGAACCAAAAATAGGACACTAACAAAGAGATACACAAAGCACGGTTTGCAGTACAAGGTCATAGGGACAAAGAAAAGACCTACCCGTACGTGACACCACGACTATACGCCAGCGTTCTACACGCTTGCTGGTTGCAATTGCTGCAATACACGATTTCAGGATTTGGTCTCAAGACGTTAAACAGGCGTATTTACAGTCAGCTCAAAGTCTGATGCGCAAAGCTTACCTTAGGCCAACCAAAGACTTTGAATCCAAAGATTATCTGAGAACAAATTACTCGAGTTACTGAAACCTCTTTACGGATTATCCGATTCAAGTCTATTGGAATCGCACTGTGAATTCACACCTAAAGAAATATCTCGGTATGACGCCAACCGATGGAGATATCGCACTCTTCTCAAAGCATGCAAACAGAGAACTTCAGAGATTAGTTGGAACATATTGGACGATTCTCTACTTTGTAGCAACAATGAATTCGTTAAGTTGTTCGGAAAGACTCTTGATAAGTTTGAATCGAGAGAGGGGAGTTTGATGACACTGTATTTGCAGGTGTCAGAAAAGAGAACTGACTATGGATTTGAGTTGAGTCAGGAACAGTATGTTAAGAAGTTAAAGCATTCTGCCGATGGACGCCTTTTTTTCTGAATTCAGATCTTTAAGGCATAGATTGACTTGGTTGACACATACAGAGCCTGAAATATGTTGTGGCGCTAACATGGCCGCGCAAGTGACTGAAACCAAATTCTCAGTGGAAGCAATAAGGAAGTTGAACAAAGTTGTAAAGCATGTGCAACAACCATAGTTCGTCGCTTAAGTATTACAAATTGGACAAAACTCCATATGATTGAGAGTATATTCTGACTCGTCATTCGCAAACAACGACGAAAATACTTCCAAACTTGATAAATTGTTTTGCTCACTGACAGACCGGAACTTGCATTGTGCTGAGTTATTTAGTCACAAAAGTCCGAAGGTTATGCTTCGCCGATGCCTTCGATATTGGCTACATGATTAAGCATGATCTTGAATCCCTGCTTGGAATCAAAGCCAACTCTCAATGTTTACGGGCCCCAAAGTCTATTTGATGTTATCACCAAGTGTTCCTGCACTTTGGAAAAACACCTTATGAATTTATATTAGTTCAGTAACGGATGCATATGCAAAAAGAGGAAATATCCAATATTGGATTTGTACGGACTGCGGACAAACTCGCAGACGTCTTCACGAAGATGGCAAATTGTGATGCACTGAATTACATCATCACAACAAGTAAGTGTGATCTAATGGATAGAAAGAGAGAAAGGGAGCGAGGGAGCCAGATGGGGAGTGAGAGAGAGAGCGGGAGAGCAGGAGAGAGAGGAGAAGGTGGTAAAGAACTTTACTCAGGTAGAAGATGGAGAGAGACGGGGCTTGTATAGACTTCAAGGCGAGTCGACTAATGCTTTCTGTTGATCGAAGGAAATTTCCAGAAGAAATGTAGACTACGGTGAGTGACTAACCCAAACTTGCTTGAGCTGATCTAAAGTAGATCAGCTCAAGCTTACAGCACTGTACAGTGCATAAACATAACGGTCAAGTTCTAGGCTGAACGGTAAAGTATGGTAATAACTGTAAGCCTCCTTGCGAGTTGTCAGCTGTCAGAAAAAAAGGCAAAGAAGTAAAATTACACCAACATGATCTACTTGTTCAACAATGGGTAATTCGTGATTAGGATGGAGAAAAAAATAGGTCAGGGCAAAGAGAGGGTGTGAAATACAGGATACTTATAATTTACTTATGTTCTATTTTACAGTCCTGTGGTGTAATTTTTTGCCATTACACTATTTCTTATCCTAAGAAGTCTATATTTTCTCTATCCTATTGTACTGTTGGCGTGCCTGCTAGGACTGTTGTAGTGTATGGGTCACTAGGCCCGGTCCGCTGGACTATCCGCCAGGGAATCTAGTAAGTAGGTTAGTAGATGTGCTAGAGATATCGACGGCATCTACTGCCCATAAAAGGCCTAGTCGCCTTGGGCGCTGAAGTAGGAACACATCAACAATTTTTTCTCAACCTACTCAACTGTTCTACACTAGCAAAAACGTCTAACGATTTTTCAGACTCGCCGCTAACGCCGCCCGTCTGCTTTTTATACTCTAACCCTTGAATTTTCGCGACATATACAGTAGTACAGAACGTACACCGCATCAACGACGTAACCGGTCACGTCCGCGGCGGTGTACATCGAATGGAATGGCGCGATTTCACTCCACGAATGAACCCCAATCGTGCCATAACCCACACAAGCCGTCCTGACAATCAGACTTAAACCTGTTATCATCGTAAATGCCACAGAAGCTCCACCATTGCGCACCTTTCTTGGAGTGAAATCGCAACCATTCCATTCGATCAATTTTGTGCTGTTTCGTCAGCGGTGTTCCATTTTGACTTTGCTGTAGCGAAGATTAACATTTCCATCGAGGTAGGCTCTCGTTCGGGAGGCAGATATGGGGATTTATAGCTCATATCGTAACTTCTTAGTCCTTTTGAAGAGATAGAGGCGGTCCGAGCTAGTTTTCTTTCATCACGGAGGGACATTTTTTGGTTATTCTCGCGTTTGCTGTGATTGACATAGCTCTCTGAGTCCTAAAGGTAGAATCCGATGACTCTCTAGGACCTCTTAAGCTGCTTTACGATAGACTGTAGGAGTGGCCTGCAGTGTGAAGTGGAGAGTCCTGCAATCGTTTGGTGGCGTCAGTTAAGGTTCCCTTGGCACTTTCATAGCTCGATAGTGTCGGAAGGAGGGTAGAAGGGTGTCCAGGTACGCTTTGTTTCACTTCAAATGCACTGAACTCGAGATAAATCGAGGTCTAGAATAGGTGTCCCATGGCAACAATCGCCCTATTTTTAGGGTTCAGCGAGTCACTCCCCGGAAACATAAATATTTACAAAAAGATCCATATTTCACCGTTTTTGGACCAGAAAAGCCGATTGGGCAGATTTTCTCAATTTTGCTGTACAGTTTGCGAGAAGTTTGCTCAGAGGGGGGGGTCCTATGCATCAATCGCCACTGTACACCGCTGGAGCCTGAGCCGGTGCGACCCTAAGGACTGTACAATTGTGGTCCAGTAGAGGCAAATTGGGTCCGGCTGAAGGGACCAATAGGCCTACAAGACCATTGTCCCCATATGAGGACAATTTTAGAGAAAATTTTTTTAAAAACAAAACTTTTTTAGCCGCCTTTTTTTCGGCCCACGTGTTCATTAAGGCATGGGAATGCTCGATCAGGGTCTTGGTGGGGACTGGATCAAGAAATGACTTCCGCATTATGTTGCCTATGGAGAAAGCCCAAAAATATTTGCGAATTGAAGGCTTCATCATGTGTCAGTCTGAAATAATGTTGAGGATGGATCTTGTCATGGGAAAACGGGTGACCTTCGGTGCGGCTTCACAGAAGAATTCTGTTATACTGCCGCTCCTACGCTTCGCCTTATTCAAATGTGGCTGAAAACAGATTGAGTTGTTATGCGGGGACTCATATTTGCATCCGTGTCAACCGCAGAAGCCTGGTTGAGATATGGAACGAGATTTATTGGTGAGGTCAAAAATGCATCAAGGGAATTTCCGATGAAATATTTGTCCTCACAGGAGCTCACGGAGCGCGGAGAATCATATAGGGCTAGGAATTTGAACCAATAAATCTTTAATGCTGTTTTGTAGATGGCCGGAGAACGACAATATTTCATAAGCAGTTGCCGTAAAACCAATCAAGGGACCCCAATTTGCAAGGAAAGATGGAAAACTGTGGAGGGTGAAACGAAGAAAATGAAATTCAATATTTCGGTTCCAGATTTCTGGAGAGGTACTATGACACGTGTTCTCAAAGTGATCTTCAAACAGATGCAGGCAAGATAATGTTGGAATTGAGAAGAAATTGGAAGTGCAAGGTTGGACGCTCAGGTCAGTTCCTCTCTCCTGTCGATTATAATAGTTGATTCATGTCTACTTTACAAGAATTCTTTCGGGCCAAGGACTCTCCCTATCACAGTTTAATTTTTATGAGATTCTTGCCAAGGAACTCATTGAAAACAATTTTGATTCTATATCTTCTCGCGCATCTAATTGCCTGAGGGATGAGGAGGATGAAGCGTCATTGGATCCAGTTACAAGTATTGGAACCCATCTCGTAGTGAAAAAAAAGAAGGAAGTTAGGTATTAGAGATAAAACCAACGCATCTTACCAGGGTCGCTGTCGGGTCTGCAAGGTCAGTAAGTCGAAATTTATTTGCTCTACTTGTCGTAAACAATAGGCTTGGTGATATTTGTATCTGTCACGGGAGCACAAAAAAGTTGTTCCTTTATGAATCGTTTCCGCGCAAACCACAATATGGGCCTTAAATAGGATTCATAGGTGAATCGAATTAGTGTGATTTTCTGAAGTAAAAGTAAAAAATGGTTTGAGCTCTTTTCTATAGCCTCCTACCGTTTTTACTTGCGTTATATAACTTCGTGAAGTTGGCTGCTGTCTATGGCGTACTGAATTATCCCTTTATGAGATGTCACCGTATTCTGCCTCATGTTCAAGTGGGTGCCTTAATGGCGCTCTGAAACATCAACTTTTCACAAACAGCGAGCTCACAACGGATTTTCAGGCTTCTGACAGAGACCCAGCGAGAACTGAACCACAATCTCTGGATCAGTAGCCTACGATTCGCACCATAGGCCACCGTCCCAATGATGATGGAGAAATTGCTATGGAGTATTTAAAGTTGGATGTGATTGCATCTTATTGAGCGGGTAGATACTGCGGAATAGATTTCTAATGTAATTGCTGCTCTACAGAGTAACTTTTTTACTAAAAAAGATTGGGCCTTTACAAAAATTGACTACCACAGTACAGTACTGTACTGCAAAAAATTGTCCTCATATGAGGACAAATTGTGCCGAATTTAAGGACCACGCCATGAAGGATAGTAAATCAAAGTTGTGCCCGAGAATAGCTTATATATTTTGAGTTTTTCGACTAAATTTTGCTGAGGATGGTCTTTTTCTGTTTGTCTATTTGCTTTTAAAGTTCAAAAATTCTTCACAATATTTTCAGTGTCCCTAGGTTACGTGAAATATCTCTACAATTGTTCGCTTCTACAAATTTCAATCATTTGGAGTCCAAATAGAATGTTAAATGTGTAAAATAATCGTGTTGAAAGATCCCATCATCGGATTCCTGATTCAAGTAACAGTTATTGCCTGTCACTCGTTGCCACGCGATTGAAAGGATATCTAGATTGCTCTGGTGATGATTTCTGGTTATTATAGGAAAGGGCCACCATATTGCGGGGCTTCGAGCCAAATAGTTTGTTGCGGATATGAAAGCTTTGTGGAACTTTTCGCGGTCGCTCCCAGGAATAATTTGTCGAAGTATCTGATAAAATGTGCATTTTGGACAGACCGAATGAAGTGCTGAGAGAAAGTTGTGGAACGTTATTTAATTTCTAGATTAGATGATTTTTCTCTTCTTCAGTCGATTTTATCAGTAAGGACTTGAAATCTCTACCCATGCTACCTATATTATTGATAGAAGCGGCGGCACAAGGTTCATACGATAGCGAGGTATAAGACTCCATTTTTGGTCAGTCTCTGTAATATTCACGGGAGGGAAAACTTTGCAAGAGCTCTTCTTTTTTCAGAGAAGTCTTTTTTAAGGCTTCACCTTCGTTAGCGCTTCCCAATTTGAAATATTTATGGTCATGGGATAGCTTCTTATTCTTCGAACTGTTTGGTACCAAAATATAACGTTGTCCAGGTGAGTGTAGTTATCATTGAATAGGTCACACATTTTTCTAATTTCATCCCACTGTTCTCCTTTGAAGTGCCTAGGAACTTGGAACAGTCAGAATATAATATGCGAAGATATAATTGGAGCTTTTATCGTAATCATGGTAAACATTTAGTTTTATTAATTATTGGTTTATATCGTTTCGTAAAGGACAGAGATGTTGCAGCCATTTTCGATTTTCTTCATTTGAGGTTATGTTATGAGTTGCAATTCTTTTTTGTCGTAAACGTTGTCGCGGCCATAGGATACCTATTATACGAGTAATGAGGAGGTTCGAGTAACTTAAGTGGGGTGAAGGGTTGGTTATCCGCAATCTCCTAAGAAGAGTTAAGTATTAGCATAGTAGCTGTGGCAGTATCTAGTTTCTGTTGGATTCAAGAAGCAGTATCTGTAGACTATCTTCTTATTTTGAAGTACAAATACATTAATGTTTCTAAAGAACATGGAAATATTCCTTTGTAACGGCTCACAGGATTCGACCAGTTCCTTTTTGGTTTTCTGGGGTTGAATTTTTGCGAAAATATTAAGCGTTTACTGACACTGATTGGAAAGCTGTCGACTAAAGAGCATAAATTCTTTAAAAAATATTTCAATCGCAAATAAGGTTAGAATTTTGGTTAGTTTAATTCTGAAAGATTTTTGGTCGAGAGGTTTGTAAATTATTCTATTAAGTCGAAGCCCTAGTTATGGGGGCTACTTAATTACCTATCATGAGTTAATGAGTCTATAATTTGATTTAAAAGTAAACTCAATGACTACTTGGATCTACGGCATCGTTAAAGGAGAACTTTAATTGTATTTAGATCAATACCGCTATAACGCAATGAAAAGAATGGACATCTATAAAGTTACAGTATCCTACCTCGAAAAAAGGTCTAGTACCAGCGCATAAAGTACAGCACTGCCGAGCTACGATGGTTAGGGGTCAGGGGTTTAATATACAAACATTTCATTTTTGTTGCGTACAGAACTGTGCATGGAAACATGAATATATGTTTCCGTGCAAAAAGTCGCACTTATATTTTACTGTACTACAATGAAGAAAGTTGGGACAAAATTCTAATCTGGCCGCCGTCTTACCGCATATTTTTAGAGAATATAATGCACGAACCAGATAAATGGAGAGTGCAGCGGAATTTTGTGACAAGGAAACAGTATAATTAATACCCAAATTTTTAAAAATATGCACATCATCGTCTTGGAAGTAGTTGTTCTAGCCTTCTAATCAGTAAGAACCCAAAATTACATCCCTTCGAGTTTTTTCATGGCATTACACCCGATTTCTGTCCTTATTGTGATATCAAATGAGAACATAACTTTTTAAACACTTTCCTTGTTCGAAAATCTTTTACCGCCATTTCTGGAAAACGTTCTTTGTAGCACATCAAGTTGCACACCAAAAAATCCTATTTTTCATATTATGCTCCGGTCGACCATCCGACGGTCATCTAATGCTTTTTACCGAGTAAAAGGACAAAATATGATCATCATCTACCGGCTCCATAAAGTTGAATATTCTGCAGATTATTTAAAGTGATGGCGGTTTTTTTTGGATTTTTCATAGGCGAGAATGTCGAGCTTGCTGGTTTAATTGATAGATAGAAGATCACAATTTCCAAGAACAGTTAAAAAAGACAAATCAAAATAAAGCCTGAGATTTTTTCAGTACTAACGGAGATGTTATTATTTTTCATCCCCCCTTTAAGCTGTTCAGGACCTAAGCCTGAATCCACTATTTTCCAGATTATCTCCTATAGTCCATCTATAACAGGAACATCTAGGCTTCCCGCCACCATCCAGAAATTTAGATAAAACCGATCACAGTGGAAATACTAAAAGGGAGAAGTACCTTTGGTACTTTTAAGTAACTGAGTAACAACAATACGCAACAGAGGTATCGAACCATGAATCTAGGGTTATAACAACAGGTATGAATCTAGCAACATATCTGCGCTACTATTATTTACGTCCTATTCAAACTCCCATGATGTACTACAGCTATAAAAATGACACCAGTTTTACCATTACTACCATTTGACTACTATTTTAGTCCAAGTGGTACATGGCTTCTCTACTTCGGTCATTTTCTTACTAATTTTTATTACAATCTGTCAGCACTTTTTTGTATAGGATTATCTAGAGCACCAGATGCTATCTGCTGATAGTAGAGAATTAGATGCGCTATAACTATACTGCTAATCTGCACCCCAATAAAAGCATCACCGTCTTAAAAACAGAGGTAAAACGGAAGCACCTGTCTGATCCATTTCAATATACCATACTTTTTGCTCAGGATAAACCTAATTTTCTCAAGGCTCGGCAATATCGCTAAATTTCGGGTTTTTCTATCTTAACCCTTCAATTTTCGAAAAATATCCTGCCTTTTACCATCATATTATAAACGACCCTGCGTTCTAAAAATAACAAATACCTTTTATCACCTTATCTGGTAATACTATTGAGATATTGTTATTAATTTTCTGTTAAAAATGTTTGAAAAGAAAAAGAGTTTGAGGATTTGTATGAAAAATTTATCCTGATTGTGAATGAAGAAAGTACGAATGCTTGGCCTGTATTGAAATACAGAGACTGCTTTCTTTATTGTTGATATTTTCTTTTCAGTTCTGTTCTGAATTACTCTTTTGAATGTACATCTGAAAAGATGTTTCCTTTGACGGATTTATTGGCTTACAGATATCTACTCCTCCAACCACCCCCTCTGCTTCGCATCTTCGCATCAGCTCTCTTTTATCCCGTAGGTTTTACCTTTGCCCCTTCAGTTTTCTGACATAATTCTTCTTCTCAATGACACTTTTTATACAATTTTAGACATTCCTGTGCATCCCAACTATCCATAATGTTGCCCCATTTTCAACCTAACCTCAACAAATGCGAGTTTTGATACAATTACTCATTGCCGTGCACGATGTTAGTAACTAATCTTATCCAAGGACACTTTGTATACCGTATGTGAGTTTTTGCTACTGTTCACTCTTTTTCTATATCATTTTTAGCTCAGAGTAACATACTATGCGTACCATCCTTAACTATCCGTCTACAAACAGAGGGCTTCTGAAGAAGAAGCTGGAGAGAAAGTGAAAAGAGAAGCATAATGTATGGATGGCTTTTTGAGCACATTCTCGACTGAGTAGCATATGATATTTTTGTGCGGCGATAAGAGTTAGGGCGACTCTAACGTAAATCATATTATTGGAAAAATCTATCGAAAGTGCTCGTCTAAGGTTCATTTATCTATATTCGTCCAGAGAAGAATTTATCTATATTCGTCCAGAGAATGTTGGCGTTTCAAGAGTACATAAATTCCATAATATTATCAATCTTTTGCCTCTCTTACTCATAGGGAAGCAATAATACGAGACGAAGGAATGAAAACATTTGGCAATGTGTTCCGGAGGAGCTTGCTTCGGTGAAGACGAGGAGTAGAAACTTGATATTCAGATGAAATGTGGCTAGAAAATTAAAATAAGAAGGACGTTTCCAGGAAACGTTGGATCAGCGGATGAATAGCAGAGTCAATTGGACTAAATGGGAGCCTGGAAGTCAAAATAGTTAATGCAGCGAGCGAGATTGAGGAGGATGGAGAGGCCTGTAACATCTGCTTGGAAAAATATGTCAATGGGCTCGGAAATTTAAAAATATTTGGGATATAAGAATTACTGGTGCATCAAACCTCGATCTAAGGCCGCATGCATCAGAAAAATCTAGATTTAACGTGATTTTATGAGGGTATATTGACTCGAAGTTCTGGAGTGGCCCATACTTCATGGATAGGGATGATCAAAGGGATTTTGAAGTGTATTGGAGCTCCAACTGCGTTATATCTATTAATTATGTTTTGCGTGAAGAGGAACAAGGAAAAAGCTTCCTTCTAAGATGATGAAATAATTTTATATGAAAACAACACAAGCAGCACTTGTCGATAGTAAGGGTAGATCATTTCTGTTCTTATTCATCAAGGTTTAAAAATTGTATTCAAACAAATTTAAATCATGTTTATACGAACAATTTTGTTCATAGAGCTCCAGATTTAAATGTGAAATCAATATTTTATAGTTGAATATCATTTCAGACTGCTTTTTCAGACCCCACCGGCGTTATACTTCGCATCCAAATAACAAGCGAACAAACTGAGCCCAATTGAAACAAATTAACACTTACATAAACCTTCTTTCTTACAGATATGCGCACATAGGAAGTAAATACGAGTCAAATTAAGATAAATATAAAAAATAACAGCATGAAAATGAAAGTCGTTTCAATGAGAGGGGCTTGACTCGATTATTCAAACTTACTATGGATTCCAGTCAGGTGCTACCAATGCCTATACGCGCTAGAAAAAACGTATTTTTCTACCTTTTCCCTTTTATATATCGCATTATTCCTCCTTTTGTATGTTGCTTTAACCATTGGTATAATCATTTATCTGCCTGCCGTTCGCCTTTTGAAAAAGATGGTTTATTTCAGCAGAATACAGTAACAACCTCATTTAGCCCTTCCTCTTCTTAACTTCCTTATTTTAAGGTGAAATAAAGACAGCGAGAGTATTTAGGAGATTCAAGAAAAGAGACAAATCTTATTGTAACTCCCAACTTAGCATGAATACTAGTAGTAAGAAGACTAATCTCGTTATTTATGCAATAAGTGTTGTACCCTTATTGAAAAATTGAAACCAAGGAAACCTGGGAGGTAATTATTGGCCATATAGTTTCTATTCTTTCCGTAATGTTCATAATTTAGCATTTTGTCACAAATATCTAGGAAAATGTTCCATTTGTACAAAGAAGAACGTGGCCTAATTGTATTTGTATATGTTTGCATCGTTCTGAAATACATGGTTGCTCGGTAAGTGTGTTCATTATACATCTGTTCTACCTGACTTAGGGAGAAACTCTCTGGAGAAGAATGAGAATATTTCCGAGCCCTATTGATGCTCTGCTCGCTTGTTAGTGACGCAGGCTTGTAGTACCCGTTAGATTCTAGAAACAAAAAAGGCCAGCACACTCATAATTAGAGAACCCAGAACCCAGGTTTAGTGGCTCTTTTTGTTTCCATTGGAACAAAAATCGTTCCAACCTCTTGCTCTAGCGATATATTACTATCCTCAAAACTTTGATCTTATTACCAGACTATGTTTTCGAGTTTTTCCCGTTCTGCATGTGATAAAGAATTCCTTTCAACTTAATTGTAATCACCCATATTATACGTCAAATAGGGAAGCCCTTCTGCGACGGATCCATTTCCTAAACAGTTTTCGGGAATTTTTCATTAAAATATCTACTCGAATCCAAGGTCTAAGAGGATGAAGACTTGAAAAGTCCTGTAGAGAGATCTGATAGCCTTATTGCAGGGTATGCCTAATAGTTTCAGATCTTTTTCCTTCTTCGTGATCAAAGTATTGGCCACTAATTTAGTACTTCGTCTATAGTTTTAAAATTTTTCAATTGGACTCCGGCAATTCCCTCTGCTCTTGTGATGACATAGTAACTAAGGTATTTTTCGATTAATATCTAATGCTTTCTAGCATATGTACCGAAACCTGTATAGGAGAGATACGATGCTATATTGAGGATCATGTGTAGTTGTACGTGTTAGACAGCGACCCGCGCGGAAAAATTCGATATAGTCTGCGAATTTGCAACAGTTGTCAAATACTAACTATCCATCGATGGGGGCCAACATAGGGTCCTACGGAATATAGAATTTCATCCTTATGGTTGAACACCCTATGTAGCTCTGGGTAAAGCATATTTATATACAAACAGATTTTACATTAATTTCATCACCCATGTTTAGCTCACCTCCTTGGTCCCAAATTATATTCCTGGAATTCCTCAACGCGTACAGCAAAGTAAATCAATTTCACTACATTGCGCGCCCTCTTCTTCGATGTTGCGCAGAATATAAATGTTAAGTACAACAATATTGGTTTGGTAAAATGCTTTTCGTTACTTTACAGTAAAAATATCGGCCCGCGATTAGAGTTAGCAAAACCATACCGAAACTTTCCACCATACTCTCAGTACATACGCATTTAAATCGAAGTCTTTTTTTGGTAAGTCATAGGCCCAACCGCCTCCGACTGACACTTACAACCATGCACCACCACCGCCATTTCAACCCAACAAACCATTCAACTACTCCACAAGCCTGGTCTGGGGCAGTTCTCATTTCTGAGATAAAACACCAGCCTCAGCATTCCCAGCCTCCTGAATCTTCTCAAATATATACAGGCGCCGTGTCGGCTGAAAAAATGTGGCCTCTCGTAAATTTTATGGTCACCGAAAGTTCATACATATCCCTTCCTACAAGTCTACAAGAGGGCGAGGTACACCGCGCGACACAAGGATAGCGTTGGTCCATTCCAGGAAGTGGATAAGCACTTCAACGCTGCGCTGCTAAATTTATTAGTGGAAAACATATGTTACGCACTTCCCAGATCGTTTCACAATTTAAATGAGAAAGTTTCGAGGCATGGTGTGCAAAAATAGCGGCTGCGTCGAGCGTTCGAGAAGAATATAGGTAGTACGAACGGTCATGTAAAAATACCGTCAAATGAATCGATTTCTTCAAGCAGGAGAAGGAAAATACAAAATTGGAATCTGCAGAAAAGGAGGGACCGCTTGTAGCTGCAGAGAAAATTTAAATTTAATGGAAATGGCAAAAGCGTCAAGGCGCGAGAGCCCTGATTGAGAGGGAGAGTTAAAAACGTCTAAAAAGCAGAAAAATAGTCTCACTCAAGCAGTTAGTGACCTAAGCTGAGGTATTTCAGTTGTTAATAAGCCAGAGATGGAGCTCTTAAGTTTGCGTGGGCGGCAGACAAGTCCTGGCGAGAAGATATTGGAGTCAGAGGAAAATCTCATTGCGCTCGAGGAGTACCGTATTGGGATTGAGACGATCGCCGCAGAATATATCAACGACATCGAGAAGCGTAGATTGTACTTAGAAGCTCGAAGATTTGGAGATTTGGAGAAAAGAGTTGCGGAGTTCGCAGCTGAGCTTCGCTTTGGATTGGAAGCCCAGCGTCCTATGTTGGAGCCTATTAGGGAGGAGAGAGAGAAACTCGTTAAATGCCGTGCCGTTCAAGGAGCTCTCGCTGAGTAGGTCCAGATTTTGAACGGCTTTTTTAATTGCTTAAAATACTTATTTTGCTCAGATACTTCTAAAGCTGCTAGGGGTGTGCCTTGAAGAACTGTAAGCTCTGGAAGCTATAAATCAAGTTCGCATGTTACAAATCATTGATGCGGCATGCTACCAAAGTCCCGCAGGTGTGTGTACAGGACCTGGTTTTCGCGGCGAGTCTGCATGAATAAAGTATGTCTTGATATCCTTTGAAGCCCACTCGACTGCTATCCTACAAGCTGAAACCATCTTATTGAATTCTTTGTGCTCTTGTACTAGCTAAACGCCCTTAAAAACTAGTTGAATATGGGAGCGAAGAACATACTCTGTGCCGTTGTACAACTTAAACTGTCTACCCCTGGCTAGCAGAGAATTTTTAAGATCAGAAGCTATGTTTGAGCTCCTATATAGGGTCATTTCATGACGTCTACCCTCTATGGGACCGAGCAAGTTAAAAATGAGACCACCCGGTCTGGCCGTCTGATTTATTCCGTTCGGCCGCGTGATATGAATATTCCTAACTTCTATTGAACCAACGCAGCTCTCCAGAGAAGCACCAGTTTCGTCAACGCATTTCGTGTACATTTCAGCGAGTCCTTGTATGAAAAATCTCTATATTCAGTTAATCCTTATTGAACCGATCGAGAATGATTTCTAACGCTACCTAGTAGGCTAAATTCAAATCCGGAGTATTTGTACTAAAATATTCGTCTAGATCCCACCATATGCGGTAACTATATTGATTACTGGATACAATGCATGGACGTAGAAGGTTTTGTCTAAGTCTGAATTGTATATGTATCCGGGAGGGAAATCAATCTCTGTGCACCATCATGGAGCTACTTTGGTGAGTCTATAGAAAATGCCCAGCAACGCCCTCACTCATCTACATTCGCAGATCACCGCAAAATTTCCATGTGGTTGAAGAATGTTGTCGCCGCGAAAATTTTTTTTGTTAGAAGGACATGACGCTCACCCTCAGTGACTTTCTCTTGACACCGGCAAAGGTCTTCTCGATGTCTCCGCCCCGGTTTATTGTTCGAAAATGGAGAAGGTTCAAGAGGTATTAATGTCAAAAAAGCCCAATTTACGTGGATATGTTTGAGAAATCTACTATTGATACACCGTAATTCGTATTCTAATCATCAGTTTTCAAGAGGAGACCAAAGCAATATAAATCAGAGATCTAGGACAGAATGGACAATCTGTAAAGTGAAAAATGTTTGAAATACAGCCTACATAACATCGCTAGTCAGTCAGAGCTGGTAGGGGTTTGGTGCGGCACTTCGATAAGCAACCTTTCACGGAGCGGAACAGGATGTGAGGGGAAGGCCGCGATGGAAAAGAAGACCAGGACTCAAGTATCCCTTAAAAGTAGGTAATAAACGTAAAACGGAGAAAACAAAACTAGTGGAGGGAACGTAGGAGAGGGGTGACAGGAGGATAAGAGCAGACGGAACCAGAAAAACATGATGTGTAGGTGCACGAGCTGCCCGAGTTAAAATGCTGTAAGGCGCAGGAAAAGTAAGTACAAGGGAAAAAACGAATTGGAGGGACCAACAAAAACGAGATATACCGAAAGAAATCTACACAAAACCCAAAGGCTTAGGACGAAGTGGAGGAATAACCTTTCACACAAAAATACGCATAACATCACCCAACGAAGTTTAAGGATATGCGTTTCTCCATCCTGCTATCATCTGAGGCGAGAAAACGGCAAGAAGTGGACCAGCCTATCTTATCTTATTATGACGATGGGACGTTCTAGGACACGAACGTAGTCGGTGAGATGGCTTTTTTTTTTCGTATACGGGGAGAGAAAACCCTAATTCACAACCGTAAACTTACCTCTTAACGCATAGAATGGGGTATATGCATCTTTGTCTCATTGAAGCCCGGACGGAAACAACTTTTTATTCTCCGAATTTGTTTAGGATTACAGCAGGCACTTAGGGAAACTTAAAGTTAGGACAATAGTAGTTGTTGAAAGTCAGGACTTTTTAAATAGACGCATCGATGCTCAGTGGGGAGACGGGATGGACGGTGCTTGACAAAATAGCAATCTCCCATGTCTTGTTGGGACTATTTGCTTCTCAAAGCAAGTACAGCATACTATCCGCTATAATAGACGAGAAGAGTGGGGCCTTGTTCTTACTTTGGAACAATATATTCCAAAAGATCTGTTCAAGATCATTGCGGGTGGTCTTCCTTAATTTGTTCCGAAAAAGAAGTTGAGTGGTGATATAGTTTCATAGACCACCGCGAACATGTTTTCATTGTCAAAAAATCCTCGCTGCCTTGGTCCACACCCTCCCCAGAAAGGCTGGACACCGAACTTCTCTGGAAGCTGGCTTCAAGAATACTGAAAAATCCAGACGAACCCGTCCGTTTCTCAGTGATAGACCTTATATACGTATCTTAACTGCTGCAAAAGTCTTCATTTACATCCTAGAGTACGAAAATAAAGTCCGAAAGGTGTCAAAATCCGGATATGCCCGGCAGATACTAGGTCATGACAAGATTCTGAAGAGGTTCCGGGGATATTTATCGATTACGGGAGAGGAAAAAACGCAGAGGACATGGATAAATTCGTATGCTTCGGATTAACGTCGCACAATTAGTTTCTGGTTCAACACCGAAACACCATGAATTACGGCAACGGTCTTCTTCCTCATACCATTGGTAAATAATGGCCATTACGAACTTGCAAAAGCAGCTAGATTTGATAAAATACTAGAAGAAGTGAAGAAAGTGGGCACCAAATACATCCGCGCGACTTTCTCTCGCTTAAAATTATGCGTAACTATCACAGTTATTTGATAAAAAGGTTAATGGATTGTGTTATTTTTGTCTTAGGGAGAACCGCAGTAGGCGTGAAATTGGGAACTTAAGAGATCATCTCGAATAGGTTTTTCTCCGTGTCTAGCGCCACTAAAGTTACAGCTACATGTTAATAAATCCACTGAGAGCGCCAAAAATCGCTTCAAATACAAACAATACGACTGGAAAATGTTATAGGCACCAGTTCATTGCGACTTAAGTCCGAACTGATATGGGATCAGGGAAACGTAAAAACATCTGTTTTTCGGAGTATTAGAATTATAAACCATGTCTAAAGGAGTATGACGCCTCATTCAGTGAGAATTCAAACTGTTATATGCCATTTCAGTACATTTCAATGATTTATTCTGCTGCAGTAGAGTTTATCCGCCGTTTTTAACACACAGATAACAAAAAAATCGTCAAGAATGGTCCTTTTGAGCTTTAAAGATCGTGTTAACTGCTTATTTAGAGGTCATGGAACTCAAACAAAACATTGAAACTCGCGCTTTGCAAGATAAAGTTCACAAATTTTAGGTTTGAACTTTTTTTGTTATACGCATAGCTTCCCAATAATCGAATTGGGGGAAGAATCAAAGCTGTATCGGGAGATGAGCCATAGGGACAAAACCATGTAGCACTTTTGTAGATTTGGATTAGATTAGGTCAGTTTCATGCACAGTAAAGCTGCGTGTTTTTTCAAAATATATTCTTCTTCCCCGAATACCCTCAAATATTACGCATTAGTCCTGTATGGTGTACAAAAAAACGGAAAAAATCTCCAATTATGAAAAGTTTTTGAAAATTTACGATCCTGTAACATTTTGGGATGTGTCTAGCGATCAAAAAACTGGTCTACTATGTACCATTTGATCCAAAACTTGCTACGTGTGCAGAAATTTCGTTCCGTTTTAAATAGTGGTTTCCTTGTTCTCCTTTAATTTATTATTTCTACAATATGAGTCGTTCTGTCATACTTCAAACGTCTCTATTTGGTGCAGTTTACCATAGAGACATCCGGACTCTTAGTAGCATTTGGGCGGTCTTGTTTCTCATTAGCAATAGAAATTGCCCCTCAGTACAATAGTTTTTTATGATTTTATGATTAATTCTTTCGGGTAGATCTACCGGTGCATTTCTGCGGTACACAACCCCATGGAGTAGAAATGGCAAACATGTGGCAAAGGAGCACACCTGAGCTATTGATTAAGCCCGCAGCTGACATATCTCACACTTCATTCACTGTTGATTGCCATGACTGGAGCTTAATTACTTGATGAAGCCTTCAGTTCACCCCTATGTGATTGGGTACTGTATTTGTTTCGTCAAAAATAGCAATGGAAAATGGTGGAGTACTGCATTGTAGTTTTCTTGGGTGATGAAGTAGTGGAAATTCAAACATGTGCGGGTGTCAACCTACGCAAGCGCAATAAGCGTGCTGAAGAAACAGACCGTACACAAAAAAAGACTTAATAGACACGAATTTCAAGAAAATTTAAATATCTCCTACCAAATAAGTGAGCAGGAGTTTATGTAGCCAGAATATATGTAGAGCTGTGCGACGGATAAAATTTAATGGCGATGATTACCTGTTTCAGAGTGACGCATCAATCATTAAATATATCCTACACATTTATTGGCGAATTACAAAAATGTCGCACTGCGCTTTTTCCCTCCAAATCTCCTTACTTGTCCCCTGGATAAATTCAACGTTAGCCAGATTGTAGGGCCCAACCAAATTATCACGCACCAACCTATCATACTCTTCTGCTATTAAATTTCTATCAAAATATCTCGATTTGAGTGCTTTTCATGATCTTTATGAGGCCAGTCGTTCGGAGGAACGAAGAGGTTTTTTTCGGAACAACCAGGCTCCCAACGAACAATAAACCTCCCTTCAGCTTTACACTCCTATAGTTGATGTTCGTTTCCTGAAAACTTCCGTATCCTTTTTTGCTCCAAGGAATTCCTTCTTTTTATACTCATACTGGCCTCATTTGACGTTACCAATGTATTTTCACACTTTGTGATGAGACGCGATAGATTGTATGTCTCTAAAACTTTCGCAACTTCTTTCAACCTGCCTATTTGGATTTTTTGTGCTATATAAGTTACTTTTCTACATCCTTTAACGACTCACGAATTTATTCCATAAATCCAGATATTTACATTTCTGACTTCGTCATTCTTCTGGAGCGATTCATGCGTTTTCAATTCATTGCGTCTCGTGAACAAAAATGACTGTAACTCTCCTCTTTTTTCAAGCATCTACCAACAAAAAAATCTATGGTAGTGTTCATATTATCACCAGGACCCCGGATTTCCCCACTTGAGGAATTTTAAAGGCCTCGTTCTTCGGTCTGCGAAAACCCATGCTGGTCTCCACTGCGACAAAACAGTGCGAATTGTACTTTCGGGCTCCTCACCATCAATGCTGCGAGGAATCATATAGCAACTATCCACCTGCAGGGTAGTTATCGTTATGAAGTGTTGTGTGCTCATTTTCTATCCCACATTTAGATCTTCTGTACGAAGAAAAAGAGTATCTTCTTCCAATATGTCCCTGAAAAAACTCCACAAGACGACATGATATGAGCGGGAATGATAATCGTGATTTCTGCGGGGTCTTTTCAATTTGTTACAGTGAGATTAGTTCCAATAATATTTTTGGGCTTAATATTGGATGAATGGAATATTTGCCAAACAGAATGCCTCATGATGTTGTTAATAGATGGTGGCATGATGCAACGATAGATGGTTGCACGAGGTGATATTGATTAGGAGGAGATGATATGTGTAATTGATGCAATAAAAAGCAGTTTTGAATAGATGAAGGCTGTCGGGGAACGTACCAATTAGGAAGAAATTAATTGAGGTTAAATTTCCAGTTGCAACGGCTTTTCGTGATACGAGGGACGCAAGGGATGTTTTTGAGTCAGTGCGCCGTTTTACGTGGCTAATTTGAGGCGATCCAGGATTCAGCTGATGCGAGTGGACACTAGTTGTAATTATTATGTGTCTTTTGATTTTGCACGTACTCTGTGGTACTTAGAAGCGGTGAAAGGGGAGGCAGTGTGGTGATGAATGGCTGCTTTGACGGAGAGGTGAAGAAGAAGTGATGAGTGGCTGAAGAAAGGGGAAGCAAATGTTGGATTGCTATATTGGTAAGAAGTAGGTGGTTGCGATCGGGGGCAGAAATGTTGGGGAATAGAGTGATCAAAAACAAAGACTAGTTAGAAATATTGTCCAAATGGGCCTTTTTATGTTTAGGTTATCGTACTCTGCAATAACTCCAGTACTGTAGTATCGTAAAGTCCTTAAGGACTCACTACCCAGTACTTCTCCATATATCACTATGATCTACGAATTAATCATCTGCTTCAGTAAAAATAGCGAAACTTTTACCATTCTCAAGGATACTTCAAAATATTTTGTGCCACACTCTTGAAACATCTTTGCAGTGCGCTATTTTACATCAGCCCTAACAATTCTTGCAACAACCTACGTAACTATGTAACGTTTTAGTAGAAAAAGACCTAGTCAGGCGAGAAGAACCATACTCTATGTCATGGAAAACTACACATTTCCTCAAGCGCCTTCACCCATACTTTCCAGACAGGTATGTTGGTTTCCGATAATTAATGATGGAATCCATTTGTACGTAAGTTCTTCATAAAGAACACAAAATTTTACATCAACCCAGTTAAATTCAACAGAAATACTCTGCAGAATTCACGAATGAACAAGGTAGCTATGTCCGCTTCGTTAACTTAACGTGGCCACCTCACAGCTGATCCCGAGACACTCAAAATTCGAATAACCGACAGAAGAACTGGAATAGGCGCACCTATCAGTGATAAATCGCAATTCCTACGTAAAAAGATAGTCAATCCCTCAGAGCAACTACTTACAATTGTTCAATAATTTTTTCCGTGGTTAAATTAACATTTTTTGTATCAACCCTCTCTTCTAATCCATGAAAACAAAACATTTTTGTAAGTGCACTAAAAATATATCTCAGATGACATGAAACGCCATATAATATGTATACGGCTGATGTATATTTTGTCGATACAATCAACAGCAGGAGGTAATTTTAAACCTTTTTCTGACTACATGTTCCCTAATTATGGTGATCGGGACTCCCAAAAGCAATAAAAAGCCTAAAATCGAAAGATAATACTTTTATCAGTGCTATAAGTAGTTCAGAAGTCGCGTTGTTCTGTTAACTAATATTGTAAGTCGTGGTAATTTATCCATAAATAAACCTTAAGGAAGATATTATGTTGAGATAAGCTCAGCCATATCAACTCAGGTATTTTCTAGAACTATATGTTGAAAAAAATATCCACCGTACAAGCAGTAAACTTACTACATTACACCAACTCCCAGTTTCCACTATTTTATTGTCTGTGTCTTTTCTTAAAAGTTCCTATAATGTATGAAGTACCACTGCCTTTTCATATTTACTTTTATAGATGATTTAAATGTAAGTTTATAGATTGTGTACTCCTTAAAATAACTTTCTTCATAATATTGCACTATGGCATGGCTTCCCACTAATATACAGCTTTTCATATGTCATATTATCTCCTAAAATGAGGATATTAGACGCCTTTTACATATAGGCTACAAAATTCAAGGCTCATAGAATCGATAAACTGGGAGCCTCTCAGCTGTTACCCTCAAAAAAAATTGCCAAGAAAAATGTGGACACTGATAGGAGGCATTAAGTCCACCGGTTATCACACGTGTTTGAACACACTCCGTTGCACGGAGTGTTTTAGGTCAATGGATCTCACGGGAGATCGTGAGGCTTATCTCTGTCGCAAAATTCTTCGACGAAAAACCGGCAAAAAGCAATAGCTAAAATTATTGTTAATGATTTGTTCAAGACAGAAGTTGTAAGCGTTAACTACAAGGAGACATAATTACTTCCTTCTATATATACACAATCCACCGACAGTCTGCTGCAAGTGCGGTCCATAGATTTGAGTTTCTCGCATCTCTTCTTAATGTCATACGACGTCACCGTATAGTTGCAACTCCTGTGTACCTATATAGTCATGAGATCATTAAAATCAAAATCTGTTCCCAATGCTTCGGAAAAGGGAAGAAGAGAGTACCATTCATGAAATTAGCTGCCCTTTCAGGCAATTTACTACCGGGGCGTTAGAAGATGGATGGAATTTTGTTATTCTAGCTTGTGACTCGCCCGGAAACCGCCCAACAAAAATCTCCAAATTTATTGACGATTACGAGATATCCATCACGTCTTGAAGCGCACGCCCCACTAGCACTAGAGAAATAAAGGATCAGCTGCATCAAAAGCTGAGCGACGTGATATGGTCGATTTTGCGGCATTTATTACAGGTTAAATATCGTAACTTGCACTCTTTGGACATTCTGTTCAGTCTGAACTGTAATTTATGAGGTCTTGCCTGCCAATATCCATTTTAAAAGGCCGGATAATAAAGAATAAGGAGATTCGAACTATCTCAGAATTCACTGGCCAGGGCACTTACTGTAGTTAATTCTTTATTAAGTACGCTAAATACAGCATTAGGTCATCCGTTACGCTGATTATGGCAGTTAGTTTACCTAGCGTGACATGGCCTAATTTTTTATGGTCATTCTCATATGAGATGATCTACTATATTTGCGGTGCAACTGATTACAGTACACCACTGTACTGTTACCGATAGGCTGCAGAAATAGAGGCTCTATGTGACGCCAATTGGCGATGTACTGCTATTGTTCGAAGGTAGAATCTCGTCGAAATGCGCTCGGACGTTTAATTGGCATAAATTCGCCGGCGTGCTGCCTCGCTATACTTGCTCCGGCCAGCCTCTTTTCTCTCCTTAATAGTTCTCTATCGCCTTTACTGCTCTCTGTTCTCGAGTCTTCGCTACCGGTTTGGTCTGCATTCTCTTGTTAATGGCGCTTACAGCTTCCTTGTGCTGACGCTCCCTCGATTGCACGCTGACATTTTGTCCTGCATTTGCTCTTCGGCGGCCTATGGCTTCTTGTGCTGCCGTTTTCTTCTGCGTTAGCTCTTCATTGCCGCATATAAACTCATATTCGTACCTTTGTTCCGTGTCTCAGATGCCCATTGCTTTATACCCCTTGATTATAGCTTACGTGCACTTGCTGTGTTTTATCAGTGTGTGGCTCAGTCTTGGCCAATCGGCCTCATCTGTTCGCTTTGTGTGGACCACGCTCGTCTTCTGCACTTGTCCATCCGTATTATACCTGCGTGCTGGTGACATCCGCATTCAGGCGCTAACAATCGTAAGGTTTGAATAGCCGGGACTGTTCGTTCATTGATGCTGCGTGTTGTATTGATTTCTGTAAGCTTGCATTCATTTGCATTGACTCCAACAACTGTACCGTGAAAAAATCATTTACAGGTCAGCGGCCACATTTTGAAACCGCGAATTGCTCACCATCTAAGCTACCGTAGCAGTCACTGCCTATTCACCGACTTCTTTCTAAAATGGATCCTCATCGAATACACGCTTTACTTGGGCTATTGATTCTTGGATAATGAAGCGGCAGGCGCACAGTGGATCTCTCCCATGTCCTGAAGCGAAGTGGAAACCCTTTTCTTTCTAAATGATCTTTCACCAGGACTAACAACATTTCATTCGCAAAACTGTCATTCTTGGAATTACTTAGGAACATTGAAGTCAAGGTGGGAGAGATAAAGAAATTCATGCTACACAAATAATCTAGCGGCGTTTATAGCCGATGGAACGCCTGCGCAGTGAATTTCAGTACATGTCGCTCCCCCGTCAATTTTGCAGCAAGCTTCGCCTGGTACTGTGCAGAGGCTTCGACTACGCTGACGTATTTGCCGCGCTTGCTATCCAATGAATGTTTTTTCAATCCTACAAAATTTCGTTCATACGGGACTAAAACCCAGAAAATCTGCCTAATTGGAGCGACGCGTCACGGAGTAGAGGTGTAAATGAGGTCGATGTAGTGCAATTGGCACTCGCACTGTACTGCCATTGGCAGAGCTGATTTTGATGATCTTTTCTTTATCTGATTCACTGCTAACCAGCAGTCACTGTACTGTACAGTAAGGGTAATTTTAGATTGTCGCCCACTATTATTCCTGGTACTGCATACCCACCCGAGAGGGTTTGAGGACTTGAAATCTGGATCACTCGGCCCACAAATTGGACCTGATATTTTCCCAGGTGAAAGGCACCTATTGGGCCAAGTGTCGACTTTACTTATCTCGAACTTGGATCTCCCTTATTTGGCTGACCTGAACTTTACTCACCCCGCCGTTGTAGATAACGATAACCTAGATAACTATTATTTATACCTACCTGGCCACTAGGGCCCCAGATTAAACAGCCACCCCGGTTTGGCTCTGAACTTGACTCCCAACTTCCGCCTTTGCAGAAACATTGCCAACGGCAACTTTGCCTATAGCCACGTTTATCCGCCCGGGCCCGCTTTCATTTCCCCCTCTCTATCCAATATCATAAGACCCCTTTTGTTGTTTGTTTTGTGATATATACTCAAACTTGGCGCCCCGGACTCCGGCGTCTATACACAAATAAGAACTTCAAGGTTGTCGATGGTGACAAAATACTTATCTCTAAAGGAGATATTCAGCACTGCTGACCCACTACTACATCTTTTTTGTCCAGTATTACACCATTGGTGTCTACGGTTCTTTGGAATCGATCCTTATCAAGTTTCTAGCATTCCGCGGACCACGGCCCGGCTTTACAAAGCGGAGGACAATTACACCGTCGAGCCGTCCATGGAACCGCCCCAGTTCTTCCAGCTTCACTTCTCCTCGCCACTGTCGAACTGTGCTACTGCATTCCAGGGTGCTTCAAGAGAAACATGGACAGAGAATACCCTGGAGGTCAGAAAATGAGAGACCCAACACACACACACACGTTTGTACTGTTCCTAGATGAGAGTAACTGCGCACCGCGCATTGCACTACAGTCGAGAGCGGAGTCCCAGTTGCGTGCACCCATTACAGCATTGTTTGAGATTCCCATGGATTCCGTGAGTGGTACAGCCCCATAAATCTAGACCGAATAGTCGGCTAAAACGATCGTGCAATCGACGTATTTCTTTGCTATATCTTTTCTTCGAGCGCCCCATCGAAAATTGTTCAAACAAACTGAAAATAGTAGAAAAAGCAGAACTAGTTCCGTATGTACCACAATACGGAGAGAGTGCGCTGTATAATTACCTCTTTGTTTCAGACATATTCAAAAGCTCCTCGTTAGGTGTTAAAGGCACACCTTTAGCGAGCCAGGGCTCCAGATGACGAGATTTCTCCCGAGTGAGAATAATCGAACTTTGGGGCCCCTTTTCGACGTTCATCAGCATCAAAAGTCCACTCTTTCGTCTTTAAAAGAAATAGTATGTTTAATTAGCAGCTGTAAATCTTTGAAGTGACTGACGGCTCGCCGCACAACCATTGCAGTATGATATATGAAAATCGTGTTGGTCTCGTACAGTTTGACATCTACAGCCTAAATGGACATTCATGAACTCTTATGACGGCCTTTGAAGCAACATGCAAATTGAACTACTGCTACGTTGCCCACTGTGAAGTCGTCTATGTAGTTCGTATTATGCTCCCATATCTTGTGTTTCAAATCAGCTAAGATTCCGCATCGCACTTTTGGAAGAGTGCACGTATTATCCTTCCGATGTTTAAACCACCATATCATCAAAGGAACCATAGGTAAGTCTGATACTATGATGCATAGGTGAGCTATCTGCTTCTTTCTAGCTGAAGATCTTGTACGTAAGACTATTGCCCTCATATGAGGACATAGTGTAGAGCTGATTTTTTAAATAAAATATTCTTTTTCTATAGTTTTTCTTCGAACCTGTAGTTTCGACAGTAGGGGAATTGTTTGGGTGGTTTACATTTGAAAGATATGTACTGCTAAGTTCCCGAATTACTCAGATAGTGACTACGTAGTTAACATGAGTAAACATGTGTCACAGACCGCCACGCACCATCTCTATTTACTGAACCACCGCCTCGGCAAGGTCCAGCTTCTCTGCTTGGTCAACGGCGTCACCGACGCCGTCGCCGTCTTCAGAGTTGAATTCAGACCAATCCATTCATGTCAAAGGCACCCAGAGGTGCATAGTTCCGTACTGCCCCATTAGAGACAGACCAGTAGCCATCTCCGTCCTCTTCATAAACTCAACTGCGCGCACAGTTGACGTCTGCCCATAGACGCCTTCGGGATATTCGTGATAAAAGCAGCTTCCAGGGAAGATAGGAGCTGCTCATCACCAGATGGTGACGGGCGTGAGTGGTTCGGTAGAGACGAAGGGTTTGCCTGTGGCTTGTCCCTGTTGGGAGCCGACGGAGTAGAGCCCAAACGCAAAATGTCCAAATTAGTCGCAAATCCGAGCTCTTACTAACCTCGCCCGCGCGCCCAGCTGAAGTCTGCCCATAGACGTCTTCGTGTGTGGGTGTGATAGGGGCGGATTTGAGGTAAGATAGGGGCTGCTCATCACCCGATGGTGACAGGGGTGAGGGGTTGGGTAGACACGGATTTTTGACCTTGGGATTACTTGCGTTCACTTGAGAGTTGAGACAAATGGCCAAGTGAAGGGCAGCAAAGTTCCTTATTGCGCGTCGTGCTGGAAGTGCGATGCCCGCCAAAAGGGGGAAGAAAAAATTCACCATCCCAACCGTGGATATCCATGGGTGTAGTCGCTTGAAAAACTTCCGCTATAGGCACGATACTTATAGAAAGCGACGGCGACAAATACCAGTGCTCCAAAATAACGGCCTTGGGTACTATCAGCAGGACCGTTTGGCTCAGGAACCCTCCCGTGCTGGCGGAGAACGGCCAAAGCTGAGTGTGGCAAGGTGCACTGAGCATTGCGCTACTTGATCGAGGGTGAGAGCCTTCCTAGCGCGGGAGAATCCGCAAGACGCGCGAGGACACAAGTACCCGGCGCCCGCGCCTAATGCGGCGCAGGCGCCGAGCGGGACAGAATGAAGGTTGGAGAAGGGCAGTCTAGGAGGTAAGAAGAAAGGGTTTAAGGAAGATGGGCGTGACGATACAGAGAAGTATAATACTTCAAAAGTAGTGAAGCTCGATTAAAGCAAACGTTTCGGTAATTTTAACGCTAATCTGGGTACGAACTACTTCATTCCACTTGACATCCTTTGATTTTAGTGCCAATTTGCCACGTTTTATCTTTTAGCTGAATGATTTAGCTGAAATGGTGTGGAGTTGAAGCCACTGAGCACCTCTTTGCTGTAATTCTATTTTTAGAGTATACTGTTAGTAAATCTTTACCGGCCTTCAAAAATTTTTTTACTTACTGTACAATTTTGTACGCTGAAGAGGCTGTTTGTCCTCATATGAGGACAAAGTTTGCCTCATATTAGTAAAACGTTTGCTGTAGTATCACATTCAAAAGCTATGAAACGTTCCGCACGCAGCAAGGTTGCTGGTGGAAGTCTATTGTAAGCCCTACAAGCCGAGCTTACAATATCTGACACATCTACTGGTCGTGGGTTGCTCGACAGGTTGGCTTCCCCTTATTGCGGCGAGAACAATTGTTTAGTTCTTCTGGCTGATGGCTAATGATTCTTGTCTTGGACTTGCTCCGCTAATCGTACGCAAGCCCTTGTATAGACTTTTTGTAGGCCCCTCTGCACTGTATTTGAAAGTACAGTACAGTGCAGTGTAGAGCTAGGCCACCATAAAAATTAAGTAAAATGGCTACACTAGCACTTTGCTCTCAATTAATATCATGAAATATCGGTGCACTCCTGCTGAGCTGTAGCAGATGCTGCACTGGCACCATCCCGAGCCCTTTTGCATAATATTTGCCTCATTGAGGGAAATGCTATCGCGGATAGACACTACACACTGTGGTATAGAAGAAGCTCCAATTCTGCGAAGTACGTACTCGTCCTTCTTTGCCATCCAGCCGATGAAAGCGATCATGTCAGCCTCAAGGATGGGTAGTTGGCTGTGGCTATCATCGTCACAAAATTGGAGCCACGGACGACACTTTCAATCCATCAAATACAATTTCCCTGCGTTCCACCCATGCTCTTCTACTAATCGTGCTGATCGGGTAGCAGTAGAAATTTCGCCTTTCATGGTTGTAATCATTTTAGACGCGAGTTTCCCTAGTTTCATAGGTTGTTGTTGAGAAGGAAGAGGCGCCATCTCTGGTTCGGTTTCCGTTGAGCACTCAAACCCTCCACAGGTGGATTTTCTAGCTCCATCACCTTTGTCGACATAGCCAAAGGTGGGGAGAACTAGGGTTGCTTGGGCTACCCCTGTATCATCTGCAGGGCTGATACTTGGCTGGAGCTTAGCTTCATCAGGACTGGAGTCATTATGCCCACCGGCTGACATGGGAGCCGTAAATCACCCTGAAACCACGATATGGAGAGCTCTTCTCCAGTTTCGGCGGAGGAAAACTGGTTGCTCTCCTGGGGCGGGTGAAATTTCATCCTACGGAGCTTGCGCTCCAGCGAGCACGGAACGCAGCAGCTTACTGTTAATCCGCAGGTATCCACGGAAGAACCGTTCGCGAAAGATTGTGGGCAAAATTGCTGACTACAGAGTGCATTCTGCCCGAATCTGAAGTCCGTTATGGTCGAAAACCATCGTCAGCAGCCGGGTCTCGGCTATCATATGACCATTGGGTTAAGCAATGGTGTTTGCAATATGAACGACTGACTTGTTTCCCAATCCTGCAGCAACTCCCACATTTCCTTTTGCTTCAGTATATTTCCCGTCACCCCCACAATAAGAGGTAGAACTACTTTAAACTCTCGCAGCTTAATTTTTTGCGATTTTGCTACCATGACCACAATCTTTGGCCCCAATTATATCCCTTCACTCCAGCCGACATGACTTGTAAGTTTAGTGTGCCTCTAAAACCAACTTCTGCCCCGTCAGTGTCCGTAGATGGTTGGACTGGCGAATATTTCACAGCCAGTCCATCCAGTTCCTGTCGGGACAGTTTTATCCAGTTGACCAGATCACGGACCGACTAGTGGCTCGAAAGTCACCATTCTATCCTGTCCTTGTCTTTGTGCCGGTTATCGCTCTTTATGCCAGGAAAAGGAGCGATTGTAGAAGTGAAACTGAGGCATGACTGGGCTTAGCGAAACACAACACCGCAGAAGTGCTCCAGCGCGCTCAGATTCACCCATCTCCTGCCCAGTGTATCTTGTTAGTGCAGTTCTTTGTTTATCTGATTGATTCGCACTACGTTGTGCTGCAAAAAAAAGAATCTTTTCGAGCGACTGTTTATCTTTACGCCAACATGTACCAACTTTGTAGCACCAGGGACTTCTCCTTTTTCGGGGTTACGGGACAATATCAGAACTTGGAGAAGGTTTGTTGTGGTCTTGCGGCCTGTGAGGCAACATCTTTTGGTCTGTACTGTCCCTGAAAGCGTAGTAGAACAAAAGTCGTCGTCCAAGTACCCTATTATACCGATCTTGCGGCACTCCGCAACTCCCTGAAGAATAAAATCATAAAATATGTGCACTACAATGGAGACTGCCTCCGTAAAACGGGAGATTAAATTAATTGGTAGGAATTTCCCGTTTAATGGAATATGACCAAGTTCCTCAAGGATGAGGCGAGACTAAAATTTCGATAGCATATTTTATGTCGAATGACAGGAAGTAATCTCCCTTCAGTACGTTGAGTCCAAACAGTAGAGACTCCATAGATACCTTTCCCTTGTCCCAATGTATCGACAATCAGCTTAGACTGACTTCGAAGCACTCTTTCCATACATAACTTGAAAGCCGCAGGTATCAAGAATACGGCCGTTTTCGCCCGCTCGGCGCGCGCAGACGAAATCTTGTGGTAGATACCTTGCTTGCAATCAGAATCGAGATCTGCGAGGCCAAACGAGAAATCCTCATTCGTCCTCGGGATTGAAGGCGACTCCATTAACTCCCCTTTCCGAAAGGTAATGTTGGGCTGTACGTGTATTCCATACCAAATTGCTCTGCAAAGATACTCCGAGGAGCCAATGCGGCGTCATGCCCCAACGAGAGACTGCGCCTCTAACCAGAGCGGTCGCCCCATTCTTTTTGAGACTACTACCCATCAGTAGCACCAACTCGGTTTCCTTCGGTATTCCCTCCGGCGTTGATGACTTTGGGAGAGGAGACTTCCGTGATTAATTTGTTCTACATTTGATTATCGAGCTCTTCCATGACATGCTCCACGTCATCGGCAGCAACAACGTCGACCCGCTTCTCCAACCCCGCAGAAGCATCTTTGCCGTTACATGGTTGTCAGTTGTCATTGAAATGCTTGAAAATGTCTTTTATTTTTCCTGCCTGTCCTAGGCCAAGTGTAACCTATTGTCTCCCTTTTCCGCGCACCCTCGACACAGTGCAGTGTATATATACTGTTCTTTGCCGGGTGGTTGGAATACAGTACGTAACCCAACACCAACTGGGGAGATACATTACATTATTCCCCAGATCAAGGGGTGAGCTCGAACAGCTCACATGCCCCCGCAAACATTCCACCAACCTATCCACTCAGCAGTACCTCCTTCCAAGTCCATTCCCCCACTACGTCCTCTCCTCCACATAAAAGGAAAAACCAGTGCCTATAAGAGGAGATCTGGGAGGGGATTGAACGAGAGTCAATAGAGTTCCATTGGCGCCAGCTGCCTCTCCCATTTTGTGTTCCAGGCCCGAGCAGCCCGCATCTCATCTCCTCTCCTTCTATTTGCCTACGTCCAGTTCCCTAACCCTTATTTAGCTCCTTTAACGATCCTTTTGCTCTTCTCGCTCACCTTCCATCTTTTCCACGCATCGGCTTGCTGGGTCACCCCTTCTTACTTGTTTACTGACTCCGCTACCTCCGGTTTCCCCTCCTTGAATTAGTTTCCTGGATGATTTAGTACACCCAACCAGTCGGCACGCGTGTATGGCCTTTCTGATCACTCGACCAGATGATGAGACCAACTCGTAGCGCGGATGATCTGCCTTGATTACCCGGCACGGTCCGTAGTAAAATGATTCTAACGCCGGCCACTTCCGAGCCCTGCCGAATGCCGTCCCATGCGCCACTAGCACTTCGTCTCCAAGGTCGAACCGTTTAACCTCCCCCTTAGCCTTTCGCGGAGCGCGCGACCTTTCGACTACAGCATCCCACGGTAGCTACCACCAACATCTCTACAAGGCGGTGACTTGGGCTGGCTTCGCCCAGGAGGGCTACCGCGTCGCTAGCCATCATCCTCGGATCGATCGGATAAATTAATCGGAACGGCGAGATGACGTTCCCGCAATGAAGTCAGCGATAGCGGTACAAGACTTTTGGCACAACCTCCGCCCAATCGCCTCTATTGTGCACGACTGACCTTTTGATTGCGTTCTTTACAGTCCTCACCATCCTCTCGGCCCTTCCATTTGCCGTAGCGGCGTACGGTAGGACGACCTTCCAGTCGATCCCGTGCTCCTTCATAAACTCCTGGACGTACGTTGCCATAAAAGCCGTGGCGTTGTCTGAAACTATCCTCCTTGGGGGCCCGAACGGTTCGATAATTTCCTTCTCAGCGAACCTGATGACAACATCGGAGGTGGAGCTTTCCGTTGCCCAAGCAATATGCCAGCCCGTCATATGATCTACCACGATTGAAGCAAACCTGTTTCCCTTCCTAGATGGCTTGTAAGGGCTCGCAAAGTCCACTGAAAACGTTTCGGCTAACCCAGTAAAGGGTGCTTTAAGACTTGTATGATAAGTCGGTAGCCTTCGAGCATGTCGCCAGCCTGCGCATGCCTTGACGTGTTCCGTCACGTCTCGAGACACCCCAGGCCACCACAAACCTGTCCCTCACGAACTTCCTTGTAGAACCAGTATCCCATTGACGGATATCATTGTGGAACGTTCTCAGTATTTCGGCACGCTGCCCGATATATGGAACAACGCGCAGTCCATCCTTCTCACGTCGGAACCCAGTGTCGTTCCAAATCATAAATCTCTTCGCTTTTCTTCGTATGGCGGTCTTCTTCTTCGAGTCCGCCTCCTTAAACCTTTATCGGCTCTAATCCAGAAAACTTAGGTTCGTCCCACTGGATCATCGCTACGAGGCCCTTCGTGTCTTTTTCTTCTCTTGAAGCCTCAGATTCCAAAACGGGTCTGCGAGAGAGATAATCAGCTGCCCCACTAGCTTTTCCAGGCCTATACTTAATTTCGAAGTCGTACTCGGCCATCAAATCCATCCACCTCGCCAACCTTCCATGTAAATCCTTCTTCGTGAAAGCCATCTGCAGGGTCTGATGGTCCTTATATAACTTAAACGGCCTGTATGACAACAGAAACACCCGAAACCTCTTGATAGCAAACACTACAGCAAGTGCTTCCCGTTCGCTTGTAGTGTACCGACGTTCCCGCTTCGTCATTGTCTGAGATGCGAACTGTATCGGATTAATTTTTCCATCTTCGTTCTTCTGCGAGAGAATCACTCCTAGGGCAGTCGAAGAAGCATCCGTTTCCACCACGAAAGGGAGTCGAAATCAGGGAACCCGAGTACGGGAGGGGTCGTCAACTTCTCCTTCAAGTACTCGAAAGCCTCCTACATTCCCACAGTCCACTCAAATGCCTTCTTAGCAGAGGTTGCGGTGTGTAGCACTGCTGGGCTATCAGCTAAGTTCCGTATTAATCGTCGATAGCACCCCGCCAAACCGAGTAAACTCCTCAGTTCAACCATATTTCCGGCATAGGGACCTCGAAGATATCTTTGATCTAGTCGGGATCAACCTTCACCGCTAGAATTGACAATATGACCGAACAGCTTCACTTCCGACTGACCAAAGCTGCACTCGGCTTCAACTTCGCTTCTTTTATCCTCCTGAAAACCTCTTTGCAGTCAGCTACGTGTTCCTCCAACGTCTTATAAAATATATCAACATTGTCCACGTAGACCATTGCAAACTGTAACCCGCGAGGAACCTCGTCCATCATCCTTTGAAACGGTACTGGAGCATTCATGAGTCCAAACGGCATCACGTCGAACTTTTACGTTCCATATAGAGAGATAAACGTGGTCTTTTCCTCGCACGGTTAGGACATTCTAACCTGCCAATATCCTGTGTAAGGTCCAACGTCGTGAAGAACTCCGCGCCAGAGAGTTCGTCGAAGATTTCTTCTATTTTCGGTAACGGCCAGCGATCTGGCTTCATCACCCGGTTCAACTGACGGTAATCGACGCAGAACCGGGGCCTTCTTTCTTCGTGGAGATCACCACCAGAATGAACCATGCGGACCTTGACTGCGTGATAATTCCAGCTTCCAATAGTTCACTCACTTCTTTCCTTACTACTTGGTTATGCCTCGGCGGTATTCGGCGGGCTTTCGAATGTATTGGAGTCTCATCCGTCAACTCGAAAGAATGTACCACCGGCACCCGAGTCGGCTCCAGATCATGTATATACTACGCTATAATGCCCGTCTCCTTGAGCACATTCACCAACTTCTTCTGGTTCTCCTCCTCGAGATGCCTAACCTTCGACACGAGAAACGCGGCGTGGTCCGCTTCCTCGTCTTCCTCGGTAGACCCCTCCTCCAACATCAGGCCCTCTAGATCGGGCTTATAGGGTTCCTTGTTCAAGGTCGTCAGGACCAATTCATGCTCGGTGTCCGACCCACCATCGCTGCCGCCTTACTCTGATGAGTTCGAAGCAGGAAAACTCTCTCCATCAGACTCTCCAGGGGATGTAAAATCCTCACTATCAGTCCGCATCCCGTCAATCACGGGGACTCACTGGGTAGCGGTAAAAGCGCCTTCCTCCTAACTGCCACGGTAACCTGCTGTCGCCCGTAATCCAGGCTTGCCTGCATAGATTCTAATGCAGGACTGCCAATAATAGTGTCGAATGGAGCATTCCGTACAACCAAGAAGCCAAGAGGCACCACCAGGATTCCAAAGGAGACTGTAACCTTCTGTACACACCCAATAGCTTCAGCCACTGTTCCATCGGCGACTGTGACCTGCCGATCCGTAGCCATCGGAGCGAGTGCCAGCCTCTCGCAAAAGTCCCAGGACATCAGGTTTGGAACTGCACCTGTGTCCAACAGGGCGTGCGTCTCCGTTCCGTAAGCCTTCACGTGCAGGACTTTCAACCGACGAGAGACTTCGGGGTGACTTGTCATAGACGCCTGAGTCAACGTGAAAGTCTTGGACACCAGACGCTTCAACTGTTTTCTTGCTTCATCCGCGTCTCCATGCAGAAGCTGGCCGAAATTCATTCCCGACGAGGTCGAAGCCAGTTCCGCGACCACATTATACTTCCCTATGTAGTCCTGGAGGGCTCCTGATGCCTTCTTGGTTTTCCGTGCCTTATTTTTCTTCTTCCTTGGCTGCGACACGACTATCGGGGAACGAGCGAGAGGGGCCTTATTCATCAGCGCGTCAATGTCCATGACATTGTCCGTGCGTTGCTTCGGAAGGGCTTGGCCGTCGGCGTTCCTCTTTTCTGCGGCCACCACATCGCCCTTTTGAGACGCCTAGACGACGATAACGGGCTATTCGTCATTCTTTTCCCTCAGTTTAAGTTCTTATTTCGACTCCGAACTTGCTCCGGTAATTACCACAGGACGTTCTCCATCTTGCTGTCCATTGGACCAGCACGTTGCCTATGAGGACCTCTATTCCCGCAGAGAGAGCACCGAGTGTACCTGTGAGGGTGTTGCGGGCACTGCGGGGTACAGTAGCCCCTTTTCTAACAGAAACTGCAACTAAAATCGTCATCGACAGTAGCGGAAGGTTCTTCCTTTTCACACATCAACTGGCGTGGGCAATCCCTTTCTAGAGAAGAACTCCTCCAGTCGTCGGCCCACGGGAGCAAGAGGCGCTGTTGGGCCTTCTCAAGATCAAGATCCAGAACTTAGCACGTGTCTCAACCAGTCATCCACCCCCCTGAGCCTCTGAGTGCCTTTGCCGCGGTATAGAGGGGTGGAATTAACTATATTTGGAAAGCATCGCGTTTTCGCAGCGGTGTCGTGGGACAGTGCGCGGATTACTTTGATTACCACATTGGGAACGCGACAGGCGCGGGAGCTTGGTACGCGCACTGAGTCACTGGGGCAGATGGGGTGGGCAATTGCAATGTGCAATTCTCGTTGGTCCACGTTGTTCTCCTTGCGCTGTATGAAGAACATGCCCGGTAAGTTATTAGATGTAACAAGAGCTAAGCGTTGGGGGTTGTATGAAGTTATTGCTAGTGGCCCAAAGGCTTGGCATTGATATGAGACGGTACGAAGTCAAACGAATTGTGTTGGGTCGGGTAAAGGGCAGAGCGTAAAGTCGAAGACTTATTACGGTTGCAGCACATACCGCGCGCCTTGAAAAACTTTTGTCCCATAGATATCCTCTTTATTAGAGATTCAGTCCCCACCGATAACGGATCCCGGTAACCCAATAACTTCAGATATTGAGGTCAACAATAACGCATCTAGGACGGATCCTTTGGTAAGGATAAGGTGTGGGTCAGAAGATATGGCAAGATATCTTGATGCGATGGGCATTTGGTGTCTTCAGAATGAGGACATGCCCTTGCGCATTACTGCACCTGGACTCAGGGGTAGATCCCGAATAGCCTTGCAGTACTTAGACAGTAACAATCCCATATTCTGTTACCCGCCTCATGTACACTGCTTGCGTGCGTCGCTTGCTAATGCAGTGGCCTTAGTGATTGGCCCGAGTGATGCGAGGGACCTACTCCGTCAAGGGCCACTATCAGCAGGGAGCATTAGGGAGGCAGTGTCTAATGTGCAGACTGTGTTTGGAGGCGCACACTTAGTTAGGTATACCTTGCCAGGCAATGAGCCAGTGGATAATTACTTCTTAGAAAGAAGTGAGGCGTCTTCTTGCTGCTTCTCAAAGGCATCGATGGCGATGGAGAAACAATCGATCATGTATTTGTTATCGATTGTAAGGCGGCGCGGATTCACGATCCTGCGGAGAGATTTCTCCTTTGTTTGCGTTCCCATGTGCTGGAGGCGTGCGAAGGGGACGACTTTGAACTTCGAGAAGTGGTGGAGTTGTTTGAGATGGGGGTTCAACAAACCAGGAAACGTAAGCGATATCCAAAAAAATCTGCAAAAAAGCAGAAGGGACTTCGAGCAAGGAAGCGTAGGGAGGGGGGGGAAGTTTTAGTACTGCATAAGCGTCTGGTAAAGGACTGGTGAACTTGTGATAAACACTCTTCAGCGGGAACAGAGCCTAGAGCCCAAGAGAATTGCCAATCTCTCAAGTGACGAACTTATTTTTCAGATGGTTTCTGATCTACAAACGTAACAAGTTTGGCTGTCTCCATGAATTTTTCATTGAAGATTCCAGTCTTCATCACTTCATTGAGTGCCCGGAACATATGCACATTTCTCTTCGTCAGTGCATCCGCGAGATGTCTTTGTCCTTGGATCCACTGCATGAAATCTATCTCCTTATTTTCATAGGAGTCTCGAAGTCTCGCGATCGTAGGATGTAAACGATAATCACTACTTTCATGAAGAGTTATGATCTTTGAGTAAAGTCCATCGGAGTCGACCGTTAAAACAAAAGGAATCTTCTCATCATCAGCAACAATTCTTGATACCTTCTCCGCAAGAAGGGCGCCTCCGTCTGCGGATGATGCGGCAGCTAGTATCTCTGGTCCAATTGATGAGAAGGAGATAAGAGTTTGCTTGCTGCTCCACCAGTCAATAAGGTGATAAAATTGTCTTCCCCCGCAGGCAGGAATTATCCTGAAAGATATCCTGTCTGCCCATAGGAGGCTTTACCGGTGCTGGTATCCGATAAATCCAGATAGCACCAATCCGTAACGTCGTCAAGTGCTTGGTAGAGGAAGGTTGGAGATAGGGTGCGGAGCTCATGGAGAATCTTGTTTGCAATAAGGAGGTCCGCCACACAGAGACGACCGACGTGCTGTTGCAAGTAGCTAGCAGCAAAATATGCTTGCGGTAATGCGCCATTTCGGAGGTAGTTCAGAGAGCCTGTCAGGTTTTTGAACTCGGTAAGATCGTCGGCAGTACACGGGGAAGACTTTTTTTGCAACGGGGGCGGGCAATAGAATAGGATTGATCTGGCCGAGATATTCTTCCGTAGACTCCTGAGGGCTAAAGTCGGAAAACTGTTCAATGTGTAAACGATTAAATACAAGCTTGGTTCCTGTCGTAAATGAGCCGACCGTGAACTTTGGGGTATGAGCGTGAACGAATGCGTCAAAAGCGGATGGAGCTCCGGAGATTAGCATGTCTTCAACGACCTTGGCGACAATGTCGACGACGACCTTGGCGACAAGAAGGGCGATATCGCCATCTTTGTTACGTTTGATGAATAGCTGTTGAATACCAGGAACGGTAAAGAGTCCAAGGTCCTGGAAGAAACCTTCGATGACTGACTGCCAGATCCGACCATATTCAACAATGCCGTAGGCATGGCGAAGTAGTTTCCATAATTTACGGGCTGAAGAAGCCCAAAAGCGAGGAGGACGAACGAAAATTGGCCTTCCGCGATTAATTTCACCGGCTTGCAGGTAAGCACGCTTGATATCCAACGTTGCAAGTTTCCAGCCTAAGATCACTCGTAATGAGAGGGCAAGCCTAATGGACGGGAATTGAGCATTCCTTACGGATAAGTTCCTTGTTCTTATCTTGGTTTCGGTGAGGGACGAGACGGCATTCAGCTTCAACGTTCCAGATTCAGTAGTGTTTTTCACACCAAAGAAATGGTGTGAACTAATGATTTTGGTTGCCTTTGGGACATCCTTCATATCTTTGTGTTCGATCTCATTACCCAGGAGAAGAAAGCCATCTTCTGGTATAACATAAAACTGTATAAGGGCTTCAGTTCCAGCAAGATCGGTGACGGGGAGATCCCAAATTCCAACTACAAGTTGAAAATCGGAACAACCTTTACCATAACCATGTACGAATGGTTCGCAATCTAACTCCTTCATGACGAAGTCGATTCCCATTGACTCACATAATGACTTGATAGTCTTAATACCGCCAACACTCTTTGGGCAACCCCCATCAAGTATTTGGTTGTCATCTTCATTTCCAGTGACAACATCAGACTTAGCTCCTCGCGATAATAGGAAGGTTAGTTGTCTTCATTTCGGCAGGAGCCCTGACGAAAATCCTTCTTGCCAGAACCCGAGCATCATTTGAGTCAGATGGAGCAATTCGTAACTCAAGATAACGTTTATGCCTTTTTAGTTCTCATACTATGACGTTTGTAGGCCGTGTATCCCTTCCAATGAACATTCTCTCCGCAATCAAAACATTCATCCTCATCGAATTCCCTATTGCGCTTTCTCGTGGATGAATTGTTGTTCTTGTCTTGAGATTGTCCAGAAAGATTCGGGTTGCCATTGTCGTTGGTGTTTCGATTATCACGACCAGATTTTCCTTTATTCCACTTCCGTCTCTTATTATTATTTCCCTTTCCACTATCGGACAAGGACTGAAGAAGCGTCTTCATATGTGTCATTATAGTTTGGAGTTCGGATGGTTCCGAACCACTACCTCCATTGTTCTTCTGTTTCGGCGCCTATTGCGTGATGTTCCATAGGAAATTCACAGCATCATCAAGATGTATCTTGCATTTCGATAATGCAAGAACGAACAGATGAGCGACGGAACGGGTATTCACAACTTGCAGGCTATATTCAATTGCATCTTGCACAACACCTTGTAGCGTCGAAATCGAATCAAGTAGCCTTTGCTTTGATACGGTGGTGAGTCGATTAGTACCTTCATTTGCAGCATTAGCTTCTTTGACCTCTTGAAACTCGCTTAAAACTTCTTGAAGTCCACTCAGGACTGAATTTTTGACTTGCTTCGTGTCTTTAACTTCTTCTTCGGCTTCACGCTGCTGAGAGAGAGCAATAAGTTTAAGTTTTGCATTGGTCAAGACATTTTCGGCAAGACTAGAATTTTCCAACTATGTGATTGCAAGAACCTGGCCGACTTGCGATGATGGTGTAACATTGGTTTTTTGCAAGTTTTCGGCAGCTGCACTCCGGAAGCGTGAGGAGAAGGTCGAAAAATCTTTATTATTCTTACGGCGAATATACGAGACCTTATTGAAAGAGTTAATAAGCCATGTAACACAGCAATCGGAGGGTCTATTGCGACAACATCTACGATTTCGAGAACGGCCTTAACAGGGTCATCTGTTTGATGGTAGTCAACCACACCCTTTAACTGGGTTTCGTCCACGATAGATTTCTATTCCCTTGGAGACCACCTGATACAGCGTTTGGCCAAGAATCTTGTAAGTTGTTTTGATCCGCCTATCTTCTCCACCATCATGTGCTGCCTCGATAAGATCTACCCATTCAGATACACTATTTCGCCACTTTTGAAGGTCCATGTCCGGACGAAATAGGGTAGGGTAGAAGAAGTCCTTGCCTGTGCCCATTGTGTCCTCTGGGCCTATAACTGTCGTAGCGCAGACAGCTGGCGAGAGAAGGAGATGTTTGTTGTCCGCGCAAAATCCGTGCGCAATAGGGGAACAATGGGGATAAAAAGTTGAGAGAGTAGGAGACGCGGTCTCGAGGTTAGGGCGGTGGGGGGCGAATCGGTCGCGCAGCCGAAGTGCTTGCCCCTCGGACTGGAGATGCGAGAGCTGGCATCTTTAATAAGCCGCTGGCATCCGCTGGCGCTTCCCATCCTTGCAGTAAAATTAAAATTTCGTGTCCTAATTAGCCTCTCCTTTTTTGCCCCAAATTATCCACAATATCACAGTATCGAAATCAGCATCCACACATGAAGCATATGAAATTTTTCTATATCGACCGCTGACCTTCCTACATTGGCCACTCCATGGCGCATGCAGGTAGCCGATTCGTGAAAATCAAGCCGTTCTCCAGCAGAATCGACGTACAGTCAAACTTCCCTAATTAGAGACATTCTGAGATACAAAAAGGTTCCATTTATAGAAGTTTTCCAATTGGGGGGTGTTTCAATTCACCCTTCCTTGAAGAAATAATTGATCCGTGTTTGACGCATACCAGCTGACTGTTTGACACGAAAACTAACTTACACGCTGCGCAAGCCAGACAACAACGAACTGTGCGCGCCGCTGTGCTCACGCACAATCAGCTCTGCCTTTGCCAAAACCTTCAATTGCTCTCCATAACTCCCCAAATTAACTGCCTCAGGCTTCTCATTGCTTTCATCCATCTCAAGAGAACCATGCACAGTGTTGACCACAACTTGCACCTTATCATCCACTAAAAATCTTTGTGCAGTGAATTTCGGTATCAAAATTCAACAGCTCTTGAATAGAAATCCGCCTCCTTTTAGGAACTATACTTGCAACTAAACTATCCAGTTCCGGCAATGCTTCTGTAGAGTTCTCTTGAGCAGGAGCCAAAAACCTTTCACTTTCGCCAACTAATCCAGTTGCTCGCCAACAGTTTCGAATTTTTTCTTCATAGAGTTCTTCCCACGTAGATGATATCCATTTTATGGCAGTTATAGTATCTACTTTATAGATGTCGTCCACGCCAGAATAAGATAAATCAACTGCATACTCAATCTGATAGCTTCTGTAACAAAGCTTCATTGCTGCAATGATACCAGCATCCAGAGGCTGTAAACGAATCGTAGTATTCGGGGGCAGAAAGCAAACTTGAACATGCTGCAAGTTTGGCAAAGTTTCCATGGATCCATGAGCACTACAAATATCCATGAGGAATAAAACTTTGCGCCCTGCTGTCTGAGCAATCCATCTATCGAAGCTAACGAGCCAGTCAGAAAACAAAGTCGAAGTCATCCTCGCTTTCTTGTTTCCTTAGTAATCAAAATTTAGTTCGTGCGGCGTTTTCTTCTTGAAACATCTTGGTGAACGAGCCACACCAAAGAAAAATAGGGGAAACTTCTGCGTCCCGGTAGCATTGCAACACGCCAGTAATGTAACGCTGGACTTTTTCTTTCGTCCAGGAAACGAACAGTTTGCAATAGTTCGATCTGGGCCACCTGCCAGAAGATTCATCACAGTTGAAGATGTCAAAACTATGAAATGATTCAATTGTTTCACGAAGTAGAGGAACTTGTGCAGCAACGAAAGCGCTTCTAACGTCCCCGCTATCTCCGTGGAGCGATAGGACCGCAAACTACACCTCCGTTTGAACTTCTCGATCCATCCCTCGGAAAACCTGAGAATTTTTATCTGGCTGAAGGCACTCGTTGGCTTTTTTCGCGATTTATCGAGCCTTCTCCCGAATAAGCATCCCTGAGACAGCACGCCGATCGTGATGCATTGCGCAAACCCAATCAAACCGAGCTTTTTCAAGGGTTTCCTGGCGTGCGGTGTATTGCGGACTTGATTTTTTTGTCTGAGTTGGTTTCATTCTGCAGTCGTTAATCGTTAAAAAAGCGAGGCATTTTTTCTCTTTCCTGAGGTGCGGGGAGACCAAAGGCTCTCATGGTTCACTTTGCAAGGTCAGCCTGTGAGCATCTAGGGCTTTCTCGCGGCGACGTCGGCGTTCCTTGCAGATCGCTTTTTTCTGTTCAATAGATAGAGTGTTGTAGCCCATTGTAGAATGAAGTGTGTAGGATGGGACTTCAAGTGTGGTGATGTGCTGGGACTCCCTACTCGTGCCGTCTTTGGATTATCTGGATCTGTTCTGGTTAAAACAAACTATAACAGACGCGCGGGCCTCTCTCAAACTGTGTTTCATTTATTGAGGGTTGGAACATTCATTTTTTTCATTAAATATTCGTATCCACGACCACGGAAGACTCGGTACGGTTCCAATTGGAGGGGTGTTCCAATTAGAGACGACCCAATCAGAGAGTTTTGACTGCAGTTGGCCTCATACGTGGCCGCGGGTGGCATTCTTGCACGTTTTTTCAGTAGACACGATTTAGTCACATCTTTTGCTCGAAGAAAACCTTTGCAACGGCGTTGACTTTAGCTTCCGCTTCGTATGGGTAATATGAAACCCATTGTTTTCGCGAGTGCAGTATGAAATCTCCGCATATATCTTCATCCATTTCGTTTCGATTCCTGACATCGCGAGGGATTTCCGTCTGTAAACCTGCTTGTACTTCTCTGTAATGTCCTCTATCTCTTGGAGGGCCGACCTATTCTCATTCATCTTTTGCTGCTGATGTCAAATCTTTGACGCGTCTGGTCGAGTTCGTTTGGCCAGTCTGGAGAAGCCTACCGCCAGAGAGCTGAGGAGTCTTGATGAAAGAGAGAGTCATGCCCTGCAAACACGCCGTCGGCATTTCGGCGAGGCATTTGTTGCAGATGGAACGCCTGCACAGTGCATTTTAGTAACTTACGCGAGACTCCCCTGTCAATGCCGCATCAAGCTCTGCCTGGTACTGTACAGACGCGTCGACTGCGCACATACTGTACAGTAGAGTGCCGCGCTCGTTCTCTTGTAAACAATCGCCTACACCGGACACCAAAGGTCCCATCGCCATGGTGTTTACAGTTTACGAAGGCTTCTTTCCAGGGTATTCATAAAGTACAGTATGCAGCGTGATCGGCGATCACCCAAATCCTGCTAAAATAAACGACGGGCAAGTGGATCAACAACGATATCGTTCCAGCCAATTACTTTCGAGATATTGGCCAGCTTATCTATTATGTACAGTATAGTGAATGAACCGCCGTGTTCCCCCAGTCGAGGATTTCCGGTCCGAAATAGTGTGGGGGGTTTTTTACTTTGTTTTGAAGATACTCGGGCGCTTTTTCAAAAAATTACGTACTGTACGGTACATGTGCTGCTCAATTGGTAAATACAGCACGAAAATACTGTACTTTCGTGTACAGAATTGTACAGAACAGGACTGCGCTGGACTCAGTTCTGTACTGTACTGTACACTACAGTGTACAGTACTGTGCTACAGTAATAAATGCGCCTGTTCAATTGAACACAGTTGATATTGATGTCTTGAACAAGTCCTTTTACAGCTCTGTACTGTACCGTTTTGGAGGGGCTCACTTGTTTGCCAAGAGGCCAAAGACTACTTTTAACGGACATGCATCACCCAGCTAATAGCCAGCCGACTCTTCGAGATGTCTCGCTTTTCGTGCTTTTATCCGTATGTACCCAGTCTGAACAGGCCTGATCACATCGATAGCAGACAAACGCCCGACCCATCATGGATAAAATTTCCGAGGCCGTCAAGCAAATGGGTGTGGTCAAGTCAGGTAAACTACGGACAGTCGAGAAAGGCGACCAGGAGGGACGGAAGATCGGCCAAAGGATGTCGTACACATTCGTACTTAGAAATTGCGGTGTTCTGCAATGCGAACGCTTAGGCATCGAATACAATATTCGAGGTTCAGAAATCGCAGTTGACAAAGACAAGAGCACTCGTATAATTCATATTACTCCTGCAGAACAAGACTCTGGCTTTAGCTTAGCGCACGGGATGATGCAGATTTCGAAGCATGGACAAAAGCTTTAAGAGAGGTCAGCACTTATCAGACAAGTGACATTTATGTTGTTGAGAATAGGCGGCCGATAGCAAAGGGATCAAGTTGCTCAGTCTTCGCTGGGAAGCGACAGCGAGATGGTCGAAACATTGTTGCTAAGGCCATTTCAAGAAAAGGCAAAACCAAGGTCGCTGTTCTCTCAGAGACCACAATCTGTAACAAACTGAAGGCTGTCACCGCCAATCCTGACTATCCTGAGGGACTGGTGCAAATTTTTGAGGTTTACCACACCGCCAACGAGGCACATATCGTCATGGAGAGGATTCATGGCAGGTCTCTCGAAGATTGGCTGCAAGAACACGGCCCCATGTCTGATGCACTTGCAAGAAATGTTTTTATGCAAATTTTCAAAGCAGTCGCTTTTCTGCACCGTAAAGGCATCCTGCATGGCGCTGTTACGACGAGTAATGTACTGTTTGTTGACAACGATCAAATGAAAGTCAAACTCATCGGTTTTAACACTGCTTCCTGGAAATGGTGGTCATGACTTTTCCCCTCGCGCCGCTTGCACGAGTACCAGCGATGTCTGAAAAAGGATGGCTTGGAATACATTGCGCCTGAAATTTGGAAGGGGAAAGCTGCCGGCACAGAGGCGGATTTCTGGTCCTTGGGTTGCTCGTTATACAAAATGCTGCTGAGCGATTTACCGTTTTCCGTGACCAGCGAGAAACCTTGGAGAGGGGAGGCCGGTGAACAGACAATGCAGAAATACGCCAACACAGAGCGTGTGGACCTTCTTCACGAAGCACTATTTCCGAATGACCGCGAAAATGTAACAACCATATCCCAGAATGCAAAGGTGATGCTCTTTCAATTGATGAGGCCAAACCCGCGGCAGAGGATGAGCCATGCGAACGTTGAAAGACACCCTTGGTTGAAAATTCCTTCGCGCAGCCTCCAGGGGGAGGTAGTAGCAAAATGATGAGCCCAACTGACTTCTTCGACTAAGCCACGGCACAACCGGTCGTGGAACCTGACATTGCTGATATTCAAAGGCATGCAAGATCGACAAGGTGTCGTTGAAAGTACTGTATGTGCCGGTCAGAGCCCTACGTTTCCTCCTCGCACTGAGCATATAATGCTTGCCCCTGTCGGAGATAACAGCTCTCTTTCGCACCAATCAAATAATTGATGGAAGGCTTTCCCCAAAACCGGCTGACCTTTCTGACCACCGCCCGTCGAAAAGGTTGTGAGTTGGTCAGCTTGAATTGTCCCGCTTCTACCTGTTTGTTTTTCATTGAGTCCGATTAACTACAAGCTACACAAACTTCCAAACCGTAATATTTAATCCTGAACGTGGCGGTGGCTTGCGGTTGGCTGGAATGTGCTGAAAGTGTCGTTGCTGAGCTTTTGTTTCATCGATACACTCACCCGTGAAACCCAATATCGCTTCCAGCCATCTAAAAACATGTTTATTAGACCGCTCGCCCCACTGTTTTCTCCAGTTCTTCTGAAAGGCATCAACGAAAATAGCGCTCACATCTCCTGATTCACACACAACCGCACCGGATTCATATTGAATGAGCGTTACTCTGTTCGCACTTGCTAACCAAAATCAGAAACCCAGGACGTGTTTTTGTATGCCATTGCTAAGGGTCGTTTGACGATGTTTAACCCGTATTCTCAAGCAAAATTTCAAGTCGGGCAAAGTCCCGACGTTCAACTAACGACTCTCCCTCCTCTTCAGCCGAAAAATTATTTACATCGTTCGGAGCTTCGAGCTGCTCGTGAGCGTCACAACAGCGGGTCTCTAGCACCTTCAACCTCACCTCCCGCACAAATGACCAATCTGATCAGAGAGCTGAGCTACCCTCCGCTGACGAAAGGTTATTTCCCGCCCCGCCTGGACAGCAGCTGAAATGGGCAGAAGTAACGACAGAGCAAAGAGGATAATGCTCTTGTAATGGGCGAAAGAGCAGAAATACTCGCTGATTTATGGGACAAAGAAAACCTACTCGACAGAAAGCTCGCAGAGTTGAACGAACACGGAAAACTGCTGAAGACCGTCACCAGAAGGAAATCGCCGCGCGGAGCACCATTGAAAGACGTGCTACTAAGCTTGAAAAGAAGGTTTCAGATTTGGATGATGCACTTAAAAGCGCAGAGAAGCGCTTGCAGAGGGAAACGAATGCTCGAATTCGATGGAGAAGCATGTCTCGCGAATTGAAAAGAAGCTTGCATCAGTTGATGAGAGCCTCAATGGCTCAGAGAAGCGTCACAGAGAATCCAATGGGCGAAGTATGATTGAAAGGAGAATCACGGAACTTGAGAAAAAGTTTTCCGAGGTGGCAAGCGCACACAAAGCCACCGAGGATATCTGCAGGAAGGAAACGGATATTCGAAACGCGATTGGCGACAACCTCGCAGACCTACAAATGAGGGTCACTAGTATGGACAGTGCTCTGAAGAGTACCGAGGAACGTTATCAGAGGGTTGTTGAATGTGGGGTTATGGCTAACAAGCGTGCTGCAGAGCTTGGTTTCGAGGTACAGAACTTGCAAGGACAATGATGACTGAGAAAACTGCTGTAGATGTCGAGAAAGATAATGTGCAGCAATTGAAAGCTGAGCTTGCGAATTCAAATTATCGACTGGAGAGAGAGGCAGCCCTCCTGAGGTCTGAGAGAATTAAGACGAAGATATTGGCCGATAGGGAGGCTGACAGGTTGAACTCAAGCTCAGAGGAGAGGGTTAGGATTGCCCAAGAGAAACTAACGGTGCTAAGCAATGCCCTTAGCGAGGAACGTCAAAAGAGCAAAAGGCTCAAGGATGCTTTGGCAGGGGTTCAGACTGAACTGAACAACTTCAAGAGAAAAGCGGGAAATAATGATGTTACGCGCGGGCCGCAATGTAAATTTGAAACACCAGGGAAAGGGGTAGAACATGGTTGTATTCAGACCCCCGCCGATAAGCGTGTCAGTGATCAACCAGGTGGAGCACAACTAACCGTTTCTCCTGGCCAAGATCTGGCCAAAGACATGACTGTGGACAAAGCAGATAACCGGAAGCTCCCGTATTCTAATGTCCACAAAGTGTCTCAACATTCCATGTGTGCACTCCGACCTGATGCTGAGGAATTTCGCATCTCTGAGCAGAAGTCTGCCTCGCGATCTGCGGATGCCCCACACGAATGTCTAGCCCAAGGTTTGCAATCGTCCAGTCAGCTGCAAGATGTGTCCAACCAAGAAGCTACGTCTGCGGGACCCTCAAAAACAGTACAGCATTCCAAGAACGATCAGCTTCGTTCTCGCAATGGCAACCGTGTCTCTGGATGTCAGAATGCCAACGAGGGAAGCGCCGAAGGGCAGCAACCTCTTGCTGCGAAGAAAATAATTTCTGATGAGGAATGCTTCGCACAGGAAAAGGCACCTATTGCTTTGACTGAGGCGCGAGTGTCAAACTTGCAACCGGGAGTAGAGGGGCAGTCCACAACTTCCATGAAATCGCTGCAGTATGTCTCCACAGCGCCTGAGGAAGACGCCGCATCAGAACCTTCTGATACTCCAAAGAATGTCACATTATCAAAGGAGGTTGCCTCAGCACCTCGATATGCCCCGCCACAGAGGTGTAGAGCGTTGCAAAGTTCTCCGAGACGCCAGGTCACTCAGCTCCGCGTAATATCGGACATCCTATTCATCAAAAATACGTTCCCCGCACTTTTTCATGCCAGGATCTCATCGCGCGCGGCCATGGGACCTCGACCACCCAGACAATTTTGCTCCTCGGCAGCATATATCATTCACGGAACCCCCCTTCCCGTTGCAGTTTGCACCTGCGCAAATTGCTTCTACCTCGGAGGGGTATAATGCTCCTCAACTTTGGCTCAACCACACCCTGTGGATAATCCACAGAAAAACCCGCTATCAAAAAGATACGTGGCCACAGCGACCCGATCGCTGCACACTGCTGATGTTTCGGGACTCTCTCGCACGCAAAAGTAAGTTTCTATGTCAAGAAGATGATTTCTTGGGGGTGGAGCATGTGTTTTGAGGATTAGATTGAGAAGCAAGAAGACCTTGGGACAGACAAAGACATCGATACAGAGCAGTGAGATTGTTAAAGGGGTAATCTTGGAAAGTGCTGCGCAACATCACTCCTCAACTCAAGAAAGACTCGTAAGATACGACCAGAATATGATGTCCCGCCTGCCATGGGGTCATTTGGCCTCTTGTGAAAGCCCGCGGCCTTGCTCATGTCTTGCAACAGGTGCAGGAGTGGACAGCTCACATGACATAGAGCCAGTCAATTGGTATGGTGATGGGTCTCCAGGACTGATCATCGCAGCATTAGATCCACTCGCCTATGATCCCGTTGTTCCAAAGTTAGAAAATTCAGCATATTTTCATAAACTTCAGGTTTAATCACAAGCTTAGCCGTCTCTTGGGCGTGATTTGCACCAATTGAGAGCATATCACATGCGCAGTAAGTTCCTAATCTGATTATAAACTCAGCCCAGACAGAGGCTTCATCTGATCTCTTCACTCATAGTTTGACTCCCAGAGAATACACACGCTTGAGTCTAATGTAAAGGCTTGAACTTCAATCATGGGCGTGGTTCAAAGAGACAAAGAGACGCGATGGAAGCGATGGAACTTTGCTTGAAGAGTCCTGTTCTTGTACCTATGCGGGAAAAGGTGCAATCCCGCCTGGGACTCAGTTCAGTACCTTTTTGCAATGTTTTTCCTGCTGAAGGGGCTCATTCACCACCGGCCTTTCATTAGACGATTCTCTCTGCGCGAACGAATTACTTCCTCTTCCTAATTTTCCGACAATGAATTCTAATCTAACGACATGATTCATTTCAACACTGGTGGGGGCGTCATCATACATGTTGTAATCTACCATTCAGTATTCGGAAATCGTTCCTAGAGTTACAAGGCTTTGGCAGTTACATCTTCTTTAAATAATAGGGATATCACCCGTGATACCGGCTGTTGAGTCCCTCCTGTGCCAATAAGGTTTGAGGACAGCATTGAGATAGGGCAGCGGGGGATCAAATCGGCTCTTACGGGGTCTCGTGGACGAATGGCCAGGGCCGACGAGGTCTGATGTAACGGGGCGGGCCCAGCGGCTGATTCTTGATCGGCATCTCCTTTAAGAGCGTGCTAGTTGAGCCCGGGACTCGAGGGCTTGGATTTTGAGGTCGGGGAAGGCGCCAATCCCGTCCGCGCCCAACACGCAGGGATACTCTCCCAAGATGCAGCTCCCAATGGGTCCCTACGCCTATATGCTACCCCTGTGCCGAGAACATTCAACTTGGCTGCCTATGCTGCATCGGTACAGGATACTACCGCAGAGGAGATAGATACCCCTGCTCATGGGTCCCTATTTACAAGAGGTGCTGTTGCCCGAAGGTCTGACTCCCCTACTCCGAGGTGCCTGATCAACCTCCTTAACTGCTTCTCGCCATCCACCAGGACACTGCCCCTGCGCTTCAAAATCAAAATCTTGCTCCGTATGTCCCCCAATCGTCGTACTGGTTGCCGTCTGCTCCAACTACGTACCCATTGCCCTCGCACCTCGATAACACCCACCCGTACCTTCCGTTACTGCCGCTTGCGCACCCCATGCCACGACGTAGACAGCTTTCAAGACATCCGAAGACTTTACATGAAACCATTAAAAGCTCCTTTATCATGGTTGTAAGGGATGCGGCGTGCACACGGAAACAGATACTATTTGCCGGGCGTCCATCACCCCCACTTACTCCCGCCCACAACCTTCGTCGAAACTGCGCGGCAAGGCAAGCTTACAAGGCAAGCTTGCAAGATAAGAAGGGCCCATCCACCGCATCATAAATTGCATCTGCAGCTCGTGAGGAATGGGTAATATTTGACAGGGCCGCCCTGCTACCGCAACCAGTCCCACTAACAGCTGATGTGGGGCAGATACGCTTTATGTTAGCAGCAGTTGTGACAAGGTATGCCCTCGCAACAATGCCCCCTACTCACCGCCGGCTACTCCCCACACACGAGACAAGCTCTCCGCAACAACGACTCCGCCCCATTGCCCCACATCAACCCAGTCCAAAGTATCGCTCCCGCTGTGTTCCTCCAATCGCCAGGGTCATCTTCGGAGCACGCGGGGATCTCAACGGACACCATAGCGGTTCCCAACCGTACTCTGCCCTACTGACCGAGTCTTTCGCAAAGCGTTGAGTCTGCACTGAGGCTTTTTCAACGCTTTGTGCAGACATCTAAAGTGAGACCGCCCGCACCAAACTTGTCACTCACATTCGGACTTCCTGCAGATCATCGCCGCTAAGTTGTTGCCCTTCCAATCAAAACCAGACTAGATCCATTTCATTACTGTTGGTACGTTACTCCGCTGCATTGTCACGGACACGTTGGTCCCAACAGCGATTGATGACACGAGATATCTACTCACTCCACGAAAATCCGCGGATGGAGTTAGCCGGTACGAATGCAACTGTTCGAGAACATGCACACTTCTCAACGGCATCTCTCAGCCACCAATTTCGCCACGGCCCTCATTGACTTTGGCAAAGCCTTTACGCGTGTGGACCAACGGTCCATTCTAGGCTCACTTTAAGCCCTACCTGAGCACCTGGTCACCGCAAATTATGCGATACACGGCCGCACGCGTGCCACACTCTGCGTTTCAGGAGAAAAAACAAGCCTGGGCGGCTAGGGAACGCAATAAGAAGACTCAGCTAGGGTATCATTGTCCTCCACCACAATCCAGCTCGTTACCATCAAGCTCGTCATCAAGCTCGTCAAGAACGTTTGTAGTGTATTCAATCTGTAGAAAGCAAACGGTGATGGGCACAAAAAGTGGTATCTTGACAGACCCCAGCAAGAGTTAGTCTACCCCATGGAGATTGTTCAATCCTCGCCCGCCACTTCGAAACGCGAAAACCAGGCATTTCCTACCTTTCGAAACGTTACGCCCTCCTAAAACATTCCTTCTTGAAGAGTGGTCTCAAAATGGCTTCGAACTTTTGAGAGTCCCGAGCGGTAACCAGGAGTTCAACCTCGCATTACTAGAGAAGAAGAAGGGTTCGCGCCGACGCAGTATGCAATCTACAGAGCAGTTGCGTATATCCGCGCTCGGTTTCTCGTGCATTGGCCATCCTCTTCTGCGTGCCTCATGACCCATTTCCTCAGAAATTAACCCACAGCACTCATACACCACAGGAACGCGTTTGACAGAAAGAAAGAGCTCGCTACGCACGAGAGCATTTTCACGTGCCGAATAAGCATGCCTCCCTGTTCCCGTTGTTCGCCTAGGCTCTCGGAAACCGCACTCTTCGTACGGGGTGCCACAGCTGCGGGCGTTATCGCTGTTGCAGCTGCCCGCAGCAAGAGCGCCATGTGCCTCAAGAGCACACTACTGTACTCATGGGTCCAGTGCCCAAGCATACCAGCGTTCCCTAGTCGGATACGCCATGATACCAAGGGCTACCTTACGCGACATCCTTAAGGACCCCTTTAGACAAATTCGGCGACCATTACGACTTTGCCTAATTGTAGCAGCTGCAGCCGCTGCGCCTAGACGTTCGATGTTATAAGTGATTATGGAATTGTCTGCACCTGACAGTGGTTGAAGGGCTGAAGGGTCGTGAGGCGGTAGGTCGCTGCACACTGCAAGAGTTGCTTGAGTAGATGCTATCAAAGAGAAGAGAGAAAGGGGTGTTAGCTTTCAAATGGTGTTAAGACCATGTTCCTCTATTGTTTCACCCCTACTCTGTCAATCCCTGCCATTGAGACCCCAACGTACTATCAGCCTAACTTGATAACACGCAACAACTTCATTGCACCCGGGTGTGGAATGACGAAACCGAAAGGACCCGCTATCAGGACGAAGAGTAGCAAGCCATGCCCACCGCTGCTGATGGTAAAGGTAACTACATCTACAGGTACACAGGCTAGCGAGCGTTCAGGTTGACACCGCGGCATCATTCCTCAATGCGAAACCGCAAATGCCTCCACGTTACCGAACCAGCACTAGACCACCAAACTACGTAGGCTGCCACGACTGCCAATCTCTGCCTACAGATTAACACTCGGGCCAATAATTTAAATTAGTAAAAGAAGAGGCAGTTGAAGAGACAATCAAGTCGGGCGACGCCGCTCAGGCCTTGACCGCTTCTTGTTGCCCAACTTTACCAGGAATGGCGTTGGATCCAGTTTGGGTGCGGCGGCGGCGACTCTTGGTCTGGGACACGGCTCTTCTCCCCGGACACCAAGCTCCCGCTTGTGCTTGTCCACCTATTATTCTGTGAACCCAGACGGCGACACGACGATCAAGTGGCCTTGAAATGCCAATTCTCTCATTGCGGCGGCTCAAGTGAGGAGCTCATTCGACATTATACAGTGGGACAAGACCAGGATTAAATACCACCTGGCCTCGTAGCGCATACCGTCCAAGGGCAAAATTGGCACCCGGCACTTGTACGTTGAGTCTGCCTTGTCCTACGTCCTCGGTGATTGTTCAGCACAATTCAAGACTTGTGCCATGTTCAATCTGCTGCGGCACATATTCCGGAATAATGCACAGGGGGTGACATTCCCGGGTCACTGACGGTATTCGCACCCTCCACCAGCATCAACGGCGCAGCGTCGCGTCGCGATTGGCGTTTGCGAACAGATCGAAATACACTTTTTGATGCTGGCGTCAACATGAGCAATCATCAAACACCGTTTGCGTTTGCGTTTGTGGTAGACCAAAGTTGTATTTAAATGAAAATGTAACCTATTCGGATTGTTCATTGCCGATTTCATTCGGTGACCGCAGTAACTCCACCGATGCGGCTGAGTATAAAATTCGGGACACTGTAGTCTACGGCACAAGCTGCCGACTACTGTAAGCCAACAACAGAACAAAGGACGGTTGCACCGAAAAGCATTGAATATCGTCATCACAGCAACAGGTCAACGAGACGCGAATAGGTTGCAACAGCCGAGGTGATCCGAGTGCAGGGAGTCTCGTGACATACCGTAAATAGAATGGCAAGCGAGGCGCAGATTACGCCTGCGAGGGGCGTGGTAGATGCAACGGGGGGCTGTTTCGACAGAAGTGTGGAATGTGCACGGGATGTTATCCTGGGAGGAAGTGAACAGCAGCGGGTAGGAGACTGCAAAGGAGTCGAAACGGATGGAGTGAAAGGTGAAGCGCGGGTCGCGTGAGGTGCCGTGGTGGAGATTGAATAGTCGGCAGGCTAGGTTGCAGTGTGTCGAGTGGCGCGTTTGTTTCCCGGTCGGCGGCGTATGCCATTTGCCGCCGTTGGTGTGGTTTGGGAGGTGGACTGATGGTTGTGGTTTGGGTGAGGGGGAGGGCGTGTGGGGGGAGGACTTGGCGGGGGTTAGGTGGGCGTGTGGGACATGGGGAGTGGTTTTGATGTGACCGGATTGGCTTGCGATGCGAATGATGTGGTTGGTGGGGGCGGAGCGGGCTGGGTTGCGTTGGGGATGTGGCCAATTGCAGGGGGGCCACGATACCATCGATTTGCTGCGGTTCTGCCACCAGAGGTATACCGTACTGTACAGTAGAATGTTGCTGGTTCATGCTGTTTTGGGACCCTGGGAGGCGTTTGTATGTTTATAGCAAACAAACAAACAAACATACGCTTTTATTAAATGGTCACTAAACCGAGCTAGGTCACTCGAGCATCAGGTGATGTGAGAGACAAAGCACGGCTTTATAGCAAGTTGATGAATTTTGAAAAATTTTAGAATTTCAACATGCTATGCTATTACAGTAGTACCTTCTGTACAAATTATTTATTACAGTACCCCTGGTACAGTAAAGTGTTTAGGCTTAAAGCTGCTTGTGCAGGCAAAAGCAGAAAATTGTTGATACAAAATGTGACGATTTCCCTTTGCAGTTTCATACTAGTAATGTATTGCCCGCTGCTGTTAATTTTTTCGCGCAGATGTGTCCGAAAAAAAAGGAAAAGTTATGTACCTACGCCATATTTACAGCTTTGGGGAATAGGATGCCCTATAAAAAGCACGGCATAATTCTGATCTCACGGTTATGGAACCGTTACCGGAATCACGTTTGTGTAGTTATAGACATCAACACGTAGCCTTCTATAAATGGGTTCAAGAGCTAATTTCGTCGTGACTCCTTACCGGCTTGGTCACGTTTTTAGACAGTCTGTGGTTATTGTTTCAAACAGTTATTGTAATGTAGGATAAAGGAATGTTAAATCGGATAAATAGATGGCATAATTTTTTTATCGGCCGCGATCGGTAACCGTCGTCTTCGTCCTCATCATTATTATTATTATTATTCCTGTGTTGATCCAAATTTCGCTTCGGTTGCCAAAGCCTAATGTACAGTACTTTCCGTGCCTACTGTAGCCTAGTACAGTAATGTACAGTACACACTTTGCAATATTTGACAGATTTGTTGCAAGAATATCCAAAAACAGGTTTGTCACTCAACAAGCGCTATGGTCCGTAGGATAAACGAATTAAGGTGTATAAGAGTTTCCAGTGCTGTACTCTATTCTTACTGTAATGAAAGTGAAAGGAATGTTTGAAAACACTACAGCAATTTTATGATGATTTTCTGTAAAGGGTTTTCAAGGCCCAAGTTGAGATGACATTTGGCCATTGATCAGGACGGCTGTTGGAGCGCAGATCCCCAGATTCTACCTGTCCACGGCGCATTTCAGCACGGCGCATTGAATGAAATTCCAATAAAGTTCGAAAGGTAGTCGAAAAAGTCACGCTGTCACCCTCTTTTGCCCTTGCAATTCAGCCAAAATTTCATCTCTGTTGCAACGGCTTATTATGTATTATTTTACATAAAATTTGCTCCATTTTCACCCAACGGAAATAACATGGCCAGTACACTGCTAGGCCACGATTACACGGCCGCAGCATTCTAACAATATTACTCAGCCGTGCTTGAAGCAACACCACACCGCTACACCCGGGTCTGTTTACCACTTAAGCCCCCACCCCCCCCAAATGCACTGCTTCTTTGCATTATTCTTGGCCCCGCACGACAACTTTCATCCATTTTAAACCATCACGCTCCAGTCTTTCTCAATCTCCCTTTTATTCACTCGCCATTCTCCGCTACCCTTTACCAATCCGCTCCAATCCAACTCACTAACCACTGCTGACCTCGACCATGGCAAACCATTTGTATTCTTCCCCAGACGACTGGACCATCTTCCACATCGCATCCGACCGCAGCGATGAGTACAGCCTCAAAAGTGCCCTCTCTGCCAAACCGTCCGACAATGGCCACTTTATTCAAGATGTCTCCCCTTTGCCCCTCGTGTCTTTCCACGCCAGCGCGATCCCCCGCTACCCAGAGACTCGTCTTCCTCGCATCGCCAATCCAGGCGCCAGCAGAAATCAAAGAAGAAGGAGACCACGAAGCGGGATATTCACTCATGACACGTCCTACTGCTATCATTCCGTGCTACTCACATATTGACTTGCAGTTTCTCTCGCTTGGTACGAAGCCCCACCAACCCTTTTCGCCTGCCACCGCAGCTTGGGTATCCTGGTGTTTCTTGCTCGGCCCTTAAGCTGCTGCCCGTCTCATCGGAGCACTGCTTGGCGTGGTCGTGGTGGCTAAGGGTGATTCAGCTGGATTGGAGTGGTTAGATTGGATGTTTGGAGATAGATGGACTATACACAGTTACCGTCCACTCTATCGTCAGGTGGTCATGATCCGCACTTTGTACTAGATTTACAACGCTTTTCAGAGTGACGGCTCGTAAAGGTTGAACCTGTTTCCTGGAACCGCGCCCACCGACTTGACTCTTGTCGCTTAAAGCAACCTTACTTGTAATCTGACCGTTTACATTGTTGTCTCCTATAATGACGAGCTTAAACGCCTTGCGAATACCTGTGTTGTAGTCTAAGCTGTTGCCATCCTTTGTCGAGCACTTTCCGGTGCCCACGTCTACCTATTCTTGCCTCAACTGTATCACAGTGATTACAACCCTGTGAGCTGCACTTGTCTAACCCAAACACACATCAAGGATTACATTCCTTCCAAAGTCTATTCTCTTGAGAATTTGGACCAACATTCGTTAGTTTTGAAAACAACGTCAATACCCGTGCATTCGCTTTCTTTTGCGTCTGCGATATCGGTTGAGCCTTTGCAGGCGTGTGTCTGTTTAGCATACCTAGTTTAATCTTCAATAAAAGGAACCAGTTCCCTCCTGTGTAGCATAGGCCGACTAGGGTCCGTCCGCAAGCTTCTGAACAGCCGTGACAATCTCGCTGTGCACGCCTCTTTTATTGGAATGCCCAAAAATTTCATTCGGCCAATGACGGAAACGCCTGGCGTCCCGAAGAATTTGCTCGAAGGAATCTGCCAAAACTCCCCCCAAAGTCGTTGTCATACGCGCACAATTTCTCCATTCACTATGTACCGGTTGTGATGCAGATACAAATCCCTGTCGTGTTCGTTTGCTCCCTGTGACATTTGAATCACATTACTACTCCACTCATCCACAACTGCGCCAAAATGGCAGTTTCGAAACCCGCCTTAGCCAACGGGAGAAGGTTAGACATGGAGAGAGGAGCGATATAATCATATGTTTCGATAACGACAATGCAAAAAGCAAAGACTGCACCACTGTGATGCGGCCTGTCGTAGGCGTGGGCGGGCGGCGTGACAGGTGTTGAGAGGTATAGTCTTCAAGGCAGTATAGAGCTGAAGCTTGGTGCAATGAGCAGTGGGATGTAGGCAATGGCTAGAAACGTGCAGAAGTGGACCTCTTTCTACTCTGCACTGATCTCGGAGCCGCAAAGTTGGAATTGGTCACTGCGCCGGTATGTAAGAGCGTGCCACGGCTTGAGGGTGATTCTGTCTGAGGGAATGCCTTTAGAATGCTGTGCCCGCCGAATCATGCCATGCGCGCTCGTTTCCGGGCGAGTTTTTCCTACAGAACTGTACTGTATACTGAGGAAAAGGGAGTTTGCCCCTCAGAGGTTTTGCATCAAAGCACCGCACTCCTCCCACCGCTTCTCGTTTTCTTCCAGTTCATGAACAAATATTGTACAGCACTACTCTCCAGCCCTGTGAGGTCGTACCTCATGACTCGGTCTCATTTTCAGGCTCTAATACACCGACTTGTCGCCCCTCTCTCTAGTAGAGTATTCGCAAAATAGCCGTCGTGCATCCCTAATCAGTAAAGCACCCCAATTTCCCCTCTACTGTACTGTTCTGTACAGTACACCACACTTTTAAGGGAAATTGTAGGCACTTACCCCAAACTCTAAAATTCGGTTTGAAGATTTCCTAGTGTCGTTTCGACAAGTGTCATCAATTGATTACATATGTAATTGATTACATATTGTGTACTGTACATACATAATCAATTAATGACATTTTATAGCAACGAAAATTTTAAGTCCAAGACTTTTTTCACCGCCTTTCTTTTAGCTTCACATTTGCCCTTAGGTATCTTCTACCCGTGCAAGGTTGTCATTCAGAGCTTTCGAACATATAATGGCTCAGAAAACTATTTCCTTCTTGCCATCCGACTCAAAATTCCCTTCAAAGTGGTGGAATCAAACGACGGACGTCTGCTCCCAGGAAGTAAGGTTCACACCAAAGCGTGCTTACTTACATCTGACGGAAAATGTAGAAGGCTGTATGGATCCCATTGGAAGACAAGAATGGGTTCAGGAACAGTCACAGGAATCGAAAAAGTGACCAAGGGTGGAGATTTCAGAGACTAGTGATCAGTAAGTGGGACCTGTTGGATGGTCCTAAACAGTTGGCAATTCACTTATCGAGTGCCAGAAAAGGAGACGCTCCTGCTGTGAAGATACATCCGGTTTGATTTCCAATTCAATCACACCTGGGGCAGCAGAAGCAAAAATGTAGATTCAAGGAAGTTCGTCAATGGAGACCGACACTCCCGAGCAATCTGTTGGGAGTAGGAGCTCAAGCACAAGGCCGAGTACAAGCCAAGTTGAAAACGAAGAAACTAATTAAAAAGGTGCATGGACGGCAAGTGAGGAATTTGATAGGTCAAAAGCAGTTGCAGATGGCAGAGAGTGGACTCGAAACGACGTAATGCTCAATTTGAATTGGCCTATCACACAGAGACGCTGTAAAGTGCATCGACCGGTAAATGGGCCTACTTTTACACGAACGGATCCCCAGGTCACGACATCATATCAAATATATTATGTAGATATTTCAAATGCAATTAATTTTCTCAAATTTTTCCCCTGTAAACATGCTTCGAAAAACAATAATTTGATTCCTTGCATAGCAGGGAAAAATTGAGATTTTTTTGGGTTCTGCTTCTCATGACACGTTTCGAGTTTGGCGACCGAAGAACCTTGTGTGGTAGTTCTTTTCCGTCAAAGTACATACCGAGTCCAATTTTTGGAAATATCATACCGCCTACAAGGTTTGAGATTCTCCGCCGTTACGTTTCTTTTTCAAAATCCAAACATCTTACAGAGGAGGAGGAATCCAGTTCTACAAGGCGTTTGGGTCTAGTCAGCGACTTTTTTGAAGCTATCAATGAGCAACGCCACTTCCATGTTAAGCCGTCAGATTTAATTTCTGTAGATGAAAGCATTTCACGATGGTATGGAACTGGTGGTAAGTTGATTCAAAAAGGACTTCCACACTATGTCGCTCTTGACAGAAAACCCGAAAAATGGTGTGAGCTACGTACTGCTGCATATGGAGAAAGAGGAGTAATTATCAACATCAAGTCGTCAGAAGACACTGAAGGTTCTAATTCTGTATTTTACAAGGAAAAGAGCTATGATGGAGATTGTGGAGCAATCATTTAGATCGGATGGAATTGTTTCGGGTGATTTTTTTCTTTTCCTCCGTTCAGGCTGCGAATACCTTGTTGGAGAAGGGCTTATGTTATATTGGAGATGTCAAGAATTCAAATTGAGAGTTTCCGATGGCAAATATTTCAGGTCAGGAGGTTGCCAACCGGGGTGAGAACATAGAGATGAAAACTACAACATATGATAAGAAGAAAATTGCATCTGTCATGGGATGATTGGGAGAGAAGATACTTAATCAGTACGTACTAGAAAACCACTGCTGGAACTCCGATTTACCTCGAATGACGGAGATCTGTTGCAGGAAGATCACAGATTGTAAGTTTGGAAATAGATATTCCTAAGGTTTGCGGAAATATTACCGCACCTATGCTCAGATTTACCGCCACAACCGCTGTCGTCAGGATGACCTGAATCTGGAAAGGAAACTAGAGGCTCAGGAGTAGCCAATGCCGGTGAACACAGCATTGCTGGCAATATTTTGCGTGGATGCCTGGAAGTTATACAAAGGAGGTCGGGGATATCGTGATTCAATGTCTCCTAATGAGTTCTACTGTAATATTGCAGAGGCCGTCATTGAAAATGATGTGGATGAAATAAGAACTAGAGCCCGTCAGACTTCTGACGATGAAGGACCGGAAGATGAACGTGTCAGTGGTGTTGGAATTCACCTGGTTACAAAACAAAGAAAACGCGTTTTGAATGGTAAGAAGAAAAAGTTTGCGCGCCAATCACGATGAAAAGTTTGTATTCAGAAGACCACTAAACATATGTGTACTGGATGGCTTCGCACATTTAGGAAGGAAGTATTTACATGTCACGAAGATAGCGGAAGCGACTGATTTAAGCAGCACTATCGTCTTGCGCATGGTATTCAAAAATTTTAGATGAACAATCTTTATTTGATATAGCAATTTTGGATTTATTTAAAAATTTCCCTGAAATTCAAACTTTCTATTCGTAACATGTGCCAGCAAGCGCCTTACAAAAACAGGGTAAATAGAAACAGGTTTTCTCCTATATCCCCTACAAATCTTATCTGTGTCATTCGACGTTCTAGATGTACTTGATTCTATGGCGGAATACCCCGTTATGATATGTCACCTTGTCCTGTCTCATGTTCAAGAGGGCGACTTAGTATCCTAAAAACCAAGTAACTGTAGATTTGTCGAGCCCTCAACACGGTTCAGTATATTCGAATTCCCAGAGAGAACTCAGCGAGGAGTTGAACCTATGACCGATGTGGCGCAGTAGCTGCAGAAGAACTCATGTCAACCACTATACCACACAATTCATGTCTAAACGAATGCGATCTAGTGCATTTGTAGCAGTGGTGGAGCTGAAAAAAAAAATGCGCTGAACCCCTCAAACTAATGTGAGAACGTTGAAAACCAGATGAAGCAAGCAAAATTTTTTTAAAAATTTTTCAATAATGAAGTTATTTTTAATTTCATCTTTTTTATCACTCGAGTACCATATGCTCATGGTTCTCATTCACACTGCGTCCGTGAAGAAAGAAAATGCGCTAACAACGGGCGCCCTACGAGATGGGTCCAGTGCGACCTAACATGGCGCCTACGTCAACAGGTAAAAGACATCTTGGTGCCAGCCACAGAGGGTGTATATTGTGACGGGAAGCAGCCAGGAAGAGTAGAGCACAAGGAACGCGTGAGGTACACGGAGTAAAGGAAGGAAGCAGCCGCAATGAGCTGAGCAAGCTAAAATTGGAGGGACCGCTGAACAGTTAGATGGAAAACGGTTGGCCACCAGACGGCTCATTTTCCCATGGTAGCCGCAGCGTAGAGAAAAGATTCGATAAGTCTAAAGCCAATGCAATAATGTATAGCAGAAGGTCAAGGTGGCCTCTGAACATGCGTCCACCGAAAATATAGCATCATGGAGCCGACGACAAGGACGACCATTGCAGGGCTTCAGAGGGTTTGACAGCAAAGGGTATCTGCCTGGTCGGTGAGCTTGAAAATGCAGTATTATTATTAGAAAATTGCACGAATAACCATGTTATCAGTTGATTACGAAATTATAATCAATTGATGACATTGGCCTTGTAAAATAGACACTAGACTCTGTCGAAGACATTGCCAAACCATTTTTCCGAACTGCCAAGGAATGCGACGATAGGTATATCCATTACTGAATGGTTCAGTTAGCAATTTGCTAGCAGAATAGTTGTTCCTGCACTAAACCCTTGATAAGAATGCCGTAAGTTGTTCATTCTTGTATAACACAGAATAAATTGCTCAAAGGAGGATGCAAGTTGTAAGTTTTAAGATAAGGCGCAGATATGAATTTCATAGGCGAAATATACTTCCGTGCGTCTTATATTTTTAACACTACCTCTCCGATCATACTTATAAGCCTAGATCGTTTGTGACTGGCGAACAACGGAAGATCTACATCGTTTAGATTCATTCAAAGGTCTTCTCGTAGAATTTCTTCCATATTACTATTCAGGTAGTCTCTGGAATCAACTACATACAGGGGCGTAAGGAATTCAAGTAAGTAAAAAGTTTGTCCGAGATTCCTCGGATATCTAAAGTACATTTCTGTAAAAAGCTTTCCAGTTGAGTCAAAGTGAGCTTTTCTCACATCCTGAGACCAGAAATCGAAGCCAAGCATTCCATTGATTGCAATCAAATTTCCCGTTGAGCCTTGTATCATGGATGTAGAACCTTGGACTAGGAACCTATTTCATTAGCCCTTATATGTGCGAGATACGATCCCAGCCTTTGAGAATTTATATTTGGTGCCATTGTTGTTTACAGAAGGTAACATTCTCCCAGTAAACATATTTTAATTTGTAAGTGCACTTTGCTTGGGGACTTTCATCTATGTTTAATTACTAGAAAATCCATTAAATTATATACTATAGGACTCTCGCCAGACATTAGGATAGCATCTGAGATTTTTGGATGAAACCCTCAGTGCTATAATTTACAATAAAATGCCCTGTAGTTCCATTAAAATAGGGCTTTATCTGGGCCCTATATTGATGGACCTCTGATTAGTTGCGATTGGTGAGTACCTGTTTACCTTCAATGCGCGTGATATAGTGCAGTATCCACTTGTAGTGTTTAGAGTTATAGCTGTACACAAAAATTTCTTCCCCTGAATTATTTATTGCTTGGAAGTACTCGGTGCCTGAGCGTTTAAGAAAGTTCGAATCCAAATTCGAACATTATGATTTACATATCTTATCGAGCAATCTATAAGCAACTCAAACGGTCGGCTTGGTCCGAAAGATCACTATTGGTGGCAGAAAGTATTGTTATAGTACCAAAAGCGAGAAAGGATAGGCTCAAAGACCACTCTGAGGCTCAATTTATTACTAATTGCGCTCATAACAAGCCTAAGGACAAATTAGAGTCCAATTTTTGGCTCTGAAAACCCGATTTGTTGCCATATTCCGGTGAACGTACTATGATAACGTTCTCCCGGTCCAATGGAATTTGTGTGTCGACGACTGAAAAAGAAAATTACACTTTTCTCGTGAGTTCCTGTAAAGCTTTTGAAATGCACTAAGTTGGTCAATACGCATCAAATATAAGTTACTTGTACATATTTTGTCCAAAATTCAAGGAAAAAACTGCCAAACTCTTAGTCGACAAACTGTGTAGTAATGCTGCATTGTAGAAGCGCGTCTTAGTATCGATCACAAGCAGTACGGAAACATCTTACAGGAACACGATATCCAAGAAAATCTCCTTATTAAATAATTTAATGCGAAGAATTGTGACATGAAACGATCTTAGTGTTGACGTAAATCTTTGGCACGTTTCGAACGATTAGGTAGCTTCTTTCATAATTTTGAGATTCTTTGGCGTGGCGTTGTCCTACAAGACTCTTTATAACAAAATAAATAACTTTATTACGGCGAGTGGAATAAAGGGTATGGAGACGGTTCAGCTGCATTCTTTTTAGCAGTATCTCGTTAAAGTTCCATTCGATATATAAATATCTCACATCAAAATATTGATATTTACATATTATCAACATTGTCAAACATTGGATTATGTGAGCCCAGTACCACTAGGACAGATAGAAGAGGTACATTGGCATCGATTAGGTACACTGAGGTGCATTTGACACCACCTCATGGAATCAGATTGCGAGCAGCTATCTTTTCGAGGCTTTTAAACACGTAGTCTCGAAATTTGAAGCCAAACATTGCGAAGTTGATTTTAAAATTTGATTCTAACTGCTTTAAAATAGAACTTAGGTTGAGAATTTCTAGTGCCTGAATTCTGAGCATCAGTAAAGAGAAAATGAAATGGATTTTTCCACCCGTTATTCATTTTAATTTCGTCAGGATAGGGATACATAGTCTCAGAAATTTATGTTCTGGTTTTAAAAATCACAAGATTTCTGATCTTCTTCATTTTTAGATTAAATGGTCGTGAAATTTCTGCCAGGCAGAGACAAAAATATTTTTCAATTCAAATTTAAAGTTCAGTTTAGGGTACCAGATCCCGAAGCACATGTATCAGTACATTAATCACTATCACATATCTAACTTAACACTACGGGCTTTTAAAATAAGATGAAACTGTAAAAGAAAATGTATTGTGAAGTTTATTGAGAGCATGTCTTAAAGCGTGGTGGATTGTTCTTGATCTCTCGGTCAGAAATGTTTTTGGGCTAGAGATATGGTACAGAAACGTTTTCCGGATTGAAAGTCATGTTTCAAAAGTCTCAATATCGTTTAGCCTAAGGGTTTCTGATGTTGTTTCTCGCAGTAACTCTTGTTGGATCCGCATGACGACGGCTCTGCTTATCAAGATGATGAATTGGCGGTCTAGATTGGTTCTCTTTCAATATTACTGCAATCAAAGAAGGAGTCATCCATGCGAACGTTGTATATGGTGTAGCTAATGAATAGCCCCCGAAACTGGATTGGAAGTGGTTTTTTTTCGGCTCCAATTTTAACTTGCACAAAAATTTTGTTTTGTCATTTCGCAGAATCGTAAACACAGTTAGTTGATGATTACAAGAGTTTCAGAAACTTTCCGGAAGCGGGAGATTCTGGCCTCAAATTAGCAAACTTATTGTGGAGAGATAGAGCCAAGATGCACAGATACAGAGCAGTTGGAGGACAGAAGGAGAATAAGTTGCTTTGAGGTGTAGTCACTGTAATCGTTGCAATTTTGACTGGAAATAACCTCTCGAACACAGGGTTACTGAAACTATGAAGTTTGAATACTCTGGCGTTTCTGGATCTAGACTCCGTTTGCACCGATTCAGGTGGGAAAAGAGACAAAAAACGCTTCGATGCGACTTTTGTGCACTGCTGAGTTTTCAAATAATAAAATATAAATCATATTTGTAAAATTTGCAGACTTCGATGTATACCTATTATCCTTGTAGAGTGTAACCGAAAGGATTAGTCTCATACGAGTTAAAAAACAGAATTTAGAAATAAATGAGATCAAGGAAAGATGTAGATTGCTATTAAAACTAAAATTAAAAGAAAGCAGATTGGGGCTCCCGTGGGACTCCGGAAAAAACACGAAAGTTTGCTTTGATGGGTATCCTTGGAGGTTGGTTTAAGTGCTGAGCTGGACCCTCCTTCGGGAACCTGCGCACGGTGATCCCATCGCTTATGAACAAATTATAGCTCTAACATGATCTGTAGTTGGTATCTATTACCAAAAAATCCCATAGATATTTCAAGAATATCCATACCATTCTACAGTAGAAAATATGTATAAAAATGGTCGACTAGAAAATTCAGTTATAAAGAATTGTAAAATAATAATTTAATGCATACAAATGGCGGAATAGAATACTAATAGGAGGATATAATAGGCAACTTTCAGGGTAAGACACACCGAAAAATGCGAACTTTAATAATGGACCCGTATTTGCATGGGATTTCTATTTTTAACAGCCTTTCCGTAAACACGTTTCCAGAGAGGATTCTGTCACGTAGTTGCACAATTTTTAATACAGGTTGTTTGCTTACTGAATATTTTCTCAGACGGGAACTATCTCTCGTCCACAGCGTAGCAAAAATTGGCCGAACTAATAATTTTTACAGAAATAAAACTTGAGCATATCGAGGAAAGGAAAACAAGACATACGCGACGAGGCAATTCTTTTCGGAGGAGGGAAAATCTCGAATCAATCTTTGGATAATATTAGAGTTAATGAGGTCAATAAAATACATAATTTTATCCAAGAAAAATACTGTCATCCAGAAATAATTCCTCTGCCCATGTTCAGCCGCAAAAGTTTCAGCCTGATTTAACTTATTTACGGCTTCTTTTGAGGAAAATTAACCATCTCTTGATTTGCGACCTTCTCAATATTTGAAAGTATCTAAAGATCTTCGTTGGGAAAAGTAAGATTAATATTCAAATGGAACCCCATTAGTACTCAGGAAATACTTGGATAACTCTTAAAAAGCGCTGAATAACCCCTTTATTAACTTTAGCACCGTTTCGCACTGTTCTTTCTCTTCATTAGGAGCGAAAATTATGATGAAACGCCTTAGATTATTTAGTTCACTTCCAGGAATCATTTTCTCGGTCTACTATCATGCTTTTAGGGTTGAAAGTAGTGAAATATCGAGCATTTCTGAGATTCCGAATATCCGTATATTGAAGAAGGAAAGCTGTACATAATTTTAATAAAACCAAGCCCGTAAATACTGAAAGAAATACGACAGAGCAAACATGGGGAGAGACATGTAGGGGTTTCAAAGGAGAGTGTATGGCAAATGAGTAGTGATACACGTGACATGCACGCCATATATTTCGAAATTGCACTTCTGGAAGTGGAAGTCACACTTCCAGAAGTGCGAAATTGCCCAGGAGAATCCAATATTTTATCATCGTAAGAACTTTTTTACATTAAAACACAAGAAAAACATTTATTGAATAAAAGTAGAAGTCAAAAATGCAAAAACTGGATCACGAAAAATTTTCAAAAGCACAAATTACTACAGACTGAATAGTCGACGCGAATTTCTCTTTTGTTACATAGCTGACGTTTGGAAAAATAGGTAATGTCGTCTTTATGTGTTTGTGCAACCAATTGAGTTACCTGAATTCAACAAAAGCGTGAAGCTTAATGTCAAAGTGTGGATAGTTGAGCACAAGAAAGGTAATAGACGGTTGAACTGGTAGTTTGATCTCCCAGTGAACAAACCACAGCTTAATACCAGGGTTTATACAGAAAAAGTACTCAACGACAGCCGAGGTGAATTGTAAAACAAAGTACCTAATTCAAGGTAGCGAAGAAAAGCAGCCCTAAAGGTATCAAAGTAAAAAGTTCTGAAGGCCTCTATAGCAACCCTCAGTGAAACTGACAGCAATAAATATCATGGAAAAATTCCAATGTTTCAGTTGGCAAGAAAGCTAAAAATAATTGCTGATCACCACAGCAAGTAAGAGAAGTTTCGAGAACCTCGCGAGATCGCCATGATGTCTTCATCTCATTGTCTTGGCTCAAAGTGGTATGAAATTTTGTTTTGCACCGGTGTCTGGGTTCAGTGAGCAAGTTGCACTGATGTCTGAGTATAATGTTTAATCCATGGTAACGGTTACTTACAGGATACTGTCAGGGAATTTTAGGAGATTATGGGTATAATATGTCGTTACACAAAGCGAGAAGTACCTATTGCTAGCTACTGTACTGCACTTGTCTGCACTGTAATTTAGCAGTACAAGTGTTGAATGCTGATATTAACTGTGCACCATCCCAAACCTAAAAGACTGGAAAATGGGTCATTACTGCTTTTCATTCACAAACGGAACCATTCTATATCGCTTGATTAATGGCTGTACATTCTAGTCGTTTTCGTGCTAAAGAGATCTGAATAGCTGCATGAGCTGTAGGACCTCGGACTCTTCGAACATAGGACGTGGTCAGAAATTTAGGACTATTGCTGCACCCCGTGAAATCGATTAAAATATTATAATTCTTCACGGAGCGCAGATATCTCTTATTTTTTTCACATGGTAACTAAACAAAACATGGAAAAATTTCCCGAAAGCATCTTTACCACATTTCTTACAAATTATTGGTAATCATACCCTACGCGAACCTAGAACAAATAATTAACTCTCTTTCGCGTACCTCCCTAAAAACTGAGAAAACGATTTAGCCCATACTTTACTTTTAAGTAAAAATTTGAGAGTTGCTTTCCATGTAGACTTATTGTGAGAAATAATAGAGATAAAACGAATAAAATGCTGCTTCGAGACTGTAAGTAATCTTCCATACATTTGAGATTATTGAAAGTCTTACCTATGGCGTCCTTTTTTTCAAATAAACTTTCACTCGGCTGGCTTCTCAAAGCATTCCATATGCCTGAAGAAATTAGCATTGAGTGCTTACCTGGCGTTCGTTTCCCAGGTAATGCTGTGCTACCGATTTGTGGCTCGAAATGGCAGCGGCGGACTGGAAATCTTACAATGACGGCTGATTGCTGGTGCTATCTCGCTGCAAGCAGTTGTCGAACTGAATGATTTCTTCAAGCTCTTCTTATTTTAATATGCATTCACACTTTAATTAAGAAACTCTAGGATTCGAAGTTGAGTTTTCATGTCTTTCATAAACACCATCACCGAGGATTATTCTTACCAAAAAGATATTTTGGAAACCAAAGCATAGGGAAGTAGATCAAAGTTTCGTGCTAGCCCTTCTTCAACTTTTACATAGGAATTTTTGAAACTCGGAAGGTAATTCCCTCTTCAATCAAAAGTTTTATAACAATTTCACTGGGATGAAATGGCACAAATGGCAATATTACTCTCTAGATTTCAATTCGAAAGATTTATTACAGTACCGAGAAAATAATGAGGCCGATTTCGCTCAAAATTTGTCGAATGTACTTTTTTTGGTTGTATATGGATGCCAAATGAACCAATGATGAAGCACTTTTGGAGGATTTTTGGACGGTTTGCAGGCTGCCCTCAGTTTCCCCGTTTCCATGCCAGTAACACTCTGTGAAATTGTTCGGAACTCCTACTGCGCTCCAGCAACGTATCAAAATGAATCCAAAAATCAAAATTTGGGCAGCCTCAGGGATTAGGTCAACAGATGTACTTCTGCGCGAGAATGAACCGATTTTATTAGAAAACATAACATAAAGGCATTACAGCAAATCCCCGATAAGGAATGACGAAGGGTCTACCCCTGAACAAATCCATATTTTGGCTGACCCGGCCGAACCTGAACCTGAAGTGAACGATTGCTACCTGCCAAAAACTGAAATATACTTTCATTGGGTTCTAAAAGAGTGAGAATTAGTTGAGATATTTTTGAAATCTAATTTCAATTTTACCCCCAATGGCAGACAGTGCACCAACTGCTTGAACATTGTGGAGTATTACAACGTGAATATCTACAAGAACAATGCCTATCCCCAGTCCACGTAGAGTAACCAGAAAGCATCAACAGCCCTCATCTTACCGAGTGTCACCAACCCCCGCCAAACACTCATACTTCTTAAAAAAGATGGCAACTCAAAACGACAACGCCATCCCACTCCAATACGCTGCCGAATAACTCCCAGTGATTAAAGAATTCTTCCGTAGAACGAACGTGCCATAACTTCGTTCGATTGCAGAGCAATGGGTTTGCCTACAATAAATTTGTCTAGAGTGATGCTAGTTGCGGCATGCTCAATACATGTGCACTTCGAAATCAAAAAATGGAACACGGTTGAAATAGTGATGGAAAAAACCCGGCTTGCTGGAGATTTGCGCATTTCGAAGCGACACTAGAAAATGGCACAAATCTGTCACGTCTTTCATCGGAGGATCTCAAGTGCACCATGCGGGGAAAATCTACGAGAACTACAAGGAAACCCCCCCAGGAGAAGAGTTCTAACTCGGAAACGGATCTCGAGTTGGGGGTGAGACGCCTATTTCCTTTTCTGCTGATTTGACCGGTAGTGAATCTAACTTTTTACCTTGTCCGAGCATGGGAGCCTTTTTGTGGCATTGAGATACAACGAAAGCTGCCGGAATGCGTTAAAAGAGTCGAAAAGGGAGCTTTCTCGGGCTCAGTTGGATGCGCCGATGAAAAAGGACACTTTTTGGACTACAGTGATTGAGCCAACCTTCTACAGTACAGATTACAAACCCCAAAAAGATTTTGGCGGAGTACTTGATGGGGTAGATGTTAAGAGTCCTACACCGGTGAAACGCAACGGGCCGTCCCTGGAGGAAAAGCTCCGGGAAACGACGAGAAAATTTACCGAGGCCTTGGATAAGTTTAGCCGGTCTAGACAAAATGACCCGGAAAAGTTCATTGACTTCCTTCCCAAACTTCACGCGGGCAACTGACTTCAATTCCTAAACGCATTTTGCTTTTTTTTCTACTATCGCCGGATGCCGAACGACGTTTGGTGACAAGGAGTTTTTAGAGAATTTCGACGTTTGTGGATATGAGGAGTGTTTTCCTGATTTGGATGAAGCAATGGATGATAATTCTACCATATCATCTGGTGGAGGCAGTTCATTTGGCAAGCCTAAATCGATGGACGACCGTCTGTTGACCACAAAGCAGTTTGATAGCTCTGTGGCAACTATTTCTGGTTTAGTGGATGTTATCAACAAGCAGCAATCCGAGGCCGCGCGTGAGCGCGTCTTTAAGCAGCGGAGGGAGAGAACGCAGATTGTGCGTGATGTTAATGACACTATTCGTGCTAGTCTGAATCTGCAAAATACGGAGAATGCTAGCGCCTAGGAAAAGGACTGTATCGAGATATTCAAGATGAATTTAAAAGGATTGCACGGGGAGTTCAAGGAGAGTTCGCGCGGCGAAGGGGACGAGTAGTAAACGCGAGATGTTTAGTATGTACTGGTTGTAGAATAGTTTGCTTTGCCGTAGCTTTCTAATGTTGCGATGAATAGCATCGGGTGGAGGTAGGATTCGAGTGCGGTCTGTTGTTTATGATTTGTAAACTGTTAAGACGCACCATATAGACATTCGTATTGATAACTGAATTGGTAACACTCGCGCGGCGGTACTGGTAGGAGTAGACGGGAGGGTGAACAGCGGGTGGGGAAGAGGAACGAATTGGGTCTGCGGAGAAAAGCTTTGGAGCGTTCGAGATGATGGTAGGGGGGAAAATAATCTTACTTTTAATCACATACGTTCACATCTCATAACTGTGCTACCAAACCAGCCCCACAACGAACGCCTCCCTCGGCTCCTTCGGCTTTGACCATTCTAATCTCAAGGTTACGTGGTTTTACCCATACTCATTTAACTCTCAACACGCTTTGTCGCCCGTGAGACATTATTAAACACCACAAATCACTGCCCTTACTCCACACTGTCTCTCGGTCCCCACCAAGAACTATCCTTCGAATAGGGCCAAAAATCTTACAAAACTCATCCAAGTCTGCCTCGTCCGTGTTCCGACTCACACTACTAATCTGCATAGTCGCTGAATCGTGCCGAAAAATAACATCTAAACACACACATCAAAACGCAAAGCAAACCCCCACCCCTTTGCGAATCACATCGATCTATTCAGTATGATTCACAAACCAACCCCGCCATCACCACCAACGCCCATCCCACTGGTACAAAACCAAAGCAGTCCCACCATCGTCATCCCCAATTCTTTTGCCGTCGGTTCCTCCACCAACTCCGCCCTTGCCATCCTATTAGCTGCCCAGCGCAACGCCCGTTACTGTTCCTCAGTCACTCGGTAAGAGTATCCCACCCGCCCTTCAACATTCTCCCTCTCCGCCCCAAATCGCACTCACACCCGCTTTCATGTTCTGATGCACCTTATCCCGATCACTCATCCACCCCCTCCACCAACCGCCGCGTACACCACCACAATACAATTCTCCTTTTGAAACCTTTGCGAGTACCCCTCATAATCCTCCACCCGTCCCTCACGCCCATATACCTCAGGATTCAGAATCACAGAACACCCCATGCCAGCCTCATCGCACTGGGACATCGTCTGAAACCTGTAACAGTCAGTTTCAACCACACATTCCGTCGCCGCCGTCAATGCAGGCGACAATGTCAATTCCTGCTTACGAATATACACAGAATTGTTCAAATTCTGACGACGTACGAGACTGGCCTTCTACACGAAATATACACGTGCCCACGGCGGTCACCACTAAACGGAAAGAAGGAGGAGGATGAAAGCGTACGGGGGTCTTCGGCGGTGACCGGACCACCCCGGATGATGGGGGCATCAAATGTGCTGAGGTGAAGATTGCCCCTGGTGAGGATGTGATGGTTAGTGTGGCCAGCGAACCGACAGGAGACGTAAGAAGTGTTGGACAGCAAGGAGATGTCGCCAGGTTCAGGAGGGCGTGATATGGGAGGCCAGCTGTATTGAGACTAATCATTACATTATTGGTCTCACTACAGTCCTACTGTATATCGAATAAACTCTGACACGTCCCGAGCTCCTCACCAGGTCAGAGTTCTTGAGATTCACAGCGGACGGCGTGCAATTTCAAGGGAAGATTGGTAGAAATTGTGAAACACTTATCTCAAACTATCTTTATTTTTGTGAGATAAGTTCAAATTCAAATTCCGGCATCACTACTGTTCTCCAGAAGCATTCCTGGATATATCCTGGAATTTATCTGAAATCTATCTGAAATGACTTTTAGGTATTGATACTAACTTTTTCCGAAGAAGAACTCCTGGACCAATAAGTTTCAGCGATTACATCTCATTACAGATTTTCATTTCACTACTTAAATATACCCTCGATTAATTGAAACATGCCACTGCCCAATGAATTATCAGCACGATGTCGATACGCCCGAGAATTTATTGTTGACCGACGCTCTCAGAGGGGAAAGCCTACGTTTTGACCGTACTGTACGTGTACGGCGACGATGGCTACTGTACTGGTATGCACAGTAAGTCAGTTTGGGTTACTCGACCGTCAGCGGTTGCAGTCGCGCTATAAACACACCCACACGGTAGAATCGTAGTCTGCAGATAAGTGGGCAAAAAAAGCTCCCCTGACCTCCGCTTGCCCCCTGTGCTCCTGTTTCTCTATGGTAGCATCGCTTCGAGCTTCCACCTCCTACTATCCCACACTCCGAAATCCGTTTTTTCCTCGCGGCTGCTCCCCCTTCCCTCTTCCTGACCGCTGCTACGAGTCCTTCTCGAGCCCGACCCGCAACGTGGAAACTCTACTCGGTTGGATATCCTCTCGTCTGCACACTTTTGTGTTGCATTATCCTGTTTTTTTATTCAGTCGGTGGGGTTAGCTGCTTTGCGGGGACCGACCACGTTTTTTTGCGAGCTTGCTTTCGGGTTTGGGCAAGTAAGTTCCACACAATAACCCCGTAGATTCTCACAGATTCCGCGGACAATAAAAATGGAGACTGGAAACTGGAAACTGGTTCAATAGATAACAAGAAGAAGAAGTGAAGAAGAATGTTGGAGCGTTCTACTTGACTGGCGGGACCGCCGAAGTTGCACGGCCCGTCCTACTTTCAGAACTGGAGTTGAGTCGCACGGGTGTGCATCGAGGACGGAGACCCGACGCTCATCGATCTCACCGAACGTCTAACCGAGGGCACTCCCGCCGTCACAGTTCGGAAGTGGGCTAGGGCAAATGCAAATGCCATGCGCGTGATCGTTTATGAGCTTGTAGTCGAACCGTTTGCCCGCTTCGGTGGTATGCTCGATGACTACACAAAGAAGAAACTTTAGTATGAACTCGTGAAGGCTTACGGCACTTCCAGTGCTCAAGCGATTATCAACTTCGAACTTGAACTTGAAAATCCATCTTTCGACGATAACAATGATTGGCGGAAGCATCTGAACGCCTTCCAAGAGACGGTCGGAAAGTTCTCATCCCACGGTTCAGTCCGCAAGGCGTACCAAAAGAAGTTCAAGCTGATGCACACACTGCAGGACTAGCTTGTACCGATCGCCATGATAGCCAACAAGAGCAAACTTAACTTCGATGGCATGGTGGGCAGTGTGCAGGCTGAGCTTGCTCGCCGTCGCTCGGCTGGTTACCGAAGAACCTCGTCGAATCCTAGTGCAGCAGCTGCTGCCTCGCAACTTCCTCGTGACAACAGCCCTAGCCTGCAATGCGTCATATCCTAGAGAAATCTCGTTTGTTGCATATGCCTTCGCCGCGGACACTATGCTCAAGAATGATTCTACCGCGACAGAGTAACAGGCGCTCGAGGCCATGGTCGAGGTGGTGGTCGTGGCCGTAGAGGAAGAGGTCGTGGCATGGTACATGTCAATTTCCAGAATTGCTATTCCACGTTCCCCATCAGCACCCGCATGGTCCTTTCGCCATCACTCCTCCGCTCCCGCATGGTGGTCAATCTGCTCCGTATGTTCCGCCGCTTCAGGATTCACCACAAACTACACGGCAGGCGAACATTCACCGCAATCCTAACAGAGGAGTGGGCCAATCTGGAGCTGGACCATCTGGAACTCAACCATCCTACGTGTTTTGCGGTTTTTTTGCGAAGCATACGTTACGACTTACGATCGCTGAAGTTGATGCCAAGAAATAGAGCGAGAAGCTTATCGACTTGGGTGGGCCACATCACTTCTTCCACGAGCGATACATCTTCCGGAAGTACGTGGAGTTTGAGCCGAAAGAAGTACTCTCTGCCTCAGTCATCTCGCAGATCTGTAGCACAGGAGAAGTCTGGATGCCGATTAACGAAGGAATGTGGATTGCCGCCTTCTACAAACTAAATTTCTCAACGCACATCCTTTCCGTTCACCAGCTCTCCGCGGACTTCGTCCTTGAGTTCACAATTTATTCCAAAGGATACGCAGACATCAGCATGTTCATCATGCGCAAACACAACAGTGGTGTTCTCGTAGAATTTTCCCTTCTTTCTACAGTCTCTATGGGTTCGTGCATATCCAGAACTCTTTACCGAAAGCGAGCTCGTCGTCTCCTCAGCCGAAGGTGAGCGCAGAGATCCAAAACTGTTCCTTCTGTGGTGGGAGTGCAAATAGCGCTGCTGCTACTCCAACGAACTCGAATAAGCTCGTGGGTGATATCTTAGATTGGCATCAATGCTGGTACCATCCACACAGTGGCCAAATTTGCAAGGTAGCGGTAATCAAGTTGGCTATTCCTAAGTACCCAACCGAGCTTCTTCGCAGCATTGGCTTTGTGCTGTGTGCTCTTGCGAAGCAACACCAAGCACCGATTCGACCACTGCCAAAGAGGACTTTGCAGCCTCTGAAGGTCAACTACATTGATCTGCTCTCCGTGTAAACGGAATATCTAAATGGCTGCATGTACGTTCTTGGCAATGTTGACAATTTGACGAGCAAGTCTGATGTTTTCTTCCTAAAGACCCTCGAAAAACTGCCGACGAATATGAAGGATTACTTGGCTCTGAGTGATCGTGTTACCGACAGACGCCTCCAAAGTATTCGCTCAGATGGAGCCGGAGAGCATATGGATTCCATCTTTGTAGCGCTCAAGTGTCCTGAAGGCGTTTACTAGGAAACGTCGTCCGCATACCTCTCGGAAAGCAACGGCATCGCGGAGCGCTCATTCAGGAACTTGGAATGAGCAAGCGGGTAATTCTCACGCACTCTGGTCTTCCTCGCAAACTCTAGGCTGAGGTGATGAACCAGGGCAATTAGCTTCGCGACAGCCTACCATGTGCTCGGGCTAATGAACACTTTCCCAATCTGCTGCGGAAGCCGAACACTGCCTTGAACTACGACACCCCGACATTCTACCAGCCTGGCTTCGCGTTCATCTACAGGTCCAAGACAGCGCCACACAAGAAGTTCAACGATCGCTCGGCTCATTTTCATTTGTCTGTATACAAAGAGGTGAGCGTTTATGTCGCGCGTAAGATGCACAGCACACCAGGAAACCGTTTCAATCGCGCGCCTTGCTGACTTCCGCCTTTTCGTCAGGAACAGCTTCCCGAAATCAAGGCATTCTTGGGCAGGATCTCCTGCCGAAGCATGCTCGGGGAGCAGGAAGGCGGGGCTGGTTTTGCTGAGGAGGGTCTGATCTAAGCATTTATCGCATCTACGCTTTCTCCTCTGTGCTTCGCGACCAAGGCCTTCGACACTGGTTTCCTTCGTTCCTTCAAAATATCTGCTTGTTTCCCGAAGTGGCGGGCGTCCGTCGACCGCAATTATTGGGCGCTCCGCTAGCGAAAGAGTTGGATCTTTGTTCCTCGCATGGCCGACATGTTAATAGTCCCGTACACATGGGTATTCAAGTTCAAGCCTCTTGACGCTGCCGGGCTGAAGATTCTCAAGAATAGCGCCATTGCATCTCCGTCAATAGACAAACTCCCCAATTGGACTTCGATCCGCACATGGCGTACGCTACCGTCGCTTCGCACGACGCTATCCGTATTCTTCTCTCCGTCGCTCCAACGAATGGCCTCTACATCGAAGGAGGTAATATCAGTAAAGCGTACGTCTATAGCGACATCGATGTTACCATTTACATGGAGCAGAACTGAAACCCAACTTATCGTCACGAGTTTCCAGGTATGATGTGCAGGCTGCTGAAGTCAATCTACAGTTTGAAGAAAGCTGGCCATATTCATCGCCCTAGTGCTCGTTTTGGACGATCTGATTTTCGCTTCCAAATCTCCGCGAATGCTTGATGCCCTCAAGAAGAAGCTATCGGAGACGTTGGACGTCAAGCTCTTCGAGTGTATGTCGTCCTTCCTCTGTTGGGAGATCACGTTCAAGCTGCAAATGATCAAAATGAGCCAAACTAGATATGCCCAGGAGCTACTCGATCATCATGGCATGCGACATTGCAAGGTGACTCTCACGCAGATGGCCAGGGATGCCGATTTGATCCCTTTTCTCCAGCGCGAGCAGTTGTTGAAAATGGCCGATCACACCAAGTACCCTCGCATGGTCGGAGAATTGGTCTACCTCTCCGTCTGTACAAGGCCAGACATCTCCTTTGCCGTCTCTTCAGGCGCTAGAAGTTTTCACGCGCCGAAAAAGAGGCAATTTTTGATGGCCAATCGCATCTTCTTCTCTCTCCGCAACATTGAGGTCTACCCAAAAAAAAACAATGCGGACGTTGACCTAAAAGCTTTCTGCGATGCAGACTGGGCAGGAGATTAAGAGAAACGTCACTCCACCACCGGCTTCTTGGTCGAAGTCAACTGTGCTCCCTTCGCGTGGAAAGCATTCGGTAGTCTATAATCGAACTCTCTACTGCTGAAGCTGAGTAAATTGCAATATCTACGACGGACAAGGAGACCAGCTGGCTGCTACGTCTGTTTGCTGAGGTCATGGAGCACAAGCGCATCACCGACGACATTCCGCTTCCGGAAAACCCTGAAGGTTTCGAGCCATTTTTGAGACGTCCGAAGTGCAATGTGTCTCCATAGGGCGTTTTCAAATCTACAGCCAAGCCAAACGTCCTAGCTGTAGCTGAAGATCACTTCTGTGCGCGTATCTGCGAGAAGGGATGAAACAGAGGTCCGCAATTTCCGGGTACGTGTGTACGGGAGCATGAGCTCCCCTTGTTAAGTTGGCACCAAGCATGTATGTAACGGATGGCACCAAGCCGGCCCCAAGTCCCAAAGGATAATTCACCTTTTGAAGCGATCATCATTGTCCGCGCCATCGACGGAGAAGGCTAGAGTCTAGAGGAGGACCGAATCATCCTCACCAGTGTTTCCATCCTCTGCTTTGTACGTTCCTACCTACTTTTCCCAGTGCAGGGCGCGAATCCCCTAATCTTCTTCTGGCATCTCGGTGTAGGCTCGGCGGTCGTGCGAAGACTCCGTCAGGTCGAGTCTGAAGGTATCATCATTGGTGAGCTCCTTTCCGCAGATTTTCGTCACGTAGGCGTTTATGTGAGCGCCGAATAATTCTTCAAATTCTTCTGTATTAGGTTCCTGGTATTGTCAGATGCAAACAAGAAGGAGGATATGTGGAAGAAAAAAATATGTAGACCACCGTACTATGGACCGACGCCCCGGAAGACACGCCGCAATCCGACTAGACCGCAAAATACGCGCACCACTCCGCGACCACGCGCACTGATACGTTGCCTGATACGTACGTATTTCGGAGGCAGTGCGCAGGGATCAAAGTGCGGGCATAGGGGATTGTTTGCCAGTGGGCGACTCATTATGTACATAATGGACATGTTTTCCGTGTATCGCCTGACAATCTCGCTTTTTCACCTCGCAATCTCGGCCTTGAAATCTCGTTGTAATTCCAGGTCCTTCCGGAGCTCCTTATACGTTATATGATATAGTTTCCTGATAGTCTCGTCCCAGTAACCCTATATTTCTCATGTGCCTTCGATCCCTACTTTGGACTCCCCTAAAGACAGCGTTGCCCACCAGGCCCAAGGAGACGCGTCTATGTGCATGGTGGCGGCTATCTGGCGTTCCGCACGTTTACTGTTACGGTAATTTAGTCGTTCCCTCAGGACATTCCAATATATGATAGCGCGGATTGTTCCACCCTGGACACGCGTCATTTCACTTCCGCAACTTCCTATCGACTCATATCTGGCCTTCAGGTGGAAGCGCGTGTCCGGGACAGTTAGGCTCAAGCTTTGACATACTCCTGCAAATGACTTCATTTTCGTGGTTCTGATCTGTCTCTGATTTTTGCGAATCATCCGCATGAAGAACTTTTTTTCCCTTTCTACCTTCTATACCTTCCTCTCTGGAGCCACAAAGATCCCCTCTGGGTTTCTAAAATCAGCCCAAAGTGCTCGAGTCGGAAGGTGCCACTCCTAAGGGCGCCTTTGTCTGGTTTTATACGCTGGCCATGTCAGTCCATTACACAGCGTGTTTTATCCGTGGCTCTCCTGCAATATGACGCGACAGATCGTTTGCCCCTTCGGGAATATTAGAATGTCTTCGATTTAATCTCGAATTCTCCACCCGAATCGATTCCTGCGGTATGCACAGGGACGACACGTCAGTCGGACAAATCAGTAGCCCCTCAGCCTCTAGCCAAAAGGTAACACTATATATTGGAAGTAGTGTTTCCAAAATCTTACCGTAAAGCATTTTCTCATTGTTAGGTGTAGCCGAAAGTGGTTTTAGCCAAGTTTGAGGTCAAATGAAATAATCCAGGCTTTGGCCATCAGCTGAGCGGCAAAAAAATTCTAGAGTCGACACCCTTTTGTTCCTTGGGTGCCAATGGCTGGACAAGTGGTGCAATCCAGCCACTGCATGCACCCTTCTATTGCTGTCTCCGTATATGAATTCGTTAGATATTTATTTCTGTCGCCATATCTCATCCCAAGACAGCTCCTTCCAAACACCCTCCTGTAGTCTCTTTTCTAATATCATTTCGGCGAACTCTGCCTCTTCTTTCGTCAAGCAAGGATGCTTGACAGATAACTGGTGGAATGGGAGAATAGAAACGTTTGGTAATTCGAGCACTCCGTAGTGCAATCCCTCCCACTCCATCTTGTCGAATCCCGACTCGGATTTACACAGATCTGCTGCCTTGCGAGTGCCTACCCATGACCAACTGGCCATCCATTTCTACCCGGTTGGCGGGCGTCAACAGTAACTCCCCCTTTTTTTCTTGACCCTCATGCAGGATCTTATGTGAATTTCACTGCCCGTCGCCGGCCCCCCCTCTCTTCGGGTCGCCCGTCTCGTTATTGGTCCATTCGATTACCCCTTGATGGGGTTGCCAGTCGTGGTGTTGGTATTTTTGAATGATTTTTTATCCTTGTTGGACAAGTTTCTGGTACCAAGTTTAGCAATATTCATATCATTATGCTTCGAAGTGTGTTGTGCGTTTCCATTGGAACTCCCAATATTACCGCCGGCCTTCTTGCTCGCAATAATTTTAGTCTCTGCCTCAACTACCTTTGCAACCATAGATTTCCTATGCTTTTTAGCAGCTGGTCACATCCGCCTCGAGTCCTTTTCCGCCGTTACATACCTCCCTAAATAGTCAGCATTGGCAGCATCCAAGGCTCTCTATGATAAGTAGTCCCCTCTTTCTCTAAATGCTTCGTAACTTATGTCCATACACTTCCAGAAGATTTGAAACAGTTCGTCGAGATTCGTATTTTGCACCCCTTTCGCTCAACATAGCTCCTTTCCCAGATTTAACGGGAGCATTACACGCTCTGGCCATAGGCCAGCGTTACGAAGCACCGTGGGCTCTTGAAGTTCTGAGCGATAGCAAGGGTTATTTACTGCTTTTCTGCGCCCACTCCTGGTTTCAATTGACTCCCTTTGGATTGAATAGCGCTGGGGGTGTGTAAGGTATCCATATTGGAAACTCTAAGGCAGCATAACGAGAATAGTCAGTCTCGTCTTCCCCCTCGAGACTCGGCCTAGAAGCCATTGACTCCGCTGCTCGTCGGCCCTTAACTACGAGATTAACAGCCGATGGATATGCAGACTCTCTAACAACTCTTCCGATGAGTTCTTCAGCGTCAATGCTGGGATCTTCAACAACGGCCTCCTGCGTTGATTCCAGAGAATCCAGCCTTTCTTCGTGAGATTTAATCCTCTTCTGAGTCATCCATGTTCCACTTCTATGACTGGGATGCGCTTTGTGCGGTATCTGCCCTTTACGTGGATCGATACGCCCTCGTGGGACCGCTCTTTGAAAGCTCTCCGTGACAATGTCACAACGACCGAGGTCAGAGCCCGAGGGAGAACCGATTGCTATCCTCGCAACCTGATTGGTTCATATACTGTACAGTATAGGCCTGCGCAGTGTGCACTAAATATCAGATTGCGTGGAATGCAACTCGTCCGAGATCTCTTTTCACACATTGGATTTGAAATCCATTTTGCACTACTCCACAGTACAGCACAGTACTGTACAGTGTGTAATTAACTTTACTTCCTGGTTTATAGGGGGCGAACAAGCCTTAGCTGACAGTGTAAGCTACGATAGTTGAAGTTCGTAAAGCAGTATGGTACACTGTAGTACTGTACCCGTGATGTTAATGCTATATAGTTCTCTCGTACGTTGTACTGTACAGCGCATTGTACAGTATCTTTAGTCCTTTTTTTGTATCTTTAGTTCTACTGTATGTAACTGTGTCTGTTCTGGACAGTACAGTACACTGACTGGTTTGACCATTCGGCTAAGAGCTAACCAGGTGTGCCACGTGGACCACGAGTACTTTGCTGCGCTAAATGAAATAGCGCATGGGCCATGTCAGAGACCGAAAATCTCCGTTTCTGGCAAATTCAAATGAACATTTAACATTGTTTGGTTTTCTCCGTCAACGCGATCAATTCTCCTCACTAACACCCGCCGTCGACAATCAACATCAAAGCGCGTCCTGCACCGTAATCCCTACCGTCTGATCAGTCAGTCGCCTTTAACTATCCCACAGCCGAAACCCTCGTCTTCGCCGCAGCAGTTCCTATTTTCCTACAAGGTGAAATTAACTGTTCCATTAATCTGTTTTTCCGTAATGACGAATACGACGCAGACGTCAGCACATGCAGGGTTGGATGTAGCCGCGGATGCTTATATCAAGCAAAGCGAGATCGTTGCCGGACTACGATGTAAGTCTCCGGGCAGTGAAGAACTTGTTGCAGCTGAGACCACCCTAAGGAATTGAAGAGAGCGGTCGATGCGGCGAGGAAGGCGCATGAAATTGAAAGTGGATCTATGAATGATGTTTCTGATTTCAATAGAGAGGGAACAGAGGGCTTGTTACGACGGCGTTTTTTCATAGCACCCTCTTTTGAGATTTATGGTGGCGTCGCCGGCTTATTTGACTATGGACCCCCTGGTTGCTCCGTCAAGAACAATTGTTAGCCATGTGGAGACAACATTACGTAGTAGAGGAGGCCATGCTGGAATTGGAAGCGAGCTGTTTGACTCCGGAACCAGTACTAAAGGCAAGTGGCCATGTCGATAAGTTTTCGGATTTGATGGTCAAGGATGTCGAAACCGGGAGTTACTACCGTGCGACCATTTACTGCGAGACCATTTGAATTCCTTGATCGAAGAGGGAGTTGACGAAGATCAGCAGGCCGAGATGATGGAGTCCGAGAAAGATTAGATGAATTCGGCGCAAAGGAACTGGATGAGATGATAGCAAAGTACGGCGCGAAGGCACCTGAGACGGGCAACGCTGTAACACCCGCGTATCCTTTTAATCTGATGTTCCAGACTTCCATTGGTCCCTCTGGGTTGATGCCCGGATATTTACGACCAGAAACGGCGCAAGGGATCTTTCTAAACTTTAAAAGGCTTCAGGATTACATGGGGGGTAAGTTACCGTTTGCCTGCGCTCAGATTGGTTTATCATTTCGAAATGAGATATCTCCGAAAGCTGGTTTACTTCGGGTGCGAGAATTTCAACAGGCGGAGATCGAGCATTTTGTGAATCCAGAGGACAAATCACATTCCAAGTTTGAGGCTGTCCAAGACGTGGAAATCAATATGTACGGAAGAGAGCAGCAGATGAAAGCACCGTTCTCGCCAGTCAAAATTAAAATTGGGGATGCAGTGGCAAAGGGGGTGATTGGAACGAGACTTTGGGTTACTTCATTGGAAGGACCCTTGAATTTGTAAAGATGGCCGGGATGAAGATGAAGCACGTGCGGTTTAGGCAGCATTTGGAGCACGAGATGGCGCATTACGCTGCAGATTGTTGGGATTTGGAGATTAATTGTTCCTATGGATGGATTGAATGCGCTGGACTTGCGGATCGATCGGCGTATGATCTTGAGAACCACTCCAAAAACTCTGGAAATGAGCTAACTGCCAGGGAAGTTTACAGTGAACCGAGGAATGTGGAGAGATTGGTATGTGTGCCGAATAAAGGGCTTCTTGGGAGGACTTTCAAGAAAAACGCCCAATTAATCATGAAGGAACTAGCTGGAATGGAGGAGCGAGCATAAGGGAACTTAAACAAATTGTAGACACGAATGGGAAGTGTACTGTGGGAGGGTTTGATTTGTTGCCCGAGCACCTCAGCTTCAAGACAGAGAGCAGGAAAGAAACTGGTCGAAATTTCTACCCGTCTGTGATTGAGCCGTCATTTGGAATTGGACGGTTGTTGTACTGTTTGTGGGAGCACTGCTACTACGTACGTGAGGGTGGGGACGGGGAAGATGGGAGTGCGATTCGTGCTGTACTGGGGCTAAAAGCAAAAATGGCTCCTGTGAAATGTGCGATATTACCGTTGAGCAAAAACATTGCTTTTGAGAAGATGATCGGAGAAATTGGGTTGCTCTGCGGTAAGGCTGGATTGATTAATCGAGTTGATGACAGCGGTGTTTCAATTGGCAAACGGTACTCCCGCGCAGATGAGATTGGGACGCCTTTTGGAATCACCGTGGATTTTCGGTCTGTTGAAGATGGAACTGTCACAATCAGAGAACGGGATTCAACGGAACAGGTTCGCTGCTCGGTGAATGAAGCTGTAAGAGTAATACGTGAGATGGTCGATGGCGACTTAGAGTGGAACCAAGTTCGAGATCAATTTGGATTAGAGCAAACCAAACAAGAGTAGGATATTTAAACTTTCCTTAGATTATCATCTACCAACTGATAACAACAGCAGAAGACATTGGCATTCCTCCTGCGACAGAGTAAAACTTATCCCGAAGCAATTACCCCCTCAGAAGATATATTTGACAAGATTTTCAAACTAGGAACCCGATGTCTCTATTGATTGCTGGTTCAAGCACATAACTCAACACTGCGGGCAAGCAGAGTCCTACGAGTCTCTGGGATGCTAGGCAGTTGGAAAGCGATGGAGAAGTGACGTGATAGGGAAGTAAACTTGAGCAAGCGCACGGCAAAACAAGTTAACACAGTTTCACATAGCACACCATGAAAAAGGGAGTATTAAGATGCAGGAGTGCGTTAACCGAATCGACGGCAGATTCGTAAGCCAGCAGTAGGAAACGTTTCTGCAAGAATTGCTGGCACCATGCCCGGTACAAGTGATAGCCAAACGCCATCAACTGCCTCCATGTACGCACTACCTTCCGCACGCACCCAGATCTTTCGCCCTTGGCGCACTGCACCAAGGGCGAAAGGCTATTGCGGCGAGGTTGCCGCAAACAGGTAGGCCGAATCAGGGTTTAGGATAGTCCACCAGGCAAGCCCGCCTTTACTTGGATATGTTTACATTGAACATGTCCTTTAGACTCACCTCGCAGTCACGCACTTCGAGGCAAGTCTGAGGCAGTCATCACCGCCCCTCACAAGCTCCGGAGTGCCACTGACAGATGCTCCATTCCACCTCCAGGCCTGCAATGTTCCCCGAACCCGAGCTAATCATCTGCCGTCGCGAACTCCGACTGGCAGACATCCTGGCGGAATCCACTACCTTGTGCCCCTGCACCGACGTCGTCCATGGAAGACAAAAGGACAGCGACGTTGCCCTTTAGCACCCGCTTCATGACGAGTCCACATTGCAGCAGGTTCCATCCCTGGTGCCCGAATATTAGCCTCTTTCTTAAAGAAAAAACATGTGCAGATGCACCTCAACGAGACTTTTCGTTGTGATTACTGATAGTACATAACTTCAATCCTTTGGCTGTTAAGACACCAGATGACCTACTGTGACTCGCAAACGAATTCATCGCTTCACACACGCCTCCCGAATGGCGGCCAACATTCCTATTGCGGCGCCAATGAGAAACGCCGCGAAAGCCGAATTGAGCAGCAATTGCGAGACCTAATAACTCAAGCGCGAAAATGTGCAAAACCTTTCCGCATGGCCGTTTCATGGTGATACTCAATATTTTTCAGGATCAATCCTGCAAAAAAGGTGACAAACAATGTTTCCAGACCTTGACCTCAGTGGAGCGTCCGTTATGCATACTACGGCTCTCACTTCGGGTCGCTTATTTTTCGGGCAGCATGCACTAGCGGTCTGAGTTTTCACTTCGGAGCTAACTTGTTGATCAATTTCAGTCGCTAGCAATGGTGCGCGAGTAATTATGGCCATGGCGACAGCTGATCAAGTGATGGCACTGAGGCGCTGGTAGATACAATGGAGAATAACTTTCACTGAGGTATGATGGCGCGGCCGACGGCCGAAAAAAGCTCGTAGGGAAAACTGCCTGTTTCGGCAAAGGGGGCACCGAGGGAATCAAAAGCCAGAGGTTGGAACTGGTAAGGAAGGTCGCACCGAGGACTGTACGAGAGGTTGGGCGCGCCACCTGCCAGCATGCGGTCGAGGTCGTGAATATTGTCCCGGTGCGTGCAGTCCGCTGCCCGACCTGCTGTCTGTGTTCCCGTCGTGCGGGTCGCCGACTTGAAGGGCGAAACGATAGCAATGGTGCAGGCGAGTGGGCGGGGTTGCAGCGGTAGGGCTTTAGCCAGGGGAGGGACTAAAATATCCATCGGGCAGACGTCCGTCCCCGGAATGAGGAGCAGTGCCTTGAGTTCACAGTCGCGGGCAGCGGCGTGCATGAAGTGCGTTGTCAGGGCGTTTCGGACAGCGCTGTGCAGGTGGAGGCGACCGAATCCAGTGAGTCAGAGGTCTGCTGGATGGTCTTCAGGGGTGTCCATGGGCTTACGACAGTCCAGGTAGAGGACTGGCAGGGAGTTGTACACAGGTAGGCCGAGTTGCCTTTGGAGCACTACAGACCATTGCCTGTAATCGTGAACCCGACAAAAAGAGAAGGGACCGGGATCGAAGAGAGCAGCAGCATGGTGTGGCGGAGGGGCGTGGCCCCGGATGCGGAGCAGGATGTCTCGTCGCCGTGTTGGAAGGGGGAAGGGTGGCCTCCCAGTCCGCGTCACGCCCCTGGAGACGGGCTCGGGCCTCTTGCTGAACTCCTTTTAGTTTGGCCTGGGTGTTTTGAGGGGATGCAGCGAGGACAATGGGGTGAAGGTTTCCCAGGGCAGCGGAATCGGGTGGCTGGGGGCTTGGCTGACAAAAGCATGAAAGAGCGGGCCTGCTTGAACGAGGAGGGAACAACAGTCTCCAGGGCACAGCGATTGCAGGAGGTTCGCCCAGGTGGAGGAGTATCGCGCGGTGCGTTCGCGAGCAGGGGAAGCGAAGATGATGCTGGCAGCGGCGATGCCGGGAAGGAGGGGGCCGATTTCCGAGAAAAAATGTCCACCGAGTCACATCCGGAGGCAGACTTGACTCCAGGCTGGGCCAGTGACGGAAACGTTGTTGAGGTTCTAGTAGAACTCCCTTTGCTGAAAGTCAAATGGTCGCAGCATCCGACGCGTGGTGGGGTTATGAGAGGCGGAACGCGTGTTGCTTTGGGCACGCAGAAGCACGGAAGCGATGCATATGGAAGCGGGCGTATGGTTCTCGGGTGGTGTGGAGCTTCACGAAGGTCCAACAGCAGGACGCGGCCGTCGCATGAAAGAACTCTTGCGTGTATTCGCAGGTGCCGATCGGGGCGCCAAGGAGCTCGAAACATGAGGGAGCATAGCTGCAGTGGTAAGTCTGAGAGAAACTCCTCGCGTGCTGTGAGGATTGCGTGGGGCCAATAGGTGCGCTTCTTGCGCATGCTGAGGTGGAGCCCAAGGGGATGGCCGTGTTGCAAGAGTGTAGTGTGGTCTTGGCTGAGGGTGGCGAGTGTGCTGACGAGATCGCCGTCGTCTGCATACCATTGACTGAGGATGAGGTCAGGGTCTTCCGTAAGCTGGGGAGAACATGATCATGCTGGCCGGGTTACCGTGTTGGATGCTCATTAAAGCGTTTTAAGAATGGAAACGCCACATTCTCAGCAGATATAGAGGTCTTGAAGAAAGTCTAATTTATTGTCGATATCCTTGGTAAGCCGATTGCATCATTGCCGCGCAGAAAAGACCGAGACTTGGATTTTTCTTACAAACTGAAGCCAATCTTTAGTCCGTCGGAGCCACGTTTCCTTAGCATGAATCCGAGGAGGAATACTTCATGACCAGCCCCGACCTTGCCTCAAAGGTTTTTCCTGGTTACAGCCTTCGACTTCCTTCTATAAGACCAGAGAGTGTGGTATGTAGTTGGCGACTAGAGAGGCCCGATATCCGTAACTATCTGGGCCTCAAATTTGATGAGAGACGACGAAAACGAAATGCTAAGTTTCTACTCAAAAGGTAAATAGGGCGATAGTAATATAGAAACAAAAGGCCCTGATTTTCCCTGAACTGAAGTTTAAGGCCCTGTAATGACGATGAAGACAAAATAAAGGGTTGCAGAAACTAGCTTGTTGCTATCCCCCTAGGATGACTACCCGCTGCTTGCGTTCTGTAGAAATAAGTCTGTAAGGGAGTTACTATTTACACACGTAATACTCTGAAAGGATTTGAGCAGGGCCTATTCCCCATGTGTAGAAAACACAATACTGATGTTTACTTCTGAGTTGAAGCTCTCTCTATTTCCGGAGCACGGCTGGCGAAATCGAGCCGATGTCTCATTCTACATTTAAGGGGAGGCGGTATTCGTTCGGTGTTTGAACGGATCAACCATAGCATCTCAACGAAATATTACCAACTTCAGACACATACTCAAACCGACACATTTCAGCCATGAATTTCAAATTGCTCCTTGCTCTGTTTGCTGTCCTTGTTTAGTAATACGTGGGCTTGCAAGTACGCCACATATGAACTTAAAATACAGTCAATGTTCAATCGGGAGAATATCCCAATGGCACCAGAGTCTCCACATCTATCACCGCTGACTGCATTTTCACACGGTCGTCGGTTTTCTGCTTTCGTCAGATACGGATACGCTACCGAAGGGGTTAAGGATGTTGCGGAGACTGGAAACACAACCGTACTAGAGCAAGAACTTGTGCATCCATTTGTCAAGGATGTGGCTGTGGCGGATGGACCGATCTTCAGCGCGGAGGAGTTTGTATTGGACGTCAAGGTGAATTGCAGGTATCCGTTTATTTCTGCAATTTCCATGCTGGCTCCCAGTCCGGATTGGTTTGTGGCCATTTCAAGTCTTGACATGCGGGACATGAATGGGACGTTCGTAGAGCGAAGCGGTATGTTGTTCACTTATGATGCCGGAACGGATTCTGGGGAGACTTTCACTGCCGAGGATGTAGCGACAGAACCTCGGGAGAATATCGCGCCGCTGTGGGGAGAACCCTTCTACGGCAGGCCGGTTGCCAAGTACTACTTGCGACTCAAGGAGTATTAGATGCCGCATTGATACCAGTTTAGCCACAGTACCGTAGAGTACTGCAGATGCTGAAGCGTGATGGGATCTCATGTGCTGCCACATTGTAAAGATTTCTAGGAAAACGGAGCGACAGTTCAAAGATTCGATGACTTGATTAGTCCCAGGTTGCGCTAACTATTTCTATTGTCAATCGTTTCCCATCCCACTCAAACGGCACGCGAGCAGAGAGCGCAGTAGCTCTGGATAGATCAGACATCATCACTTTCGTGCTGAGGGTGTTTTGGTTGGTTGCGTTGAATTGACCTCACAGCTAGGAACTGACAGAACGTGCCGTCTCAGCGGCATGCCGAGAGGCCCGAGACATGACGAACATTTAGTACAGACGACAGCATGATTCAACTACAGCACCAACAGGTCCTTGGGCGGACATTATCAGTACCCGTAAACAAGTAGCGGGTGATGGGCAGCATGAATTTATTGGTAAGGCGAGTGGAAGCATTAGACAGGGGGCCAAGAGAATCAAAGGCGATTGGCTGGAAGGTGAAGCTCGGGGCGGGTGAATGGCTGTCGGGGCGATTGAGGGTTTGCTGGCCAGTTTCTTTTCGCAAGCCGTAAACACGGTGGGTAATCTCGACCGCGAACCAGAAGCAGGGCGTCAGACTCACAGTTATGGCCAGCAGCCGCGGATGATGTGGAAAGCAATTTGGTTGCGAGCCGAATTATGACGATGTGGGCGACCGAAACAAAAAAGGCAGAGATCAGCCGGATGGTTCCCCCAAACATCTACCTGCTTGCGGCAGAGACAGCGGGTAAGTGGCTGGCCTTCAGGGGAGACCGGGAGGCCAAGATTCCGTTACAGCATTACGGTTCGGAGGGTAGCGGAGATAGTGTAGCTTCGGGGATAGTGGTAGCTTTTGTAGAGTGGGAATTGGGGAAGCAGGCTGTAGGGCTGTGGCGGAAGGAGAGTCAGCGGGTGTGGAGGAGGATGTAGGCATCGTTATGTCGGGAGGGGCTAGGGGTGGGGTCCCATTAGTAAGCTAGTCAATGAGTAGAATTCTACTGTCGCCCCGCGTTCACGACTGTTTCCCCTCCCATCCCGTCAATGCCAAATCCTGTACCCTCCGATGGCGTCTCCAACCGCGCGCATCCTGTCCCGCTCTCCTCCCCACTATCCTCGCCGGGATTGGCCCCATTACGCCACGTAGCCCCTTCACGGGACGTGTAGACACCATTCCGCTTTCCCTTACCTCCTCCACAATCGCCCCATTCAGTGACCCCACAAACGCATTCGAATCCCGCGACACGGTCCAAAGCATCCCCGCATGGGCGCCTTCCCTTGCCTGTTGGCCACTCCTGCCACACGTTATCATCCTCAGCGTTGATCGCTAGGCGGTGATCGACGTTAACGAAGCTGACCACCGCGCCCTCGTCGCCGCTCTCAACACCACCCGCCCGCACCTCCCTGCCTTGCAGTTCAGATTACTGAGCCGACTGCTGCGACCTCCCCTGTGCCACTGCTATAGTCCGCAGGTGCCTCACATCGCGAGCAGAGCTCGCCTCAAACACCAGCATCCGCTCCTCCTGCTCCATCCGCTCCCGCCAATCCATGGTCGCCCTCCTTCGTCACTACCCTCCTGGGATCCTATTCCCCCCGTTGCTTCCTCGACCCCCCGCTGAAATTCCGCGCCCTCCCTCACGGCCTCAAACCCCCTCGCCTATCTCCGCTGCCCTCCCCCGGCCGAGCCCACCCCCACCAGGGACTAAGCCGGTGAAACTGATCTGGTCCGGCTTGATGCGGATGCCGGCGGCCCACGTTCCACGTGCCACCAAAATCCCCGCCACGAGTCAACTCTTCTTCAGACCACCGTCGAATACTACCAATAACTAACGCCCCGATGCCTTCGCGATCCCACCGCCCGGCCATCACCGCCCAGCCCACGCCATAAGCGCAACATGCACAGCGTTAAGTCTGCAGCACTTGCCGCTTCCCTCTTTCCGACCTTTGCCACCTTCCTGTCCTTGTCTTCCGGAGCAGGCCACGTCACACACACGAGGCCCGGCTACCGCTGCAGAGAGCCTTCCTGCCCCGGCTACACCTTTACATGCTCTACACCCCGCCGTTCTCCGTAGTGCGCTGCACTGCGAGAGAGGCTAGCGTCATTGAGGAGCTCAGAACGACGCCCTTGCCGATTGCATACACGGTGTCTACACCGGCCCACCAATGGGGCGACGGTGGGCCGATACCATCACCGCCCACTGCAGCTGGGCCGCCTGGTTTGCCCAACACCGCCCCGCGCCGGCAACTCTCTCCTCCCTTCCCGGAGCTCCCGTCGCGTGGAGGCGCTGTGCAGAGACGTTCCCTACACAGCGCCCCACTCGTCGATGTCAACCACCCTTACACCATGCAGGCCCTGCGCTTCCTCCACCCCACCCCTTCCCATCCCATCGCCCCGCTCCCTGAGTCTGCCTCATGCCACCTCCTAATACTACTGAGGAGGCTGTCGCCTTTTGTGCACGGGGAATCTCTCGTGACACTGCTGCCGGGCCGGACCGCATGCCCTCCCGCTGGTTTCCCCTTGTTGTCAAGACCAAAATCACTCCCGATGCACGCGTCACCGGCCTCGCCGTGCGCATCCAACTCGTCAACCGCATCACACGCGGCGATCCCCTGACGAAGTACGCCCTCTAAGCGCTACGGCTAGAGTCCTCCCTGTACAACCAAAACCGGCAAAAATCCGCCCCATCGCTGTCGGGGCTGTTCTCCGCCGAATTGTTACAGAGACTCTCGTCCATCACGCCATTGATGACTCAAGAGACTTCCTTTCCCAACCAGACGGCAAATGGGATCCGGGATGCATGCCATTGTGCGCGACAAGCGGGACCTCCACTAGCGCCTCTCCCACGCCCCCCAGGCCACTACCGTCCTCATTGATGCCTCTATAACGTCTCACCGCGTGGAGAGGCAGTTGCTGCTCAACGTCTTTCCTGCCCTCATGCCTACGCTCCCGCGATTCACCAACATTCTATGGTCGCCCGAAACCTCCGCTCCTCGTCCCAAACCGTGAGCGTATCATCCCGAAGCTACCACTATCTCCGCTACCCTCCGAACCGTAATGCTGTAACGGAATCTTGGCCTCCCCGGTCTCCCCTGAAGGCCAGCCACTTACCCGCTGTCTCTGCCGCAAGCAGTAGATGTTTGGGGGAACCATCCGGCTGATCTCTGCCTTTTTGTTTCGGTCGCCCACATCGTCATAATTCGGCTCGCAACCAAATTGCTTTCCACATCATCCGCGCTGCTGGCCATAACTGTGAGTCTGACGCCCTGCTTCTGGTTCGCGGTCGAGATTACCACCGTGTTTACGGCTTGCGAAAAGAAACTGGCCAGTCAAACCCTCAATCGCCCCGACAGCCATTCACCCGCCGAGCTTCACCTTCCAGCCAATCGCCTTTGATTCTCTTGGCGCCCCTGTCTAATGCTTCCACTCGCCTTACCAATAAATTCATGCTGCCCATCACCCGCTACTTGTTTACGGGTACTGATAATGTCCGCCAAGGACCTGTTGGTGCTGTAGTTGAATCATGCTGTCGTCTGTACTAAATGTTCGTCATGTCTCGGGCCTCTCGGCATGCCGCTGAGACGGCACGTTCTGTCAGTTCCTAGCTGTGAGGGTCAATTCAACGCAACCAACCAAAACACCCTCAGCACGAAAGTGATGATGTCTGATCTATCCAGAGCTACTGCGCTCTCTGCTCGCGTGCCGTTTGAGTGGATGGGAAACGATTGGCAATAGAAATAGTTAGCGCAACCTGGGACTAATCAAGTCATCGAATCTTTAACCTGTCGCTCCGTTTCCTAGAAATCTTTACAATGTGGCAGCACATGAGATCCATCACGCTTTAGCATCTGCAGTACTCTACGGTACTGTGGCAAAAACTGGTATCAATGCGGTATCTAATACTTCCTGAGTAGCAAGTAGTACTTGGAAACCGGCCTGCCGTAGAAGGGTTCTCCCCACAGCGGCGCGATATTCTCCCGAGGTTCTGTCGCTACATCCTCGGCAGTGAAAGTCTCCCCAGAATCCGTTCCGGCATCATAAGTGAACAACATACCGCTTCGCTCTACGAACGTCCCATCATGTCCGCATGTCAAGACTTGAAATGGCCACAAACCAATCCGGACTGGAGCCAGCATGGAAATTGCAGAAATAAACGGATACCTGCAATTCACCTTGACGTCCAATACAAACTCCTCAGCGCTGAAGATCGGTCCATCCGCCACAGCCACATCCTTGACAAATGGATGCACAAGTTCTTGCTCTAGTACGGTTGTGTTTCCAGTCCGCAACATCCTTAACCCCTTCGGTAGCGTATCCGTATCTGACGAAAGCAGAAAACCGACGACCGTGTGAAAATGCAGTCAGCGGTGATAGATGGAGACTCTGGTGCCATTGGGATCTCCTGATTGAACATTGACTGTATTTTAATTCATATGTGGCGTACTTGCAAGCCCACGTATTACTAAACAAGGACGCAGCAAACAGAGCAAGGAGCAATTTGAAATTCATGGCTGAAATGTGTCGTTTGAGTATGTGTCTGAAGTTGGTAATATTTCGTTGAGATGCTATGTTGATCCGTTCAAACACCGAACGAATACCGCCTCCCCTTAAATGTAGAATGAGACATCGGCTCGATTCGCCAGCCGTTGCTCCGGAAATAGAGAGAGCTTCAACTCAGAAGTAAACCATCAGTATTGTGTTTTCTACACATGGGGAATAGGCCCTGCTCAAATCCTTTCAGAGTATACGTGTGTAAATAGTAACTCCCTTACAGACTTATTTCTAAGAACGCAAGCAGCTAGTCATCCTAGGGGATAGCAACAAGCTAGTTTCTGCAACCCTTTATTTTGTCTTCGTCATTACAGGGCCTTAAACTTCAGTTCAGGGAAAATCAGGGCCTTTTGTTTCTATATTACTATCGCCCTATTTACCTTTTGAGTAGAAACTTAGCATTTCGTTTTCGTCGTCTCTCATCAAATTTGAGGCCCAGATAGTTACGGATATCGGCCTCTCTAGTCGCCAACTACATACCACACTCTCTGGTCTTATAGAAGGAAGTCGAAGGCTGTAACCAGGAAAAACCTTTGAGGCAAGGTCGGGCTGGTCATGAAGTATTCCTCCTCGGATTCATGCTAAGGAAACGTGGCTCCGACGGACTAAAGATTGGCTTCAGTTTGTAAGAAAAAATCCAAGTCTCGGTCTTTTCTGCGCGGCAATGATGCAATCGGCTTACCAAGGATATCGACAATAAATTAGACTTTCTTCAAGACCTCTATATCTGCTGAGAATGTGGCGTTTCCATTCTTAAAACGCTTTAATGAGCTGAATTCACTGCAGCGTTTGTTTATGCTAAGGCCAAGGCCAATGGTTGGACACGCAACAACTAGAAAAATCATGGGGCCGAAGTTAAAAGCTTACGATCGCTACTGCCTCTCAGCGTTAAGAGCATTCTCTCACATTGCCTTGTGCTGTCCCATGGATCAGGATGAATTTTTATACATCTATCGAAGAGATAGAGCAGCACGCTTGCAATGAATCGCAGTTACATAGAATACCAATTCGCTGATATACGTTTTTCATGCGACAGTGAGACCTATAGTGCCATAAATGCAGTTTTTGGACTTCGCAATTTCGAGTACGAACAGTGAAAGCGAGAGCGACGCCCTCTTCCCACTCTCGTTCATAACTTGCCAATGTCATTACAGCGTGCTCTCCAAACGCCCCCGCTTCGATCCAAAATGCCGCTCAGAAGACTACAGGCGCCGTTGACCCAGCTCATGCTTCCTGAGAGCTAACATTTCAAGTATGATACAAGCGAGTCTTCACTCTTCCAGTAGAGCATCCGCAGCGAGACACGACAGCAACCGCTTATTTCTGCATGACCTTGGATGATGTCTCAGAAGGCGATCCCTAGCGAGTCAAAAGCTAGCGGCACAAATTCTATTTACAACTCTAGAACAGTAACAAGTATATCTATCTCTCTCGGTGTCACTGTACAGTTGACTGGCTTGCACTTGGTGTAGCTGAGGCGTGTCTGACAATCTAACAGACCCCCGATCTTGTCGTGGCTGAATAAACTCTAGGCGGCGCTTAAGGTCTGAACCCGACCAAGTGAAGGCGGTTTCGTGAATAAGTAGACGAGGTTGTTAGCAGATGGAGGGTGACGAAGGTGCATCTAGTACCGTTCCAGCTTATCCAATATGCTGCAGTGGCTTCGGACAAAATATTTTTGCGCTTCGTTCCGCCAACGGAGCAGAACATCTCGAGGGTGGGGATATTGTCTAGTAGACCTCTGCATTCAGTCCAGAGTAAACATATAGCTCGCGGACGAAGCGAAGAACGAAGAATGCTTGGAGCAGTCCGGAATGCATGGCAGTACACTCTGCTTTCGCCCGTAGAGTCAGCCAAAGATTGGTGCTTTTAAGAGAACCAGTGGCTAGACACTCGTCCAAATAAAGCACCGCATTTCAGTGGGATTTACGATCCGCTCTGTCATTGGCCCAGTCGTAGTTCAGTGAAAAGTCTAAACGACACAGTTGGGCAGGAGTCTTGGGATAATTGATACAAGAAAAGCATGGTCGTGGAGAGAGCGAAGGCATGTCAAAGGTTACTTGAGCAGGGAAAGGTGGCAGTAGGTTGGGAAATGGTTCGCTGCTCCGAGTTACGCCGGCGCGAGGAATAGGTGTGAGGTAGCGCAAGTCACCGACCAGTTAGCGGCAATGGGAGTGCTGGCTGTGAATAAAAGATTATCCTGGTTCTGGTGGGTGGAGTAGCGAGGAAGGCAGATATGGGGTGATTTTGCCATTGGCAGATGCCATGCCAAAGTGGCCGAGGGTACGAGATGCAAAAAGGGACTGCTATAGAAGACAGAGTTGACCTGGCCTCTTGCTTCGTACCAATATATGTACTTGGGGGACCCTATCGTTTGAGGTTGGCTCCATACATGGATTTCATGATCTAATAAATTCTTCAGGTAGGGTTTGGGAGCTGTTCGCTGCAGTGAGATCTTTACTGCAGACAGCAATGAAGGGGAAGTCCTACCGACTGCATTTGACCAGTATTCAGGGTTAAGCTTCCGTGCTGACATAAACAGAATCATTAAGGTGCTGAAGAAAAGGCATAATGTACACCAATCACCGCAATTAGATTGGCCTAATCTAATTAGGAACATGCTAGAATTACGCTCTGCGCGAAAATTAAATTAGGCGTAGTCATTATTGCACCAAAGGCAATTCCGTGTTGCGCGTAAAAGACTTGGGCTAATATGTTTTCGTATAAGCAAAATTAAATTGAGAAAATGAAATGATTTATTGTATATGCATTGTTAATTCACTCAGGCGCCTTCGCGTACCTCCAGAAGGCGGCCCGTCATCCGGCTATCGAGCGGCGACAGGGGCTTCACCGCACAAGGCCGGATATCGAGGCAATGGGTAGCAACGGAGGAACGGACTTTTTGACGTCACGTTCGTCAATCCCCTTGCGCCCTCCAATAGGAGAGTGCGTACTTTCAACCCACTCACCTCCCTCAACGCAGCCATCTCCGCCAAACGTAGAAGGTATGAACCACTGCTCGCGACTGCTACTAGAGGGCTTGTGCCTATCCCAATATCCACCCTCGGAGGCTGGCACCCAGACGCGTACGCGGTGCTAACCGATGTCGCGCGGAACGTGGCCGTTCGAGCGATGGAGACCTATGGGATGGTTAGAGCGGTGCTTACCAAAGGCACGCTGCTGCGGCCGTCATGTCCAACGCGCATGCCTGCTCGCCGGCATTGAGCCGGGTCTGTAAGGAAGGTCATGTACTGTACTGTAGTGTTACCCATCAGCGACGACTTATTCCACATAACGCATTAGCCGCGTGGATATAACCGACCACATCTTCCATGCATTAAAATAACCCAAAAATTCCCCCTTCGCAGTTGAGGTATCGTCTTCACCACAAACAAGTTTCCCATTAAAGTAATCGCGGTTTCTGGCGGGGGCAGATGAACTCCGGTGGTTAGGGCTGCTTTGGTTGTAAAAAAAATCCGTTAAGTATCCTAGAACCTAGTACAACAGCCAAGTGGAGTACTGTAAACGCCGACGCCTCTGTACTGTCATTTTTACTGGAAGTGTCTTAATATAGAAAATCACAATGAATAGCGATTCATTTATTAAATTGGCCTAAACTATTTACGCACCAAACCTAATTTAGTAACCAAATCTAATTGCGGTGATTGGTGTAGTAATATGATCCGGATGGCGTACCGCACAAGTTAGGGTTGAGTTTCCCTATTACGAAAAACGAAAAGGCGTGTTTGAAGCTTTCATCACTTCTTTTGTTATCCCCGAATGTAGATGGCCGATTATAAGCGGAAAGGTTCCATGCCATGCGCAATCCCATATTGAACTCTTCTAATCACATACGTGCAGTTTTCATGTTTCCGTCGAATGGAGAATCGGGGGGGGGGGGAGTTCAAATTTAAAAGGCCCTTGGACAATTTTTCGAATCAAAAGGACAAGTTAGATCTCATCTGTACTAGAGCTTTTATCCTCACAAATTTCATTCACCGTCACAGAAGTTTCTATTCAACGGTAGGAGATGTGGATATCAATGGCAGTAGAGAATGGATTTAGTGCCGGAATCATATATTTCAAATATTAGTAGCCTCTTTAACCTTCTTTTTAAAAACTTCTTCCGAATGATCCCATTCTCCTTTAGCTTTGTCAGCCTTTCAATTTCACGGTCAACCCCTTCACCTTTCTAAGCTGCACATTGTGAGGCGCACAGCTCTTTGTTGCCCAAGAGGTCGTCTCCGAGCACTTTTTGCTGGTGTTAGAGAGCAAAATTAGCCCTTTTGATCCCTCGGTCACAATAATCATTTGCTTGATAGCCTCAACAGCATCTTTCATTATCCTCTTTTTAGTTTGAGGCCTTTCAACGTTCCCCGTTCTCGGATGAGGCAAAGAGTCCAGATGAGATTGAGACGGAAAATTCCCTAAATTCTCCCATTTTTTGCGATCACAAGCGTCTGACTCCTTCAAAGGCATCAAGATGTCTACATCCTGCACAAAAGTCTTGTCATGACCTTTATCAGATATCCCAATATTGATATCGCTCAGAGCCGATCGCATTCATCCTGTAATTTCCGCTCCTGTGGCATTGTTTCAAGATCAAAAACACTGCTGGACGCTCGACACTTTTCCTCGTGATAGAGAAGAAAATATTTGTAGACCGTTTTCCAAACGGCACCCGGAATCTTTTGTACATATTTTTTGCGCGCACGACTGTACTTTCCGAATTGATGGTTGTAGTTAGAGGTAAGTACTACTAGTGCCTCAATTCCTACAGCAGGATAGATGTGTTTTACTGGGCGACCAGAATTTTTCGCAATACTTTCATGCTGGGCAGGACCGGAGTTATCCTCTCGGTCTGCTGATACTTCAACCTCCGAGACCACAGCAGTCTCAACTAATTTCTTTGCAGTAGCCCCTCCTTCCTTTCCATTGGCCACTTCGGTGGGGCTGGAGGTGGGCGCGACGTTGTTGGGGCGGCTCTCACTGAAAGCTAGCGTCGCTTCCTTGTGTTCTTCATGTGCTTGGTCATGGTTCTGAACAGGATTGGGGTGACTCACATTCATGGGAGATACTGAGAGCGGGCAGGCGGAAACCTGTGCAAAATTGAACTGCGGAGTGTGCAGTGTTGCGCGTCGAGATAGGCGGGAAAACCGCAGCTCACGAGGTCTGTAGGGGTGGGAAAGTGGCGGTACGATCGTCATGCGTGAAGGTCAAATGCATATTTTGAGATACAGCGATTATGACGCTCTTGGTAAACTTATGCAGCAGCAAACAGAAGGCATTAGGAATGGGCGGGAGTTGGGCTGTGGAGTCGTACACACAGAAGGCCCGCATTGGAATTCTCTTGATGAGGATTGCGTGATATGTCAGCCTTAGCGGTGCTGGGCGGCGGATAAAATAATGGCGCGATAACTTTCGAAGCCCTCGTGAGTTTGGTAAAATCCGTAGTGGGGATTGAAACGTGTACGCGCGCACATACGATCTGCCAACGAGAAGCTCTAAGTTCGCGCTCATTGCGGACAACTTTACTGCATGCCAGAAGACAACCCAAGCCAACTTGAGCATTCATGTATTCGTGACATATCTTCCATCACCACGAAAATACCCAGCATGACGTGAAATGGACCCCGGGATTCCTGACTGCTCAATCTGACCGTACACTCCATTAAAAAGACAAGCTGTCACATGCCAACAATTTGTAATGTAGGAATATTGGTGTTTGCGAGTGACCCAAGTATCTTGTGGGTTGCTGAATCCTTCGCATCATGCAAGCTTACTTGGCATTCTCAAGCCAGTAAAATTTCAACTTTATTTGAAAGTCCGCTGGCCTACTAAAGTTCATAACTTAGAAGGAACAGCAACAGTTTAGGGATACCCACGACACAGTATTCAAAAATGTTCTTCTTCTCCTAAATCGAGTCGAAAGGTCTGTCAGAAGCTCCATCTCTACGTCATGTCCCAGCCAAAAACGTTCCTTCTGTAGCTTTGATATAAGTTGCTTTTCACCGTAATACGTAATAGCAACATTCTGATTTTAGAAAAAGGAACATTTCTTACTGAGACCCTTCCCAGTTGTCATAAAAATACGAAAAGGCGCCAACACCAAGATAATTTTTGCAGTTACAGTACGGCAATGTTCAAAAACCACCTAGGAATCCCAGTAAAGGCTTAAATGAATATAAAATTAGTTCTTACTGAGCATTACGTCTCCTTGGAACACAATACTTGAAGTTTAAATTTGATCTTAAAACCACACAACTGTAGCACGAATAAATTCCTTGGGTTTCAGTAGGTGTTAATAGGTAGATTATTTTCTACTTTCCGCGGCAAAAGATGCCGTAATGAGCAAAAGAAGGAATTTGAAGTAAGTCTATTTGCTATTCGATGGTGAAAAAATACCTACTTTTTCTATTTCCGCGTTGTTTGGAGCTACGTGTGAGCCGGTAAATACTAACAATACGTTTTCTTTAATTCCTTTTTGAACAATATACACTGGACAGTAAGAACATTGATACCCACGCCGTGCCACATAGCCAGCGTAGCCGAGCGGATCCAGAACAGGACTGGAATCCAGATCAGCGCTCTGTAAGCAATTGTCTACTGTACAGTACCCTCCCCTACTATCAGACCTGGACACACGCCAGCCACACCGATTTCGCCAAGTACGCCCTCTGCTGGGACCAACAAAGTCTTGCTAAGTGGCGATACAGCCAATTAAAGCCCTACACGTGGCATCTCAAAATCGCCGATCCAGACATATTGGAGTCCATCTACGACGACCAATGGAAATTGGCAGGTAGGGTTTTGCCGGCATGTGATGAAATTCCGTAGTCCACAGCAACTTGTTTCTCCTTTGCTTTTAGACTGAGATTGTTATTCGATAGGCATCCTTGTATTGCAAAACATCGTGTGCATTGACCTCACTGTCAGGCCGAAATACCGAAGCGAAAAGGGCAAATACTTTTGTTAAATAGACCGGTCGGATTTTATTCAAAGTAAAAAGCCCGATTCGAGCGACACGCTTCGTTCGGAATCTAAGAGGTTTCAGTTTCAGGTTCTGCAGACTTCGTATCAGGTCCTTCCCAAGTTCATGTTTCAAACGTACCTACTGCGCCTCACCGTCTACTCTCTGCTGTTGACTTTACAATGTCCCCAGCCTTACAGCTGCTAATAGCGGGGAAAAAAGGAACTCTACGGCTACACTGCAAAGATAATCGGCGACAGAGGACAAGGCAGGTGCTTTTAAGCCGAAAAAGACACACGTCGCCGCAAAAAACGCACGTTCAAATAGCGCAACGTACATGCAACTGGTCAAAGATTTTTTTTGACCAGTCAGAACCAAAAAAACACCACAACCGCGTACAGGTCAAAAAGTCCTCCTACTGTACAGACTGTAAGCTCAAGTTTGGCAGTCACTCGCATTTACATCGCCATCAATCTGGCAAAATAAGTTCAAGGTTGTCAGTCATAAGCTAGAGCTAGTTTAACTTTAGATCTGGATCTCAACTTTGTTCTGAGTAAATTGAAAATTGAGTTATCAATTTAGTTGATTCTTGCTGGAAAAATGAAAAAAAATTAAAAAAGAAAGGGTTTAGAGTGGGATCAAAAGAAATATAGAGAGCGAAAATAAGAAGCCACCCGTAAGAAAAAGAGACGTACATTAGTACAAAAAAGAATACACTTAAAGGCCACAATTTCGAAGCATTAAATCACCATTACTTTAGTTTTGCAAGAAGGTATTTTAGTATGGTTTTTGGTCAAGGTAATCAGACGAAAGAATTGAAACAGTCTCTAGTGGAATGATTCAAAGGCTATGTTGATGATAGTTCCCTCTTTGGAGATGAGTTAAGGGATCGGTTACTTTAGGACCTTCCTATCACCATGTTTTTCTCGGGACAGATTTTGAGCAATCCATCGGTTATTCGCAGTTGGTAGTATTTCTCGCGTACCATCCGCCATGAATTTGATAATTTCAAAGACATTTGCGTCGAATATTCTCCGCAATGGTGACCTCAGCAAAGAATTAAACCAAATTCTTGCTTATTCCAACTCTCTTGCGTCACCAAACGGATCACGGATTGGACTTACCCCAAAACCCATACGTTCCACTCCAGTGTCCACCAAACCTCCGGCACCATCAGATAACAAGGTCTCACACTACACGTCCGTGCGCTTCAGGGACGAAAACAAGAAATTGTCTGGTAGCTTAACTGAATGTTGGAACGAGTTCATAGCTGAATATAAGTATGCCTTCCAGAATTATATGCTCAATGACGAACAAAAGATCAAGAATCTCCCCATACCATTACAAGAAATGCCAAAAGATTTTACGTAAAAGATGTGGAATGTTTGTATGACCTCTATTGTCAAGCTCTAGAAGCACTACAAAATGAATATAACTCAGTCTCAAGGAAAAACGCAATTGCCGCGTATCTTCGAAATATTCGCGACAGCTAGAGTATTTCCCCTATTTGTATTGTGAATGATGCAATCGAGAACGTCCACGAGGAAATCTCCAAGCTAGATCCCGAAGAAACACTTTATTGCCATCCAGAAAGGCACCCATTTGAGTATCCTCAGTCCGCCGTGATTGGATTCTACTGGGCTCTTGATCCTTGCAGCAGAGCAAATTCTTGTGACTTAAGTTATCAATAATTTTATTATTCATTTCTGCCCCTCAATTCGAGCAAGATGAGAGAGTAAGACGAATGTGGATCAGAGGAACCTGCGAATGACATCGATCTCAGATGCAGACCCTACATTGCGTAGCCGCCTTGCTTATAAATTGTATGATGGACAACCTCAATACGTCTTTGACTCGCGTTCTGCAAAATTCAATCGCCAAGATGGTAACTAACGTAGCGACAGCACTTACAGCATGCTGAGAAAGAAACATCGTGATGATAGAGTTTGTTGGGTTTGTGGAAAAAGAGCCCGATTCTTTCTCAATGTCGCCTGTTAATGGCTGAGAATGTTGTTAGAAAGGTTCAATACTATCAGATAAGCTCACTTAAAGATCCGGCCAAAGCCACGAAACGTGTAATTTTGAGCTCTGTCAGGAACTGGATCATGATGATCCATCAGTTGATGAAAAATATTGCCCGCTTAGAATTTCTTCTGACACATCAACAGTGATGGTGGTAATGAGGACTCTGAAAATTGAGGAATGGATGTCGGTGACTCAACGTATGTCCCTGTACAGTTTTTTTTCACAAATTAAAGTTAATGACACGCTTTTGGATGGATAGGAGTTTTATCTAGAGGTACTCAAACAAGAAGAGATGCTCCTAGCCAAAGGCAAACTGTAAGGGTAAGCGAAAAGACTCCCATCTATAACGTGAAGCCCGTCACTTTTCCACGTAAGTAAAGAAAATGAAGAATGAACACGTAAGGATCCATGAGATTCTAGCTATCAAGAGCAGAAAATTGCCTAAGCGTGAGTTTCTGAAATCGAAACAGAAAGAAATCGGACTTGTTGAGAGAAGTGCCTAAAAATAGTCGCTAGAGACGACATACCAAAGAATGCTAATATCCCCTCTGGAAGATTAGTTCTGCCAGTAAAAATAGAACACTGACGAAGAGATATAAAAAGCACGTTTTGTAGTGCAAAGTCATAGGGAAAAAGAAAATAATTATCTCGTACATGACAATACGACTATATGCCAGCGTTTCACCAGCTTGTTGGTTGCAATTACTGCAATACTCGATTTCAGGATTTGGTCTCAAGATGCTAAACAGGCGTACCCGAAGTCGCTCAGGCTCATTCTAAACAGTACATTTCGGTGTATACATGGTGTGTGTACACAACAATTTCTCTCAATGATTGGTTAACTGCTTTCTATAAGGAAGCCGGTTTGTACACTCTGTGCATACATGCAGGTAACTTCCGTCGAAGCTTCTCGGAAGTTACGAGCGATTATACAAAATTTTCTCTAATTTCCAGCCGTACAAAAATAGGCTTACAGTACTCTCTGCCGTTTGTTCCCCGGAGTCGTTGTGTGAGGTCCCAGAATCTCCAAATTGCCCCCCAGCTCGCACACGTTGCCTTTGCACTCCACTCTGCCCTTATCACCTCTTCCTCGTTCCCTTGCTCCCCTGAGGTATTTTAGAGCCACCCTTCCCCTTCTACAGCGAGTTTGTGTTACCTCCCAACATCAAACACTGGCACAACCACCACAGGATTTGCGTGCACACCCGCAGTCACACGCTAATCGCAAAAATCCACCTGCTCATCTCCCGCGTTACGTGAACTGCCCTATGTACCCGACATTTCAACGCCCAAAACTTGCGCCACCTCGATCGTCCGTATCTTGCGCAACCACCTTTCCTTGCGCTCCCGCCACATTGCCAATCACTGCGTCTTGTAATGGGCAACCAGGAGGAAGAGCGAGGTGACGGAGCCAGTGTTGCCATTCTAGATGACAATGATAGTGTTGGTATCGCCGTGAAAGCGCTAACTTAAACCCCGCGTACCGAGACAAAGTGTTCACATACGTCGAGGGTCGCACAGTCTTACAGCTTCGAGGCATATTGAGAGCCATACGTTTACCCCAGAAGAGGGGGAGGAAAGGCCCTTTCGAGCGAGTCTATTCTGCGTATTCTACATCAGTCCATGAGTGTGTGGGATGGGGGCGTGTGAAAGTAGACGGGTTCAATGCCTGGTTGTCAGAGCCAGAGGGTCAGTGAATTGATTGGTCTATTGCAACAAAGGGCTATACACTGCCAAAGAATTCGCAGTCCAAAGAGAACGACAATTCCGGAGCTTTTACACCTGAAGATTTTGCACGCCTTTGTGTCATCCTTACAGAAGACGAAATAGTCCGGGAGGCTCTGCTCGCGTCGCGGGAAAAACGTGACTCGCCAGCACTTAGACAAGCACGAGTCCATAGAAAAGTTCTGGGACACAGTTGTTGCTCCAGTTTTCAATGATAAGGAAAAGCAGTTCTTTGTCGAACGCTTACAACGTATGAATGATGAACGAAATGAGAGCAAGTAGGGCTATGAAAATGTCGGAACACGTACAATGGGAACAAGAAGTGCATCAGATGCAGGAGAAAGGGACGAAAAGACGGCAGGTGGACACGACAAATGGAATTACTCCTGTGCGGTGAGCTAAGGATGGCACTTTGCCACATCCAATTTGAATGTTACCTCCGCTCAACAGACCATACAGACGGCTGCGGAGGGAGCCTGGTCGCTTGTAAAAAGCGTAACGCTTGCAGATATCTGTCGTAAACTCAGAACCAGAACTGAGGAAGAGCTTAAGCACCACTTTTATCGCATTCAGGGACTTTTTCGAGAGATTTATTGAAAGTGGTCGGTATCTGGACAAAATGACCCGGACTCGTTTCCTAGTTTCTTACCAACCCACGCGGATGGGATACTGGCTCCTGATTCTACAAAATCACTTTAACTTTTCCGTGCATTGCGTTGCGATGAAGAAGGAGAAGACACAGGGCTTCTAAATTTCAGTTCAAAGCTGGCACCGCATGGACTAGGAATGGAAATGGGTGGACCGGCAGAGGAGGAAGCAATACAGGAGGGTCATCTGCAGGGCACAGAAGACGAGCGGAGAGTAGTGATGATAAAATAGAGATTAGGTCATCGAAGAAGACGAAACGCGAGTCGCAGCGAAAAGTTACGGATGAGGACAACGAATTGGTTCCTGTAACGCAGGATGTTGTCATTCTGGGAACCATTTTCTCGCGGAATGACTATCTCTTCTGGGGATAGTTGGGAGAAGCAGGGCTTCTCAGTCGTTACTGCACCAAGGATTAAAGAAAGTCAATTCTCCTAAACTATTGAATGGTTTTTCTATTCGTAGTGTGGCCCTGCTTTTGCAAGCTTCCTCAAACAATCGCCTATTACGTGCTCTAGGGCCTTCTCCTTTCCCCACCTCATAAGGCAGCCAGGAAATACGGAGTTTTCTCGCCTTTGCGCCGGCTTTATCCTTGTATTTCCGAAGGCCGACTCACCATTGCCTCAGGGTTCTCGGTCGTCTCGATTAGCCTGGCGCTTTCCGCTCGGGGGCCATGAAAGCTGTCGGTGGACTGGTGGAACAGGGAACCAATGGCCAGTGGAATTTGTAAAGATTGCAAGAAAAATTGCGGCGTGGTCATAGACGGCGTATCACCTTACTGTAATACTAGCCTTAGTACAGTCCAAAATTTTCTAATGTACTGTAATATCAGGCACCTACAGTATTTTACTGTAGGCACAGTACTGTACAAGAATGCAATCTAATGCTGACGCTGTTAACCTGGCTTGTTCTTTCCACATGTACAGTTGTTGGACTATTTGGCGATTGCAGGTATGACGCATGGCGAATCGAGATAGGAGGCAAATGCATAACAGCAATATAACGACACACGTGAAGTATATAATAGCAACGTATTGATGGAGATGGAAGCCAGCTCGGACCGAAAGGGCAGTGAAGTGCACATCGATGGGAAAGAGGCGCCACACACGCACAACACAAGCGAGCACAACATTCGCAGATATGTTAAGAAAGAATAGGAAACAGCGGACAATTCAAGCATGGGCGAGCACGAGCGGAAAGGACATCGCATAATGCAGTGAGCACCGCAACGATCGACTGGCAGAGGAGGCATAATAGGCAAGGTGATCTAGCATGAAGTAGAGCAACATATAAACGATAGAATAGCGGCTGAGTTGAAGCGAAAGCAGAAGGCAGCATACCGGCGTCTTGAGGCGAATCTCTTCGCCATCACTTCCCCGAAGCGATTCTATCCTCTGCAAACAACCCAGTACAAAGCTTACAGTTATACCTCTTGTCCGATCTGCGGGCCAATCAAAATTTGTGGGTCCAGAGGGTTCAGAGTTTCCGGAGAGCAGGTTGCTACATGCTCCTCGCTTGACACCGACATAGGACAAGTACTACTACAGGTGCGATTTAAGGATGTGGATGAGGCTTGTGCGGGTTCTCGCTAACGAGGGAGAAAGAAAGGCCAAAGGAGTCGCAAACGGCCTTGGTCATGCTCTGCATGCCGCTATAGATCTATGCTGTAGAAGGGTTATAGACTCGGAAATCCAAGACGGACGTCTTTCACTCGACCACATGAAGAAGTCATGAGCTTTAGAGATCAGGGTAAGTCGTTGGCAAATGCTGATCCACAGTAGCAAGAGATTCTCCAAAGGACGCTGCGAAAGAATTGTCACATTAGTTCGAAATTATTCAACTTTCGACCCTTAAAACAAAAGAATATGCAACTTTTACCGAAAGTTTTCGAAGTGTAGCTCAAGCACACATGAACTGTTTCAGACACGTCCCGACAGAGAATGAAAACAACAAACTGCAATCATGATTTTAGAGAATTCGCAGCTACCTGGCACTTGATACAATAATTTGCTCAGCTTGTTAGTGGAAAAGAATGATATTAAACACAGGATTAAGCAAGGAAACACCACGAAACTTGGCGCAGACCAAATAATAGCATCAAGAAGAAGATATCGGACATGGAAGACTCGATACAGCAATACTTTGCACCAATCGCGGCAACAGAACAATCTGCTGATGCAGAACTTAACTACCCCACAGCCACAGAAAGCCGTTCTAGCAAGCGTAGATGTGAGTACTGCATCCACTTGGCATTCGGATTTGACAATGAAATCACAGCATTGAAAAATATAAGGGCAACGGACGTAGAATATAGCAAACACAACAACTATGTAGACCAGATCCCAAGGGATGGTCATATGATAGGATCGATGATGGGCACTGGATAAAGGCATTGCAATTTAGCAGACAGCGGCATGGGTGGCAACCCAGGTATATTGCGCCGGGAACGGGCAGATGTCATGTATGCAACGGAGTTAAACATTGGCTGGAGACCCGCAGGGTCCGCTCTACGGCAAAGGTCGCAGAGACACTGGCATTGGAAAACCTGACAAATGCATGTACACCGATGAATTTGGTGACTAAAGAAACAGGATTGCATTGAACCGGAACTATCAGGAAGCAAACAACAACAAGAGCGTTTAGTTCCCAAACCAGCAGAGCAACCCTGGCAAACAAAGTCAAACGCACCGCAGCCATTCCCCGCCGCCAGCAAAATTCTTCCAAAACTGAAGCACGAAGGATTATAACCCTGAGTATGACCCAGGAGCCCCGCGCTCGATAGGGGGGTGAATGACGACACCAAGATTTGCGACATCATGGAAATAGTCTTCCACATACTACCACCTCAAGGAAGATACATATACGGATGGAGTGAAGCGTGCCTCAACCCGCAACCAACTATTGGGCTATGGGAAGTAGCTGTCCCAAATATAAACGAAAAAACATGCACACTATGTTTTGATCTTGTCAAGGGCGATTCCGTGCTTGTAGTAGGACTCAACGTCGGTAAATATGCGATTCAAGACAACATATTCACAGCACCGACGCTCAAGATACAAAGACCGACAGATACTTTAGCAAGAGTCTCCAACACTTATATATAAATCTAGGATGGTAGCCCAATGGTCGAAAGGCTTCGGCTCGAGATTAAACCAAGGCCAATTACTTTCATACGAGTTTGACGTCATCTCGGCTCGAAATATTTGCAAGAAGGGACCCTAAAGTGTTTGCCAAGTGCATATATCGAGCTACACACGCAAAAGCATAGCAAGTCAGCTCTCTATGCGCCCAAGCAGTGGTATTACATCTGGAGTTGCAAAAGACAATTGAGGAGATTGACATGTCCTGCGACATGTGTGCAGGGTCGGAGAGACCAAAGCTGAGAAATAGGGTCTCACTTGCCCATGTTAACGAGACTTTCAACTCCGAGATGCAAGTGGACTTGTGCTTTGAACATACCAAAGGGAAAGGCTCAAAATTATCCTCGTTCCTGATGTTGGCACAGGCTTTACAGAGGGAACAATTCCGAATCTAGAAATTTGGACACCTTGTGTAAGTTTCTGGAAATGAATTGGATATTCAGACATGAGGAACCACTCGGATTGCCCGCGGACGACGAGTACAGGAGGGCACGCTTCCTAATTTCCAAAGCGAGCACAAAGCCGCGTTAAATCCATGCCCGAAAAGGCATCATAATAAGACAGGCATCACCGAGATGAAATGACAGACGGTCAAATTGCTTGCGGAGAAACTTGATAAAGCGACTAAAGGCTGAAGTGCACAGGGTGTCGTCACTCGAGTAGTGTTTCTGTCGACTCTGTTCCCTGGGTCAAGGATACTCAGTTCGTTCAACTGTTAAGTGGATTCCAACCATCTCCCCTAGGGATTACAACTACCAGAGTGCCCCAGAACCTGCTCGACGTACACGTTAATGAGAAAGCTACAGTCGCGCAGCGTGCAATTCGTGCCAAGCCATCACATGTATCCCGAGCAGCGGCATACAAGGATGGGGACGAATTAGAGGTTTAGTACTCGTCACACAAGGGCAACAAGAGAAACAATTGGGTCAAAGAACAAATCCACAAACTATACGAGCATTGTATGTAAGTACGACGACTGAAGCAAGGCACACCGGTTCGAGGACCGTTAATGAAACCCGCGTATGAATACATAAGACTAGCACCAAAATCAGCACTCACACAGGAATTGATGCAGAGTTCTACAGGTGACTGCTAGATGATTAATTCTTTGTTTCTGTTTTGGGTAACTAACCTACGCAGAGCCAGCCACGAGTGTGGGTTGCACAGTAGTATTGACACCCAAGGATTACTGCAGGTTTCCACAGTTGGCAACTCCAAAAAAAATAAAAGGCCCACTATTCCCAGCAGACTGAGGAGAGAGAAGGAACTAGGAGAGTAAACTCCTCCGGACTTTGTGCCTGCTCTGTTTTTTCTTTCCACTGTGTACTCGCCGTCTCCGCTGTATCGTGAACGATCAACAAAGGGATGAATAAAGAAACTGCTACAACTACCATATGGAATAGTATAAGCCGGACACCAATGGATGATTGTGATAGAAGAATAGGTGCTTGGCGAGGGCAGATTTGATCGAGTATTCAGCACAAGCCAGCTTAACGTAAGGCGAAACGGAGCAGGCAAAATTGAACCACTCTTGGAAAAGCTCACAGACGATTTACTTGCAGCAGGGAGCCCGAGGCACTGGAGTAATTCTTCAAGAACATGCAGCAGAAGTTCAAAATCGGGATTATAAACAAAGGACCTGACTTCATATTCGGGGGTGCGAGATCAAGATGAGCCTAGATGGAAGCATTCAGCTGTCTATGGCCGAATACTGGAATCGAATTAGCCCAATTAGAATGACGGGATTAAGGCGCAGGTCAAGGTACGCAATGGCAACGGCATCAGAAAAAAAACATCGAGCACTCGCTGGTACGTTACTATACCTTAGAAATGGAGCACTACCGCAAGCATCATATGTCGTCTCCCTGATGCAAGAAAAATCAACAGGTTGAGAGTGAAACATCTAGTAATCGCCAACACGATTTTACAGAATTGAAGAGAATTAGCTCCATAATGCCCTACCCTAATGTGAAAGATGCTAGCGACGATTGTCACTTTTCATTATCAGACGTATCCCACCCTAAGAACGGTGACTATGGACGGTCGGAATATTGATCGGAATATTAGAACGCCATGGAATAGATGACAATTGTTTTTCACTCGGTGGACTCGTCATCACAGAAGTAGCATCGATTCAGCCACTGCTTATGCGGTGCTGAGATCTTGGCAGCTGCAGCTGCTTATAATAGAGGCTACTACATGAATGATGTCATCAATACCCTGTTCCCGCGAACCCCGGTAAAACAAGAGTTGAGTGTCGATTCAAAGGGGCTCTGGGACACTATAACAACTCTACACGAGGGTCGAGAATACAGGATGAGGCAAATGGTACAAATAATCCGGAATAGCTTCGAAAGCGGCGAAACGAGCGCCACCAGATGGATACCTGGACTGACGAACATTTCCGATGCACTTGCAAAGTTTAATCAGGAGATTTTTGGGAGGCTGGACAAAGTATGCAAGAGTGGTCTCTTAAATATCGACCTGAGCGTTGGAAAGATGGTCGACAGTGAAGAATGGTAGAAAGTAGCAGTGATCGCAAAAGAAAGTCTGCTTTAGTCGTCCTCCACCATGGGCTCAGACGACTCGGGGGGATGTTAGACTATTTGGCGCATGCAGGTATGACGCGTGACGAATCGAGATAAGAGGCAAATGCATAACAGCAACACAAAGACACGGGCGAATTCTATACTAGCAACGTACTGAAGGGGATGGAAGCCAACTCGGACCGAAAGGGCAGTGAAATGCACGACGATCGGGAAGAGGCGCCACATACGCACAACACAAAGCGAGCACAACATTCGCAGATTTATCAAGAAAGAATAGGAACCGCGAGGAATGCAAGTACGGGCGAGCAAGAGCGGAAAGGACAAAGCACAATGCAATGAGCACCGCAACGATCGGACTGACAGAGGAACTATAATGGTCAAGGCGATCTAGCACGAAGTATAGTAGAGCAACATATAAACGATGGAGTAGCGGCTGAGTTGAAGCGAAAGCCGAAGCCAGCACGCCGGCGTCTTGTGGCGAATCTCTTCGCCATCATTAACCCCAAGCGATTCTACCCTCTGCAACCAACCGAGTACAGCGCTTACAGCTATCCCCCTTGGAACCGATCTGCGGGCCAATCAACAACAGTACCGTACAGTAGTACAATTTTTTCTTAGTTTTTTGAAATCCACAATAGCACAGTTGGGTACTGTACGGTGCTACAGTATAGTGTACCGTACAGTACGGTACTGTATATGGTATCACTGTACAGTATGGGTACGGTACAGTACCGTACTGTACTTACGGTAGGCCAGGACCATTATTTTCATGTATTTCATGTAAAAATGAGTTAAAGGTTACTGTGCTGTAAGGAAAAGTAAGCATTGTGTACAGTACTACAGTATCAATGGCCACTAGATCAGTCCCACGTGTAGTATTTCTGACTACGGCATTGGTCGCTTGTTTCATGAGCAGTACGGTACAACACGTAGGGTAGGGTGAAGTGTCATGGGCTTTGTAACGATCAGAATTAGAGACACGCGGCGCAACATGAATGGAGCCACTCGGTTTTTAACAACGCCGTGGATTGGTCTCGAATCGATTGTTCCAATATGCCTCAAAGTTGCCGTTTCATGGCTCCTGACGATAATATTCAAATATGATATTTTTGGATAAAAATGGGTAGATAAGAGTTTTTTTTTGGAAATTTTAGAGTGAGGCAGCCTCGAGAGGGGTCTTTTTGGTCGCCCACGACAGAGTTCATTGAATAATAGGCACGCAGGCAATGGCCTTTCTAATGTTGAAATACCGCAACAAATGCCAACAATAGTGCCGTAGGAGTGTGCATTACATACAGTACCGTACCTGCGCAATTCTTTTCACGAGCACGGGCTAAAATAGTCTATGTACCGTACATCTCCTCTATCGGCCGCGTCAATCCCAACGCCAACATTGCCATCTGCTGTCATCCCCATTCAGCTCCCCATTGTTTCTCTTCTGCTACCATCACCCACTAATTTGAGCAATCTTCACATCACCAGTTACCATCCCCATCGAAAGTCACACCTTCTCCATCCAAACCTCATCACCAAATTGACTTTTTTCACAACTTTCCTTTCCCCGCTGCCCCGTCCAGCCCAACAAACATGTTTCGTTCCAAACCTCCCCGTCATTCTCACCCTCCACCTCTCTCCAGCAACCACGAACTTCAGTCCGATTATCCTCGCACCCGCAAACGCGTACCATGGCGCAGAATCAAATCCGGTGCGACCGATTCCACAGACCACTTGCCCGATAGCTTATCCGATGACTCACTTTCCGTTCCCGCAGCACCCTCAGCGACCTCCTCTATAGCTTCTGCTAACAATCCCAGTCAGCAAAAGGCTAGCGCTTTGAAAAGACTCTCAACTCTATTCAAGGAAAATGATGGCCGATTGGAAGAGAATCTCCGAAGTTTGAAAAGGCGTGTGGTTCAAGTACGCCGTCAGCCGATGAGGCACCTGTTCGTTTCCAACTAGGCTTCCGCTCCAGAACAGGGTGGGAACCTATACGCGCGACAAAGGAAAATCAAGATTGTTTGGTTGCCTTGGTCCCTTGGGGTCCAGCTTCCAGTTACAACTTGTTTGCTGCCTTGGATGGTCATGGCCGTAACGGCCACCAATGTGCCATTTTCGTTGCTCAGAAGGTTGTTAGCTACCTCAGCAAGAACCTGATAGAGGACGCCGATGATAAACACATCGCCCATACAATGCACAAGGCCATTGTTTACGCGGAGCGCAAGCTGGAAAGTCCTAACATCCCAATTGATTATCAGTTGTCAGGGTCTACAGGCGTTTTTGTTATTATTCATGGAACTACCCTCTTCTGTGCTAACGTCGGCGATTCCCGAGCAGTGATAGGAAGGGACAAAGACTCTAGAGGCATGAATGCGCTCCGGCAAGGGGGCATGGGTCACAGGAACGTCCCATGCCTGAACATTCCCGCAAAACAGCGAAAAAGAAGGCTCATGGGTCAGATTCCCTTTTCTCGGCTACTTACGTAGCGGTTCCTCTTTCTGTTGATCAAAAACCATCCAGGCCAGATGAGAAAGAACGACTGTTAGAGGCTGGAGCTAGAGTAGATGCGTGGGAAGGGGTTGATGTTGGTGAGGAAAGAGTATGGCTACCTGAAGCGCGAACTCCAGGCCTAGCCGTATCAAGGTCATTTGGAGACTTGTTGGTGAAGCAGTATGGAGTCAGTTGCACCCCTGAAGTCTGCTCTCTGGAATTGAGTGCGGATGATCGCTTTATCGTGATGGCGAGCGATGGAGTCTTCGAATTTATGCCTAACGAGGAGGTTGTCGATATCGTCGGTCGCTGGCGGGATCGTGGATCCGCACAAGAGGCCGCGGAAGAGCTCGTTAAGTTAGCAACAGAGCGATGGATAGATGACGACTCGGTTATTGACGATATCTCATGTGTTGTCGTGTTTATGAACGTGGTATCGCCAGAGATCTCAAGTCCTAGGGATCCTGTATATATTGAAACTGAGGTTGGCATCATAGACAACCCGAGCGAAGTAGACCGCTCTCCAAGCTCACGAAACTTGTCACAACAAAGTCTTCCAGATGAATTAGAGCTCCTTGCGCCATCCGCGTCGTCAAGCAAGGCATCTTTTCTGAAGGCCTGCGAAAGCAGGAGAAGAGGGTGTAGAGCTACAGGAGCTCTCTATCAACCATAATCGCGAGGAAAATGATGACGTCCTTGAGGAAAACCATAACTTACAAGAAGAGTAGGCGACATACATTCCCTTCACCTCTTGATCCTATTCTGTAAAGCGATTCCGTGGGAAACGGAAAAGAGGGAATGCTCAAACAGGGGGATGTTGAAGTGGTGACAAATTAGACGTTACCGTATGACAATCTTGCTTTTTCCTTGTTTGACCGTACCACTTTGTCCAACGATGGAAACAATACTGCATGTATGTAAAACCTGTTATTTAACCGTCCAGTGTGTATGGGAGAACTCCACGCATCACAGTTTCTTTTTCGGGCGTCGAGAACTAGTTCACTGGGGACTAGATCGAAGATTTCATTGTCATAACAGGAGCTTGTTCATACCATGCTTCAGCCAAGAATATTTGTAGGTCCTTCCAAGGCGTGTTTACTACAACATCGATTAGCTACACCGCACTATCCTTTCTACAGTGTTCATCGCACGGCTCCAGCAAGAGAAATTGGTGATAATTGCGTCCTATCGAAGCAGATTGTATCTACGAAATGGCCTGAAGTGGAATGTGTCGCGACCTGGGTAGTGAGTAGCAATCTGTTCATCGGAAAAACATGCATTTAATACACCAAACTCTCCATGAACTCTCATCTGGAGCTAGAGCGGGCATCGAGAAAGCTGATACCAAGTTTACCTCAGCGCGTTAAGGAAAATGAGAACGATAAGACCAGGCCAGTTCTGATTGAAGTCTTGGCCTGATAGTCAGCTACGACCACTTCCAAAGCGACGCCCGACTTGGCTTCGCGGTTTTCCTGTCTCGGGCATGTGTAGTGCGAGCGGCATGACCACTGCGACTATTTGACGGCTCCGCTCTTGATGACCCAACGCCCTACCTACTCCCACGCCTCCCAACAGCTGCCACGTACTGCGACTCTGTTCTTCGCAGTCTTCCTCACTCGACTCACTTTCGTTTTCCTGACCCCCAAAGAACATGCGGATGAAACCCAAAGGTTTGCTCTGCCTTCCAGACACGCTTGTTTTATCTTTAGTCCTTTTCCTCCGACTTGAAGTCTCATCTATTTGAGTTTGAGTCTCTGTGTGATCCTCCTCGCTGGAATACGAGTACCTTTGTTTGGCCTCACTTTTTCTCTGCCCCTCTGGCCTCCCACTATGTCGATCTGTCAACAGGTACCGATCCTGCTTTTTGAATAACGACGTTCACGGGTGTCTGAATTCACAGATAAGAATGCCCAGAGTTCATCGAGAGCATTTTTAATGCCCCGTGAAGTTGCAAGCTGACGTCTCCGTTTTAGCAATCCTTGCATCAATTTAAATATCGCGTTATCGTTGAGTTGCTTTGGGCTCAGCCTGTTATATCGTTCGTATAGTATAAAAGAAAATATCGTCCCGTATACGAGGTAGTTAAAAGTATACATGAGTGGGGCATTATCGGTAAATACCCTTCTCCACGCAAACAGGAAATAGTGAATCCCAACAGACAGTGTCGCGACAAATTGTGATACATTGCGGCGTTCGAATGTGTACAAAGCCTGGATTCCAAGCATTGCAACATGCCACGAATAGTATACAGAGAGGAAAGGTTCCCAATAACAAAGGTCCTTTCAAACCGCCGAAACATTACACCTACGGGGTCCTCCCGCAAAAACATTGCTGCGATGACGTTCCCCGCACACATGACAACAAAGTAGAGGTTCCCAAATATGATATAGTGTGAGACTGTTAGCCTGCTTGAGGAATCGAAAATCCTCCGGACAAAAGACACAAACGTAAGTAAGGGGATGAGCAGAACGCAATAAAAGAGAATTCCGCTCATGAACGGGATTCAGATAGTTGACATGTGTATATTTGTCGATTTCGGCGCCGACGTGATCTACTAAGCGATTGTTGGTATCTGCAGCAAGCATGAGATAGTCAAAAAATGGAACCAAAGCAGCTGCAGACTTTCTGAGAGCACCAGCCATTGCATCAGGTAAGCCTCGAGCATGTCGCTCAATGATATCCTCCATGTTCAGATGTTGAATTTTGTCGAGTATGAGAGTCTTCGAAGAAGATAACTCATCAGACTGCTGATGAAGCCTATTGAGCGTCTCTTGTAACTCTTTTTGCTTTCTGACCAACTCATTGTACTTGGACAAGGTCCTTGGGGCCTCCCTTTTATACATCTCAATTTCTTTTGCCTTGTCCTCAAGTTCGGCCTGGCTGAGCTTGACTTGTCCATCCTGCATTGTCTTCTGCCCTCGTTTAAGCTCCAAGGTCTTTTCCAAAAAAGTACGTTCGTGGGCAAGATCTTTGGCCTCCTGCTTCAAACGAGTCAGCTTGACGCGATGTTCCGAGATCTTTGCCTTTATTTCGGAGTTGGACATTCCGCTGACGATGACTTCCTCGTCAGACTCCGAGTCATCATTGGCAAGGGTGCGGCGAGTTGTTGAAGTAGCAAGGTAAGAGCCTTTATTGTCTTGATCAGGGTGAGGTGAAATTTGGGCACCCGGGTGCAAAACAGCGTTCGAATGGGCGGTAATGGCACGTTTTGAGAGAAATGTGCCAGATGATTGTGGGTAATGTTTTCCAGGTATGAATCTGGCAAAGTAGTTACGAAAGGCCGATGGTGGGTCATGATTTTGCTGATGTTGAGGTTGTTGTCGACATGAGGCGCTTTGAAGAGAATGAGTGCAAGAAACAAGTGACGCAAGAATCGGGGCATGTTTCTGGGTGGAAGAGAGGCAGTATGTTTAAAAAGGTTGATGACAGAGTTGCATGCCTGAGTGGAGCGACACCAGAGAGTGGGGAGGACGGTGAGCTAGTGTAGTTTCAGTGGTATTGGGATCTGTGGTATCAATTTTGTGGGTGAGACAAGGACTAGGTTGTAGCTTTAGTTGACCTCGGTAGATTCGGACACATGACAAGCGGTGGGACTGCATGTGAAACTCAGCGGGGAACAGACAGGCAACGGCATGTACAAAGCTCAAGTATTTACCGAATTTCATAAATTCCATATCGGCATGGTTTTTAATTCGAACAAGTTTGAACAAGTGAGCAATCTGTCTTCCGCGCTGCGGGTATGGTATACAAGTTCGAGATCCTGTTGCTAGTTCCTGGAACCGACCTTCGGCTCGCTGACATTCTCGTGGAACCTCCGCGCCTGCCATCGGCCCCAAGGAAAGGCCGATTGCCTGTGACGTTACTATTGTTTCGCGGTCTAAATCGGCCTACGTCCCGAAAGCCACGCAAACTGCCGCAGGCGCCGCCGCTCGAGCTTACCGCCAGAAGGTCCAGGACCTTGAGCGTAAGCTCCCCAACGCCTTGTACCACCATCTGATAACCCGTCTCGCCACCCGGGTTTCCGCTTCCAGCCTTTCGCTCTCGACTCCCTTGGGGCGGCATCCCCAACCACTGCTCTGTTTCTGGAAACGTTCATTCCGCGGATTGCGACCAGATACCCCACCTCGGACGCCACACTTTGCATGCGAGTCTATCACCGCCTCAGCTCTGTTCCATGGTCCATGGCGGCTATGGGCATCATTTCTCTCGCCCCACTGCACGTGACCGATGTTGACCATCCAGTTCTTCACCGAATAGTCGATCAGTTGGTGAACACTCAAAAAAACATGAGCAAAAATTGATTATCTCCAGTCCTAGCCCTACAGTTGGATCCTGCAGTGGACACCATAGAAACTATTTGATGTAAACTATTTGAGAACGAATGGGTAGGCCCCCATCTTCGAGTTCCAGCCGCTGGCCTTCGATTCCCTGGGCCCGCCTCCCCCTGCAACCATCCTCTTACAGAGAGTGTTGCCGCGCATCGCGGAGAAGTTCAACACGTTCGATGGAGTTATCCGCACACGGATCTAAAGACGCATTGCTCGCACAATATGGTCGTCTAGTGCACAATCTATTTTGTCGCGCATTTCTCTGCACGCGGCCGACGTGGACCACCCGGTTAGCTCTTAAGTAGCAATGTAGTCGGATCCTTCAGCGGACACCCGTCAAAACTAATGCCATAAAGTTATCATCACGTAAGAAACATGAGAAAACAAAGAAAGAAAGAAGTTAAATGCATTCAGTATCTACTGAGGACTGCGCACGTCCTAACTATACGGTTAAGATCTAACCGGATGTACTCGTCGTCCATGCGCATCGGGGCTCGGACAGGATAGCTTGCGATGGATGACCAGACAGGGTGCAACTCAGTCGCTGGTAGATACGGCGGCGGATAACAACTGTCGAGTGACACTTGGACGCGATCCGCGGAACTAACTCCTCGATAAATGCAATTGTACCAGGGGAAGGGGCACCTAGGGAATCAAACGCCAGAGGTCGAAACGTGAAGTTCGGCGTGTAAGGCGCAGAAGATGGGCCAGTTGAGGAGCGGGGAGGCGTCGGGCGATGTTGCGTTCCAGGTTGTAACCTTGTCGCGGGCCGCCAGTTCAGCAGCGCCTCCGGCAACCTGGGTCGCCTTGGTGCGAACTGCGGCCTTAAACGGTGAGACGACGTGATGTCACACAATGGGGCGCAACGTTGTGCCTTCCGGGGTTGGGGCGGTTGTACAAGGATATCGGCGGGCCGGAGCTCAGTGCCCGGGACGAGGAACGGAACCTCTGCCGAGTATCCAGACCCGCGGCGCGGGTAACGTGTGTCGCAATCGCATTACAGAGCGAGTTATGGCGGTGACGACGGCCGAAACCAGGGCAGCAGAGGTCGGCGGCGTGATCCCCGAGGGTGTCCAAGGGGTGGTCACAGTGGTGGCAGTTGAGGGCCATGGAGTCATCATACACTGGCAGTCCGAGGTGACGGCGGAGCATGGTCTGCCAGTGTGTGGTGGCCTTCGTAGCTGCCGTGGGGTGAGCGAAGAGAAACGCCGCAGCGGGGCTGCGGCGGAACGCTAAGCCACGGATGCGATGTCGAATGTCGGCGTCGCTATGGCGGTCGGGTTTGGGGCATTCGCCCAGGAGTCGTCGTGCCAATGTACTCTTGCCCGCGCCTCTTGCTGCACCCGTTTGAGAAGGGTTAGAGTGTTGGTGGGTGAAGCAGCTAGAGTTGGAGGGTCAAGGGTGGAAAGGTCGACTATCCGGGGATGGAGAGGGCGAAACGGCGGAGAGAAGGCCCAGCCTGACGGAGGAGGAAGGACCGGTCGCCGCGGTAGCGGCCAGAAGCAAGTGCACAAGCACGCGGCGTGGCGTATGCGGAAGTTCGCTGCCGTGCGGGCGCAGCATCAATGATGCTGGCGGCGGCAGCGCCGTGGAGGCACGAGGCGATGCTTTCGAAGCCCTGACCTCCGAGGTGCATGGGGAGGCAGACTTGGTCCCAGGCTCGGTCCGTGAGAGCTATGCCGTGTAACTTTTCATATGATGACCGTTGTAGATCATCAAATTCTTCTGCGGCGGACTCGCTAAGCGCGGATCTGAGAGCTTGAATGCATGCGATAGGAGGCATGCAGAGGCACAGATCCGGTGCATGTGGAACCGGGCGCGGGCGTCGCGGACCAGCAGGAGGCGGTCCAGGGTACGGCGGCACTGAGCAATCTTGGACCGGAGAAAACTCTCCGTGAACGTTTTGTTCCCAATGGGGGCCCCTAGAAGCGGAAAGCCGTCCCGCGAGCATTCTGCGAGAGGGAATTCCGCTAAGAGGGCTGCTCGATCCGGCGGCATGACGTGAGGCCAATATATGCGTGTCTTTCGTGGGTTGACCTGGAAGCCAACGGTGGGACCATCTCGGGCAAGGAGCCTGAGCGCCTGAAACAAATGCTGTCTTAGTAACCAAGCGATAGTTTAGTACATAATTAGCAAATACGGTATCACATCTAGGACGTGTCCATGCTACAAACTGTCCCCTCGATCGCCCGGTTTGCAAACATGGTGTACGATCGCTCCCAACCACCGCTCATTGTTCCAAATCGCGAAAAGACGATTCTCTCTTGCGCCCAGGGAACCCAGCAGGGGATCCTGCGAGCATGCTGCTTTTCTCGTTGACAATCCAGCCGCTCATTCGGCGGGTCGCCGAAGAGGAGGGTATCATATTGAATCAGTGGTACGCCGATGACGGCACAATAATGGGGTCACTCACCGGTCTACTTCGAGCCCTTCGGTCTCTTGCTCTCGACGGCATGTGTTATGGTCTTTTCATTAATCACCACAAGACCCGCACCATCAGGCCGCACATTTCGCCAGTGGACCGCGCGGCCTTCCAGGCCGAGTTTCCGTTCTCGGAATGCCCCGGCGACGGTTTTGAGCTTCTCGCGGCCCCGTCCGGTAACGCTGCCTCTTGCAAAGCGTTTTTGCGCAGTAAGGCGGAGGGGTGCCGCTGCACCCTGGCGCTGCTGGAACAGGTCCGGACCCACGGGCTCGTTACCGCATGCATCGCCTATATGTCTCGGCATGCCGTGTAGTTCACGCGTTTCGGCTCGCTGACCCTTAGCACGCCGCTGAGTCTGCAGCTGAGTTTGAATTTCTGTAGTGGTCCTCTTGTGTTGCGCTCCATAACATCTCCCTAACAGATGACGCCGGGGAACAAGCGTGTCTCCCTCCCCGTCTAGGATGGCATGGGTTCTCCATGATCGATCCCCTCCTGCACGGGGCTGTCGCTGCCAGCATTCTGGACGCTGCCCGCCCGCCTACCCACACCTGCCTACTCTACAGCCTGCTCCGTCGCCGTGCCTTGGGAAACGCGCTCGTGGCGATAGATCCTTCCTGGTCAACCAGGCACGCTCGCCTCTACTCAACTTTGTTCGCCGGATCCAAGGCGATCCGTTCATCCCCGACCTAGGCGCCTTTGACCCTGACATCCCGTCAATCTTCAATCCCATCTAAATCGGGCATAGCACGAGGCCAAGGCAAAGGTGCTTTGGGAAGATGACCTATGGAAGAGGGTGCCACGTCCCAGCCGCCACTCCGAGGAAGCCAACCGTTACCGCATACGCGGCCTGACCCTTCGTCACAGCCCTGCCGCCGCTTTCCTATTTGCAAATCCCATCACTGCGACGAAGGTGTCGTCGGAGCACTGGAGCATCATGCTGTGCAGGCACCTCGGTTTCCAAGTCTACACAGACGCTATGCCCTTGAGATGCAACCACTGCTAGCAGGACGTAGATCCATGGTGACCCGCGTCTCAGGGTTTGGACGCATTCACACCCACAACTCCGTCCACAAGGAATTCGCGTGGCACTTTTTCCGCTCCGCCGGCCTGGATTATGAGTTTTAAGTCGAGAATCTCCCCTGGTGCGAAGTTTGGGCCAGCCGACATGCTCCTCGTTCAATCCCCAGTGACCCTGAAGCCGGCCTCCCGGACCGGCCCATAGCTGTTGACATCGAAGTGATGTCCCCATTTAAGTCACAAAAGCGACGCAAGTTGCCGGTGGGGCTGCCGCCCTCACGCACCACCGCAAGGTCCAAGACCTACAACGGAGCTGTCAAGGCGCCTCCTCCCCCCTCCCAGCCCTCCCGCGACCCAGGTTTCCAATTCCAGCTCCTGGTTTTTGACTCCCTCGTTGCGTCTTCGCCGGAGACTGTTACTTATCGAAGAGTTTGTACCCCGTGTTGCCAGGAAATGCCACACCTCGGGCGCTACTATTCGCAAGCACATCTTGCGCCTTGGTCGTCAGAGGCTACGGTCATCATATCGGGAGCCCCTCTGCACCAGACCGATTTGGTCCATCCAGTTAGCTCCCAACTGAATAGTCGGTTAGTCGGTGCACAATCCAGACAAGTAAAGAATAAACATCTGTCTCTTTCCGGTTGTTATCCAAAGGAAAGACACTAGGACGGTTGTTGGGGACAGAGCCCACAAGGCCGACTGTCTGCCCGAGCGGATGTACATACAGTACAGTACAGTACAGTACTGCACGGTACCGTACATAGAAACGATAATTCGCCAATTGCTATCAATTTTATGAGGAATTGCTGTAAGCAAAGCTTTTCATTACAGTACTTTTCGTAATAGAAGCAGTCAACATGGCAAAAACCGTACTGTAAGATAGATAAATTGTACCGTACATGACAAAATGATTGCGCTTATGGTATTCAATGCATTACAGAAAACGTCAGAGGCCTGAGTTTCAAGCATCTCTCCTTTCTCACATTATTTGCTTCGCTAATACACTCCGTGTCACTGTACAGCATGCGTCCCTTTTGAATGCCACTTTTCGTTTCGACCTTTCCTCGCCGCACACCGCATGTCCGTCCTCTTCGCCATTTCAGGTACTCTTCAAACCTGACTATTCCTCCCACGCCACACAACCTACAACCCCCTCCTGCTTCCCTTCCTCTCCACTTTCGTTCCCTTTCTATTCTTTCGCCTTGCTTCCGCGTGGTGTATCACTCCTTCAGTCATGGCTAATACTATGTTGACTTCTTTTCGTGGTTATGTCTTCGCTTCGTTCCTTCTTGCAACCGCTGTCGTGGGTCACGCTGGATACATGAAACGATCCTTCTACCGAGCGGTGGTTTCCCTCTACAACTCAAACTCGCCATACTGTCTGTTGGAAACATGGCCTTCGTCTCCGTTCTTCTGATTTGGCGACTTATTCAGGCCGTCTTTCTCGGCCCTCTCCGATTTCGAGAAGTCGAGCGTCTCCATTACAGGGCGCGAGATGCCGTCATTGAGTGCTGCTTCGCTATGTCCATATTTCGGAATGAGTTTGATCTCAAATTTGTCGCCCTTGTTATGACTCTGCTCCTGCTTAAGAGTCTGCACTGGTTGGCGAAAGATCGCATCGAATTTTTGGAAGAGCAACCCCTTAGTCCTATACGCACCCATCTAAGATTAGTAGGTCTCATGGTCCTGCTGTTTATTGTCGACAGTCTTTTCATCAAGAAATGCGCTGGAATCACTCTTTTCTCGTCGAGTGCCACCATGTACATTCTCTTCGCCGTCGAGTTTACAATTTCCATCATCGAACTCGTTTGTGATATAATGCGCTATTGCTTTTTGGTCATTGACAATTCGATGGAGGGCCATTGGGAAGGCAAGGCTATGTGCTCCTTCTACATTGAATTGCTTCGGATTTGTGCCAGCTCACAGTCTACCTTTTCTTCTACATATACGTCCACTATCATTACTCATTCCCATTTCATATCGTTCGTGAGGTATATGTTACCTTCACAAGGTTCACAAACGGTGTACCGATTTCTGGCGCTTTCGTCGTGTCGTTGCCACTATGAACGATCTCTTCGAAGATGCCACTGAGGAAGAACTGGCACAGGGCGACCGCACATGCATTATCTGTCGAGAGGAAATGGAGACTGCGAAAAAGCTTGAGTGCGGACATCTCTTCCATGCTCGATGTTTACAGAATTGGTTGAAGCGTCAACAATCTTGTCCGACTTGCCGCGCGGCAATTGACATTACTGGCACTCGCGATAGGCCGCGCAGTGGCCAACAACGTAATGAGCAAGCTAACAATCCCCCACAACGCAATCAGCAAAACGTCAACGGAAATGCCCCTGAGCAACAAAACATCCAACAAAGGGCCAACGTTGGAGACGCCGGATTGCGACTCCTCAACATTGCAAATCAGTGGTGGAATGAAGTAGTGATTGAGGCTGCGGCCGCAAGGGGTGCGGGTGGCGGGGCTAGAGATGGAGGAGCAAGGGCAGCGCGTAATAATGCTGCAATCGTGGCGGAAATGATCCAGGTGCCAACGAACGAATCCACCTGGCAATGAACAACAAGAAGGTACGCGTCGCCAGGTTCCACCTCCGAACAACTTCAACGGTGGGAATCCGCTTTTACGGGGACCAAATGCTGCGGCCCACTTGCAGCTAAGAGCCAGGCGCAGAGTTGCTGGCCATATCCGTACCAGCCGTATCAAATGCAGCCTTATCTTCAATATAGGCAGCAATACCCGAACATGAATCCTTATCAGCAACCCAACTTTCAGACGCCGATTCCATCAGCTCCAGTCAATCAGTCAACACAACAGCCTGGGACTGCGAGCAACGCAGTGCTGACATCGAACAATGCCGGTGCTCCTGAGCAGCAGCGTGGCGGATCGTCGGGCCCACAGAAGGCACAGCAGTGGCTGAATCAGCATCAAATGAGCTTAACACGATAACGTCAGTGTCAGCAGAAGAAACTAGGCAAGGCGCTCGACCTGCTGGAAGTTCTACCGCCACTGGGCAGTCATCCGGAAGCCCTTCGACTTCAACAGCCGTGCACAGTTCGCGCGACCGCGAGAGGCGAGATCCTGGACAGCCTGCCCAGACGCCTAGGTCAGCATCCCAAAGTATACCTTTGGACAAGTTACTCTCTATCCAAGAGCGGATAGAAGTTCTTCGAAATGAAGTTATGGAGTTGGTTCTTTTGGCAACATCGGCTCCGGCTCCTCTGGAATCAGAGGGGCGCGGGGATGACACTGGGAGGGAGTCCACTGCGCTGCCAATGGAGGCCGTTACGAGCCCAGAGGTTGATAAATGGGAATCAACAAAGCGCGGATATAACACAGGTAGAGCCTCGGGTCGTCTCGAGCGACTGTGAAGCCGCTGGAGGAGAACCTGCCGAGTTGCTGAGAGGAGAACCTGAGTTTGCTGAAGGGGACCCTTCTGAGGTCGCAGGAGGAGATCCTGCTGAGGTCGCTGGAGGAGATCCTGCTGAGGTCGCTGGAGGAGATCCTGCTGAGGTCGCTGGAGGAGATCCTGCTGAGGTCGATGGAGGAGATCCTGCTGAGGTCGCTGGAGGAGATCCTGCTGAGGTCGATGGAGGAGATCCTGCTGAGGTCGCTGGAGGAGAGCCTGCCGGGGTCGCTGGAGAAGAAACTGTTCAAGAAGGGGACTCTGGAGTCGCACGGGAGAACCCGCGGAGGATGGGGACTTTGAAGTCACTGGGGGGGAAGTTGGTGAAGACGAGGACGAGGACTCGGAAACAGCAATGCTAAGAAAACGTCGGAACGAATTCCTTGATAGAGTCGCCCGGAGTAGAAATTGATTACCACAAAGAGCAAGGCAATGTCGTGAAAGTTCTACGTAAGGATGGAAGACATACCTTGAGGGTGGTGCCAACGTCAGAAAAGTCTCTGGGAGAAGGAGCGGGGCCTTGGAAACTTTTGGGTGTAATCAGACACAGAGTACAACAAATTTCATTCTTTACCGCTAGTGGGATGTAGAGTTTATCAAACGCAGTTAGATCCGTCAAATTTTAGGGACCCAACACAAACTTAAAAGGCATTCCGATGCTCCGATGCTCTGTACGGATAGCCGTGAGCGATAACTACGCGATCGAGTTTGCCAGGGTAATTGTCGGATAAACTTAATCCCTAGCAGCATTTGGCAAAAGGAAACAAACAACCTCAGCGCTTCGGTAAAACGCTGGGCTTCCAAGTACATTTCTTCCACAACTGACGTACCCGTACGCAGTTACACTAATAAAAACTTTCAGTCTATACTGCAACAAAAGAGAAGATTGAAGTCCTAGAGCCCGACAAATAGGGGCAACGAGTCTAGATCGGGTTTTCGGTATTGTTTTGTGGTTGCTGAGATCGAAGGATCATGTTGAGTACTCTCTCCCGTTCTTCCTTTTCAGATTCATCTCTCCTACGTCTCTCTTCCCTCTCTGCACGACGGTCTTCGTACTCTTTTTCAATTCTTCTTTCTCTAATTGCAGGCGCTTATTTTCACGGTCCTGTTCCCATTGCAGACGACGTTCGTCAAACTCCAGACGCTTCTTTGCCATTTGCGAGATGTCCTCAACGCGCTTCTCAAGCCGCAAGATGCGTGCGCGAAGCTGCTCTGTCTCACTTTCTGGCGATTGCCTGGGAAGGCCGGCCTGTAAGGGATCGAGTTGGATGTTCTGGCCTTCTCCAATGCGTGGGGAGCTGGTCACAGCATGGACAGGACCTACATCCAACTGGGCGCTTCCAGAACATGAAGGTTGTTTCTGTGCACCGGCTGCCCGGGACGGAGAAGGGGCAAGTCGCTTCTACGAGGTGACATCTCACTCCGAGGAGGAGTTCGACGGCCCTGAAGCGGTTGGGCGTGTGAGGTACCTCCCTTTGGCGAGGCCGGGTGCCCAAATAGCGGTTGAGTGAACCGCGGACTTAGAGCTTGTCCATGGTTGTTCTTGAATTGCTTTTCAGGGGGCCCTTGATGTGCCCCATACTGCAACGTCTGCAGATCGGTATCGACACGAGTTTGAGGAAGGTTACCCGAGTCGTGTTTCTGCATGAGTGGTGGTAGCTGACCCTGAGCGTGAAGAGAAGACGATTGCACTTCTCCAAACTTGGTGGCACGGGGTCCGCTGAGCCGATGACGTTGAGAGTAGCCTGGGTTGTCGGGTTGTCAGCAATAGGCAGGTGGCGTGACGGGGGACAGAAACAGCTTGCGGAGTTCTACCGCGACTGATCTCTGGAGCGCCAGTCAGCAGAATTATCTCTCGGCCTCGCTGCTTGTTCAATTTCAGATATTCGTTGCAAAAGCTGTTCTTTTGAGCCTGATCTTCCTGGTTGCCCGAGGCACTGCGACGAAGAAGAGAGAGCTCTTGATCCCTCCACTGCTCAAGTAGCAGACCCGTTCGATCTCTGGCACGACGAAAGTCGATATCGATACCTCCCACGCGAAGGGTATCAGCCACAGCCTGCCATTTGTGCAGACGTCCACCGTGTGGGGCGGCGTAAGGATTATTTTTGATGACGAGCTGGAGGAGGTCAATGTCAGCTCGAACTGAAAAGCGGAACTGGCGTTTGCGGGCCGAAGTGGGTTGCGGTTGAGTGGAAGGGGAAGCGTTGGGGATCGGGGGCTCGTGAAAAGTGCGGGTTGGCGGCAAGACTAGAGCCGGGGTGAAAGGTGATATTCATGGAAGTTGCGGGATGGGATTCTGAAGCGGGTAATTTCCAAGTAGCGTGGTCAGAGGGCTGTGAGGACATGGCCCATAACAATGTTGTCGGAGTTATGAGACTATATATGCGCCGACCGCGCCTCAGAATGGTTGCATGTGATAGATGGGGCCAGTGGGGAGGAAGAGGTCAGCAAGACAGGGTGCAGTAACAGAAAAGGCTGGAAAATGAGATGGGCGGGATGGAGGGGAAGGAGGATGGGGGGCAGGATTCAAGGAAGATGGACTGTGGTGGAAATGAGTGGATTAGGGAAACAGCATTTAGTGGATGCGGTAAATGTGGGAAGAGTTGGGTAGTTTGAGTAGCAGAGGATGGTGGTGGATGGTGGGAATGACGAGGGCTAGATCTGATGGAAGAATTTGGGGGAAGCTATGAAGTAAAGTGTAAGAGACGGAGAGGTAGGTCCAATGGATTGTGTGGAGTAGCGATTGATGCAGTAAAGGTAAAGAAAGGAAGATAGGAAGGATGTGAATTGCGAGAATGGAAGAGAAGAAAAGAGTGCTTGGAGTGATTGGAGGGTTGCCGTCCCAGAGCTGCAGCAAGAGGGTTGAGGGCTGTGGGTTGCTGCACAACTGGGAGACACAAGTAACAATAGATTCTGTTGCCAGCAGGGGAAACTTTCCGTGTAAATAATCATTCATAAGAAAAATTTAACAACAGGACAGCTCGGGTGGGTGGGACATTGGTTGTTTTGCCGCGGTCAATTCCGAGGAATTGAACAGTTGTGCGGGTAAAAGGGCGTTTCATCACCAAGCCAGAGTGAAAATTATTCTTGTTTTTTTCGTGAGTACAGCGAGTGGGTCGCTCATTATTAATAAAACAATTATTATTTGCTGGCAAATCATATTTTGTTTATTGTTTTTCTATTTTTTTAGTTTGAATCTGGGATAATGATATGACAAATTGCATCGCAGTGATCATATGCTTTTGATAGTCGCTAACGCCACCAGTACCCCCCCCCCTATACAGCATTTCCCTGTACAGTACTGCACTGCACAATCATACGGCAATGTTCAAAAAAACTTTGTAGACCACTGTTTCAAACCCGCTTCAATTCGTCCGCAGTTCTGCGTAAACGTGTCTGCCGCAAACAGTAAACGAAATCCTGCTATGAAAAACACCTGTATGCCACATTAAGAAAAAAAGATCCGTTTGTCGCTTTGGGTAGAGAAAACCGAAAACATCACATTCTCGTGCGCACAGTATTCAAAGCTGAACCTTACCACAATACCGTGGCTGCCGCCGAAGAGGAAGATTGCCATTACAGCTTGACCGCCACAGAATTCCTGTAGGAAAATGGGTCCCGAACCGAAAACCGAAATCAAGCCCAGTTTCAAGAGTATGATCCCTTCATTCTGTTCAATTTCAAATAAGAAATTTCACTATTCCCACGAAAATATTAACGTTACGTTTGCAATCTCTGCCCTTACCTACAATAGATTTTTTTAAACCGACAGTAGATTTTTTAAAAAATATTCAAAATTGGAACCACTCTTCAGCAAAAGCAGCTTTGACTGATACAGCACAGCAAAAAGCTATCACATTTCAATTATGGTACCTTCATCTTGAATCGTCGAGTTATTTAGTTACCGAAGAACTAGACTGAAAACAGCTGGTGCTCACGTCTGTGTGAAAGTCATGCACAGTGGCAACAAAAAGGCTGCTGTCGCCGCCAGCAACTTTTTTTCCACAATACGCGCAGCATGACCGAGGACTTTCCGTGAAATACTTGCAGCAAAGCAAAAAGGGCATAGAACACCGACTCTTATGAGCAAGTTTGATACATATTCCGAATACTGAGCAATGCCCTCGGAAGAAAAGGGCAAATTGCTCTTGAAATACAGATTAAATTAATGCTGTAGTGTTTGTTATGTTACATACTACCCAATACTAAACTATGCAATACAGTACAGTACAGTACAGTACTGTACTGTACACTAACCGTACAACACGGTATGCCTCAGGGCAAATGAAACCTTTGCCTAGGAAAACACCCTTCATGATACTACTGTCATGGAGATGAACCGCTCGCTTGGTGTTTTGGCACAACTATTCACAGTAACTCTAACAGAAACAAATATTTGGTACTAGATTGGAGTAGTAACAGTTTTGTTCTGTAGATGCTGTGGTTCACGTTGATACTTGTGAATCAAAAATTCAGAATTTCTCTTTTTCTCGTTGCTACCATATTCCTTAATTTATTAAAATGTCGCGGAATCATCAGGCGTCGCACAAGGTCAGATCGGTTTATTAAAACTAATAAATAATGCCCAAGAATGACTACACACCAAAAAAGAAGGTGCAACATACTGCACTGGAGCTGATGGTGAGGTTGGCAGCAACATCAAGAGGCATATCTGAGACTACGCCTGAACCACTATCCCGTATTTCCTTACTTTTGTACTTCTATATAGTATCGTACAATACATGTTCATATTTAAGTTTACTGTATTATGGTCAACTGCGGCAAGCTCACAGCAGAAACTGCACTGCTGAGCCGATCAACACCATCGAAAGTGCAAAACAGTTGTATGAAGTGTTGAGAAAACGAAAAAACTGGAATACAAGGGTAGTGCCAGCAATGCAACGTTATCCCACTACCGCAATGAATAACATAATTTTATAGAGCAAGAGTTAAATGACCTGCTGTCACTGAGACGAATATTTCCGGTGGCAATTTATTACGGAGTAAAGTTGGCCGTTTGCGGTAGATGTGACTCCCAAAAAGCACTATGCAATCCTTAGACCGAAATTTACAAAATAGTGCGTAGGTGGAAGTCTGTGCCCACATTTACTTGTCGATCGAATATTTCTACTTCTCAGTACTGCTCATGAGACTTCAAGAAGCCTGGATCAAATAGACTGGTCAGTGCTTCTATTGTAGAAACAAAACCACTGTCATCATTCCACATCTTTTAGTTTCGGCGCCTTCCCTGGCCTAATAAATCTGTCCAAAGCCCCGGTGGGTAAATGGGCATGATTCAATCGAGTGGTGCGAAGGTTGATGGTCCGGCGGATAATCATCCAGACCGTGTTGTACCCACTATAGTGCCAATAACGGAGCATTTCAGCCGACAACAAAGTAGCTGATGGCCCAGTCAACAAGCACGCGGCCGTGGAGGTGACCATCAACGTGGCGTGCCGAAACAATGTTAGCAATTCCAATTCCGTCAATTGTTAATTCAAAATACTAATTCTCGGGTTACAACCACTCTTGTAGAGCCAGTCTGGCTTGGCACTGTCCGTATCCCGCGATCGGTTTTTCAACGCTCTCGTGGAGCTCTGATCGTGTTACAAGCACCAGCTCAGTACTACGACCGTCTGCTACCATGAGCAAGGCTAGATGCAATACATACTTGTCGAAAGGAATTTGTTCTAATTTACCATGACTACCGAAACTGCAGCTTTTCTTCCAAAAAAAATAGTACAATCGTGGCAACAACATGTTGAAACTGGAAATATTGATGATGATGTACGTGTAATTCGCATTCCATTTCTGCTGAAATACTTGTCACAGAGAATGCAAGTCTTTAAGCAAAGACGCAGTATCCGCCGTCAAATATTTAAAAAGGTTCCAGTTCCCCCGTGGTCACCCAATCTGCAATCGTATCAGGACTCGCTGTAGTAAACACGTAGTACATTACTTGTAACCAAACGTGATAAGCTGTGATGTCGGGCTAAACCCCTCTCAAGTGTCTGTACTCGCTGCAAAAGTCCTGGTTCTGATGCAATACTGTACACACTACCCTCCAGCTTTGCCAAAGAATTCTTCTACACGGGTTTGTGCTTTTTTTACCATACACCACTCTGCATTACCATGATATTTGTGCCGTATTAATATAAAATATGTAGTACAGGTACTGAACAAGTTTTGCATAAGCTTTTTTTATTTTAAAGTTGCCTTGGATAGATGGGCATGTAGAATGACTTCCAGTTAGCATTTTGGCGGAAGCATCGGTATGAAATCACACAAGAGGAAAGACTGACGATACCCTCGCCAGTTGGTGAGTTTGACATTTATTTTGAACATTATATAGCTAACAAGCCTCTTACCGCAGAAGCCACTTCTCCAGATGTGCAGGTATTGGTGGTCCACACACTTAAATTTATGGTACACAATTCGCAAATCAGAGAAAATGGCAATTTTCTGAAAAGAATATTTATTTTTTTCTAATTAATGCCAGCAATTTTTGACTGTTCTGTTACAATAATGGGGTAATACTCTTGAGATCGTGAAAATAATCACCCTTCTGCTCAACTCTTTTGCACTGACAGAGACCATATACGGTATGGTTTTAATGGTTCTTTCTTATTAATTCGCAATTTAAACTGGGTGGGTTGCCTTGCATCAGATTCCCTTCAGTAATTTATAGCAATATCACCCGCTAAAAAATCTCTCTGGAAATTATTGAACTGGGAAGTATCAATTAAAAGAAATCAGATATTCTGGTAGGCGACTACCGGGCAGCCCCCTACGTCGCGAGTTAGCAGTACAACTGCAAAACCCGAATTGCAGAAACGGAGCAGCCTGAATTAGTCCAAAGCACTGGAAGCAAATAACTGGATACTCAGTATGTTCGGAATCCTCGACAATGCAGCTGCATCGAAAGGAACTCCACAAGTAGGCTCAGAGCTGTCCTCCATCAGCCTTGCGGCATGTTACTGGTCCTGTCTCATTGCTCAGGTTTCCTCGCAAACAGAAATCTTGGGCTTCAAAATTTCCAGCCACTCTCTGCGGCCAGTCTTTGAAACGCACTGCGGGTTTAATTCCTCGATCTAAAGTTATAATTCAATGTCAGTGGCGCTGTGAGCCGTCCTTCTACATTATGGCAACATTGTCTGAGACGCTATGGAATTTTGTTGGTAAAGTCGAGAATGTGTATATTCTCAGTAGTTCCGTTAAGACGGTGTCTACCCTTGCCTACAACATCACTGAAAGTAGTTTTGTAAGCATACCGCTCAATTTGGACAGGAAAACGACACACTCGTTACCAGAGAGACCAAACTTTAACCACTTCAGAAAGCATCCATAGGGTCGCTCACACGAGTTGCGAAGGAAATGAATCAAATTCACCAGTCGGAAATTGGGTTCTAATGATGACCAAGCGAGGTGCGATTGACAAAAGCGGAACCGCCGTATTCCTACAAAGTGTACTAAAGAAAAACAATGCGTCCGTCTGTGCAGTCTTAGCCAGGCTGGGCTCGCAGCTTTCGGATTTTCCCGGCTGGCCTGTGTCGAAGCAATGCAAGAAATGTCACCAGTAAGTCTTTTTCATTACAGTCCTGCGCCTGCCGTTCACTTGCTACAGTAGCTTGATTCCGGTAATTACTGTCGATCATCCGAAATCAGAATAAGGACCCAACAGTTCGTCTTTGACTTGCCACCAGGGTCGATCAGTGGATCTTATTTCGTCACAACAGCATTGCGCCGAACGTTGTTGTTAAGGAGACCGCGTTCAGACCGTAATTCTGAATTAAATCGATCGCCGCAGACGCGTGATCTGTTTTGCAAAACCGATGGACAGAACCTAACAATAAAATTTTAATCACTTTGATGTGTAAAGGAAGCTTGAATTATAGTTCGTGTAATATTTACGGTAAAAAGTGGAAACTAGTTACGTCAAGTCCGCTAGACACCTGCACTGCAGGTAATTGGGAAACTTTAATTCCATTTACTTCCTGTGGAGATATAGCTAACTTAGGGGGAAAGGTTTAGGTGGTTTACTCTTGGAAGATATATCCGATCGATCCCATGGTTTTCCAGACAACCACAATCGACTCCAAGAGCTATCCCGACACAGTAGTGGAGAAGGAAATACGCTCCCTAAAAGGCTAACTTCAGGCCAGCCATACTTACTTAGAGGGACGATGATTACCACAACTGGAAATGAAGAAAAACTGGAATCCTTCTCAACGATGTATTTGTGGCCGCCACTATTAACTGCTTCTTACGTTCAGATTTGATATCTTGGGCGGGTTACATCTCCCTCGCTGTTCAGGTTAAATTGGTTTTTACTTTGGCAAAAACATTATTGCCTAAATTAATGACAAAACCCGTTGCGAACATCCTATATTCCTCACTATTCCCAAAAATGGATTGTTAATACTCGATAAGTCCCTTAAAGCCGCATTTCTATGAAGTGCCAAATATAATCTAGCCTTTAATTAAGAAGAAAACATGCATACACTAGTATTTCATGCATAAAACTTAGAGGTTTCATTTCATCCATGTGGTGAAAATTCAGTAACCATTACTTTGATCGATTTGAAAATCTCAATCTCAGTTTTCTGAACTTGTTCGGTGTGCTTGACGTGTGAAAAGCACCACAAGTGGTAACATGTAACAATATCTCTGTTACACCGCTGTGTAATAGAGATTTGTTCGCTTTTGTTATTTCAGTTCTCTATTACACAGTGGTGTAACAGAGAAACTGCATCGTCTTGAATGAATTTAGAAGTTTGATTTTCTTCAATGTTTTTATTTGACGTAGAGCCCCACGTCATCGTTTTATTTACTAGTTCTATTCTAGATAGTACAATTCTATAGTTACACCTCTATTTCTAGTAAGTTCTACAAAGCTAACAAAGTATAGAATTTATAGAGTAGAGCTCAGTACTGTCTATAAAAAGGGGGCTCGTCTGGATTCTTGTGGGAATCAGGTACACTCATTGAACCTGCCCCAACTTTCTAAACCGACTTATCGCTCTACTGTTCCTTTAGCAGCGCCCCGGCTGCTTCCCTCTCTGTTTCACTGGTAGCATCGTCTTCGCCGGTTCCGCTGCTTTTCGCTTTCGTCTTGCTCTAGTTCGAGGTTTTTTACACGTGTATTTTTGTGGGTTGTTGAATTTTGGAAAAATTTTGCTGACAGGTTACTGTAAGCAACATCATATACTGTACTTGTGGGCTGGAGTGAAGTACAGGAGAGTACTGTGGGCTGGAGTGCCAGATACAGTACTAAACACCATTCTTCTACGTATGTAGGTTGCGGTTACTAATTGGAGAGTTACCGTAGGTAACCGGGAACTGGGGGTGCAGCAAAGTCTGCGTCTCTGGTTATTCTATTCAGGTAGCGTGCAGGCCTCACGAGGCTGCGTGATCCTGTTCAGAATACTTAGACTGGACAGTTGGCTGAAGTAAGTTGCCTTAGTAAAGCCGTACTCTGACCAAGTCCCATTTGAGGATCCCCTCACAGTATTCCTATACAATCCTATTGCACTTGTTGGCTGTTAGCTAGGTGCACGACTGGGTCGGGTTCAGGTAACGCTTCATAGGGTTGAATTGGACTGGACTTGGACTAAGGGGTACGTGCTCAGAACGGGTATTCTTTTGTTATTCGCTAGCTGAAGGTCGGCTTGAAGAGGCCCTCTATAGGGTAAGAAACCGATCGCGGCCACGTAGTAGATGGTGGGGATATCCCGAACGGTTGCTGAGTCACACCGGAGTGTAGGTGTGATTAAAGCTACTGGTTAGACACTCTCTCCGCGGGTAGGGAGCCGTCGTCCAGGGACGAATCCCTGCAGATTTTTGGTTTTCATTTGGTGTTTTTATTTTGGAATGAGGGTTTGTTGGTTTTTTCATGTCTTTCTTCAAACCAAATAAGCCTGTGTTGTTTGATGGGACTCGAGATGCGTTGATGGTTCGGTCATGGTTGCATTCAGTCGAAAAGTACCTGAGACTTATTCAGGTGGGCCATGAAGAAGTCATCAGTGCCCAGAATGCTATCGACTTTGCTTCGACATTCATGACCGGAACTGCCGCAAACTGGTGGTATACAGTTTGTCCGAGAATGCTGTTCCGCCTACATGGGAAGCTTTCAAACTCCTTGGTTGAGGCAGAGTTTGTCCCCAGGACAGTGTCATTCGAGCTCGCGACAAGCTTACCAAGATCCGAAAAACGAGTGTGGCAGCGTACCTCTCGGAGTTCAGGAATTTGGTTATCAATATTCCCGGTATCAGTGAGTCGGAAAAATTGGCGCGGTTCTGTGAAGGTCTCAAACCCCAATTCTGTTGGAGTTCGTAAAGGGAACCCATCCAAGTTTGAAGCTGCGACTACCATTGCTCTCAACGTTGATGGAGCATTTTACGGTGCAGGTTTTTCACTGGCAGAGGTTCATTTCACACCAATCGAAATGCCTCAGGTCCTATGCCGATGGAGATCGGAAACCTGGAACGTAAAAACGATGGGCAGCGTCAGAAAGACTTGATGGAGAACCGATGCTTTACGTGCCATAAGGTTTGGACCTTGGAAACACAGAAAAGGAAACGGGAATAAAGGTAACAGAGGTGGTAATCGCATATGCGAACAATACACAGGCAGGACACAGTAATGATTTGAATGGCTTTGACTCGGAAACTAGTTGTCCACCAGACTTGGTGAACACCAGGTGAGACCAGTAGTGAGTGTGAACAGATGTCCCAATGAGCAGAGTGAAACTGTTGTGGACATCACCGGAGCTAAATTCTCAGAGGACAGGAAAAGTCGAGACTCCGAAGCCGAATCTAATGGAATCACGTCTAGTCATGATGACAGCATCCCCACTGATGGACCTATACCAGTGGAGCCTTTGTTAGTACTTGAAGGTAGACTGAATGGAATAGCAGTCAAAGTACTAAAAGGACGATGGATGCAATACAAACGTGGTTTCAGCCGAGTTCCTGAAGCGAAATAGGAACTTGTTTGAGATTCGCGTGAACGAGTCATTGTTTGCCATTCACAGAAGGGAGTTACTGAGGAAGTATCTGAGATCATTTCCAACGGAACTATTAAGTTAGGCGAACATACATATACTTCTAGTTGGGCTGTGTCCCAAACCAGGTATGATGTTCTGTTGGGAATGCCGTGGCATGTTGCCCACAATCCACGTGTCGACTATCGGAAACGATTGTGATGGTGAAAGATGCTTCCATTCCAGTGATTGATCCGATGAACGAAAACCGTATTGATGTGTCCAATTTGGGAGTGAAGAAATTTAGACGAATGCTGAGGCATGGGGGTGACTTCGAAGTATTTCAGTTACTTGAAGTTCACAGTATGAGAGGAGTGACAGATTCAAAGTTTGATGGAAGACTGAGCAGATTACTGGATAATTTAAAGAGGTCTTTCAGGATGAATTGCCAAGAGGGCTTCCTCCGATTCGATCAGTTGATCATGAGATCAAAGTGGAGGAAGGAGCAAAGGCACCTCATCGACCTTTATTCCAGTTGTCTCCATCCGAACTTAGGGCAGCAAAAGAGTACGTCGAGTCTCTTTTGAGGAAAGGGAAGATCAGGTCCAGTAAATCACCATATGGAGCACCACTTTTCTTTGTGAAAGAAAGGATGGAAAACTTAGAGGTGTTGTCGATTATCGCGCTTTGAATCGCATCACCAAAAAAATAATGCTCCACTCCCTCGTTCTGATGAAATGTTCGATCGACTTGGAGATGCGAGATTTTTCTCCAAGCTTGATCTGAAAACGGGATTCCATCAGATAAGGGTGAAACCGAGGACATCGAAAAGACTGCGTTCAATACAAAGTATGGGCAATTTGAATATCTTGTTATGCCAATGGGACTTTGCAACGCTCCTGCTACGTTCCAAACTTTGATGAACCAGATCTTCTATGATTGCATCGATGTCTTCTTGGTTGTCTATATGGATGATCTTCTTATATTCAGTAAGAATGAGGAAGAACATTACGAACATCTGGAAATTGTATTAAAGAGACTTAAGGATCACAAGCTGTACATCTCTCCGAAGAAATGCTCTTTCTTTCAGACTGAGCTGGAGTTTTTGGGTTTAATAGTCGGGAAGGACGGCATTCGTGTCAATCCTGAGAAGGTCGAAGTCTACAAACTTGGCCGAAACCTGAATCTCTAACGGAGTTGAGAAGTTTCTTAGGTCTTTACAGTTTTTCCGTAGGTTCATTCCGAAGTTCTCTGCAATTGCTGCACCTCTCACAGATCTGACAAAGAAAGGTCGAGGTATAGGGAAATGGGATCAACAGTGTGATAAGCTTTCCAGAAGCTAAAGGAAGCGATGACATTGGCTCCAATCTTAGTTGCTCCTAATTGGAAAAGCCATTTCGTGGTCATGTAGATGCTTCACAGCTTGCTGTGGTGGAACTCTAACACAGTTGGATGAGAATGGAAGGGATCGTGTAATTTTTCTATTCAAAGAAACTTTCACCAGCTGAGTCGGACTACACTGCAAATGACAGAGAGCTTCTGGCTTTGATTAATTTTCTGGAAGATTCAGGTGCTATCTTGAAGGTTCTGAGTTTGAGATTTTCACAGACAACCAGGTGCTTAAGAGCTTCTTCACAAAACCGAAACTGAGTCGGAAAGAATCACGTTGGTTGGAAACTCTCGGTAACTTCGGAATCTTTCCCATCACACTGAAGCCTGGAAGAATTCACGTCTTAGGAGACGCATTATCCGAGCTCCGCACGTGACGAGAGGAGATCGTGACGTCTCAGTGAATGACGTTGAAGTTCCCTACCTTGATGTTGATCAGATCATTCCTCGGTATGATGACGACCAGTTCTTTGGTCCAGTGTAAAAGCCATGGAAGGAGAGTGGCCAGAGGATACGGTTCAGAAGCAGAAACTTGAAAGAATTCTGCCGATGTTCCGAAAAGATGGTTCGAGGCTGTTTTACAATGGAAAGTTGTGCGTACCAAGAAGGTCAGTTTCGGATATTTTGCAAATTGCTCACGACTCGAAAGTTGGTGGACATTTTAAATTTGCGAAGACACTGTCCAGATTAGATAACTTCCATTGGAAACATAAGAGCCGGGATGTTCGAAAGTATTGTGAAGGATGTCTCACGTGTCAGCAGTATAAGGACTCTAATCAAAAAAAGTTGACTGATCCAATGTCACTGGAATTGCCTGACGCAGATGGGATCATTAGCTACAGATTTCATTGTGAGGCTACCCTGACGAGGAGCGGTCATGATGCGATCACGACTTGGGTTGATCGACTTACTCGTCGAGTCCATTTTCTGAAATCTAAAACATCAGATACTGCTGAGGACACGGCTCGAGAGCGAACATCTTCAAGAACCACGGGTTGCCGGATGATTGACTCAGATAGGGACAGCAAGTTCATTTCAAAGTTTTGGAAGACACTGATGAATCTTTGTGGGGTAAATTAAGAATGTCTACAAGTAGACACCCACAAATGAATAGGATGATCGAGAACTATCTCCGTTGCTATTGCTCGTATCATCAGGATGACTGGGATGAACTGCTTCCTTCTGCAGAATTTGCATACAACTCGGCTGTGAGCGATGATCTGGGTATGTCACCATTTGAGCTGGACTTGGATGGACACCTAAATCGCCATTGGACTTCTTGGCTAGCAGCAGCATACCTCTTCAGAGTTTGGACGACTTTCGTGCCAAGCTCAAGGTTTCTCTTGAGGATGCGCAATTTGCCTACAAAGTGGCAAAAGCTCGGCAAGCTGCATATGCTTCAAGGCGATACAAGGTTCCAGATTATAAAGTCGGTTCAAAGCTATGGATCAATCGTTCGTTGTTTACGGATGTTTATTCTAGGTCCCAGGATTCTAAAAGCTTGGTGCGCGAGATTGGGCCATTTTGGTTAAGGAGCTAATTGGTAAGAATGCTGTTCGACTGGATCTCCCTGCTCATTTTAGAATCCATCCAGTCATTCATTCATCATTCACACCACACCACATTTGGAGCAGCCCGATGACATTGCTTTGCCCATTCCTCCTGCACCTGCACCGCTTGAACTGCCTGATGGACCAGAACAGGAAGTTGAGGTTATCTTGGATCACAAAAAGGTTGGACGCGGTTTCAAGTTCTTGGTTTTGATGCGTGGTGTGCCACGTCATGAGGCGGAGTGGCAACCAAAACTTTGTAGATGTTACGGAAGATGGATCTGCTATAGGTAACGAAGCTTTCCAAGTATATTCGGAAACATATACTATACCGCAGTATCATTGACGAGGACGTCAATCCGGGGAGGGAATAGTGTAACAATGTCTCTGTTACACCACTGTGTAATAGAGACTTTGTTCGCTGTCGCTATTCCAGTTCTCTATTACACAGTGGTGTAACAGAGAAACTGTACCGTCTTGAATGATTTTAGAAATTTGATTTTCTTCAATGTTTTTATTTGACGTGGAGCCCCACGTCATCGTTTTATTTACTAGTTATATTCTAGATAGTACAATTCTATAGTTACACCTCTACTTTCTAGTAAGTTCTACTAGCTAACAAAAGTAATAGAATTTATAGAGTAGAGCTACCGTACTGTCTATAAAAGGGGGGCTCATCTGGATTCTTGTGGGAATCCAGGTACACTCCAAACACCTTTGCCCCCAACTTTCTGAAACCCTTTACCATCGCCTCTACTGTTCCTTTAGCAGCGCCCCGGCTGCATCCCTCTTTGTTTCACCTGCGGTACTCTAAGCCCTAAAAATGGCATATTTGCTTTCCTTGATGGTATCACTTTTGTTGATAGCAACGAAATCTTTCTCGGCAACCCTAAAACCAAGTAAACTTCTCACTGGCTTCCTTTTGAACTCAGAGTTAATCATAAATCATAGAGTTTGGTAGACAACTAGCTAAAGGAGATTACCGCCGTCAATGACTCCAAGTACTGAATTACTTAAACTTCCTCCTTCCAGTCTACAGAGAGAAGTAATCTGTGCGACTTTTCTTAAAGAGCTGAATAATTACAGCACCCTTAATTACATTACTTCGTCATTGCATATCGGACTCTAGTTCCAGGAAGACCTAATAATTCTGGGTATAATTTACTTAATTTACATCTGGATTCTTGTCTACGCTGCTAGGCTCAAGGAAGCCTTCTGGGAAGCTTGCGGAATGATTGATCCCCAAAGAAATCTATCACACTAGCACATAGTTTCGCTTAAAGCAAGAAGTTTAACTGAGAAGTGGAAAAATTAATTCAAATTCCAACCCCTCTCGATTGCATACGAAAACATCAGGTCGCATTGATTTTTCTGAACAAAGCTCGCTATGTGGGGGTTTGAAGATAAATATAAGCATTCAACTCTTCTCACCAATCGGAGTCCGTTTGTTGCCTTTTGATACGAATAAATGGGAGAGGATGAGATTTTCAGAACCAATTGTCCGTAAACAAAGGTTTTGCAAGCGAAAAAGTGCTACAGAAGCACAGTTGTGGGAACAAGAAAAATTGTATCAGAACGGGGGACAAGGGGCTACAAGTAAGTATAGGGCGGACAGGACCTGCCAACCATGCTCTGTGACTAACGTGAAAGAAATGCTTCCTAGGCTAGAATTTGACCTCCGACTTCTCAAATGGTTGGGTTTGCACTTGAAGGTGTCTCCAAAACTGCTTGAATTCTCGTAAAGGAAGCGGTTTACTCAGCTTATGTAGAGTTTTCAGCTAACCTTAACGAATCAAACACATATACTAAATACATAAAAATACATACAGGAGAAATGTATAGGCGAGAATGACTAGATATAAGATATTTCTTCGAGCTAAATACCTTGGCTCCATACCCATCGCTCCAAGCTGTCAGCCAGGAGTGGAAAAGCTGTGGCCAGTAAATGTAGTTTTCAGAATCGTACTCGGCATCCCCCAGAACTCTTACGTTCACTGACATCAAATACTGCCAGCTTGTCATTAACTTATAAAAATAAACCATGAATTTCTCACACTCAACCAAATTAAGAATTATCTTACAAATTCAGATACTCTACTAAAAGTTGGTCGTCTCTCCTGAATTTCCGTATATGTATGTTTGGTACACATCGCCTTTCATGAAAAACTGAAAACTTCGAATTTTATGATGTCCAGCGTATAGGAATCCACAATGCCACGAGCACACAAATCCTTGATGTATTGCTGTACTGTATATAAATCGAAATAACACTGGAAATGAATAAATTTGCGTCTTTCTTAAAATTGAGCTGGACGCGGTAAGCTTTTGGAAAAACTATGGAATTAAAATGGCGTAAAACTTAAAGAGAATTCAAAGAGAAATGATTACTTTAGTTCAGTGCAAAACATGACTTTCAGAGCTCATGCAGTTGCAGTTTCTGCGATTTATCGCGTTCGTGCTTCGCTGCTAAACCAAACAGCTGAGAGCTATCAACAGACGATGGCGTTCTGCGCTTTGACTAGTTCCTTCACGAGAGTCCATATATGACTTGAAATGTTTGTTTATCTGAGCTTTTTTAAATGGAGTAGTACGCCCAGTCCTCTTGCATCCGAAAAAATACCATGAATAGATCTAAATTACATCTTACCTCAGCAGTAAACGATCTCTACAGCCCTGTCAAACTCGACGCAAGGTTTTCGAGTTAAAAACAGATCTCAATAGCTGTCTTGTAACTATACTCGAACTTAGTCAATCAACCTTTGATTTCTTTCAATAAATAATTATTAAAGCTTGGGAAACATAGTGGGGGTTAAGTAATGATCTCCACTACGAAATGAGAAGTTATCCGTAAGTACACTTTCCTGTGAGTTTGGAAAATTTTCCAAAAAGCTACTTTATCCTTTTACTATACTGTGTGGAGATTATTATGGATAGTTTTTAGTTAGGCGACCCAACTGATGGATTCAGGGCTTTACTTTGAAGGGTTAAACATTACATAAAGCATTGTAGAATACAAATAAGCCGATATCGGTTAGACTCCAGCGCTTTAACCAGCAATGAACCACATGAAGTAGGATCGGGTAATTTTTAAATTAATTTAATTTACGGACGGCGAAACCTTATGCCCAGCAGAGGCAGTCGTTGAATAAAATTGACACCGAGGTGCATCAGTATTGGACACACGCTTATGTACTTAACAAGCCACGCTCACAGTGCATGTACAGTTCTCTTGTGACTCTGATTGTTCAATAACCGAGCTGTTGCACATAAAATAACGTTAATTCAAACAAAAACATCTGAGGGGTTTTACATTGGTTAAATGTAGTTTTAGGTGGATTGCTCCTCGATCAGTCGGAAACTTTTCAAAAAAATCACTGGTTCTACTAACAAAATTTCCACTACTTTTGGGTGGATTTCCACTACTTTTGGGTGGAAGGTGCTCAGCATTTGAAATGGGCTGATTGTGATTGACGACATCAATACAATTGAGAAGATGTTAAATTTTACTTGGGTTAAGAGGAATCATCCAAGAGAGGATGACGATGGTCGCCCATTTCTTTGAAGTACTGCTCCAATTAACTGACGGAGGAAATAGTTAGTGTTTCGAGCGGTGTAAGCAGATGGTTGTCGGAATTTTAGGAAATCAAAAAAATTATAAAATTAAATCAAAAAGAGTGCTGACGAACGGAGCTCTATCGCCTCTACTGAAGTAAACGATTTGATTCCATTATGTAAAGCGCAACTGTTGATATAAAAGTAATAATTCTGAAATGGGCGTTGGTCGACAAAGTATTCTTCTTTACTATGAAAGTGATATTTTAATATTGAATGAAATTTGCGCATTTACCCAAATCTAATGTTGACAACTTCTGTAAAGTATCGGGGTAAGTAAAAGTACAACTACAATCTTAAGGATCACTATTTATCCGTAATTTAAGTGCAAAGATTTTTCCGGGTACAATACTACATTTTCTTATGTGGACAAAACATATTTCAGGTGAAAAGTAAATAGAAGAATTCGCTATAAAATCGATACAAACCTTTTCAGACCTTACAATAGAAAATTGAAAATTTTACTCTATAGAAAATTTCTTAAAATTACCCCGAAAAGAAATTTATTTCCAGGGAAAATTTAGCCAGATGAGCCATCTCCGAGTCGAGCTTTAAATTATGCAAGCATATTGTAAAGTTTTACAGCAGTTTAATTACTTTATTCCACTCTTTTCATTTTTCGGGTAAAAATTATGACTAAACTCATTCTTCCTCGATTCTCCAAAGAATCGGACGGAAATAATATTAATAATCATTCAATGTTCAAATATGTGCTAAGTTACCAACAAGATTTGGTTCCAATGCCAATTTTATGTTCCAAATAAAGCCCTGAAGGTCAAAAGGAACTTTTTCAATATATTTAGAGAAACTTGGAATGATAGTTGTTAGTTGTAATTTATATGTAACTTAACTAGCATATAGATTCCATTAATTACTGCGATTGATGTGAGAAGGTCAAAAAGATATCGTTGTTTAAATTATGGTGAGATAACAGCACTTAAAAGGATAAATTATCACAGCTGGACACGTTAAGATCATTGAATTGACTAATATGTACATATATGGACATTGAAAGCTTTCCTGTATTTTATAAAGCAAGAGTCGATAGAAACACTCAACCATACAAATAAAGAAGGGACAGAATTAAAATAGACGGATTTTTATGTCAAAGGGGGGGACTCAAGATGTAGATTTCATTTTTGTCTTTGGAAAAGCTATAAATTACTTGCGAAATTCTTTTAAAGAATGATTATGAGCGAATATCATTGTTGCTTAGTAATTCTTTTTAATTTAATTCATTATATTATGTCTATTGATTGTAATTAAGTAAGGAACGCGTTTCAAGACCAAATGATCTATTATTCCAATATTTTTAGTGAATTTTCCATCTTCTTTTTCCATCCTTTAGAATAAATATTTCAGGTACCTTGGACTGATTCGAGACCAAAATGAGTTTAATCAATAGTAACTAGATCATTTTGATCGTAAGCCTCTTTCATTAAGCAAAGAAGAATATAATATATCTTTGTCCGTCCTTAAAATATAAAAATTACCAAAATAACTTTTAAGATGAAAATTAATCTACATCCTTTCAGGGAAACTGAATTCTCATTGAGAATCTAACAATTTATATATCTTCAATATAGTATAATACTGTAACCAATCCATTCAATCAAAATAACAACGGCATTCCCTAGTATTCAGTAACTTCCTCGACAAAATTTGAGCCCGAGTTTGACTAGGTGAGGTTGCCTCTCTTGACATCATCTTACTAACTCATACTGTTCCTTTAACTAATAAGACAAAAATCGGATCATTTTTTCTTGTCTAAGCGACAACGGCGTTTCAGTACTTCTTTGCACAGATGATTAAATATTTTTGTAAGTAAGCCATCTTAACTTCATCCATCTCAACCCTGAATAATTACAGTTTTTTAATGTTCCCAGATTTACGATCAACTTGCTGAAAGTATTCCAATAGAAAACATTGTGGGGCATGAAGCGATTTTCTCTTTTATATTATCTAATAATCCCTTCAAAGAGATATCCTCTCAATTAAATATTTATCTTCATTTCAAAATCCGACGCTGGTTGCTTTCGAATAACGAAGTGGTGAAGATTAATCAGAGACGATCCTATTTTTACTTTAATTTGTAAAAGAAAATACACAAAGCGCCCCTATTTGAAGAAAGTTTACAGAGGAGTAACACCTCCAATTTTTATGCAAAATATATCAATTTTATGTAGAGGCTCCGAGATTTGTTGCATTCTTTCAATTTAAAGTACAATTTTTCGTCGTTTCATACTGAAACAATTTTCTTCCCCTATTTATATTAACATTATTTTAAAGTTACATTATTATAGGAGTTTAGTTTCTATTCGACTAATTTTAAACCAAAGACTTCAATTTGTCCCTTTTTATAGACTCAATTTTTTCCAAATATTGCGTAGTTAAAATCACCCTTCTCGTAGATGAAATCGAATCTGTCCGCGGCGAAAAATTCGTTTTATAGATGCTCCCATGATTCGGATGAATCCCCTCTATTTCCTGCATGGGATTATTAATATGATGCTTTGTTGTAGAAAATATCGCACTGCAGCAATCCGCCGTTCAGTGGTAGCTCACTACATATTGAATGACGTTTCGCTCATTTTTAAATATAGAGAGTCACAGTAAAATAAGTTTGTCTTCCAGGAAAAATTAAACGTGTGCAAAATAAGGGATGGATTATATGGGAATTAATATTGTCTTATGAAAAGTTCCAACTGTCGCAGAACAGAGAGCTGAAACGCTGTGCTTGATATTACACGATATTACGCCCACATACTCACACATCTTTCTGACCTTTTAAGAACATAATTTTCAGGAGCTCCATTTCAGATGTGATGAATTTTTTTTCGGAGAAATATTAAAAACGCAGTGATTCACATTTGGGTATGCTTGTTTCATTTTGATTAAATTAATGGAATTTTCCTGCTTATGTCTTCACTTTTATGAAATTAAGTTATAATTGAAGCATAGATTTGAATTTCAACAGTCTTTAAAATGGTTGGTTTATTGTGCTCCCAAAAGAGCTGGGCTCCTTTTATTTTTCATTGCTGGAACCATTATATTTTCAAAGCGGTTGGATGAAAAAATAATACAAATGATCTAAGAAATATTTTTATTGATGTCTATCGAAACATAATCATTCGTTCCCTACCATACGTTTTCCGTCAAGTTTAGATTTACATCAATTTCAATTTTTACAAAATAGAAAAGATCTAGTTGGTAACTAAAGAGATATGTTGAGTTTATGGATGGCAATGAAATTTTTTATGTATTTTTAGGGAATAATACTGTTGGGGGTCAAATTAGTCAAGTTTAATATGGAATTTTGAATTATATTTAAGAATTGCCGATAAATTCCGAGGAAAATGGGGAAACGCTCGCACTATACTATTATTAATGATGAAGTTTAGTTTGACGGAGTTTGACGCACTAAAAACAACTGGAAGTGATTTTTATCCGTGTTCTGAACAAAGTACCATTTTTTAAGAACGGCATTAAAAATTTATTCCAAAATCGTTTACTATTTGAAGGATAGAGTAAAGAGACTCAAGTATCTAACATAAGGCTTACTTGAGTGGTCACCTAAGTACTCCCCACACATTGAATATCAAATAAATCATTGACGATTTTGGCTCCGTGAAAAAATACTGTAATAATCACGGTCAAAATTTGTTAATACTTGGAAAAGGCATTTTCGAACTTTTTACCGCCGAGAGAATAAAAAAATCATCTGTCAGTGTAGTAACTGTCTTTTACGTCCTTTATGAACTCAATAATGCAATAATTATAGTAAGACGCAACTTATTATTCCGCAATTTCAAGCAACTTCGAATTTATTTTGTCAGTAATACAGTGCTTCTCCTGTGAAGCGCTAGCGCAAGAATATTCATTACTTGCTCCGCCAAATAAAAAGTGCCATCACTAGTCATTTCGTTCCAATGGATATTTTTAGGAGAAGTGACGAGAATTACGGCATAATATAGAAGTGTATGTGTACTGCTGATTCAAAATTTTAACACAATATTAATTTCCTTTAGTTCAAAATTTCTAGAAATTGTGATTGAGAATTAGATTAATTTCGTTTTTGGCTCCATAAAACTCAATTAGAAATACTGAAAGTATTTAGTCCGTACTCCGCCTATATTCAATGTATGATTTTACTTAAAATAGGCACAACTGAAATGAAAAAAGCGAAGTCGTTGAAAATAATCTCGAATAAAGAATTATATAAATAATTATGGGTTCTGATCATGGTGATGAGTAAATATCGAGCATCAGTTACTCTTAATTGGAAACTTAAATCCACTAGGCAACTTTTCTAACATGAGAAAAAAGTGCGTAATAATTTCAAATTTTGGTCATGTCATATTGATTGAAAACATTTTGATGAATAATAGTTTATAGCTTCTACCATAGCTGGATGCTGCACCTGCCATATTAAATGATGGCATACATTTCCCCTGATGAAAGGCTTTCTCCAATGGAAAACTATGCTATTAATATATAAATTGTCAAGTATTCTCCAAAAGATTTGTTGCAAACTCTAAACAAGAAAAAAACCTACAAAACGTTGTACGAATTCCCTCGAAACAAGGAAAGGTTGTCTCTATGTTTTGAAATTTTCTAATTTTCTCGTTCAAAAGCTTTGGTTTCCTGATAGATATAGAGTTAGGTTACGTAATTATTTTGTGTCTTTTATCTGCGGAAGGAAAATATCTTGCGGAGGATCAAATATTCACCCTCCACGTCCAGATCAATCTTTGGCAACATTCTCGATTGTCCAACGCTTTTTAGATAAGTGCATTGTTCTTTCCATACGGAACTAAAGGGGGTTAAAATCACTATTTTCTGATACCATGGTACTATTTGGGGACTTGTAGAGGGTCAAGAAATTATAAAACTGCCTTATCAACGTTCTTATTTCTCAATATCCTGCGAGTTTTACGTCTCAAACCTGCAATACTAAAAAGATAAGATGGTACGGTAATTGAAGGTTTGAAAAGAAGGAAAATTCTTTACCCATGTTAATTCGGCTTTGCCCGCATCGCTTGGAAGCACTTGAAATAAAAATGAAAGCACATTATGTGCAACATAGGCACTGCATTTGCTTATCAATAAATAAATAGCTATATATATGATTTGCGAAGTTCTAATAACATTATAATCAATCTTTGAGCATAAAACGAAATTGGAGCTTGAATGCAGAGGGGAGAAATTCTGGGTAATTTATTATCCTGGAAAGTAATTCAAATTCTTGAAGTTAGGCCATATATTCCATTAACGATTGAGGGGAGTGGGTTGAAGGGAAAGAGAATTGACAAAAAAATCCTACTAATATGAATCACTCATATAATGTCCGATACATCTGCCTCACTGGTCACTTTTTGAGAAGAATTTGATGGTTAATAGTCTCATTTGTCCTTAAATGTTTTAGAAGCCCAAATGATGATTCTTTGAAGTCCGGAAACTTAGATTGAAAAAGGTTATTGAGTTTGTGAGCATTTTTATCAATGATTTTCAATTATTTAAGAGTAATTGAACCGTACATACAATGACTACATTGCAAAAAAAAGTCTTCATTTTCTTAATAGTAAATTCAAGTTACTACTTTTTCATGAGAAACCGCAAGAGCTAGCCCATTATTGGTCTAACTTTTATGGCTCTAGGATCCCTGTATTTCTGTGGATAATTTTCGTATTTTATTAAGCACATATAGAGAAGATGCTCTGAAACGTTATTGCGACGTGAAAAACTTGATGATGGAAAGTAGTCCATTTCGTATTCTCAGAAAATAAGTTCAGACACACGAAACTGTAGATTATTTATAGTATCAGTAATATTGGTATCATTTCTCGCAAACATGCTTGGACCACACTAACATTCTTGACTTTCACCTAAAACAAATGTCATGGAAAATCCAATATATGAGGGTCTAACATTTTAATATTAAAATATCAGTCGATTCAAAACTTAAATAATTTCATAATGTTAAAATACTTATTTCATGGATCAATCTTTGATCCAATATGTTGTTTGTTGCAAAATAGAGAATTCCATCTCATGGAAGTAAATCAATTAATATTGAGTTATTAGACGACCAGGTTTTGCTATTTTCCGGGAACAACAAAAGATAAAATTAACACATTTTTGAGTTATTTAATTACATTCCCCTAGAGTCACTTGAGTGGATATTTTGTCCCGAGAACAAAAAAAAATTACCTATCCAGCACGAAGATCAATTAATGTTTGGGTTAGTTTACTGCGAGTTGAACACAGAGTGAAATTCCCAGTAGTCTGTGCAGTGTGGTGGCAACGAAGAAAACAATACAGAGAAAATGGGCGTCGTGTAGAACGGCGACTAAAAAGTTGCTGCGAACTCGCTGGTACAAAGTAGTTAAAGTATGTAAACATATTCAAATAACTTCTCTAGGAAATATTTTAAACGATTAGAATATTGAGAATGGCTGAACACGGAAATCATGAAAGCTGAACACATTGCGCAACCTTTTTTGTCGAGTAAGCACACGCAGACCTATTAAGCAAACAGATTGCAGTTCTCCCAGATGGCTTCGAAAAGTGGGGAAGGTCATGACACATTTTCTAGCTCGAAGGTAAGCCTCTTTCTAGTAGTCCTCTAGAAAAAATAGAAATCTTGTGGATCCTTTCTATCTGAGAAGTGAAGGCCATTATGTCCCGAGCGATTTGATGTCACAGATGCAAACTTACGAACTAACGGATCAGCCAAGCGCTCTGAATTCCTCAAGGAACTATCTTGACGCCAGCCAACGTGCATACTGTATTGAATTTTTCTGCCGCTGCAGCATGCCTCTAGCTGAAAAGCAGTTCAGAAAATGCCACTTAATCAAATTGTTTTGAATTTTCAAACCGAGGTTTGCCACCGTTCTTTGGCCTCAATCATATAATCTACGCTTGATGAGGTTAGAAAGGTAGAATGCTATTAAAAGGGCAATTATTACATGTGTTTGCTTGTTTTAAACAGGTAAATTGCAGTGACTGTTTCGGGCGTGGTACTTAGATCTGGATAGATTCGAATTTTTTGTATTTTTCGATGATTAGGGTTAACGATGAACCTTTTGTAATAGTTGGAGGTTCCTGCTGTAATACAGTAAAATAACAAGCGTTTAACGTGGATAAGTATGGTATTTTGAAGGGGACCGGAATTTTTATTTGAGGTAACGGGGGTCCGCTTTCAAGGAGTGGGAGGAATTTTGGGTTATTCTAATGTATGGAAGATGTGGTGGGTTGTATCCACGCTGCAGGAAGTGCGTTGTGATGGACATGTCTTCACTGAGTAACACTAAATAACTTTCCCTAAAGGGCCGGCTCTATGCTTTTAAGGGGTGGTCAATGCCACGGTTGTATCTTAATAATCTGGCCCGGATTGTGAGGTGCAGAGCAATAAAAAGATGAATAAATTTATGTGGATTTACTGGTACGTGCTTTACAGTACTGGTTCACAATGTAAGGACCTGGCTCAAACCTCACACTGCTTGCGGTGCTAGCAGCAAAACAGGAGTTGCGGTGACAAGAGATATTGATTGAAAAGTTGTTGCTCTGCTCCAAAAAAGCCAGGGCGGGTGTGCGGTACTAAAGTCTGATTCACATGTTGAGTAATCCCACAAAAATGGGATTCTTTAATGAAACTTTAAATATTTTCAATGCTTTTTTGCCTGCTTGAAGTTAATTTTGAAATACTAGGAAAAGTCCATTTGCATTAGATAGGGCATAAAAGCAAGTTATTTTTGGAGCAAGCTTCTTATAATGTCCGTTACTGGGTACTGCAACTCGGCGTGCACAAAACTACAGCAAGAAATAAAATTTGGGTCATTTATTTGAATTTCTTCCCATAATTGCTGCTCAATAAAAACAGGGATGTAATTCAACCGTTTCGAAAGATTTCATTCCAATTAGGACCAATATGCATTTACCGCAGAATCATCGTGCATGTCCTTCAAAGTAATTCCCTGACATCAGGGAATTACTCTACATCTAAGTATTGTCAAAAAACCTCTGCACACGGCACTATCGAGTCTAAAGGGGCTGCTATGTTTCCTCCACTGTCTTTTTACAGTAGGCAGTCTCCCCCACCTCAGGCATGACTCGTGGCCGCCTTCGAAATAAGTTATCAAAGATGGTAAGATACCGAAGATCAACAGATCTTTGGCTCGAATGATATTGGACATGAGGTGTTTCTTTGATTCTGAGAAAAATGGTAGAGCCATTCAACTACGTCTGGTCGCTGACCGCGTAGCCGTTGCAAAACGAGTACCTAAAGGCATTGTGTCTAAGCTGACCACAGCTAATGATGTTCAGAACTTTCCATCAGACGATATCATTTTCAGAGAGAAAAGAGATGAATTACCAAATGCCTTCACTTCTGTTATACGCACGCTAATCCGAGACCTAATAATATCGGAAAAGAAGCTGCCCTCCTTAGGTTCAATGCATAAAAAGCTAAGGCAGGGTGTTTTTAGCTGACCCCAAGACAACACTTATACGCCGCAGCCGCAGTGGCTATGGAGTAAAAGCAACATTCGGTGATTCATGCGGAACTCGGGATTCTCGTATGAAAAAGGAAAGTCGCATTATGAGTACTCGAAAAAGGGCAAATATTTCAATTATGAGAGATAAATACTTAATGGATTGAGAAGTATCGTGAAGAGGGATACCGCATATAACCTGGGTGTTTGCGGACATAGCTTCATCTAAGCTGTGGCAACGCAACTGCATATTCGACCACTATCGAGTTGAATACAAGGTTCCATCCGGCTCTGGCGATTCCTCAATTGTATCACATTTAGGTTCGTTTCAGATTGGATTGCTGGAGGGATGCCAGGTTTTCTTTACAGGATGCAAGAGAAAGGGCCCAGATTACCACTATGAGATGAATTCCCAAGTTTTTAAAAGTGTTTAAAGGTTAAATTGTTTCCAAAAGTGCAGTGTGATGGAATAAATGTGAACTCTTTTTGGACAGGGCTTAGTATCACACTATGCTAACTGAACAGAATCGTCTTCCCGTGACCTCTTGGAATAAATCAAGAGTGGTGGATGTGGCTAGGAGGTGGATGGAGGTTCCAGACAACTGGCCTATTGCTTGGTGGCGTAAGAAGACCAAGGCACAGATTATAGATCACATGCGGGCTGTGGCTCCGGATGCGAAGTATGAGGTCCAAGAGCTAGCTGACAGTTTTGCAAGTGGAGATTTCAAAATTAAGATTCTGTTTTTGCCTGTGGCACATCTTGGGCTAAATCCTATAGAAATGGTTTGGGGTTCTGTTAAGAGGGCACTCGCTGCTGGAAACATTACTTTTAACCTGTCGGGTATCGAGCGGAGAACCAAATAAAAGATGCAGAAGTGTACAGTCGAAGTGTTTAAAAGGTACTATGAGTATGCCATGAATGAGGAAGAAAGATACAGGAAGATGGGCAACATACTGGACGAGCTACATCTGGAAAGTGATGCAGACTGTGATGCCGATTATAAGTGCTCCGGTCATGACAGTAGTGAGAGTGATATGCATTACACGCATCAGTGGGATATTGTTGAGATATTTTGAGATAGTAACGGTTGGTGGCAATTGGTTCCTTCATTGGTCCTTAATCAACCAGTAAAATCCTTGACAGTTTGAAACGCTTCAACTGTGCCAAGAAAATAATTAAATTTTTAACTTGCGCTACCCGTTGTTTGTCCAAAAATAGCAGAACTTCCGTCAATTGACGTGCATTATCCAAATACTGTACTTGGGGCGTTCGTCAGATATGGGGCCTTTTCTGGAGCGAAGAATGATTATTTTTGCATAAAATTTCGAAAAATTTTCAAATGACTCGACCTGTGAACTCGACCTTCGAACGAAGCAATGAACGTGAATTCAATATGGCAAGCAAGAGGGCTGCCAGACGCACTGAATCAATGATCGACAAGTGCCAGATTTCATAAAAAAGGTCGACGGGTGTAGCGGTTGACAATTTCCAACCGCTGAACATCTGTCGCTTAAAGAGGGCCAAGTGGCCGACTGTGGTTGACGACACGGTAGACAATTCTACCGCGTTCCCCGTGGTGTAGATAGATACACACAGCTATGCCCCGTGAGTAGATTCAGGTGTGGTCTATCACAGAATGTGCATAGAAACTTGTCTCATATGGCTTTGCAATGGCACGCACGAAATGAGATGTCGGGGCGATTGGGTCCTCGTTATGGGGAGATGGCCGTTTGCTCACATTGCGAGGATGGAGGTGTGCTGCAGTAGGCGTGGTTGACGCGCTGACGAGAGTGGTGAATTTGAAAGAGTCTTGTGTGGTGGACGGGGTAGGAGGCATGGTGCGAATAAAATTGAGGCGCTGTCGCTCGTATTGAATGGATGATTGGAATATGTGAGTAGATGATTGAGCGGATTTGTCCGCAAGAGGTGGGCTGCGCTATGGAACATCCAATAGGAGTTGAACTGATCCTGGAATGGTGCTGGTCTGCAGATACTGTACAGTACAGTAGAGCTAAGCAGTTTGCAATTGAAAAGGTCGGCCATGTCTCCCTTCAAGATTGGATTTAGTACTGTACTGTAAAGTATTGGGTAGCTTTACAGCACGGTACAGTAGACGCTGTTGCTATCCAAGGCTACAGTACATTATGCCAGAAAAATATCAGAAAAATCACGTTGACTCTTACATACAGTGCATACATACAGTACTAGGAATAATAGTGCGGAGATTGGCACTTGTCTTCCTTCTCGACAATTCTTGGTCGTCAACTTGCTCGGTCAACGCGTTTACGCACCCCGTCGCTCTACCAAAAAGTATGCTGACAATAAAGTGATTTCTCCTAAAAACACGCAACAACTTCGAGGTATTACTCTGCGTGGATTATCCAAGCAATATCCCTTGAGCGCATTCAACATGTGCCGACCAATCAATCATACAGCACACACCAACAAGTATCAAAAGCAAATCCTTGTCGATGCATAATTCTTACCGTAATTGACATAATTTTCTCCCGATCTCTACTCTTCGTACGTCATGCAATGTGCAGGGTTTCTAGTGCATAGGAAAAAGTGATCCATTGCAGACTCACACTTCATATTTCTACCGCTCTATGAGGACGATATCTCCACTGGTCACTGGTCGTCTCTCAATTTCCTTGCGTATGCACTTTCTGCTTTGCACCACAATATTTGAGAATACCACCTTTCAAAAGCCCTCCCGACATTCAACACAGTTTGCTCGTGAAGAGATTCAGGATGCCTACTGTAGGTAAGATAACATTTCTCAATAAATCTAATGCGCACATGGCACTGCTACAAAGTCATGCCGCGTAAAAAAGAGGGGGCGGCAAAACATGAGCAAATACATGAGGCTTGTGTTGACGAGCGTACCATCCGATTCATCCACATATTTCGGGTGTCATCGTCAAACTTTAGTCCTCGTCATTCTGCCCTGTTGGGTTTTTGGAACCGTCTCTCGCGAGTTGCCCATGTTTGCTGCAGCCAGCATTTCAACTTGTGCTTTTCAAAGGGCTAGAGATTCAACCTTGACAAACACTTAATGTACGGGTTTGCCCATCGAGAGGACCCGTTGAGCGATACGACTTTAAGAATCACTACTTGAACATTTTCACCCGGTGCATTGCTCAAGGCGATACCCGATTGTCAACGCAGCGTTGCTCGTGGAAGAACAAAAGTGAAACAGAGACAATGGCCAAAGAACCGGAGATCCTACGTGACTTGCGAGAAATTGAAATGAACTTGAAAGGGGACGTGCATTGAAGGCTCTGGAACACATGTTGCATGATCCAGAGGTATCAAAGGACCTACTTCGGCAAGAAGATGGACTTTTAGAGTCTATTCTGGATCGCCATCACGGGAAAGCCGAAAATCAGGACAACAAAACGGAGCAAAGTACATGCGGCCACGGGATGGGGCAGGGCCCAACAAGTTGAAGAGGGGGAAGAAGAAGGCGCCGGCGTGAATAAGTGACGGGATGGGACAAGAAACATGCAACGGTGTGATGATGTTGATTGTGTCTGGAGAGAGGATGAATGGTTGCCAATCCGTGGAGTAACCAGGTCATGGTCAGCGCTGGGACGAGTCCTGCGGATGAAAAGTTGCATTTCTACTACGACGAGACAACTCCAGACGTGCCGTCCATGTCAACAGTCTCATCAAGACCGTATGAGCTTGAGCTTGCCGTGAATCATTTGAAATTTGAAATGATTGATGTGCCTATCATATCATATGTACTGTATAGTAGCTGTCCGAGATTTCAAGGGCATTTCCCCGATAGAGCCTCATTTTTGCCGACCGCCGTATTGATTCGACCTCAACGTCCAACTGTAAGCATAAGAAGAGGCAAAGGAAATAGCTTACAGTTTGGCCATAGCTTACAGCATTGGTGTTGTTTTGCCAGGGAATGAATTGTGAAACATGTGTGAGTACGTACGGTACAGCATTTTCAAGTTGTACATAATGTTTAAAGTCAAATATTGTAGCAAAAGCACAGCTGTCCCCACAGGTGTGCGCTGCGAGCAAGCGCCAATGGCTTTAGCAAAAGAATGCAGCGATGAGCTTTAAAATTGTTAGGGCGCTTCCGAAAGGGGCTTCTGACTGTTGAAGCGCGCGATTTCAGTTCTCAAAGATAAAAGGTTTCTTTTTCTTAAAACGTAATCGGGATTCATCATTGATAAATATCTTGTTTTTGAAAACAGAATGATGAATAATGGTGTTGCTCGACGGGAAACTACAGATGCAGTCCAGTGACGAAATACCAACAAAACAATGCAGTAGGCTCCACCTACACACCTGTGGGTCGCTTCATCTGGTGAGTTTCGTCGAAATGGGCACAGATTTTCACGGATTGAAGCGGTAGAAACAAGTCTAATACATTCAGTACCTAAGGGCCAAGGAAAAACTCTCAGATAAAGAGGCATTAAATGTCTAGGTCATGCCTACGAGAACATTTGTTGAGCGTTGGTGTAAACTCTGTGAAAAGAGGCATGCTCTTTCTCAACCTACACTAGTAGGTTTACGCTACATAAATATACTGGTCAATACAGTACAGTACGGTACTGTACTGCACAGTTGAATACACGTTTGACGCACCGCTTGCGGGCTACAGTACCAAGCCATTGGCAAAATGTCAAAGCAGCAGATCATCTCTTTTTGTGTTGATGGCTTACACGACGATAATCTCCACAAATCCCGAAGAATCTCAACTGGCGTTTCTCTAAATGATAATGGAAAGCATAACATTACGGCACTGTCTGACCATCTAGAGGCTGACAAGCACAAATAAACAATGCAATTGTCATGTTGGGAGGATTCAAAGCACATGGACGTGAAGCTAGGGTTGCAATCCAACTGTGCAAACGTGCACGCAACCTACATGTACGTAGCATTATCGCCACTTTTTACCGTTTGATCGTTTCATCTCGTAGAAAGGAAAGGGTTTGTCTACTCTGCATATTCTCGAGGAGTGTATTGGAAGAAGAACAGGCCTTACCTTAGGGTATTCGTAGAGGGGGCACGGTTGGCGACTGATCATGCTAGCTGTGCAATGTGAATACCTGCTTCAACGTCACATTTGGATACCGCAAAAACTAACCTAACCCAACCTATCACACGGGATCACTAACAGTCACCTGGGAATGTAGCCCTGGTCGGCTTTTCGTCAGGAATCAGATGAATCTGTACCACTCTGTAGATGTACATCTGCAATACTGTACTGAGCATTATACACTAATCAATTCTCTGCACTGTATCCAAAGAGGAAGTGTTTGTCCATTGCACAAGAAACATTATTGGTAGAGTTGCAGAAATTTTTGTTGTGGTGTTTTATTGTATGCATGCCAGATCCGCTGTAAACCAGCCGCACTTTAAGGCTGTTTATCTTGTACGGAACAGTATAATGTACAGTACTGAATAATGCAGTGTTGGTAAAGCATCGGAAATTGCCGACAAAGCGTCCGCAAACTTGTGAAAAAAAAGGTGTCAACCCTCTTGTCATCAGTACTGTACAGTACAATACTGTACTGCTATACAGTACAGTACAGTACAGTGTACAGTAAATAAATTCTACCATTGTAGGGGGATCCAGCGTGCAAAACTTCTATATTGCACTACTGTACTTGACTGTACAGTACAGTAATGCTCTGTTGTACAGTACTGTACAATATGCGCGTTTGAAGGGTCCATAAAGTTACCGTAATGGACAGGTCAAGTCTAAAACTCCCACTCCCCTACCCATCGACCGGTAAACATTTGTTATATGTCTGTTGACTTTATCCTTGCACCATTCCGGCCTGTATTCTCTCCTGTCAATGACTGAATCGCTCAGTTTACAAATATGTACATATGTGCATCCCTCGTTCAATTGACGCCTACACATTCTTTCTCAACTACTGCGAATATATACAAGAGGGCCATGTGCGTGGAATACAGAAACATCCCTTCCAACTGATCCTTGGCCCAACAAATCGGTACCACCCTGTCTGTGTCTGTCCCTCAAGTCTATTTTGTACCACTATCATACCATTACAAGATACACAACACAAACACAACTCAACACACCTTTAACAAGAATTCCCCGGGTTTCCCCTCCAAAGTTTCGCAGTAGACGCACCCCTATTCCCTCATATTCAATAAACATCTTCAACCTGAGACGCCATGTCAGCTACCAGCCCACCGCCGAATATAGACCACACACCCACACCTTTCCCTTGACATACACTGGGGCTTAACCCCACTGTATTGCCACGCACAGCAGAACCACACCCGTTCCGCGTCGTCTTCGACAATGCATCTACAACGCACACACCGCTCCCCACGCGTGTCATATGCCAGTAGAACAAAGTCCTATCGCATATGCAAGGGCCAGTCCGCGTCCTTGGAACGGGGGATTGCACCCACACTTTGGAGGGCTGAGAACCGGGACAGTTTTAGAGGACACTTGAGCATCCCTGAAGTGAGATCTGGGCGTAGTCGACACAAGAGGTTCAGTTACTGTACAGTACAGTACAGTACTGTACAGTAATAGACAAAATCGGCTAAAACGCGCAAAGCAACTGTCAACGCAATGGAAACGGAATTGCTGTACAACGCCATCAAGCAGACAAGGCCGCGTTGGACGTTACTACCGACGTCAACTGTCGTTGCAGAAACATGCCTCCAACCTTTGAAATCGTTCCATTACGCGACTAGCCGCGGTTCTCGCGAGCTCTGTCACCGCAGAAAACGCTTCCGGGGGTCAAGCGTGGAGATTCGGACACCAACTAGACTGCTTCTCCCTGACAAATCAACAAGGAAGACCCCGGTTTTTCCGCGGCTTTTCCGCCCTGGCTTGCGTTGAAATGGGCAGTGGGTTGAATATCCGGACTCTGAAATGAGAGGGGACGAGTGCATTAACAATCGTTATGGCGAATAGTTTGTGCCACCTGCGGCTCCCATACCTCTGATTTCCGGTGTTCAAAGTGCACATGTGGTTCTGTGAAGAGAGTCGAGCTGCCCGTGCATGATTATTGCCCAGCAAAGCGACCACTGTTGTGGCAAGTGGTGAGCTGGCATCCATAACAACAGGCAGTCCAGCAAAGGACCCCTATGGATGTCCACCGTCTCAGGGCAACTTGGTTTGGCACAAAAAATCTCAGAGCGAATAACGGAGTTTGGCAGAAGTACTGTAGCCACTTGGAGAAATCCTTGCTCCTGATGCGTCTTCAACCTGCACAAGGTGCGCAATGGGTATATCCCTTCGCACCAGGCAGAGAAAAGTGGGGCTGGTTTACTGCGAGTGGTGTAAACGTTGGGAGTCTTATCAAGCTGCATTCAAACCATGATTCAGGATCTACAGTACAGTATGAATAACAAGCATTTCTACCGACTAAACAATAGCTGCTATCCCCGTCAACGTGCAAGCCGCGTTGGAGATGACATCGACTCGGCGTATCATTGAAGGAGAATTGCCCTCGCCTTAGAGTACTGGTCCAGGGCGGCTGACCACCGATTGTACTACTTATTTGCTCGTGGAAAACACGTCGGGGTACTGCCGTGCACGTGTGGAGACAGGAACCTGGATGATCCTGTTCCTGCCGGCCAATCCGGCTAACAAACCCCGGTATTTTCGAGGCTTGTCAGCCGGGCTGCTTTCAAGCTCGTCAGGGGGTTAAAGTTTCTCATCCTGAGGTGAGAAGGGACTAGTCGGTTGATGAAAGGGACATCAATATAATCGGTGCTGCCGGCTGCGCCCATTACCTTGATTTCCTGCCCCGTCTTGTGTTCCCCGTGCGACCGGGGCCCAATGGCGACATGCCTTGCCCTAAGGATGAGACTTTTACCCCGTTAAGGGATGTGTTCATCGTGGTGGCCGATCCGCTGAGGGCCGTGTCTGCAGTGGATCAGGTGGTTACCGTGTACTTCCAATGTTTCCGGACATCCGAACCTTGGGCATAGTATTCCAGTTCAAACAATGGGGCCTGATAAAAGTATTTGAACCACACCGAGAAGTGTCTGTTCGGGAGCCAATGGCGGTCTGCAAGACTGCTGTGCACCGACGGTGCATCAGGTGTGATGTCACCAGGTAATGTAATCAAAGTGCATCAGATAAAACGCGCATGCGTGGACTAAACTTAGTAACTACAGTAAGCTGGCTGAAAAATAGGGGAGAGGTTTGGGTGGTTTAGTCTTGGAAGATATATCCGATCTAATCCGTGGTTTTCCAGACAACCACAATCTACTCAAAAAGGTATGCCGACACAGTAGTGGGGAAGGAACTACGCTCCCTAAAAGGCTACCTTGAGGCCAGCCATCAAACAGGCCGCATTGGACATGACGGCTGCTGCGCGTGCCTTTGCATCATAACCCCCGAACCTTTCCGCACGTCCCTATGCCCTCACGGCCACGTTCCTTGCCACGTCATTTAGCACTGCACATGCATGCAGGTGCCACCCTCCAAGGGTTGAGATTTTCCCTTGTACCAGCCTACCTCTGGTGGAGGTTGCGATAAAAGATTGATATGTTCTCTGCTCTGCATTTCACGCCGCATTCAGAGGACATCGGGTTGAAGGCCTCACTCTCCTGTTGGAGGGAGCGAGGAGATTCTCGAATGTAACATCAAAAAGTCGGTCCCTCCACTGCTTTCCATTGCTTGGATGTCGGGTCTCGTGCGGTGGAAACCATGGCGTGGCTCTACGACAAGATGACGAGCGGCTCTCGCGAGGTCTTTTGCGAGAAGGGTTACTTGGCGATCATGTTGGTTGATCCTGTGGGCTCCATGCGAGCAGTGCATGAGATGATCGCCATGTACATCAAGTGTTCCGGGCAATTCCTCTCGGGCATGGCGTGCCTGGGTGAAAAAGTGGGACTTGACAGTAGTGTTGAAGGCACAGCGAGAATTCGCGAGGCTCAATGTGAAAATTGACCAAATATTTTAATCTCTATCCCGGTGTCCTACATTGATGCTTAATTGTGGAGCAATATTTTTATTGAGGCCCACAATTTATATTTATTATGAATCATCAAGGAATAATTTTATCTATTTTACACTGGCACTATTTTATGCTGAATTCAGTGTGAAATAATTTTTATGTCCTACAGTTGGGTTTTTATATTATACAGGCTATAATTACTACATTTATGCTACCAACAAATTATTATCTGGATGATTGCTTACCTGGAAAATACTGCAATAATTATTGCTGAGCCTAAATTATGTCTACCAAAATTATTGAACGGCTCACCTGATTTTTGTAGCAGGTTCACCCTGGCGTAGATTATAAGTAGTCTAGGTTGTTAGAAATATTTTTACATCCTCGGGCTATCGAAATATCCCCCTCGATCAGATATTATTAAATTTGGTTTTCTATTCATTATTCATTCTAAGTCCGATTGTGTCATTTATTTATTTATTCAAGTTGGAACTATTTATTATTATTTGGATCTACCTATCCCAATTATTTTGCACTCAATGCTTGTTTCGAGTCCGAAGCTATGAGGGACAATACACCGATTCTTTAGCTCCCGGGAAGGCCATATATGCGCGAAACTCCTGCCTCCTGGAGTCCCCAAGAGGAATTCGTTCTCGCACTGCCTCATGGATTGCGTCCGTCAACGTCTTTTGCGATGGTGTTTTTTGCGAGCAAATTACACTGAACCGGATAATCCTAGTTTTGGGTGTCTTTACTTTTGGAAGATATATTCGGATTGTGACGTGGCGTAGCGTACGGCTACATTAACACATTTCTGAGGTAGACACCTACTTCAGATGACCTTTATTAGACCCTACTTAGTACCCAATAGCTATATAAACCGTCAGTATAAACCGTCACTGTTGTCCGTCTGGTAAAGGAGAGAAGGGCGAGCCATCCCAAGATTCCAGTATTTACTAGAGCACTTGTAGTTCCTTGAATGTGGGACTGTCAAGCAGTCAAACTACCAGCTTTCAGACTCATTTATTGATAAACCATCGAAATAATCCGTCCCTTTCGTTATACAAGACGACGGAACGACTCCCAGAAGTAAGCCAAATATGAAGGCCTCGAAAGGATTGCGGATAATTGGAGCGACACCTGCGTCTCTTCCAGCTCCATGATGGTATCAAGTAAATTGTAGGGGGAGTGGACAAGGTCATAGATGTGCTGTTCAATTGACGCCTTAGGGCCTACTGGTGCACTTAAAATGATATTTGTAGAGTCGGGTAACAAACTCGATTCGATACTATCGTGGCCGGCAGCCTTAATCATGCAGTTCAGCTGTGTAGCAGCGACTTTGATATGCGCCCTATGTTCTACCTTCATTTGGTTATAACTACAGTGGATTGAGAAGCCAGTTTGTACATGATTTGGCAACTTATTCCAAGGAAAGATCGACCATGCACATGATGGAAAAGATACGAATGAATGATTTGAAGGAATTGTAGAATATCAGCGTTGTTCGTAAAGGCGACAGTACAAATAAGACATCAGGGGTAATTATCACGAGACATTGATAATGGCGCCATCATAATTTTAGTTTTCATTAGACATTTTGTGCGTTTTTTCTCAAAAACACGATCAAAAACAATCCCTTCGCATTATATCTGCAATATGTAGAGGGGTCTCCAGTTCGAAGTGGTGCCCCGCTGGCATATCCTATTAAAGAGGGGAAGAGGTTTGGGTGTTTTACTCTTTGAAGATATATTTGGTCTATCCTATGGTTTTCCAGACAACCGCATAAATGAATTGACTTTGAGATCATTAATTTCTGCTGCAGTCTTCAGACACATCATTTGGACATTCGAAACCCTTCAACGACTATTGCACCCTTGTGTAAAAACTGGAGTCGACCGGTGACAAGCGGTGCTAACAACAATCCCGACGACCGGTATAATTTCAGTTTGGCGTTTTGTTTTACTTCTCTCCGGTTCCTTTTTTGAGTCTTCCTACTATTCTTCCATTTTCGCAACTGACAGAGGCCAGTAGAGCATATATACTGGGTAGACGCAACTACTTATTGCGTACTGTTACTAGATGAAATGGCAATAAATATCTAAAAAATATAAACACTAAAAATATATCGCGAAAATGCCTCGTGCGCATTAAAAGCCACAATAGAACAGTAAAATTATCTTCGAAATATGCATTCACAACTTTGGCTACTACTAGTTATTCTACTGCCCCTTTCTGCCTAATTATAGAAGTAGAAATACCGTCCTCAATATCCCTGATGTAGCGAGGCTGGGACAACGATGACCACACAAACCCACAAACTCTAGGTGCTTCGTAGTGAGCCGCAAATCATCCAACTACTAGACCCACAACAAGCAAAACTGGCGGAACTAATCGCTCCTTGTTCACTTATCTGATCACTCTCAAGAAACTTCTACCTCCCGTTAGCGAAGCGTCTCCCGATGCCCGGTTCTGGTGGCCAATCTTAGAGCCCGTTTTCCTTTCTTGCTACTTTTTCTCTACTCGTGAACTGAACTCCCGCTCTCTAGTAAATCCGACATAATTTGTGCCGCTTCTCGCTGTTTGATATTACCACGTAGCAAATTTCCGTTAAGTTTCTTGTAAGCTTGATAAAAGCCACAGAAATTTATAACGGTTTCTTCTGTAGATTTGCAAGCGTAAAAACAAGCCCTTCAGTCAATTTTTTTGTCCTCTCGTCACTAAATGTTCGCACATATAACGATGACTTCTTACTCATCCGATGGGACAGTTTTTCCGAAGACCATACCAGTTTCGGTTTTTGCGCCCATCGCCACTCCTTGTTGTGCACTGTTGACCTTGTATAGTTCTCCCGTTTCTGGAATTAACGTGAACAATAATTCTTAGAATTAATGCGCAAGAAATCTGAGTCTCTTTATCTGAAGGTATTATCTTACACCGCGAGCATTAACCCTATGTTGCTTAAAATAAAGTTCTCTGCAATTTCCCAAAGTGTAACTGGTGCACTAAGTCTGACCGACGAATAAATTTAAATTTTCGATGCCGATCCACATTGCAGACGCCCAAGCTTCCGACACTCTTTCCTGTGCTTATTTTTGAACGTCGAAAAATGTTGGTTGCGATGAAGTAGGTTTCCGGCAAAAATAATCTGGAGAAGTCGATCTAGATTCTAGTTGGCCTTTCAAGACCTATTTTCAAGGGTGAAATTAGTTGCCAAATATCTTAAGATTTAAACTGGGAGGGGGATCTGAAGAAGTTCATCAAGTTTCTCTCTTCCGACTTAGTCAACTGCCAAGTAAATGCCTCCGACTCTAAAGAAAGTCGCAGGAATACGAATAGTCAGAAAGTAAACGCTAGCAAGGACCATCCGAAGAGCCAAAAAGGAAAGATTAAGAACGCAAAATCTCCAAAGAAGCCAAAATTTTGCATGTAGAGAAGAATATGGATTTAGTTATACAAACGAACCGATAATGGCAGTGAAGAATATAACAAAGTTTTGATAGCGACAACTTTTGGAAAAAATTCACCAAATAATATTTTTCGTAGGAAAATGCGTTGAAGAGAATATATTCGACCTTCACGTGCTGAAAAATATGGGAAGGACTGGTGTAGAGGACACCTTCGTGGAAATAATTCTTCCGCGAACCTTTGACATAGCAGAAAATCTCTTTTATAGCAGGCCGCTATAACGGCCTTGGGGTCTAAGGAGCGACTGCAGCACTTCCGAGACGAAGAATATCAATAAATGATCGGAACATGAACAGCAGTTCACGAGGGGGACCAATGTATCCTCTCGATGCCAGGAGTCTACTCTGCATGCAGACTATCAGACAATAAGTACTGTCTTCAGGCAGACCACTGCCCGACGGTCGGCTGGAGGCAGTCAGCAAGCCGTCTGACTTTTCGCCGCAGTTTCAACTGGAATGTAATGATAATTATGGTGCATTGTTGAAACTACACAGTAGTGAGGGACACAGACAGTGGCGGCCCGGTGAAGAACTGCTGAGTCTCGATGTAGCTAATAGACATGTTTTTAGTGCGGCGTCATATCACATATGACAGCGCCGGCGGACAGCGTGGTGCGTTACAACCAACGTGTATTAGAGTTTTCACTTATGATACCGAATTACAAGTGCAACATGCTACCACTTTTATGCTACGCAGCTTTCGATGGCTTGTAACTCACCAGTTTGTTGGGGAGCCGCTTCTCGGTGGACCTTTGCTCAAAGCTCCCAAAAAAGAAACCCAAACTATTATTGTATCAGAAGTTGAAAGGAAACCAGCACAAGTTGAATTTTCCATAAACATTAGCTTTTGAGTGCTTTAAAACACAATTAAAAGTGCAAAAACGAGAAAAACTTAAAATTTTCGAAATGTAAGAACTTTAATGTTATTATTGATTAAGACAGTGGTATCTTTATAATGAGGGCAGAAAATGATTTTGGCCACAATATTTGGAACGAAAGGCGTCTCCAAATCACTGCACCTTGCCAACTTCAATAAATAACAAGGCTAACTCATTTCTAGTTCATTAATAGGCATATTTAGACCGCTCCGAACATATGGTGCGGTTGAGATCCTTTCCAAAGGCTCCAAAGCCCTACTTCAACTATTTCATTGAAAATGTAAAATATTTCACTTATTAAATTAGTTGAGTCGGTTTCAGTGTAATGTAACAATAATATTAACTAAAGAAAAAAGATCTTATGTTATGACATAAATTCTATTTGTATGGGATTTCGGTTCTGGTTTTGAAAAATTAAAAAAGCCATGCATTCTTTTTTGAAATAATGGGATTTTTTAAAAATATTTCCTTTATCCAGAGAAAGAGAATGTTCGTAGAACGCCGATAAAGAATCGGAAATTGAGTAAAAATTTCATTTTTCCAGCTCACATCGTGGGGGAAAGAAAATGTTTACCTATCAAAGTGCTATAAGAACGCTAATATGCTCAATCAAAGCTAATTATTCATATTTGCATTTTCTTTTTTGCCTGGCCAGAAAGGACATAGGAGAGGCTTCCATTTTGCCATTTTGTAATCCAGATAGAACTAGAAAGAACGGTTTGATGGTTCTCTGAGGGGCAATTAGATTACAACCGGAAAATATTTGAGATTTGATTATTAAGCCTGCAGCAAGGCTTGGGTGACTGCTAACATTATTTCATTGAATGAACACTTTAAGTTTAAATTTAAAGAACGCCTGGTGCAAAATTTGTTTTTCAGATGTCAAGTGCAGTTCTCACGGCTCACCTTAAAGACCTCCTGTGCTCAATAAATTTCGCATTGTTACATTGACCTCGGCCACTACATCCAAATTACAATAGATGAATGCAGGGTTGATTTGTATAAAGAAGCTCAGGCAAAGATAGCATAATTTGGAGCTTCAGATATTGTAGATGAAAAGATACGTAATATTTATGAGTTATATGTATTGTACGTAATGAGAATGTCGAAGGTCTGTCAGGATTTTTCAGGTTCTATTTTGATGAGGTGCTGGAGCATATGGTACTAATAAAAGAACTATTAAAGATGGGTACAATTTCTCTTTTGCTTATGTTCAACCGTTAAATAGAATATGAGGGGAATATTGATGGGCGTTAAGCTACAAATGGCAATTACTGAGCTGCAGAACACAGCGGCAGAGGATATTTGTAATCGCTAAAATAAAGAATTCATGGTAGTTGGAACGAAAACTTGTCGATGGTTGGGCTCGAACTATCATCATAGAAATTAGTTTACCTTTAACTGTTCTTCGTAAAAAATTGAGGCATTCAAGGTTTTGATGCACTGTCAGCTAAATTTGGCAACAGTAGGATAAATAATATGTATGTAATTTAAACATCTACCGCCAAGAATACATGAGCATATGAATTTTAACTTCTTTCATTTTTGACCTATCAAAAACAAAACATCAAAAGACTGGTTTAAACCAAAAATATATTACTGAGCTCCAGAAATTTAGGTTTGCCTCTCGGGGTACTATAATCAGATTAGATTGGATTGGATTAATACCGTAGCAAGATTTCAATAGATTTTTAGTTGCGCCAGATTTCTTTTTAATGAAACAAATACTGACAACAAATTGTAAAGAAGTCAAATTTGGTAGTGAGAGGCTCTGAAAATCTGTAAAACATATACTAGAGTAACGACATTTGGTTGTAGAAGCTAACTTATAGGTAGGGTCTTTCTTCACTTATATGCACCTTTGCATATTTCAACTTATCTCCTTCTTGCCACCAAGTGAGCGAAAATTACTGGTTACAGTTCCGTGTGCTTAACGAGTTTTCGTACCGCAAGGATTCTCTGTGAGGACCCTGCTTTATAAAATGGATTTTCACGGATCAAGCGAAATATAATGGCTTCATACATCAAGTCTCTGCCAAAATTAACGATCTGGAGTAAGCTCATCGGGCCGCACAGCACATAGAAGTAAAGGGTATTTCGAACTGCACGTCTTACGTATTCTGTTTTTTTGCCTTACTCAAGAGGTTTCTTCAGGCTGTTCCACCGTGCAAAAAAATACCGCTATGAAATTTCCTGTAGATTATTGTGGGTAATCTTTGCATACAAGCAAAATGAAACTAAAATAATAAAAAAATCAGCTCCTTTAGTCATAAGTTTAGGGATATCCATAATATGACGACCTTTCTTAGGGCAATGTAAACATGCAAAGAGTAAAAGTTTACCAAAATGATATGAAAAACTTTAAATGAAGCGTAAAAAGAATAAATAGCATGAAAAAAGTCATAAATTTTGATTATATATTCATAAGTATATCCAGCAACTTTTTTTTCACTATTTAACCTGTGTTGGTAAATATTATCTTATCAGAATTCGGAGGTTCAGGGAATTTTTGCACATTTTATGGACTTTTATTCAAATTATAAGTTCATGCTAGTCAGAGACGCCAGAATACGTACCGCATGAGAAGCTTTTAAGGCATTGGAGAATCTAAACTTCTTCCTGACGAAACTAAAACGAGAGATGGGTATGAAATTGGTAAATTAAACTTAAACGATTGCTGTCTGAGATAGTTGGAGAAAAGCGTCACCAATTTTCGAAGCAGCAGTTAGAATGAGAAGCTGAATTGAATTTTACGAGGATGTAATGTCTCATATTTCTGAATTATCAGAAAATAAATTGGATGAGAACTGAAAAGCTGATGGAATTAACTTAAGTATCGAAAAGGCCAGTTAACAGGATTTTTGTGGACGAAGTATGCAACCTGTAATTTACTACGTTGCGCTAGTGAATTATTATGATAATACCTGTTCAAGGAAACAAAAAAAAGACAGAAACCAAAGAGTCCAACCTCTGATTATAGTTATCAGTACATGGAAAATTAATGCCGAAAAAATGTAAAGCCATCTTTTCGCGCGCTGTTATAATTAATTCCGGCAGATGCCAACAAAAAAAGGGGCTGATTAGTTAATCACAGAAAAAAGGATGAATTAATGAAGTAAAACTCCTAAAATTGGATTACTTTCGTCTTAATGAAAATGAAAAACTTCGAATTGCTTACGTTGTTGTGCCATTGATCGTGATTTAAAAGGAAAACTTTAATCTTTGTAAAGTAAATAAAGACTAATTTTATGGATATAGTGAAACAAAAAATAATATAAGCCAAATATAGAAAAAAGCTTTCATTTTATCAGAGTCAGACTGAATTTAATGTCTATCTGCACAAATAATCAAATCAAGGTCCATTTGGATACTTTTTTACACCTATAGGAATCTTTTATTGTCATTGAACTTTCATATAGTTAGAAGATCAAGTTTAAAGCAATCTATAGATGAAACAATGGGTTTTGAATGGCAAATTTGTTCATTATCGCTTAGGACTAGTAATTTGATACCTGATATTTGAAACTGTACTCAGACGTTCGGACAGACTGTCAAGCATATATTAATACAAATTAATATATTTATTGGACTAGGTATGAAGTAGTAGAGCTATTAGCTGGGAACAATAGTAGAAATTATATCATGAGAATATCATTTTTCAATGAAACATTTCATACGATAGTTAATCATTGAGCCTAATCTTTTGGGGCTACTGGAGTTTTTTTGTAACTTTTTTACTCCTGTATCCGCTTGTTCTATCCAAATTGAACTGCTGCAGATGTATATTACAGAGAACCCCTGTATTCGGTCATTGTTTTGTAGCTCACTATATTTTCCAAGGCGAGAATATTTTTCGATGTCTCAACAAACGAGTACTAAATACGAAGTTTCCAAGCAATATTAAACCCTAATCGTAAGTAAGCACGATCCATTTTGAGATTCTAGACAACTTTGGGATAATTATCCGTAACTTATAATCTGGAGGCATCAATGGTTTAGGGACTTACCCTCAAGATCAACTCATAGTGAACAGACGGGGCTAAAATCTGAACTTTTTTAAGAGTAGTCTCGCTGATTTTGTGAGATAGATCGACTGACAAGAGGAAGATTCTTTCAGCCCCGAAGACTTCAAACGTAATATCATCTGATCTATATATTCAGAAGAAGGGGTGTTTACTCAACTTTTAGAACATAAAATATATTTTTATAGAATACACTAAACACAAAAAACACATACGCTTACAGGAAAACTTTTCTCTCCGTATATTTTCAAAAAAGATACCGGAAATCATATAATTCGATGTTTGTGACGTCATCAAGGAATCCTAAAGTAACGAAAAGGTTTCTGGTACCTTATTTTACAACTTCTTCCGAGATATAATAAAAAGTATAACATTTTCAATGCGTTGATTCAACCGTTCCAATATAAGCGGTCATTGCTGGAGTAAAGGGATTTTGACACTTTTTAAAATACATTGTTATTAGTTTACGACTTAGTATCAAGAAGATAAACACAAGAGAATAGGTTTGTATTGTACGGAGAAATGAATATTACATCTGCGTACTGGGATCTTGTTTTCATGGATCATTGGTCGAAAAACAATGAAAATATATAAGAAAATTTTGAATATAAATGAGAGCGCTGAAATCATCAATCAATTGATAGAGAAATAACTCGTATTTAATACAGTTGAAATCAGAACGGTATGGACCAGTGATAGCAGCTGTTGAGAGTTGATGAGTTTTTCCATGACTGAAGTTCATAGTACATTACGCTTCGATTTGAAAATTAGTTAAGTTAGCAGTTTGACATTACATCCTCGCATAAGTAAATTGAACTCTGAAACAGAAATTAAAATATTCTCTCATTTATTTAAAATATTCTTATTTAAAAATGGATAAGTCAAACTAGATCCTGGAATTTTTCAGTGGATACAAAGCTTTCATTCAAGAAGTAACTTAAGTTTTTGATTTATACTCTCCATTGATATGAATCCCACATCAATGTAAATATGAATCTACGAGAAATACCAAGCTCCAAATTATTTTGATATACTATACTTTTGATCATTTGTATTTCATGTTCATGATAAAACTAGTATGTAGTCCAATGCAAAAATCTTTCCGAAGGCGATGATGGAAATTTATGAGGGTGATACAGGGAGAGAGGGCTAGAACTTTGCCACTGTAGGGACTTAGGGGAACCTCCTTTTTCTTTTACACTCTTTGAGTAGAAGTTAATCAATGTTTTTACAGACGTGTGGTAAGGACTTGAAAATCTAGGAAAAACTGGCACTGTCCTTTCAGTATGCAGCTCCAGACGCGTGTGATGATCAAAAAGTTCGAAGGACTGGAGAGCTGCAGAGCTGAAGAACATATAATAATAAGAAGCATAATTTGGGCTATTGTCTCGCTCCACTAAGTACTGGGGCGAGCGAAGGTTTCACACTAAGATGAGTGAATATGCCTTTGAGTAGGATTCACCTTGAGTTATTAACAAGGGTAACGATGACCATTGATCTGAGGGGTAGTCTCTATACAGAATTTGATCCTTCACTAGTGCAAAATGAGATTCTGAAGATATCAGTTACACCCTCCGAAGTAAGAACACTGACATACTAAGGATTTAGAGATGAATTCCTCTCTTGGGACTAAGGGAGACTATCGTACACGCTCTGGAAAAAGCAAAAGTATTCTATTGTAGTGTCAAATGGATACTAATTGTACAGTGTAGTATTTGAAATATTAAGAAGCTGTTGAGATGCGGTAGAAATATTTGAAATAAGATGGCATTCCAGATGATATGAAAAAGAGCAATTATTGACCGAAAGAGGCAATTTTTACTTTCCCAGTGCATGAATTTGCGACTTAGCATCAAGGGGCAGTTGCAGTACTTTGGCTCGATCTCTTAATTTAAAAAAATGAAAGAGAAACATTTTTAGTTTGGAACCAAGGTACAAACTTTTATGATAATTATTTCTGCAAGAATCGATTACAATGGCTTTCCATTGATCGAAAGAAAACAACAAGAAAGTCGTAATAGTTTCGTGATCATTAAAGGCGTAATTTTGAAGGAAGCCTGTATAAATTCTTTTGGTAGGGTGTTTGCTCTTTCATTGGGTGTATACTGTATATTACCGCTAGGGTAACAACTTCGATTCATTATTTGGGGCTTTACAGACTTATATGCGCGGTGCAGTCGCCTTAATTGTAGCGTTCATTTTTCAATGTGTATCTACATCTACAGGGGGGCACGAGGGGTTCGTTTAGTGTAACAGAAAAGCTGGTTGATACCCGGTCAACTTGTATGGTGGTAGTGAGCATGTACCTGAAGGTTTGCGGCAGGCGCTGATGGTTTCACTCTACAGCAAATAGAGGGGTGGTCAGCAAGCAACAAGCTGCATTGGAGGTTACTGCTAATGGTAGTGTCGCTGCAAAAGAATAATATGAATCGGAGAATCGATTTGGTTCTTTAATTTTTGAAAAGTGCGGTTCGGCTATCCCCGGTGTATGAATCCTCCATAAATTGTCGAATCGCATCAGACTGAACTACATCAGTGCTGATAACAGTAAGCCCCCTATCGCCTAAAAGTACCTGTACGGTTTTGAACTCATTTCAAACAGTACTGAGGGCGTGGGCGGGCTATGATAGATTTCCGGGGAGCCCTGTGAGACGCACAGACATATACGATTCTCAAAGAGGGTACCAGATGGTACTGCTTGGACGGAAACAGCGCATATGTGAGAGTTGGTGCGTACTTTTTCAAAGGTACCCTGCGATTCTCATCAAGTGAAGAAAATTCAATTCAACAATGTTTAAAAAAGGCTCTGGTCTTGTTTCTGCTGCCGCTCAAGGGGACTGGTCAAATGAGGCAAAAGCTATGCGATATACCGTTGCGACCATTGCGACACGAGGATATAAGCCTGACTCAAATTACAAACAAAACAATCATAAATCAACAGACATCAAAGAATTTCGTTGCAAAGCATTTTCCCTTGCTCAGCTCTGTGCTCTGCCTCCTGCGGGCCGTCCCTCTGCACTCCAGAGCTGCCTGCTTCCCCAGACGCAGACGCCGAGCGCGCCTGGGCATCCAAAAGTGAAGCCAGACTTGCGGCCGTAGTAGCATCGTACACTCCCTCCTCCACCGCACCCTCCAGTCCATTCTCCCTCTGCAACCTAGTCACCGCAGCCTTTGTATTCGGCCCATACAATCCGCTCCCCACGATACATGTCCGGCGTCATATAACCGACATCGGTAAGAACCTTTTGCAAAAACTCAACGCGCGGTCCCCTCTCCCCGATGCTGATCGGTGGCGGGGGTACATTTCCGTCCCCCCACTGTTCCCCCTGCCACTGATAATCCGAAGCCTCCTCCCGACCATCACCATCCGTTCCCCGTTCCGCACCGCCATCACCGCCAGCAACGGTGTCACCCATCTCACCAACCTCCCTGAGCACCTCCCTAACCACATCATCCGCCAAAGCGACTCTAACCAAACCCTCGACACTCCTGCGAACGCCCTCTGCAACCCCCTCCAAACTACGATTCACCCTCTGCACAACATGGTCGACCCACTCCTGTCCCGCCCTTCCGCCCGATATCCCTACCCACATCGCCCACTTGCACCCACAAACTCCTGCCCACGGTAGCAACATCCGCGACATCCACACCCGTCATTTCCCTACGAACTTCCTCAACAGCCTGACAGTATCGTCATTGACACCATCCAACCTCCTCAACAAACCCTCAAACCTGCCCAATACGGCGGTACCCTGCCCCAATATCCCGCCCAACAACTCCAAGACATCGGCCGCACCCCTCCTGCCCATGGATGACAGCGCCTCCACGAACATTCTGTGCATAGCCACGGCCCCCCTGCGACCCCTTCCCCCCTTCCACGACGCTGACATGCACGAAAGGCGGCGAATGGTGTTTGGAAGGGTGGATTGGCAGCGGGAACCAGAGAAAGAATTAATCACAGTTTCAAGAAAGGTGCCCAAAGCATCCATAGGGTTTTGAGGTCTACAGAAGGTTGGCGTGGTTGTTGAGGCGGGGGGCATCTGTAGTTTGTTGGGGAGGGGTGCGGGGGTGGGAGAAGGGGGTTTGTCAGGGACGTCCTGATGATTGTGTAGAGGTGAAGACGGAGCGGGTGATGTTTGTTTGTTGGGCGAGACGGAGGGCTTCGGCGAGTTCCGAGTCGGTGGAGATGTGGAACTAGGTCGTGTTCGTCGTCCTCGTAGGTGAGGATGAAGGGGGGGGAGGGAGAAGAGGGTGGAGAGTTGGGTTTGGAGGGCGTGGGTGGTGGTGGGGGGTATGGAGAAGCGGCGCTTGTGTTGAGGTTTGCTTTTGAGATGGATGAGGGGTTTGGGGAGGGTTGGGGTGGAGGTGTGGACATTTTGGTGTTCGGGGGTTGATGGGTTGTGGGTTGGTGTTGATGTTGGATGGATGAAGGTTGAGAGTTGGGTTTGGTGAGGGAGGAGAGGGGGACTGGGAGCAGGGAGCGGGAGGAGTCGTGGTTTATATAAGGGTTGCGTATCATCAAGGGAAAGGGTGGAAAGTGGCATGCAGAAATTGATCCGATTGATGGACAGAGATTTCAACAAGTCGGAAAAATGCTGGAAGGGTAAAATGGATTTACCATGGTGCATGGTCATTGGACAATTGCAAATAATTGCATTCCAGTTGGCCAATGCACGTCCACCGCAGTCGTTCTTATTCAATTTCATGCGAAAATTTATTCATATTATTCGATCACGTTGCAGCCACTCACCGATGCCATCATGGTACTTTATAGCCTTTGCATACGTGTAATAGGTGGAACATTCTAGACGGCAGGCGTGTAGGACAACATATGCAAAAACATCCAATCATCCGAGTTGTGATGGCACCATGAGCAAATGGCATTGGGAGGGTAGTCATTTCCATTGCTCCAATCAAATCACGTTTCGTGTTGACTGCTGTGCAGGCAACATGTCCTCCGTTTCTGCTCTCTCCGCTGATTTTGGCACTCAAACCCACATTACAGTAAGCAGTTCATACACATCCAGTACTGTAATGTAATTGCAAATGCCTTTACAATTCCACGTCAATTACTGTAATTTAATTACAATTGCACAATTACATCAGATAAGTAATGAGTAAAGATTTCTCTGCAGTGTGCCAGGAAGCTATACAGTACTAGTACAGTTGGGAGAAAAAGAGACCTTTTAATTCATGATTTCTAGTTGGGGGATCAGGCAAGAGCCCCGTCTGGACGTCAGGTGGTACAGTATGTTCTCTGTTTTCGGTGATGGGTACAGTACTGTACTGTACAGCAGAACAAATGCCGACAACTACTGTACAGTATACTGGACACGTGAAACATCAATGCGTATAAATGTCTAGTCTTGACTTACTGGTGGAGGGGATCTCTTCATATGGAAGCTTTCATCCACTTTGCTCAAGCTCTTCCCCTCTGCCCTACTCGTTTCCACACACAGACATGCAAATGAAACCTGGTTGCAGCACCACTGTCAGAATCCACCCTCAACACCTTTCCGGAACACCTTTCCCCCGCTACAAGTGTCAGTCGACAAAGTAAAACTACCCCATCATTCCCCCCTTGCCGCAATGCGCCGAACACTCTGCACTACCGATGATGGCCTGTACACATCACTGCCCTGTTGCAAACCACGTGCAACATGCTTGCGCCAAACCTCCGTGCCCAAACACCACCACGCCTTACTCCTGTCCTGGTCCGCTCACAACTGCTCGTGTGACCATCATTCCGGCGCTTCATCCAGCCCCAGCCCAACGTTTGACATGCCCCGTACTGATAGATGCACCAATGAAAATTCAACAAGTCCCGCCGTCCATGACCAGCATGTACACTGATGCACCCCAAACACCGCTCCGCCTCCACCTTCCAGCTTCCAGCACACAGCAACTGATTTTCGTGTCCCTTTTGCCTACTCGACTCATGCTTCCCTTTTGCCTACTCGACTCATGCTCATGTCCTGCAGTGCTACGGATTCATTGCTGTCTCGAATTTGTGGTGGCCGGCGAGGCTTGGGACATCCAACAGGCGCCAGTCCTGTTCGCATGGCACGATTTCGCTCATGTGAGGTGCGTTGATGCGGCACTCAGATCAGCAACACCTCACATCAGCAACGTCCCATTTTGAGAGGGTGACCAACCAGTGAATTCCGAAAGCATATCACATCCCCAGCGGTTGGATTTCGCAGTTTTGCAGTTTTGTAAATTACAGAATCCGTGCCTAGACGGGATTCAAATTCAGTTGATTTTTTAGGAGAAAGAGAAAGAGAAGGATCTTTACTCTTTGCTTATTTCAAATCAAAATCAATTTTTGCATACTCCTGACGCCATTGAGCCGTCTCGTTTACAGTCTCGCACAAGCTTGATTGCAATGTGGTTGCACTGCCTTGTGCATCTTGTCTCTTGGCGGTAACAGTTGCTCAACTGTGCAAACCTTGGTATCAAAAAAATGGCAACCCTTCCATATTCATGAGTGTCAAATACTCATGCCGTCAAGCCCGCGATGGTGTACGATTTCGCCACGCAGGCCTCACTTGATCATAGCACGCAATAAATTGCGGTATAAAAACTGTCAATATTTCTCATACTACATTTTAGGATCGCATGTTTCAGCATACCGTAATGCCAAGCTTACAGATTTTATCTGCAAGTCAGACCCGAATGGATTCAATACCGTGTGGCTTGACACCCAACGACGTGTGAAAAGCAAATTATTCCTCAACAAAAGTTTTCATGTCAAACATTAAAAAGACATTGTTATTCTCTGGTAAGCATTGTACAGATGTCGATATTGATCCATTCCAGTTCACTCGACCACAAGTGTTTATTTTCTCGTGCCATCCTTGATCTTAAATAAATTTACAGGCTTCTTTTTTCAAATACCCATAAAAGAGGGAAAATGGGAGGTTAATTTACTGTGGTAGATACTGTATGTGGGTTGGTACCCAGTAAATTTGTACCGGAGCGTAGATACCGTATAATGGCCAAGCCAATTGTGAAACCGTACAATACGCATAAAATACATTAATGGAAGTACGCACGACTCAAACCTTAATCTACTCGCGATGAAACTACCAAACAAGTTGGAAAATGTCCCCATTATCTCAACAAACTTAACCGCAAAACTGGTGTCATCCGCGGGAATTCCAAACTATGCTGCATGCTGCAGCTAGAGACAAATACATATTCCAAGAATAAAACACCCAAATCTTCCCTATGCTGCAGCTTGCTAGATATCATGTTTAGCTACACTGCGCGTTTACAGCGGTAGTAGTGAATCCATTCAATGAGTTAAAGTGGGGAACACGTGAGGTTCATTCACTCTAACAGGTAAGCTGGCTGATACCCAGTCAACTTGTATGGTAGTGTGCATGTACGTGAAATGTTGCCGCAGGCCCTGATGGCTCTTCACTCTACCATCGCGCGGAACGTGGCCGTTGGGGCGATGGAGGCCTATGGTAAGGTCCGAGCGGTACTTACTCAGAGGCACGCTGCCGCAGCCGTAATGTTCAACGCAGCTTGTCTGCTGGCCGGTCTAAAGCTGGCTTTTTAGCGAAATTTAATAGGTACTACTGGTCACCCTGTAGGATATTCCGGGCCACAGCCGACCGTATTTTTCAAATATGAAGTCACCCTACATTTCCCCCTCTACCATCACTCTGCCAGATCGAATGTATCTTCCAACAGTAAAAACACAAAAAAACTTTCCCCTCTACCAGCAAGTCGCAAAATACGTATCACTAGCGACAGCTCTCAGTAATACTGCCCACGGCTGGCCCAGATAGTCTCGGTCCCCACTTCACAGCTTTACATTAAAAGGTCACCATTCCCCCCAGCAAGTAGACGGGAGTTTAAAATGCGACCCTATTTGACAAAGGAGAATTTACAGAAACAATGCTGTACGAAATGGGGGGAATGATGGGGTAGTTTACTTCGTCGTCTGACACTTTAGCGGGGAATCCAAATTTGCATTACATAATTCACTCAAATGACCGCCGCAGCAGCCGTCATGTCCAATGCGGCCTGCTTGATGGCTGGCCTGAAGGTAGCATTTTAGGGAGCGTACTTCCTTCCCCATTACTGTGTCGATATACCCTTTTTGAGTTGATTGCAGTTGTCTTGAAAACCATTGGATAGACCGGATATATCTTCCAGAGAAAACACCCAAACCTTTTCCCCTCAAATGACCCAAATGTGAAAACATGCAGCTCTGAGCCATATCTCAACCTTTAAACTATTCATGGTGATAGTTATCAACACAACTGACGAAACGCCTGTTATATTAGTCAGGCAACAGAAACCGAAAATTCCATCCAAATTATAGACTACGCAACAGGTCCTCGCTCATTGTAATTACAGGGGGTAAATGGCGCTGGTTTGCGGGGAGTCATGCAAAGGTTGGGAGTCCTGTGAACTTGTATTCCGTGATTACAGTAAATTACTTTTCGCTCTCCGAGAGACCAGTTTACGTATGTGCAGTTACTAAAAGTGGCCACCTAAAGCGCTAGATGAACACAAAAATCCTGCTACCGTTATCTACTTCACATCGGATACACAGTATGACTATGTTAGGTACTCAGTCCATGTAGACATCATTGCATCCCTGTCTATATCAAACCAAAATGTTTGAATGAAGGTTCATGCATGCTAACATCTTTGTCGCCAGATCTGCTGGGTGGCTAGCTTTTCAAACGACGAACTTCCACTCAGAACAAATGATTTTCAGCTTTTAGCGTAAAGAGGAACACTGCTTTTCAAGAAAATATTGCTTTTCTTCTCTCAAATATCTCTCTACACTGAGCATTTCAACTTTATGCATCCATATGGATGTGGTTACAGAGGTTCTTTCTATGATGTTACAAAAAATTCATCCTGCCAAGTTTCAATCCATCGGGACCCTTCGCTGCAGTTGTAATACTTCTCCATGCATATCACTTTCCCTTTTCCGAATTCAAATATCTAGAACAAAATATTCTACGGCTGGCATATCAACGGAATATGTGGTAATGCGTAACGAACACAAGCTCGTTGAGAGTAACAACACAGACGTACACCCAATAATATTTTCATGTTGCCGAAAGACAAATCTCAATCGCAGGGCACCTATGTATGACCAGACCACATCTTCCATACATTAAAATAACCAAAAAAATTGCCCTATGACCAGTTACGTACTTCCGGTCTTCCTCATCGCGCAAAGTTCGCCTTCGTGTTTGACGAGACTCCTTAGACGCTATTATTTGTGAATGCGTCAAGACCCAGCTCTCCAAAGTACAGACAATCTCTACCACCCATTGCAGAGCTAACAATTCCTCGTCCACACAAATTGATACCCGTATACCTTTTCAATCGGAGAGTAGGTGAGTTGTGTGATCAATTTTCTCAAGAGATGTAACAAGAATGTAGACCTATTCGACCTTACGTTCCGAAGAATGGAATATTCAGAGAAGCGTAGTTGAAAAACAGTATCGACTTCTAACTAAATTACACCTCATCAGTTATGAGGAGACGGAACTTACATCAGGATTGGTTCTAGTCAGTCGAGATAAAATGCCGTGCAAAATTACAAACCGTTGAAAGAGGCCCTCATTACGTAGTCACAGAATGAATTGACGGGCGCAGTATTATATTCGAGCACACTGAGCGTGTTGGGCTTGTTCTTGAGATAGGAACGTCAGATCTATTGGAACAGGGTGAGTGGACCTATTACAGTCGTGGCGCTCATCAAGGAGGCATATGGGCGTATAAGACGATCTTGAAGGCCTCGAGAGCTTTAATGAATCAATCCACACGTACCTCCGACTTTTCCTTTTCTGCAATGGCCCTTGCAGTTCCACATTCGTCAAGAAATTTACCCAACGCCTCAAATGTGGGAATCGTGATCGTAATTATCTTTGTCTTACCTCGTGTAATAAGTGGGCACTCTATGCTTAGCTACCGAGACCAACTTCGCCGAATGTAAGTCGAGATCATGAACAACACATTATGGAAAACTTATTGTATCACCTGACGTTTTCCCCAAATTTTGACCAATCCATCCTTTGCACATGTGTCTAATATCTGATTTGAGTTTAACAATACAGCACTGTCGCATGGGTGGAATACCACGCGAGAGTCCCATTGGTACATGTCCTGGTCCATGCGAACTTCGAAATCCTGGAAATTTGCGTCAATAACAAACCCTAGCCTTCCTGCTGCGACTTGGAAAAGAGGAGAGAAAGTAACTGTGAAGTATCAAAGGAATAACCATGGCCCTGGTGGTTTCGTTCGATTCTCCCTAGTACCGATAAGCAAAATGATGGACAAAGGATTCCACGCAAAAAATGCATTTCACTACAGTTGCTGGGGCGCTAACCCTGTCCAGGCAAATCAATCTGAGTTAGGCCGGGATATAATGGTTATTCAATGGTCGGCAATGATGGTCGGTTACACAATGAGCCTCCAGCATATTTTACCACAAAAATTACAGTCCCTACAGTCATTCCCAACGGAGTGTATGCTTTTGGGTGGGTTTGGTACGGTGGGGTTGGTGGGAGTTTTCAAAAGAACACTGCTAGAAGCCCGAGAAGGTTTGGATTCTTCAGCGACTACTGGTCATGTCTTTTGTTCGGATTTCGGGGTGATCCTATCACGTCCACATTTCGTCCCGTGTTTAATAACGATATGAGAGAATTCTGGAGAGGAGGTTGCAACGCTCAGCATAATGAACCAGGAAAATGTATTTATGAGCCATGCACCGGAAGAACAACTTTCAGAAACCTAAACCGTTCGAAGATGGAGCGAGACCTCGAGAACTAACTCCGATAGATTTTCAGGGGTCATCAAGTCCACTTCCGACTCCGGTCCCGGATCGCATCCTTCTTGCCAAACTTAGTTGACCTTTTTCACTACGAAACGTTCGGCTCTAGAATGACCGAGGCAATTTCCTCCATGTGTTAGCTAAATTTCGCCGCTGTGCAACCATCTCCTGTTAAACAACTCAAACTTGTCTCATTACAGAATCATTTACACAAATTAGAAGATTGGAAACCATGAAGTAAGTGTGGTATTAAACAAGAAGCTAAAACAGCAAAAAGGAAGTTTAGGAAGAACCGTTGTTCCGTGATAGCAATTGAATAACAGGGAGCGTTGATGGTCACTTTCTACGGGGGAAAGTTTAGATGTTTACTCTGGGAAGATATACGATATTCGACTCTACTCCCATCACCTTGCGGCGCCTCCGCCCGCTTTTTGAGTTGGCTGCACGCCACTTTTTAGTAAGTAGAAATTCTCCGTTATTCGAACTGCAGGTCCTGAAACATGGTTTGGATGGAAGCTCATACACTCCCAGTCTCAGCACTACTAGCAGTAAAACGACCCCATGTAATGCAGCGCTCCATAGTCTCGCAGTTACTACACTTATCCACTTTAACACCGAGCTGCAACTCTCCGTCCATCGCCCACCAGCCCACAGAGCTTCGTCAAAATTTCGCCGCTTTCGGCGCCTGCCCCGTGCGACATGTTGTCGGGTGCGGGCACGGCCACTCCCACCGGTCTAGCGGGTTTTTCGTGCAGATCGATATTTCGCGACCGCTGCACTCTCGCTGCTCAGATCTAGTTGTTATCCTTGATCGCAGTACAGCCACCTGTTGCCCCGGAACATGTAGGACGAACCGGGAAGGGCGCGCGAAAAGGAGTCCGTCGCTTTTCAATGGTATTTGTCAAAGTTGCACGTCCCGAAAGAACAGGTCCATAGTCCTATTGTACCGAACGCCCCGCTCCCGTCAACTAGTGAAACAGAGAGGGAGCCAGCCAGGGCACTGTTAAAGGAACAGTAGAGACGATGGTAGTTGGTTTCAGGAAGTTGGGGGCAAAGGGTGTATGGTGTGTACCTGGATTCCCACAAGAATCCAGATGAGCCCCCCTTTTATAGACAGTACGGGAGCTCTTCTAAACAACTACAGAGTTGTGTCAGCTCAATAAAAAGCAATAGAAAGTAGAGCTGTAACTAGAAAGTAGAGCTGTAACTAAATAATAGTACTATCTAGAACATAAACAAGACGATGACGTGGGGCTCCACGTCAAATAAAAGTACTTTGGAGAAATAAGTACTCAGCAATAAAACCACTACCCGGTTACACACAGCTTCTAGATTCTTCCAAGAATGATGCACTTTCTCTGCTACACCACTGTGTAATAGAGAATTGGAATAGCGAGAGCGAACCGGTCTCTATTAAACAGCGGTGTTACAGAGACATTGTTACATCTAGTGACGGGGAGCTCCAATCTTCCATTCTGGAAGCCGCCCAATTTCAAACAAAACAGGAAGGTGTCTATGGGTAGACGTCAAGGCTCGAGAGTGGGGTCATGACGGCCACAGAGAAGGAAATTGACCTGTCTTTGATGGGACCATACGCAACCGAGCGATTATGGGTGCTTGCTTGCTGCACGGACCGGTAGTATGGAACTTTACACTCAACTTGCGTAATCAGGAAAATTGAATAAACCACCCTGTTACTCCATGTACTCTCCCACCTTTTGAAGATATTAAAATGAAATTGTCTTTTAGTAATAAAACAGGATGTGGGAAGAACAGGTTTTATTGCTACGTACGAATCACCGGAAGTTGGCTGATGTTGAATTTATATCCCAGATGGGAGGGAATTAATCAGCGGCTTCCTGTCAAAGATTCCGGGTTCTTGACTGCCTAACTGTCGTCTCTTATCGAATATCGTGATTATAATAGATATGATTTGAACGGAATCCATTTGCAGCCCCAGGAGTACAATACTGTAGAGACTTGGGTTCACGTTCAACTCTAATTCAGTCATAGAGTCATACCAATACCATATCTCTCCCATGAAATCTGTAAGGTAAAAATTGCGCTAACGGAAAACGAACCGCCAACTACCCGAGATGAGAGTTGTTGCAGGCGACTGTAGTGCTATAGTAGATTTTAACAGAAAAGAGCGAGTTGTGGTAGTGAGAGAACTGTCACTGTTCTAGTAACCAACTTAACGAAAAAGTAGAGTGGGCACACTCTACTTTTTCGTTAAGAGGCTAGAAAGCTGAGCGAATGGTTTTGGTTCTAAGTTGACTATCAACTTGCCTTACTTTTCCTAAAGAAAGCATATCCAAATCGTAAATAGACCTTTTCCAAACTGATATTTCGATAAAACTACTAAACGTACCACAAAATGCAGGAAAGACTGCATGTAGACTCAGCTAATTTCGATGAAATATACTTGACAGACACTAACAAATCTACTCCTCACAACCTTTGTCCTCTAAATCAGAACCTATATTTTCCCTCAAGACATCATAAACTCTCATGTAGCCCCCTTACATACCCGTGAACGGCTGACGTTTTTCTACTCTTTCCGTAACGAAAAAAGCTCACTTGACGCCCTTTCAATCGTGTCTATGACCCAGGATCACCTGTTTCAACCAATTCACTCTTTCATCTCCCATATGACTCGGTCCAACCTCCCCTCTTCATCCATGCACTCCTCAGATTCCTCATCTCACTCCCAGGACTCTTCCTCGGCCCTTTTTTCTTCCTCCCCCGGGCCGGTCCTTAACCCCCTCTTCGTCCATCCATTAGATGTGTTCCGGGCCAAGCACTCCTAGAAGCACTCCTCTGCTTTCCCATCCTCCCCTTTCGAGTACCTCCCACTGCGCACTGTGCTTCGATCTCTATCAGATGACGTGCTACCAGATCCATCTGGTGATTCCTTGTTTGTCGACGGAGGTAGTTCTTTACGACGTTTAGGCCCGAAGGCATTAAAGTGGAGACGGTGATGGGGCGAGGATGACGAGATTAAGGAATGGGTTGGGGACGTCTGGATTTAGAAATAGGGCTCAAGGGATGTAGTATTTGCATTTTGGCTTCAAATGGGTTTAAATTGACGAGTGGTTGTTAGAGGGCCGTGTATAATTTTAGTCCGAGCTCGTCAGGTTTAAATTGCAAAAGGCTCCGATTAGCAGCCATACTGAATCAAAAAGTAGGCATAGGTTATTCTTGCAGGTAGAATTAGTGAAAAAATCTTTGAAAATACATTTTATGGCCAAACTTACACGTAGAAATATTGATTACGGAAAAAGATGTTTAGGGTTGAAGAAAATCAAATAAACCGAGAAGGCGAAAAGAGTCTCTGTCAAAAAAGGAAATTGTTGTACGTAATAAGAGGAAAAGAGAAAAAGAAAATATTTTAAAAGAAATGGTATTTCTTCGCGTAAACGAAACAAGAAATTGTGAAGAGAAACATTAGGAGAAATGATTTCTGCGCATAAAGAGAATATCTTCAGTTTCTATCTTGATTCCTAGTCCTACTCTGATTTACTCTATTTCCTCTCTTTACGGAATTTTTCACACCTCAGAAGCAATTAAGTGGATGTACAGATGTTATTTAAAGTACCATTTTGGAATTATAATAGACCAAATGCTGTTCCTCCGATTGAAAACCTGCAAGATAGTTGATACTTTGGATAAAGTTGGTACAAAAAATATTGATAAAGGAATAATTAGACGAAATCATACTCAGACATATTAAAAGATATCTTGGGAATAGGTTTTATACGTAAAGGGATGAAGGAGGGGAAATAGTAAAATTGTCTTCAACGAAAAGCAAAAAATAAAAGAAAGAAATTAGAAAAAGAAATATTCAGTACAGTATATCAGAATGAAAAAACAGATATTTTTCGAACTTTAGAAATGAGTTTAGTGCATTTTTTTGGCACGCTTCTGTTTGCTCCATAGTAGTTACTGTAATCAGAACACAAGAACGAAATGCAAAAAAAACTACGGAATTTTCGACTCTCTCTTTCTCTTGAGACAACTTGCGGTGCTTTAGCTCAAATCGCCGGTTTCGACTAGTTGGATGGGTTTTGGTATAGCGAGGAATCCCTGTGTGTTTGTGTTTTGTCGTAATCATACTTATTATAGGCCGGACCGCAATAAATAGAATCCAGGTATCCTTTCGAATCCTGAGTAATAACCGAAAAGCACAAAAGTTTAATGCCCGTATAATGGTCAATACGATTTTTGTCAGCTATGCTGCAAATATTAAATATAGTGTGGAAAATGTGTCAACAGAGACACCCTTGAAGTTCCAAAAATTATTTAGAAGCAGAGGTTAGGGGCTATAATGGCCGATATATACGCCTCAAACGCTACTAGGCAGTAGGATAAAAATGATTCCGAGGGATAAAAGGAAAATACGCATGGGAATAAAGGAGTGAAGTGGGGTAAGCAAAGGGATAGAAAATTCAAATGCCAAAGTTGCCATTCGCAAATGTTTAGCAGACGAAAAAGTTGGGAGTCAATTTCAGAGCTAATGCTAGCTGGCTGTTTAGCTGTTAGCCCGGGCTGTAATGTAAGTACAGATAATAGTGATATGAGTTTAAAAATGTAAGCTACTCTTCATTTAGATAACTAATTTTCAGGTTCTGTCATGAATAACGGGAGTCAGAGATAAAAGAGAAAAATAAGATATAAAATTGGTCCAAGAAGAGGCACAAATTTGCGAAAATATCATGTACCAACGGAGACCGAAATGCCCCATCAGTTGGCTCAGGGATCCGACCATGTCTGATACAGAACTCACAATACAATGGTACCAGTGGTAATACAGTATGTCTACCCGTTGCAATACCACCCTATTGCGACGGTAAAGTTGTGGCATTATTTGTAGTGCAATAGAGTTCTGTAGGAAGAAATGGTTCTAATAAACTCCTTTAGCGCTCGCTTTCGAGCCCCAAATGTAATTGACCCGAACCCCATTTTGTGTTGACACTTTACAGTGCACTTTACAGTAGTCTTTACTGGGCACTTTACAGTAGTCGCTTCTATTGGGCATGACACTGGACCACTAACTGACCCTGATATTTTTAGCTACTAACTAGTTAACAGAGTGATACAGTATTTGTCCTACCTTGATTGCTCAACTAGCGAACTTTAACTCAGGAATTCCCACCCGTTGTACCAAAAGCCAAAATTTAAAAGTTGGTTACACATTTGATAAAACACCGGCCCCTCCCATTCGCCTAAAACCCAAAATTCGTTTTGGAACAAATTCTGGATTAGGCGAACGGGTGGGGCCGAAACGTAGGATGTGCCCAAGAATATTTTTGGGCGAGCAACCCAAAATCTCGCCGGAAACCACAACACTTCGAACCCAAAATCATCAAACTTCCAACCAGCAAATGAGGCACTAAAAGAGACATTTTTTAACACTACTAGCTCCACACGGCAACTAATTCCTCCACATACACGACGTATCATCTCAAAACGCCCGAGAGTGACAACGATCGAAGAATCAGATGCTACCGCAGTTGTCGTCAATAGGAAAGGAGCCGGTAAAGTACTACCTTGGAATGAAGATGAGAATTTTTCATTGGTAAACGCAGCTTCCAAACTTTTGCTCAAATCCTAATATTCCGCGATGATTACAGCAGAGATGAGCCAGAAGATAAGATACGCATTCATTGAGAACCTATTGAAACTAGAAGACGCAAGCCCAACAAATGACAAAGGACCATTGGACAATTGTCCTTGGGAGGATCGTTCTTCTATTGCATGTGGGAGACAGTGGAGACACTGCGTCGAGAATGCACCAAGGTCAAGCGGTACCATAGCAGAACAAAGGCAATGAAGCCCACTGGGAACCCAATAGGTGATTTTTATCGGTGTGCCATCTCTTATCTACAGCGATGGGAGTCAATCGATGTAACATGTTTACGACTGTGTTCGAAATCCCCATTAATATGTATCGAAACCCTTCAAGTACGCCAAACAGTATAGTGGATACAAAACTAAAACTTGGAAGCAAGTTCGACCCTTTCTAAGTTTAAGTAGAAGATGGAAAGCCAAATGAGTACCAAAAATGCAAAAAAAATAAAGGACAAGGAGACGCTTTACGATATATCGGCTGAAGGAAACCCGATTTATTCTTCAATTCAAAGCTTCTAGGGCATACTAGCCAAAAATGAAGCACATCATCATCAATTGTCTCAACAAAAGTTGTCTTTTCAGCGTCAGAAGAACTAATAGGAGATGGAAAAAATTTTAATGGGGCGAGATTTACATGTTAGCTCCTAGGAGAGGGATGCGATATGCTTTCTCTTGCCTTATCAACTGATAAAAAGCTTATCCCAAGGTATTGAGGAAAATTGTGAGAAAAAAGGTCTGTAATGGAGAGTATAGTTCCGAGGCTGACGGATTATCTGCACTGCTGAAGATTTCCAACATCTCTGGACCGCCCACTGTCCATAAAGCAGCTTTTACTTGCAACAATGTGGCAGATAAAGCGTATTAGGAGGGTGAATCCTAGCCAGCGTCTTTTATCTTTTAAAGGGCTGACTACTGCTCCGTACTGTCACTGTGAGCATTTCAAATGTTTGGCATTAGTGTTTTCTGTAATTTCATATGGTTCTCAATCCTCTCTATAGGTTCTAGCCTTTCTCCCCATAATTGAGCCTCTCGTAGCTGCATTGGGCTCGTTTCTGAGCAGTGCGAGAGGAGGTTGGCAGTTTTGCCTCATTTTCTCTTCAATTCAAACTTTGCCGTTCCTTCATACCCTGACCCCTCAATAAGCATATTTCGCAAACATGACACAGGTTTTTAAAACATCACTGAGCTCGCATAGGTTCGCTAATCTTGCTGGACGCTTTAGTATCTCAAACTGTCCATCTTACAACCCAAGCACCCGTTCAACACCTTTAAGAGCACTGGAGTGTGTCGCCGTAAAATATGGAGCCTTCAAAATTTGCGGATTTGGATTAGGTTTGGCAAATATTCGAAATCTGAGATAGGTGCCACCAGACAGGTAGTAGAACCAATCAATCAAGGTTCCATCTATTGATATTGGGTTTCAAAGACGGCCAGCTACCGGAACGGTTTCGTTGAATAGTGCTTGATTTAACAAGAAATTATCATTCTTTGAACCAGGTACTCCAAAAATGATGTGCAACGCACAGAGTGTCTTCAGAGACAACTTTCATTCGTATTGTTTGTTTATCATCCTTGCCAATGTATTGACCTTGTACCGCTATAGGGCATTTTCCCACTCCCATCCAGTACAGTCGACGCAACCAATGAAAGCAGTAAATCTGGGCTTGGCGTATTGAGATTCAATATTCTTTAAATCTGCTGGGTTTGGTCGCCAAAGATAGGTGTGTCCGTAGCATTCACTTACTGCTTTGTTGAATCGCTTACAAGATAGCAACAAAGTTGACTCAGACAAGCGGAAATAGTTCAAGAGAGAGTTAGTGCTAGCTCCAAGACTAAGCATTCGCATTAAAGCGCAGAGTTATAAGTCAAAGCTCCCACCTTATAGCCTACTGTAATCTTGCTTGTGCATGAAATAAGAGTCGTAGCTGCAGATGTCAGATCTTATGTGCTCGTATATTGTTTGAGAAATCTTAGAGCATCGCTCGAACTGTGTAGTACAATAGAGGGTCTTAACAGGGTACAATCGGCAAACACTAGTCTTGATCTAGTTGTTTTCGTCCTTTTTCGCACTCAATGTTGCTATTTCTTCGTTTGGCTGGACAAAAGCCTCCCACATGCTTGTATTTTTTTCGCTAAGATTGAGTTATATCACAGAGGAAGACTGTAGCAATCATATTGTGTCATCAGGAGAGGATGAGGTTGACGAGATTGGTTAATACATGGTGGCCATGAATTTTGTATGACTCACCATCAGGGTTGAACTTTTCTCCGTCGTCGCAATTTTAATATATTTATAGAGAGTTAATCATATCTGCCAGTTCGTCTCTTCGATTTTAAGGTTTAGTACAACGGGTGTGAATTCACTAAAATTTATGGTTTTGCCCGAGCTCCACTGCTATTGAAAAGGTACCTAATGTACCTTATTCTTCGGCTCTGGTAGTTTTTTCTCTAGTTGTTGCTCCTTCAACTTGCACTACTTCTCTAAATACTTCATTGCGATTGCAGCTATACTAGATTCTATACTCTTCGGCCCCCAACAGCCAGCTTCGCTTAGTAGCCTATTGTGTATTCAGGTTTATACCTTTTTGGTTCTATGAAGTTAAATGTTTAGATTCAATCCTCTGTAGGTCCAATTTTGCCAAGAATTGTGGTCGAAGAAAGATAATCAATAATATGCAACTTGTGCATCAAAGGATTTGCAAAAAAACGGTGGACACATCTGCCGTACCTTCTATTGGAAAAGTTGTATAAGTTTTCAAAATGGGGTTAAACAGCGAGGAATAATTGGTAATGACGGATTAGTTTGGAAAACATTTGAAATTTAAACAGCAGAACAGGCATTGTTTTTTCGTCTTTTATCATTGGTGTAAAGGTCCAAATGTGCAACGTTGCAACGTACTTAAAATTAAGTTGGAATTGGGTGACTAAGCTCTGCGTTGCGGTGCGCGACAAATTACGGATGCTGCACATGTTGACCAGATTGAGTAGCTAAGCTTCTGATACAGGCGAGTCTTCACTCCCCCAGTCGAGCATCCGCTACGAGACGCTACTGCTGCCGCGTATGTCTCTATAACCTTGGATGTTTCTAAAGAGGGTGTTCCTAACGAGTCGAAGGCTAGTGGTACAAAATCCCATCCTAGCCTTGATCCCGGCATTGCCTCGCCTGGAATCGCTGCCACTTTCGTAGCTAAGTCTCTCTTCTTCCGCTTTCCTGCTGCGTTTGCAACAGCTCGCGCTTCTCGTGCTGCCATTGACTTATAGCTCTCTTGGAACGGGGATGATACAGTCACGTCATACGCCACTGGGAGAGGGGACTGGGTGTTTGTTGCATCAGACCTTGGGTACACCAGAATGTCGCGGGTCGCGCGTTCAGTCCAGGAAGTAGGTACTTCACTTCGTATTGAACGCTGACTCCTGCTGCCTTGAACAGCTCTCGGCCAAGTACCTTTACCACCGCTGTGTGACGGTTGGTCCATCCGAGACCTTTGTTGCATAAGTCTGCTGCATGGTCTCCTAGAGCGTCCATGGGCCTGTGGCACTCCGCGCACCGCAGCGGAGCAGTGTCATCAAATACGGGCACTCCCAGATGGCGACGGAGCATTACTGTCCACATCTCGTCGTACGTTCGGTTGACCGCAGACGGATGCGCAGTCAGGAACGCTGCTGCAGGCGTCCCCATGTATGCTTGGCGGCGAATCCTTCGCCGAATATCTTCTTCCGAGTGCGTTGCGGGGTTGGGGAATCTCGCCCATTCATCATCCTTCCAGAAGGACTTTGCTGCCGACTCGCACCAGGCTCGATATAGAACGTTGTGTGGATTATCGGGCTTGGCAGCAAGGCTGGCCGCTGTCAGTGCTTCTGGAAGACTGCCTTGTTCGTTCGGAAAGGATGCTTGGAGCTGTCGTACAAAGTCCCGAAGGTGTCCATCCGCTTCCGCGTACCTATACTCACGGTGTTCTAACGCATCGGGCTCGTCAGGGCATCGCAGTTGCTCGGCTTCAATAATGCTCGCCGCATACGCTGCGATATTGAGCGTCGCAACAGGTGTGAAGCCATGGCCGCCATATCGCAGAGGTAAGGATACCTGCTGTCGAACTGCACCGGTCATCGGCACATTATTGGAGCGCGAGTAGAATTCCAACTGTTCTTCATCAAATCTCATTGCAATGGCAGTGGACACATCCGGCGGCGTTAGCTTCACCACATGTTGAAGCTTGCATGCCGAGGCACATACTCGGTGAAGATGAAACCGAGTACGAGCGTCTCCGATACCGTCGATCAGCGATAAAGTGTTCTTACAGCCGCTGATTTTCTCATTGAGAAAGTTTTCCATGAATTGGGGCGTTCCAATCGGGGCGCCGAGGAGGTCGATGCCTTCAGTGGAAAAGTTATCTCTAGGGAAGCGGTGCAATAGTGGCGATGTACGGTTGTCAGGCTGGCGCGGCCAGAAGAGACGTGTTTTCGCCGGGTTCAAATGCAATCCGTGATCGGGTCCCCTGGCACTGAGGATCTGGATTGCTTTGTCGAGCTCCGTATGAGTGCCTATGAGGGTGCAGTCATCGGCATACCATCTGTGTAGACTGAGCTGAGTTCGCCCGGCAATTTCTGTTGCTAATGGATGCACTACAAGGGAGAACATGAGCATACTTGCCGGGTCCCCTTGTTGCATCCCTTCTTGGCTAGGGATGTCTTGTGCAGACGCCACAGGCAGAATTAGCGAAGGCTTGTTGCGAGCGTACACCATGTTCAGAAAACGACATAGCGATGGTACCTTGGTCGGCAGCAAGTTTATCATGCGCTGTCTGGAGAACCGATTGAAGGCATTATGTGCATCCACGGACACTAGTGCGTACTCTTCCTTGTTGCCCTGGCACTGTACCAATCTCCGTGCATCGTGCACAATGGAATCCAGTCCGCAGGGCACGCCATTGGCCACTTGCAGGGGTGTAAGATATTCTCTCGTGTCTTCCAGTGCTTGTGGTAGAAGCACCTTTGTTACAAGTCTCCTCAGGCCGTCCCAATGGCAATGGGGCGAATCTTATCTGGCCGAGGTTGGATGGGCAGCAGCGTCGCAGAGGAGATCAAAGGAATTGTGTCGTCTGGAAGGTCCCCATGGGCTAATCTCGTCACTGCAGCAGTTAGCACCGAGATGCCTGTCACTCCTGCTTCGGGACTCACGGTTGTGTTGGCCAGCAAACGAAGGAGCCGCGGGACATTCATTGGTTTGATACAAGTTAAAATTAGTGGACCGCAATTATAGTAATAAACATACCAAGTTCTAATTTTTCAGGTAAAATATACATTTATGGTATATTTTCATATTTTTCATCCTATTTTTTTTGGAAGGCAACAGATAGCATGCATAACTCCAGAATGCGGTGCTATTTGACAAATCAGTACAAATTTCAACTAGCCTGAATCCCAACCTTAGTTCCGTCTTCTCCAAGTGCCCTGTTCTTTCTCTTTTAGAATAATTTGTATATAATTCTAAGTGTTGTGGTGGTAGGAATTGTAGGCATGCTGACCGTGTTGTGTGGAACAGGACAAGCAATTTTCTGGCAAATGTTTACTTGCCATTCTCGAACAACTAACTTCCTTCTTTCGAAAATGATTGACTTAAGTTCAATTATAACTGGCACAAATCTTCCCGATACGGTGTAATAATGCTAAACAGGAGGTTGAGAGCGTATTTCTATTCATCATGGTATGTGATGAGTGTTCTCGGTTAAGTCTTCTGTTAGGTAAAGCGATGCTCAGAAAAAAACGATTAATGGAGGTAGGGGCCGAACAATTTGCTGTATTTGACGTCCGTATTTCAAAACAGAATTTTTCTCTACCTCAAAATGAAATAAGGTTTAAAAAGAGTGAGTTTTTCAGAGTGGTAAGTGAGTAAAGTTTCACTGGAATATGCATAGATCTGAGTCAAAACGAGATTTAAACGCGGATTTTTTAGAGAGGGGGTAGAAGGAGATGACGAAGGGTAGAAACCGGGCGTAAAGTGGTGCAAAACAAGGATCTGAACAGCAGGAAAAACGAGAAAAATCTGATATACCTGGACATTCCCGTAGCCCATTATCTGTTACAACTTATAGATGAAAGTACCACGCGTTGCTTGAGTCAGTCAGTTACCCGGTATTTTCTTTAAGAGAGGATTACGTTGATTTTAAAAAATTATGGTGGTCTCTTCATTGTACTAAAATTATTTGGTTACAAAATAATCAAGGAAGACAAAAATGAGAGGACAGTGAAAAGGAAGTCCAAATAAAATCAGAGTAAAGCACAAAGGCAAGGAACGCAATGTGCGTACATTACTTGAATTAACATAATATTCAAATTTTTTGAGCGTGCTAAGTTATTAGCACGTTACTAACTGCAGATACGCTGGAAATAGTTGACGTAGGTATTGATAAATTTTGTAATTTAACCTTATTAAGTGTTTTGTCGTTACTGGATGACCCTACATTTGCTTCAAATTTACTTAGCTCACGTTATGGTTTCATTTCTGAGATTTTTGCACTTTGACCAAATGCCACATAACTCATTCTAGACATTCTGCTCCAGTAGAAATACGATAACCAGTTTTTTATAAAACAAAATTTAAAAATGTGCTCTGCTAATCGTTACTTTACTTTCTTTGAACGCACCTACATGTATCGAAATACTTTATTTGTATCTGGATACTCAATTTCGGACTGATTATAATAAATATTATTGGAATAGGACGCCATTGTGTTAGAAGATAACAGATATCACTACGAGAACATTATATGATTGCCCACATAGATTCCCTGCTGGCCTGGTATAGACGAACTCTGGAGAAGATACTAAGATAATTACCTTAAAGTAAATCATCTGTGAGAATGGGAAAAATAATATTGTACAATGAAAATGGAAAGAGTAGGGCTGCGTCAACAAGGGGCAGTATAATATGCATTTTATATTGCCGAGGACACAAAGTCGTTTGTTAAATATTTGATTATTTTTGCGCCAGATATAAGAACACAACGCAATATGCTCGAGGTAGTCACCGTCGTTGATACATGAATCAAATATAATAAAGCGTTAACAAACACAAAAGTTTCACGCAATACGCGCGACCACTAGAAAAAATATCATCATCAAAGAAAAATAAATCAGCATCAGATTTTTTTGTGAGTAGATCTCGGTTAAGTAACTCGAATTCATTTCACGGTGTTAAATATGAGTTCTTGAGACTCAGAATGTAGCCGGAAAATCAGTTAGCTGAATAAAGAACTTACTCTTTGGGAGGTGAAGCAATCCGGGAGATCATCTAGAGCTAACTCAAATGTGGATGAAATTAGAAGTCATATTCAAACATAAGAATTGTTTATGTTACAGTTAATGTAACAATGTCTCCATCATACCACTGTATAATAGAGACTTGTTCGCTGCCTTAATTCCAGTTCTCTAATACACAGTGGTGTGGCAGAGAAACTGCGTCGTCTTGGATGAATTTAGAAGCCCAGTGTAACTGGATGGTGCTTGCATTACTGCATGCTTATTTTTCTTCAATGTTTTCATTTAACGTTGAGCCTTACGTCATCGTTTTACTTAGTTACCTTTGTTATAGATGGTACAATTACATAGTAACAATTTCACTCCCAGTAAGTTCTGCTGAGTTAACAAGAGTATAGAAATTATAGAATAGAGCTACAGTTAAATCTATAAGAAAAGGGGGCTCATCTGGATTCTTGTGGGAATCCATGTACACTTTATCGGCCCTTTGCCCCCAAGTTTCGGAAATACACTGCTATAGTCTCCGCTACTCCTTTAGCAGCGCCCCGGCTGCCTCCCTCTCTGTTTCAGTTACCCGCTAGGTGAAGTCTAAATGTCCTGAATGGTAGCAACTGGCTAGTTTCAGGAAGTTGGAGTAGCAGTGTTAAATCAATAATAGTTGCAATTTTCACGCATCAAAAAGCGTCAGTCTAGTGGATTAAAGTTGCTCATTATAGCGAAAGCTATAAGTAGGAAGAAATAAAGGAGTTAATAATACAAAATGGCGTCTATAGGTATTTTAATGAGTTATAAACGGGTTATATCGCAAAATAACTCAACAAAAACAAATGCAAGACATAAATCTGGCTGATTTCCAGTCAAATTGTATGGTGGCAACACAAGGGGGATGAGAGGTGTTTTTTTGTTATAATTTGATAGGTACAGTAGCTTGCATCGACCGACAGCGGAAGCTATTTTCTGCGTATAATTGTTACTTTTTAATGACAGACGCATGGCTCTGAGATGAAGTGTACGGAAATTCCTCTTAATTTTTTTAGTTTTAGATTACTGTCAATATACGTAAACTTGTAGTACATCTCTGTTTCAGAGCTTGATTCTGACGAGGAACGGAAATTGGTCCTTGCTCTCATCGAAATCGAAGCAGTGAGCGCCCAAAAGGATCCCAGGCGGGACTCCTTTCTCGACCGCAATAACGCCCGGTGTAACCTCTTCTCCGTCCCAGCAACACCGGTAGTAAATTTAGATACAGCCAAACAACCTGATACTACGGTCCTCTCTCCTCCTACTCCTCCTCCTCTCGCACCGTTTTCTGCTGCTACCTGTACGTTTCGGCCGAATCGATACATCCGAGTCTCCAGACTTCCAGCTCTTGCCGGGACTCCTGCAGCAGCGAGCATTCATGCTTGAAGTTCTCGTCAACTGAAGACTATCAAAGAAGGCTTTCGCACCAAATCTACCGCGTAGCTTACGACCTCATAAGAAAGAAGAAGAAATGAAAGTCATCTCAAGTCTCTTAAGCCGTGTGGCCGCACGTTCTCATCCTACCCCAGCTAAACGTCCACAAGAAAGGGAAAGAACACATTTACAAGATCTGGAAACTTGACAATCCGAGCAGCTTCCACTGAGAGTTGTGCAATATCACCATCCACATCAAGCCTGACGCTGATCGTCATAAGCTCACCAAAAAGCACTTCAATAACGAGTGAATCGGCTAAGTCCTCCATGAAAGAAGTAAAAGCCCCCATCTTCTATCTAAAGACCTTTTCTCATATAATTACTCAATACTTCTTTCCAAAACTCCCGGCCCCTTTGAATTTATCTGCTCAGGATGGTCACTCTGGAGTACATCTAGAAATTTCTTAACTCGTATATACCAATTTCCCTGTCTCATTGTAATGTTGAAGCTGCTATTTCTCTTCGCATCAATGATGACCCGCAACTATCACACGAAGATGTAAAAATTTGCCTCCCCGAAGATCTCCCGTGGTAATACTTTACAACACAGAATTTCTTTCTGGCCAGGTGGTATTCTTCAGGCTTCTCCACGATTAATTAAAACTATATGGGATGTAATGCAGACATCATCCATTTGCGCAGTTCCTGGGTAATCCCACCCATTCTTTATTGGTCGTAACAGGATAAGGATGAGGCATATGTCTTACTCGCTAGTGAAAAAAGGCATAATGAAGTCCCTTCATACTCTCAAGTTAACGATAAATTCCGCTACGTTGATGATTCGAAAGTTGCTCGATATCTTGCAACCCGTTTCAAATACGCGGAAAATATTAGTGACAAACTTGGTGGGGATATCAATGAATATAGATATAAATCCAAATACCTCAATTCTTCCGCTGATTATGAATTCTCCAACGATAAGAAGTTACAGTATTTCCACAATGTTTTTGAATTGAATCGAAACTTTTTAACGTTAGCATGTCTCTGGACGCTGTGAAATATTTGTCGAAGCGACAGATATCATGTGGGAAGAGTACAATAGCTCGACTCATCATAATCACGTTCGAAACACTTGCAAGGCTTAATATTATCCGTTTTGATGAAATGAAAGCGTTTTACTGTGCTATAAGCCTTGGAAGAACGAAGGGAGGCAATCACTAAATTTGCTCCTCAAGGTCCTCAGCGGCATAGGCACGGGAGAGACAAGGTGGGTATCTCTACAAAGCTGTCATTGGTGCATCTTGGACTAAAGCATCTATCGAAAACTTCTTATCCGGAGAACCGCAGTGGAGTTTTCTACAGCTTTATACTTCTCTGGATTCCAGTTGCATGATAAATCAGGAAGAAATAGAAGGAAACCATAGTGATGCAAAAACTGCAGGTCGTTCAAAGCCTTCATTAAGACCGAAAGAACCTTCCACTATTCCAAATATTCCTGTCCCTTACTTCAACTATGGAACATACGGTAAGCCTCGTAAGCCAGGATCTCGATCATCTCCTCTCGCTTCGTAACGTAGTCGTAATGAACAAGCCAAACATTTGAATGGCGGTGGTAAAGATACCCTGGCAAGAACGGTGTTGGCCGCTGCGGCAATGTTCGTTTATAATATTTTTGGAAATACAAACCATTTTATTCGACATCGTACAATTCCACGTAACGTCACGAACAACGCCTGTAAATTCTTAAAAGTGAATTCTGACAGTGCCATGCAAATACTCTTCGAACTTATTTAACAAATCGAAAAGTCATGTTCAGTGATGATAAAGATGTCCCTGATCCGTTCAACGACACCGAGGAGAAAACCGAATGCTCACAAAAGTTGAGTATATTAGTTCCCTCAAAGAGCAATAAATTTCCGATACTGCTCAAATTTTCCACAATGAGGTCAATTATCTTGAACCTGAAAGCTTATCTGTCGACATTGATTCTATGGATTTTCTCTATGGGACACTAAATCTCCCTCCTGCTTGAGAAAATTCTTATTCTTTACTGTTCTTCACAAAAGTAGCTCTCCATCCACAGCCGACAGAAGGTCAAATTTCCAGTCGACGCATCCGCTTTTATCGTAAAATAGTACATCAGCACACATTTTTCCTGACAGTTGCGGAAACTATGTCCTTCAGAGGTAAATCAAGTCTGAATAGAGAAACGGAATGGCAAGGCGCATGTATTGACTCAGGTGCACAGAGAAGAGTAATTTGTCTTCAACAAGCCCGTTATTAATTTCGGTTCACTGGATCTAAGTTCAAAATGAGCAAAATCAGAAATTTATGTGTGTTCGGACAAAGCATTCAGCGTGCTATAGGCTCGATCAATATTGAAGTCCTTCTATATACATCCCTTTAATCAATGGAAGTTGATGTTGTCAACTAAGGCATACAATCCCTATTTAGACTTGACAACCTTAACAATTTAAGGGTATATTTCAACAATGTGTAAAATACGCTTCGTAATGTGGTCCATTAATGAAAGATGTCTGTCGTTCGCAAGCAAGGTCACACTTATCTCCTATGGAATCAAACTGTCATCAATTTTACTCGGAACGAGCTGACCAAACTTAGTCGGGGATTCCCTCACCCGTCCCCCGATAAGTTACTGAGCCCAATCAAAAGAGCTCTACCAGGAGATTGTGATGCCAAAACGAAAAAAATCCTGGAGAAGATTTCACATCATTGCGATACATGTCAGCGCCTTGGACCTACTTCTGTTCGGGTAAGGATATCCATGCAAGATACAGATGAACTAATTTTTGAGAAGAACTTTCTTTCGATTTGATGTTTCTCAACAAACATCCAGTTCTTCATGTTATCTACACAGCCACTCATTTTTCTAGCGCCTTTTTCTTATATCAGAACTCAGGATACAGTCAGAGTATCAAAGGAATCTGGCCCTCTTTTTCTTGATGTCTGGTATCTAAAATACTCTGGATACCCAAATCATATCAGTCTTTACCTCTCTCCAATGGAAAGGTGCTTTAAATGGAAACGGTATAAGCATTGAGTCTCTGGTATCGAAGCTCACAACTCTCTAAGTATAGGGAACTACTTTATACTCCGCTACGTCGTATCTACCAAAAAATACATCCGACATATCCCGATATTAAAAAGGGGCTCTTACTCGAGATTGCTAACAAAGCAATGAATTACGATTTCCGAGAAAATTGTTTAATCCCTTCATTTCTGGTATTCAGAATCCGAAAAATTTTCCTAATTCTAAACTCAAGGCTATCACAGCAAAGTGAACGCATGAAAATTATTGAATATTCAATGAAGGAAATGAACACTATCTTTGCGGAAAGACATATCACAACTGCATTAATTATTAATGCCCCTTCTGCTCCAGACAGAGTTTACTACTCACGTGACGAAGTTCTCATCTGCAGAGAGAAGGAGGGGGAATAGATTGGTCCTCATAAAATAATGGATTTCCATGACAAAATGATTCATGATCAAAGGGGAAATGCGTCGATTCAACGTTTGATTATCTAACAAGCGAAACGGTACTCTAGGGAGTAAATTGGTGACCCGTCGTAATTCTTCCCTCCCTCTGAATTCTATCAATGTAAGAAATTATCTTTATTTTACACATATTAGAGTTGCTACTAGAATATTCCAGTAGCACCGTATCTTACAGTGCTGGAAATATTCTAGCAGTATGTAGACACCTGTTTGCACTGCTGTCTCACTGCACATTAGCCATTATGGAACTCATCCCTCCAGCATCGTAAATTGTTCTTATTATCCGTGCTGGCGAATATACTGTAGTCCAAACGGAGTGTTTCTATTAGTATTTCAGAATTTATGCTTACTCTGTGCTTATATTTAGTAGTTTCCAGAGTTTTTTATCCAGGCTAATAGAGCCACGGTTTCCCCTCAACTTCTGCCTATAATACGGAGCTATCCGCGCAACCGGGTAGCTCCAAACCTATAACCAGACCTAGCCTTCAGACGCTATCCATCCCACTCAATCAAACCGTTAACACCGTATTTTACCTACGAGAAGCAATCGTACGACATACTCCGGGGACGCCAACCGTCGAGTCAAACTTCCTTTCCTTTCTTTTGCCTCTCCTTCCCTACGACTATTCCCTTTCGATTTTCCTTACTCCCGCAGTTTGCCACAATCGAACTAAGTTGAATCCATTACGATCAACTAAAAATTCTCCTAGACCTCTTTTTTCTACTCATCTTACAGAAATCATTCATCCCAAAGATCCCCGCGCAGCAGATTTCGGTAAATCATGGGATTGATTGAACGCGACACATAAGAAGAGGTATGCAGGGATGTATTTCCAGCTAGCTCAAATGTTCTAGGTGGAAGATTTTTACTCGCTATAAAAGATTCTGGCACACATCTTGAGGTACAGAAAGCGAGGTTCAAAGTAGAAGATCATAGGGATAAAATGAAATAATTTCTTGTCCATGACACTAGCACTGCTCGCTAACATTCGATCAGAATACTTGCTATACTTGCATCTATTTTTGGCTTCAAGCTGTTCTCAATTTATGTTACACAGGCATATCTACAAAGTGCCGGGAAATCCTCAAAAACATATATATGAAGCCTACTGAGGAGTTTAAGCTTGACCTGATGCAATGCTAAAGCTTCTTTAACCACTTTTTGGACACCCAGACAGTTTTGATTACTAGAGAACAACAATTTCAGAGCATCTCCTATCTGATCTTGAAATGGAATCCCCAACTAACGCCTTAGTAAGGACTGTGTAAGGTCTTTGCGTGACATACGTAGAAGATTTACTACAAGCTGGAAGTGAACTTTTGAAAAATGCTCAAGGTAAACTCAGCATCGCTTCAAGTGTAAAAGTAGAAAATACAAAGACATCTAATTCTCCGGAGCCCAGATCGAGAGAAAACCCTTTGGTTTCGAACTACACCAATCCAACTACATACAGAGGCTTAAATTACTTCCCTCTGATGCCCTGCTTTGTTCCTATAAATCTCAGAAGGATATATTGGCTTGGGTAGCGTACACGAGGCCTGACATCTCATTTCGGGCTGCCCAAACCGATCAAATTACGGAGGGTGCGTTCAAAGGGGATCCGCAGAATCACATTAATAGAATCAACCTTGCCCTAAGTCCAGCTAAAAAATGATAACTCTATGCGACTTAAGATTCCATAGCTCTATGTTAGCTCACTCCACCTACGATTCTATTCATATATATCATTTGAGACAAACATTGACGGATCCTCACAACTTGGTTACATTATTTCCTTGGCAGATAATACTTATAATTGTCAACTGCTCTACTTTTAATCTCATAAGTCGACACGCCTTACCAATTCTGTTCTCAATAGTGAACTTATGACATTAGCCGACGCTTTCGATATGTTGTGCGCTTTGAAGCATGATCTACAAAAGATTTTATTACTTCCTGTCCCAATCATCATTTTTGCAGACAGCGTTTCACATTCCGATGTGAATAATAGCGCTAGTATAGGATAAAACCCCTTAAAAATTAGTTCTCCAGTAGAAAATTGGTATGGTAGATCGAACGAACCTATAAACGAGCAATTAAATCAACGGGGTTGGAATCTCCAACTAAGCAAGGGATTCAAGGCTTCCAGTGGGCGTGCGGCTAACTGGATGGAGTTAAGTCATCCAGGTCGGTGCCGGTGGCTTGAACACGTGCTCAAAGTTTAGGTTCAAGTTGCTTTTTCCAGGTTTTTTTCCTCATTACTTATTCAACATTCGTTATTGATTTTATATAACCAAAAAAGATCTACCCCTACAATGTAATGTAAAGTATATCTCCACTAGCCTCGCTTTCATTCATTCATCGGGCGTCTGATAGCATCCTGTCAACGATGCGTACGATGGTGAGCCGCAATCTCACATCACCAAACCTCCGAACGGTGCGTACCCACTGTTTCCTACAACAAATCTCTGAGGCTGTACTGACTTCCGCAACGCTGACAGTGATCCCCGGCTGGACTCCAAATCTTCTGTATGGCACATGTCAACCACCAGGCCACCCATTCACACTCTGGTTCCAGCATGGATCCTTACGCAAACCATAAGGCTTCCAGCGGCTCATCAATATGGATTCTGGTCACATAGTCGAGGTTACCAGACCGCGAGATACCCATTATATTGCTGCTACTACGACTACCGGGAAGCGACTTATGATAGATATTTCTACTGTTGAGTATCCTTACAAATCGAAAGAGCTTCAGAACATCACCTTTATTCGCTCTGAGTTCAATCCCACCGACGCCATCACTAAGTTAAAAAATCTGTTCTACATCATATTATTAGAGATGGACACGTAAGGCAACCAATCGAAACAATGGATGCAGGGAAAACTAAACTCGTTCCCATTTGAAATGAACAGAAGGTGGGAATGTTAGAATTCGATGGGTACAGAAGCTTTGTTTCATCTTTATCACTGATGTACAGTCAAGCTACAGAGGCTCTGTATCGACCGACAGTGAGGCTATTTCAGCGTACAGTAGTTAGTATACACTCAACTATGAGAAAAGATCCTTTGTTAATAACATACGCATGGCTCTGGATGAATTGTACGGACATTGTATCGTATTTGTTAGTTTTAGGCGTTATTTTTATACTTTATGCTGTCAGCATAGAAACGACTCAACGCCTCCATCATTCCGTCGATTTCCTTGGCGCCCTTATCAACAACCGTGTCGAAGAAAGGCTTAAAAGAACGCACGTGTGCCGTAAAGGAGCGCTTCGTGAATTAGTTGGAAAACCAACCGGAGCGTTCAGGACAAAAGTACCCTCGTTGTACTCCCGATTAAATTTACCGGGTACTGGCGTCTAAAAGATTCCGGTGGGAAAGGTTTGGGTGTTTTACTCTTGGAAGATATATCCGATCTATCCCATGGTTTTCCAGACAACGGCAATCGACTCAAAAAGGGTATACCGACACAGTAATGGGGAAGAAACTACGCTCCCTAAAATGCAGGCCACCACACGTTGCATTTTGCAGGCGCCAGATGCAGACCCCTGCTCGTTGCATCGAGTAAAGATAGGATTTCCACTACTTTGAGAAGTTGTTCATGTCGTGAAATTATATACCCGTCGTCGTGATACCAGATTTGAAGTTACAGGTCTGCAGAGCTCCTTTCTTTCTCTTCTTCTGACCTTGGGAGCTCTTCGATTTTCAGGATGAGAGGGTGTGACACTAGATCAAACAGAAGACCCCAAAGTTGTCCCCCTGTTGTGTGCCGGAGACGCTTCTATGGATTTGAGGGCCAAACGAAAGAAATGCAAGTTCATTCCAGTAGCAGTACGAGACCAGAGGAAACGGGTCTGGAAGCAATTCCTTAACTGCTTGTAAGAGAGCAGAAGGACTGGAGAGATAAGAAGCATTCTTCAAATCACGGACAGGAAACCATACTCCGGACTACTTCCATACTGTTGACAGCTCGGCGGATGCTGTGGAAGACTACGTGAGTCCCAGATCCAGTAGCGGTACCTCCCTTTAGCTGTTGGAGGTATCTTCTGCCTTCGCGGACTCTCGTGTCATGACGCACCGGTAAGGCAATCTCGGGAGCGTCACGCCTACGGCTATCGCCTGGGAGACTTTTCTTTCTTGGCCAGCGGTGTGAGAGGTGCACCAGCAATCCAGAGAGCGAGCCTTGACGGGGCCCTTCCAGCTGCCAACATTTCAGGACTTTTGTCAGAGCTGCTAAGAATCAGGGCCAGGGCTGTCCAGATGATGCTGGAGATCTTAGCATGTCGACAAGATGGCATGGATTCAGCCCGAAGCCCCTGGGGAGGAGCCCGTTTGAAAGGCCCTGGTGGCTCTGAGGACTTCTTCCTCCGTGAAGTCTCGGAAGGGCGAGGCACTCACAGAAGTTCCTTCCCCATTACTGTGTCGGTATACCCTTTTGAGTTGATTGCGGTTGTCTGGCAAACCATGGATAGATCGGATATATCTTCCAAGAGTAAAACACCCAAACCTTTTCCCTCACAGGAGATGAACTGGCCCAGTTATTGCTCTCTGGGACTCTTGCGGGCGCTTGTCGCGTATTGCTTGGATTACACTTTGGGTGGCTGGGAGAACGCCCAACGAGCAAAGTGCTTGTTCTGCTTTTCTATACGCACCTTCCTTGGCCAATCTTGTAGCTCTTCTAATGTTGGCCTGTTGCTGTTCTGCATAAGGCAACGCTGTTGTCGCACGTAGTCCGGACTGCTGCACTGCTTGTTTCCAGAGTGTTCCATATTTTCCAGCGTTCCAAAGTTCTATCCTGTCCCTCATTCTATCAGAGATCGATAGCCAGGAACCTTCCGCAGAGGAGGAGCTTGAGTGAGACACATGGGCCAGGATAACTGCTGGGAAATGGAACAATTTTGTGACCGCTTCAATTGCGGGTGAATCTCCGGCTCGGCAAGCCTGCACTGCACCATTCGTTGGCCTTGTACATGTCCCGCTAGTTACCCACGGAACTTAATCGGGATATATGTGCCATAGTGGGTGTATGTGCAGTAAATATCTCTTCCACCGATGGCAGTTGCTGTGGACCTGTCCCTGCTGAGGAGGAGGGTTTCGGGACGTGGAGATCTGCGGGGCAATTGGGGTTGGCGGCGTAGCGTCTACTACTGGCACTGCGGCAACTGTTGGTCTTCCCGCAGCGTCTTGTAGCTGGGATTCTTGCGGGGGGGGTTAATGCCTCGGTGCTGTACGGACTGTGAACTTTGGGCACTTGGAGTACGCAAACTGGAACAGTCCATTTGTAATGGTCTGGAAACCTTAGAGCCTACCTCGTATTGATCATGGCAGCCACAGTACCAGTATCCTAGTTTTGACAAATCTATTTAAGGTTCCCATGCTCGCGTCTCTTTGTTGGACCCAGTTGGACCCTTGGCAATGCGCTGTGCGGAAGCACATTAAGCTGGCTACGGTTGCGATCTTTGGTCTTTCTTGTACGCACAGCGGTCATTGTCCCGGACGAGGTAATGGCCGTTGTGAAGTGCGTCCCGCCATTGGGGGCGAAGAGAGCCATTTACCGCCGCTCTCCTCCACAGGCCTGTGCTCTAATGAGCCCGACTGATCGTGCTGTCGAGTAAGAATCTGATCTTCAGCCCACTTGTCGCTATCAATTACTGTTTTTCCTCTCTGCTCGGGCTGCGAATGACTATACTTCCTAACCAGACGGCCAGCCGACTTTCTTCTTCAGTATAGTCCGCAATGACCCTCCTGTTCCGGCAAACAGTATCAACGCGAGGTGGCGGGGGTTGTCAGTCCTCTGTAAGCAATATCTTTCTGTTATGGTGGCAATTTGCCACGTGGAAATCAACCCGAAAATTATCATCTGGGTTTGTGTTGTCGCGTTCCCGCGAGCTCGCGAGATCATTCTAGAAGGGTACTTAACCCACACAGTAAACCACTGCTCGCGTGGGCAGAGAGAAAAAGGAAGGAAGACGAGCGGGTCACTCTTTGTGCCCTGGAAACTTGCATCTGCCGTTATCCTTTATTCATCTCTAGGACTCCGCCCCGCCGCTGCGCACGGTCTACGCGCTAGGTTACTAACGTTCTCTCCTCCCTGCGCCTACAACAATTTCGCACAATCCGAGTACTGTACAGTTTTTACTCCTTAATTTTCTTCAATACTTGTAAAGGGCACTAAAATTGACTAGCTTTGGAGCGGGAGGCAAACTTCTGCATTCTGCGGGCTACGACCAATCGCTGAAGCTGCGCAGGTGGATCAAATGGCATAGCTGGGCTTTTGATAAAGCCGAGAGAATACCTTCGCCTTAAGGCTTCTGGTACGGGCCGCAATGGCCGCCGCATACTCGTCGAGCACCTTGCATGTGGTCTCCGATGGGCATCCCAGGGAAGCGAAGGTAGCGGGACAAACTGCCAGCCGAGAAGCGGCATCCGTGAAGCATGGCCAGGAATGGCGGCGATTTTGGTATCCGAGTACAGTACAGTACAGCCCCTCCACGTTCTGTACTTGGCATATAGTACAGTAAACGCTCTGTACAGGATAGTACAGTGCCAGGTGCGTAATCACTGGTGGCCAGCAATGTAAGTCTTTAGCAAGTGACCGTTTTAAAAAGTTGAGGTCGCCAGAAGAGCTCACCTCTCTTTGCCAGGTGCCGATCGGCGACAGACAGGGCGCACAACGATAGCCGGCCGACCCGCCACCCCAGGAAGAACGCTTTGAATATGAGCAGCAGACCCGCTTTTCTGAAAGCGTTGTGACATCTACAGTACTCCCAGAGTTACAGTCTTGGGTCTCATACTGCTAACAAAGGAGCCCGCATTCCTGTGGATTGGCCGTCATATCAAAAGAAGCGTCTGTGGGACGCAAACAACCTCGGGGACCTCCTTTTCGACCTGGTGCTGCTCCCTATTATCCTCAAAATGCGAGACTCTTGCTTGAGTTCTGAGGAAGTGGAGGACAGAGATTTGGCAAAGTTGTTACTTCAACCTCTCTGGTACCACGATGACGGGTTCATTACCGGGCGCCACGAGCAACTTGTCAAAGCGATTGAAATACTTCGCCCTTTGGATTGTGAAGATCGAGCGCTGCACTTGTCGCTGCCGAAGTGCATGCACTGCCTGGTGGCCCGCAGCCCCTCCAGGGTCAGTACAAAATCTCTACCAAGCTTGTTGGAGGATGAGCTAGAGGCCAAGAATGCCGCAGCCACGATGTCGTTCGCAGAGGTGAGCCCAATCCCAAGAGACGGCTTTCTCGTGTCCTTGGGTTTGACTAGTAACTGGAGTTCTCGGAACACCTAAGAGTCCACCGCTCCCCTGCCAATGTTCGAACACAATCCTCCATCATCCGGTCGAACTCCTCCGCCCTTCTGCAATGCAGGATGGGGGTACTACGCGCAACAAATAGCCTATTTTGCAGACGCCGAAACAGTGACGCAGTTGCTCGAACGCCACTTGCCTATTCCCAAGAGCAGCAATGGTCTCAAGGGACGGTCTGAGAGACACCAAATGGTTCGTAAAGGGCCGCGTGGTGTATTCTTCAGTACCGACGCGGGCGTTCAGGACAGTACCTTCGCTGTACTCTTCCTTAATGTCGTCTTGGTAGAGACACTGTACTGACCCTGGAGGAGTTGCGAGGCACTAGGAAGTGCACTTTGGCAGCGACAAGTGCAGTACTCGGCTTTCGGCATCCACAGAGCGGAGTAGTTCTCGCAAAGTGCTCTCCGATCTTTGCCCCGCCCTCCTGGACCTATCATCCGCGACCCTCTGCTTACATGCTCATCCTTCTGGCCCGAATCTCGGAGGTCGCTGACGCATGCCGCGCGTCGCATCGCCTCGGGGCCCGACCGCACTCCATGGTGATTCTTCTCCTCGTCAAGACCTCTGCCAGACCCGAAGCGGGTGTTACAGGGCTCACTATATATTCAATAAGCTTGTCAACAGAGCCGCTTATGCAGACCTCCATGGGCCCGGACCTGCCTTTCAACGCCGCCGCTGCTCAGCTACCCTTCTAACCTCGCCTGACCAAATGCAGCCCATTTCCTCTGCCCAATGCATCGACGCATTACACGAAAACCATTCTACCCGTCGCCATCGATGATACGAAGCCCCTCCTTGCACCGTACGAGATGGTAAACGGTTTCGAAGCTGGCATGGACGCCACTGTCGATGGGACATGCGCTCTTCTGCAAAGCGTGTCCCACGTGCCCACGTCGCTGCTGCCCTAGTTCCACAACAGCTTCAACCGCGTGCTCTGTGAGATGGATCTCGACCTCCTGCCACTCATATATCCGTTCCCGCCGGTGTCAGCAACATGCTTTGCGGCTGTACGCGGCCACCTGTCTTTGTCCCACCAATCGCATGTGGTCCGTAGTGCCTAGGGCACCCAACAAGAGGACCAGCCACCATGCTTCCTTTCTCTGCCACAATCTACCCCATGTCTGCCGGATCGCATTGGCCAACGACATCCTCTTCAATTAGTGGTTTTCCAATGGCGGTACCGATTGGGACACTTGAAGGTCTTCGTGCTGCGCATCGGTTGATTCAGCGCTACATCCCGTCATCAGTTGTACCTCAGCCTACAAAATCGGGCATCTTTTGGATTTCCTCCTTCCAAGGTTCGCTCGTCCTGCTGTGATTTTCTTTTCGACAATTGCAATGGTCAAGCTGCGAACTTCTCGGTTCACCGCTAGGAGACCCACAGTTCACGGCAAACTTTCTCGATAACTAAATCGAGGCCTCCTAGGGCACCCTTCACCTCTTGCCCGATGTTCGCAACCTCGCGCACGCTCTGGCACACACCGACTATGGGCACGGCCAGTCCCATGACGCACGCATTCCGTCTCTCGGACCCACAGCGCTCTTGAACGCTGCTTTATGCCTTGAAGCCCTACGGATGACCTCTTATCAGACCCCGCATGGCTTGACTCTGACGGATCTCAAACATGGGTACAAGCCGGCCTCCTACGTCGTCCGAGCCGTCCAAGTTGCTCTGTAATTCAGCCTTTGTCCAGACGGCCGTCCTCTAGCGTCACAGATGCAGGTGGCGTCGAGCAGGCAGTGCCCGGTACTGCATGCCCGACACTCCTATGCTGATCAGCTGCTCATGGCCTGGCGATCGGATCCATTACTCGCCTGGCTGCACCGCTGATCCGCCCCTTTACTTTGTACGTTGCGATATTTTCCGTGAAATGCAGTGCTTGCTCGAGAGTGGAATGCAACAAGTTGAAATCCTCTCGCTGGTGTATTAGGGTTTGAAGGGAGATTGGGAGATAGAATGGTGGTGTGCAGACGAGGTGGGCCACCGAAAAAGGTGCGCAAAGTTTATAAATGAATGAGGGGTGGTCGAGGTGCTGCGAGAGGAAGGAATCAGCGGCAGTCACCTCTGCCGAGAGGCATTTCACAGGCGAGCAAAGCAGGTGCCACGTTGGGCCAGACTGAGGCTTGAAGCAAACTAGAGCAAATACCTACATTACACTACACTTCATTACAGTACTAAATGACTAGAGATTGTTTCCAATACATCCCGCCAACGGCCGGTTTCCAACAAACGCAATGCATTTCACCCAAACATCAAAAAATATTCCAAAAGCCGGGGGGGGGCACTCTGCCGTTGTCGAATCTAAGCGCCCGCAAAAAACGCGCCGACTTTCTGCAACCCCTCTGATTGACGACGTCGGCCAAGCGGGTCAAAGCACGATGCCGAGCATCACCAAAATGCAATTGCAAGGCGTCCCGCGTTGTACGCTGCTGGCGTTTACTGTCCTGTTGATCGACGCCATGATGGACATTGAGTGTTTCAAAGGCCGGATCACATTTCATAGCACGTAACAGAGGGTCAGATCATCGCGCAAGGCCGAGTGACGGATGACATAATCCGGAGTGAGAGTGACATTCTGATCATCAAAGGGATAATTCTCCAAGCGTTTCTCGTTGACATGATCGCCTGCGCGATAAGCATGGCCTTTTGAAACTGGGATGCGGAGAGGGAGGAGGAGGTGTGTGTCGGGGTGAGGACGTATTTGGCGGAGCTTGTGATGCGTGCGGGCATGGTACGAGTGGAGGTGATGTAGAAGAGGTTTGGGGAGCAGAGGAGGCGGAGGAGGAAGATGTCTTGGGGAGATGGAGAGGTGGTTGTGGGTTGCGGCGCGGTGGGTGGTGAATGGTTGAAGATGAGGTCGGTGATGGTTTGATTGGCGGGGACGGCGTCGAAGGGGAGTGTGGTGGTGGCGTAGTTGTGGGAGTTGAGGCATTTGGTGATGGCTTGGGATATGGTGGTGGAGGCGGTGTGTGGGGGACGGTCGTAGAGGATGCAGTGGGTGGGGCTGGTGTAGTTTGGAGGGAGGGGTATGTGTAGTAGGGGAGGGGGTTGCAGGGGGTTGGGGGGGTGGAGGGGTGGATCGGGTGGGGAGGGAGGGGAGGGAGGGGAAAGGGACGAAAAGGAGAAGGGTTGGGAGAAGGAAGGGGATTAACAGGAGGATGGGGGCGTGGGTGTTGAGACGACGCACCGGCTTTGGGGTGGTGAAGCGCATTGTTGTTGGGGTTGGTTGGGGGGGGGGGAGGGTTGGATTGAAGAGATGCGGGGGGTTGGGGAAGGTACGCGTGTGGAGAATAATATGGAGGGGAAAGGACCGTTAAAGAGGAGGGCGGGTGAATGCCGGGACGGTGGGATGGTAGAGGCGGAGAATATGAAAATGGTGTGATGTAGGGTATTTCCTTTACTGTAATTTAGAGTGCGAGCGCTGTGGCCAAATGCGGCTGCAGTACCCTTCGAAGGGGTAGTTGATCGATGAGTGGACGAGGAGGTGATGGATAATGGGCGGGCGCAATGGAGAAAAAGAAATAATTGCTCGAGTCGTGAGACTGACAAATGTACCCTTCGAAGGGTGTCTACTGCAAAGTATTGGGCACTGATGACAGAGCACTGCATGCACTATGGATTCTGCCCTTACAGTATGGATATGCAGCTTGTAATTACAGTAGGTCATCACCTCAGCCCATGGTACTACTGTACCGAGGCAGGTGCAGTACAGTACAGTACCCCTATTCCATGTACTGCACGTGTACAGCTATGACCACCCTCATACGTATGGTACAGTACAATACTTGTAAACTGTAATGGGCATCGTACTGTAATGCAAAGCTGTCGACTGCTTCCGCAATGGACAATCTGTATTTATGATCTGGCCACTATACACACCCTGATTGCTTGAAACTTGAAACCCATTATGACAATCTGTACAGTACATACATGAGCAAACCAAGATCAGTCGATACAAGTTTATATTATCATAAAAGTGGAAACCGTGTGGCTGCTTTACTGTAAAACCTGCTGTACAATAGCTCCTACCCCAGGGGTCACGAGGCTACTGGGTATTATCATAAATACCTCCGTACACCATCACCTACCATCCCATCCCCATCTTCCTCCCCCAAACAACCCAAACCGCTCTGCACTCCGCTCAGCACTCTGCTCAAGTCATGCCCTCCAACGACAACATCCCCAAGGACTCGTCAGGCTGGGATGGCGTCGCCTCGACTACAGCCATCACGTAACCGCTTCACCTCGCTCCACGCCACCGACCTCCTCTGCTCCGTCCAACCGCACATCCACTCAGCCCAAACCATCCTCGACATCGCCTCGGGTCCCGGCGCCGCCCCCCTCGCATACCTCTCCCTCTTTCCAAACGGTTTCCCCTCCCAGACCTTCATCGCCACCGACTTTAGTCCCTCTATGCTTGCACTGGCCGAGGCCAAGTCAAGCAACGCATTTCTCCCAACTGCCAAACTCGCTTTCAATTTCAAGTCGAGAATGGACTGCTTTTGGAAGGCATTGACGATCATTCCGTCGATCTTGTTGTCAGTGTTTGGCGTCTTTCTCATCTCCCCAAACGATCACGTCTTTGCTCAGATACGCCGTGTGTTGAAACCGGGCGGCATCTTTGCCAACGCCGCCTGGACCGGCCTTCCTTCCGTCGCCGATCAACAACTCGCCGATGTAAGTTGCATGTGTCCGCATCTTTGCTTCTTGTCCCCAAACTATTCCTAACCCGATTTTGTCGCCCTGTTTTTTGCCTTGCACCATGCAGTCTGGGTTTAGTAAACAGTTTCAGCAAACCGTCCAACAGGTCGTGTCCTCCATTGTTCCCCCGCAACAGGAGAATGACACCGAGCCTCCGCCCTGGAAGGCGTGGACCGATCCTAAGGTCGTTCGCACCTTGTTGCAACAGCACCGCTTTTCCGATATCGTCATTCATCGTACCATTCACTCCACCACCTTTCGTAATGTAGCCACCTTTTGGGACTTGATTTCAAAAACCTGTCCGTTTGCCGATCTCTCCAAAACTACCCCTGAGAAATTGGCACAGGTTAAGGACACCCTTAAACAGGCATTTACCGTCGGCGATGATGACGTCTTGTTTATGATTATGTCCTCCAATCTCAGTGTCTGCTCTATGCAGGCAGATTCGCTTTGAGTGGAGCGTAGAAATAGTTGCAGTGCGCCACCGTTGAATAAACATACTGTAGTCTTCTCCACTGGTATACACTGTTTTTCATGCAGCTTTGTTGAAATGTCTAGTTGCTGAGGTAACAGCCGCCTTTTTCTCAAACTAGGTTACCCCACTGCCGATTCACTACAAACGAGTGGAACACTTTGTGCTGACATCAAGTGTGCAACAAGGTGCGGTACTCGACTCTTCATTCCACTTTCGAATCCGTACCTTCCTGACCATATTGTGCAACGAGCAGTCCTTGCTTTTGATCGCAAGTTCAGCGCGCGCCTGCAACCGGTTACCTTGCAAATTGCAAACGCCTAGTCACGAGGTTGGAGGGCCCATCCCTGTAGGTTTTAGTCTTTTCATAAAAGTTGACTGGGTAAAGTATCAGCCAATTTACCTGTTACAGTAAGTGAAACCCCCGCGATCCCCCGTGTTCTGATTCTGTACCTTCTGTTTTTGTTTTTTGAATATTAAAGTCGTGTCTAATGCGACCATCTTGAGTGGTGTCTTATTATTTCAATTTTAGGGGCCAGTTGTTCCTGAAACGATCAACGTAATGGATACGGGTTTCCAAAATATTATGAAGCAATGGAGACCTATGGCAAGGTTCGAGCGGTGCTTACCCAAAGGCTCGGCCCCGCAGCCGTGATGTCCAACGCAGCATGCCTACTGCCCGGCCTTGAGCCTGCTATTTAGGGAAAATTAAGAGATTGTACTGGTCACCTTCGAGGATATTCCCGGCCGCAACCGACCCTATCTTTCAAACATTAAAGCACCCCAAATTCCCCCCCTTATTGCAAATATTCAAAAGCCTGCAAATCAATCGTTAGCCTTCAAAGGAGAGCCGCGATTTGTAACCAAGTTATCGAGAGGGCACACGATGACGGTCTTTGACTTGAGCAAAACACTCTCGGACTGTCAGGATATAGTCTGACCAAGAAGGGCACTTTGGAGGGAAAGTATAAAAGGGGAGGTGACAAAGGCTCTTGCCTTAAGAACCTCTAAATTAGCTTATTTTGTTGTCAGGTTGATTCCAACCAGCCTTCGAGTGACTGTTTCTGCTTTACAGCTTTTCTGCTATTCATATTTTGCGGTCACCCTAAAGTCAGATAGACCGACCAGGGCCAAAACATTTCTGCGCGGTCATTCTTCATTGCAGTCGCAGAAGATTCGGTGGAATTCTATCATTTTGGAAGCCCAGCAAATAATCCTCCTTCACTGTTGCGCAAACGGCATGAGCTTGGCGTTGCTATCCTTGCCTGGGGTCGAAAAAGAAGTATCTTGTGACCCTCAGAGTGCTTACTAATACAACCTATCGGGGCCCTATCAGTTCTGTTCTAAGGCGGTGCTATGACAGTGGATTTCGTGTATCACATCATTGAAAAGGGATTTTTTTGCTGCTACCTGTGTAATGGGCTTCGGCATTGCATTGCCGGTAATGTTTTAACGTGCATGCCACCACCATACACATGACCAAGAAGGCTTGGAACTCATGCGCCTCGTCATTGACATCTATGGACAGATTGGAAAATGTGGTCCCAAGGCTCTCCAAGGCCTTAGCAACTTCATGGCTGAGAGGCGTAGGAGACACCGTCATTCTGAGTTTCATTCCCTACGTACAAATGTCTCATCGTTCATTCTCCGGTCCACGGCTGTTATGACGAATCATCGCAAAATACGTATCACTAGCGACGGCTCTCAGTAATACTGCCTACGGTAGGGCCAGATACGCCTCTGTCCCCACTTCACAACTTTACAATAAAAGGTCACCATTCCCCCATACACGTTGACTGGGTTTCAGCAATCATATCTGTTGCAGTAAATGAACCTGTCCTGTCCCCAATGTTTTCATGCATCTTCCCGATCAGAACTTCAATTTGCGGACAACCAAACCTTGAGAATGTTTTTCTAATATTTCAGTGACAATTGCCCTCTATTGGTAGCAATAGGTATTTGCAAGCGATCGGCTATGTGAACTAGAAAAAGGTAGAATTTTTTACCTCTCGAAGACTACACATAACGAGCAAGGTTAAAGTTAAGTGGTCTAACTGTCAGTCAGCTTTGACCTACATTTGTCTCTATTAATTATGAATACGTTCACCCCTCCTAGACACTCAGCTCCGAAATATTCGGCTTTCTGTTTGGTTACCAGCTTCTCTTAAATGACAGCACTCTATTTTCTTTTAAAGGCTAGACGAGGATTAAGGGGAAAAGTTTTGGTGTTTTACCCTTGGAATATATATATTTGACTTGGATCGAACAAACCATGATGCAGTTGGAATCTTTGCGAACTTTCAAGGCACCATCAATGAGGTGATGAAAAATCGCAACTTGAAAGCCCCTTTCTGGAAAACTCACACTCGACATCTACCCGACGTCATTACCTCCTCTCACTCCAGCGGTTTTTTCATTGTTGTTCCCCATTGCACGACACCTGGTGATTCAGAGTCAAGAAAATTCTCCGGGAAAACGACGTGAGAACATTCAACGAACTTCTCATCGAGTCAGTCATGGAAAGCAGCTAGGAGACCATCCGGCGGTAGTCATTATAGCCTACTTTTTTGCCCTGGTTCCGTGGGCTATTGTTCAGTCAACTGACTTCATAGGCAAGGATTGGAAGACAGTGAAAAATACCCGTGAACAGGGCCAGTTCCAGCTTTTCGTCTCTTTAATCCCACTTGTACTGATTTTAGTTCCCTACGTTATCCTCCAGATTCTAGCCAAAGATTTCAAGGAAATGTCAACAGCTGTTGTGGCTATTTTCTTTGCATTTCTCCATATTTTTCGCACAAGTTGGGGTCTATACAAGTAAGTGAGTTCCGTGCCTGGGCAAGTCACTCAATACAAATACTCGAGTCCATGGAATTACTTACAAACTATCAGATAGGATCAGAAAGATCTCGATGATTCACTTAAACTCAAGCAAATCAATCCAGATGACGTTTTTCGCTGGAAAGCGGATCGAATCAAAATAAACGAAACAGTGGTCGATAACAAGATTTTTGATGGTGATATCCGATGTGACCTTCTCTTTGTTATTGGTGGAAAAACGCACAACGTTTTTAAATATTTACGCAACGTAGGGTTTTGTATATATTCTTTGGGGCGGTTTCCTTAACATAGAATTCTGGAAAAATAATATCAGTGTTGAAACAAAAGCCTCGAGATCCAACAAAGGTCTGGATTCGATGGGCAGTCTCTTTCGCTGCACAAGGCTTGGGGTATTGGATTGAAGACAAGATATTTCTCCCGATGAGAGTGTACAAAGGAGAAAGAGTGACTTTAGAGAGCGACAAATCCTCCACGCAAGAGAGGTTCTGACTGCGGCATGCTTATTGCAAGTTGATCCAAATGAAACAAAATCATATTATGACTGTCACTATAGCGACGGCCATCCCCTACAATGGGATAAACACTCGAATAACCTCAAAATAGGGAAGAATGTCATTCCACCAACGTGGAAAGGTCTCCCGCAAAGAGTTATTGTTGAGGGCTTTATCATCGGACTTAGACTTCCATTCGACACAAACCTATACCAGCTGATGAAAATGATGATACACATGGCCTTGATATAAGAGATATTGAGGAGAGAGGGTTTGAATCCTATCAACACAACATTGAGCGAGCGGCAGAATCTATACCTGCCGAATTCGGAAACTCTGTTCGTAAATTCGACTTCAAACATCTAGAGTATCTAACCGTTCTTATGAATATAGGTCCATTGAATCCAGTCAAGCTAATGAATGCCGAGAAAAAAAGTGGTAATACCAATGAACCCGAAGTTATACAAGGAAACTTGAAGAAAACGAAACCTCTGTTATGATTCTTAAGGATCAGCTGGGTATTTCAAACAATTCATTCGAAATTTTGAAGATGGAAGCGTTCTGTAGCCCGTTACCACTGCCCTTATCGAAAAGGGACAAGGACGGGTATTCGGAACAAGTAAAACTGTGCTTGAGGTGAGTGGTATAATAGACATCAATACTTCTCTGCAAGCAGGTTGTTCATGCAACGTATTGAGGAATCCGAAAAGAAACAGAAGTCATCGCTTTTGGAGTCAACTAGGTTACACAAGTATTGGGGGTTCAGCAAGATAGACGTGAAGATGAAAGTATGAAGGAAGGAGAAAAATATAAGAGACTAATAAATTCCCAAAGTCGACTAGAGCAAGTACGACTTGCCGCTGCATTCAACCTTTCTGATGCGTCAAGCATGTACACTGAGCAGACAGTTTCATTCCTTGGAGTTGCTATGGAGGGAGTTCGAGTGCATTAGCGAAAGGAATTCGTGACAAGGAACTCCAAGATAGAATGGAGTCCACAAATTCAATTTTCTAGAACTCCAATGGATATCTCAACAGGTCACGACATTTTCGATGAGTAAATCTTTAGCAACGCAATCAAAGCTTTCAGTGGATTACATTCTAACTCCCTTGAGAGCTTCTTGAAAAAAAGGACAACTCAAATCAGGCTAATTTGGGAGTTGCAAAATGCATGCTTGCAAAGTTGAAGGATGGTGCACTCCAAATGATGAAAAAGCAATGATAGGCTGTCTTTTGCTTTCCCGTCACTTACTGCGAAGTTATCCCCCTAGTACAAACTTTGGGAGTCCTATGAACTGTGCAGTACTTGGAACGAACAAAATACGATTGTGAATCTCGATTTGATTGCATATATCAGTTGTACCAGCACAAGGGCCCCAAAATTGTTTATATCTGTAGTACTGAATAATGGTGATATACATGCAAGGATTCAAAGACGAGATCACTCGTGGATGAATTTTTTGATTGGAGAGCTTGGCGTGATGCATTAACGGTCGTTTGCAAGGGTGTCGATATGGCGAGAGAATAATGGCATGGAGTTTGTAACCGGATACACACCGACGGAAGATATAACCGCAGAGTTTGAAGAGCACGAGGTGAAGGGCTTACCTTTCAAATATGAGCTATGGGAAGGATGGCTGCCGCATGTTCCTTTAATATGCGATTACAATGAAAAAGAATACCAAAGTGCTTCTGAGGAGGCAACAAAGGTACAGCTTTGGAGCGACTTAACGGAGGGAGGCTGTGAGGGAGCAGATTGTGAAGGCTGTTGAGCAGAAAGGAGAAGGACAGAGTGCAGAAGAACAGAGAGGAGACCAGGGTCGCTTGGGGCTGCGTTCCAATGGTTGAGAGGATTCCTAAAAATTTAGTAGAGAAACAGAGACCAGTGCTCTCATCCGGAGACCAGTACTGGAAATCTTTGCGATCTCGAATCCCGCGATGGTGCGAACCGTGGAGGGCCTAAACATGACGATGAAGTTTTTTGCAATCAGAACTCGGGCTTGCGAGAATTGCGGGACGGCCTGAATGTACTCCGTCAAGCAGTTACACTCTACCCGAAATAGAAAAGAATCGGTTGGCATGTATCAGAAAATGGTTCTTACACATTATATGTGAATTGAATTATGCTCCGGAGGCGGTACGTGCTCTCTCAGAGTTCGAAAGAACAAGAACTAAAGAGGACAAATCTGAAGAAGATGACGAGGAAATTTTAGAGGATGTTATCAAGTTTCTTCGTGTGAGCTATATGATGCATGGCGACACATGCACACTTCGAGAATTGCTCAGTAGTTGTGCTGTTCAACGAACCCAGAAAGTTAGCGAAAATCCAGAAGATATTTTCACAAGAGGCCTCATTATGTGGACATCATGGTTCACGGCCGCGAATGAAACGTTAAGAAACAAAGGGAACGTTGTTGACTTTCGTGAGGAGACCATTGTACCGGAATGTGCAGATGAAATGCTGGAAATGTGCAAGACTCTTCAGACGAGCGACTTCAATTTCAGTAATGTGATCAAGAAAGTTTACGAACTCACAACGCGAAAGGTCTTTAACAGAAATGGACAATCTTTACAAATGGCTTGGAGAGATCCTGTGGATGGGCTTCTGAACAAGATGAAGCAAAAAATACAAGATCGTACTGTGCATTTAAATCCTACTCGTTAGGATAGCTATAGTGACCGGGTGGCGGCGATCACTGCCTGTATCAAACACCTCGTCGATCGGATATTGCATTTTATAGAAAAGAGAAAGAGTTCTTTTGATGCCGAAATTTGAGACCATTTAGAAAATGGGGAAACAAGGGGGTTCATTTACTAATGGAGATGGACAGGCCCACTACAACGGAAATAGCAAACAGTAGATAACGAGGCAGTACAGTCTTACTGCAAATAGACGGGAAGACACCATATTGTAGTCCGCCGTCCTAATTCGTTCTCAGTCTTACACAAACAACATCACTATTTGTATTGAGCACATTTCTCGCTTGAACTAGGCAACACTTGACTGAATCTTTCGACCACCCCGATGTTCAACTTGTCTGACGACTGCGGAGAGGAAGGCGAGGACGAAGGAGACTGGCATTTGGACACCCCGGAGGATCCCGCAGCACCTTTTACGAGGACGGAGGCCGCTTTTTCGGACCTCCCACGGAAGCTGAAGCCGCCCGGAGAATCTTTTCTCTATTTGCGACTGGTCTACTTCGCTCTAGAAAGTGACGTCCGTTCCCTGCTCCGTGAACCGAAACAAGACCTCGCTGAACCGGAACAAGACCTCAACGGGTTACATGCACAGATCAAGCACTTCTTGTCTGAACTCCAACGGTTCACCCGCCTGCACAGTGTAACTGTGTGGCGTGACTACGGGATCGGTCACGTGGTGGCGGCAATCATATGCGATCTGCTACCTCATGTGAAAGCGTCCAAGACAGCAAAGCGTGGTTTGAACCGCTCCGTGAGGGACCTTTTGTTCGCAATATTTGATGGCGTAAGGTCGGATTCTCACTCGGCTCCGTCTGTTCCCCAAAGAAACAGGCCCATAGTGAACTACCCTGTGGTACCGAACACCCCGCGCACGCTACCTAATGGCGGGAAGCTCTACTCTTCCACCTTGGTGGAAGAGTAGAGCTTCCTTGGTGGAAGCAGCAGATTACCAAACAACACCAAAGGCGTCTGTGGGCAGACGTCATGACGCGAGAGTGGGATTATTACGGCCACGGAGAAGGACACCAACCTGCCTGTGATGGGACCCTACGGCATGGAGCATTTGTGGGTGCCTGCTCGCTGGACGGACTGGTCTGATCTCAACTCTTCGGACGGCGACGACATCGGTGAAGTCGCTGCCGATCTGGAGGGTTTAGAAGCTGGTGGGAGAAGGATGAGGAAAGGGCGGGCATATCTCGTGGTATGCTCTAGGCAACTTTGCTGGCAAATAGGACTTTCCATCACCGGTAACCCTCCAAGATATTCCGGGCCCTAACCGAACACATCTTTCAAAAATTAAAGTACCCAAACATTTCCACCTATTTGTAGGAACGTAAGGAACGAATAGATTGGGGTGTATCTTCTCGAGTATAAGAAATAGAATTCCATGGCATCATGTTAAAGCAGGCAACAGCAACCGGCGCCATAGAGATTCAAGTATACAAATCATAATTACACTGGCAGCAACGAGCGGACATTCTTAATTGGTGAAGCAATATTGAAATGACTAATATTGAAATTTACTGTAAGAGATAAGCTGATTGATTGAGAAAATTGACTGTCCCATTTTAAGAAAAAATAGGGGAGGGCAATCACCGTCGTGCGATAAACCAATCTCACTGGCTTCGAATGTGTGTTCCAGAGCCAGCATTTCCCCATCAATCCTGCCCTTATGGCGCCTCTATCAGCTGCAGAAAGCGCCCTACCCGCCCCTGTAAGACATGGGAGTCTGGCTCAGGAATCTAGAACCGAAGCTCTTGCTCCTGATAACCAACTGGGCACCCGCGAGCAACCAATCCCCCACTTGGAAGATATATTCACAGCTTCTCTTCCGATCCTGTCTCATATTCCCACTCAGTTCCGACCCTTCCATCTGGGAAATTTTCACCCTAACCATGCGCGAGGCTGCTCATGCCTGCGAAACACGTGGTGCAGAAGCTGACCAAGGCGTTGCTATTCTTCCTGTCAGTGATTCCCACAAGAACTTCTTCTCCGCATGTAAATCAGAGACTAGAAATTTCGGTGGTTTCAAACGCAGGAATAATGAGAGAGAGGATTAAGCTCTGAACTACTGGGAAGTACGAATATATCTGATATGGGGACCTTGCAGCACATTTGCGTTGCCATGGTGCGCCGAGTGCGTTGCTGCACTATACAGTGCCAAGAACATTATGGATCTTTTTGTTATAAAAACGGTCCTTTCTGTAGGAAAGCGTCCTCTCCACAAACTTCTGTCTCCTTCATCCTGAACTCTGATTTTTCAAAACAACTATCCCCGCCAATTTTCTTTTACGAACAAAATCATGAAACGAATTTCCCCACTGAATACAAATTCACTGTACAACTTTATTTCCATTTTATCTCTGAGGTTTGTGGCCCTCCTTTTTCAAAAGAGAAATCATTCGACTCTTCATCCGCTGCTCCTCCAAATTCAGTTCCGATATCTTATCAAGCAGATTTTTAGTTATTGCCCTGGTTCGGTGCAAATTCAAAGCTGCGGAATTGGCTAACATTTTTTGTTTTGTCCAAGGCCGTGAAACTTTTCAAAGGCGTCGCCCTATTTAATGTTCGAAATCGACGTCGTTGGGGCAAAAACCCGTCACCAACTACCCCATCGTCTCAACCCCTTTTCTGCCCTCAACATGACCAGCCTCCGCCCGTACCTCACCATCGCAAAGTCATCCCAGGGCCGCCGCACACTCAACGCTCTAACCCTGATGGTCAATGGACCAACCGACTATGACGATTATTGTAGAAGAATGGAACGGGAACGCGTTCGGGAGTGGGTCCGCCGGCACTGCTTCGAGAAGGCAGAAGAGGTAGAGGAAGAGGAAGCAGAAAAAGAGGCAGAAGCGGAGGAGTCTGAGGCTGGGGTGGAAGGATCGGAAGGTGAGGAGGACTGGATGGACCCGTGGGAGCCATTAGTGTACAGCGGTGGAGGAGCTGCTGTGGAGAACGGGGGGAGACTGAGGAACTAATCGCTATTTCTGACTCCTCTGAGAATAATGAAGAGGAGGATGAGGAAGATGGAGACATGGAAATTGTTGAAATTGTGGGGTGGGGCGGGACAGTATTGACCAGATGGTCCCGACGCTGGAACCGGATGGTGGCATCTATAGTGATTCAGATATTTAACAGGAGGAAGTAGAGAATTGTAAGCCGTTCGTGGATATTTGTGGGGACTGCTTGGGTGGAGTGGATATTTCGGTGCACTCTTTTGGCTCTGATCTCGAGGACTAAGATTGTAAGGAAGAAATCTATATATTTATCCTGATAGTATCTGTTGCTAGTCTTTCTCGTTCAAAAGATTCCATTTGATGCATTTTGTGGTACTTAGTATGTTTGTTTGAGACTTTAGGGTTAGAAAAAAAGTCTATATAAGCTGAGTAAACTGCTTCCTCTTGTGGAGGTCAACCAAGTTGGCAGAGAACCTCAAGATAGGTCCCGAGTAGTAGGAAATTGATAGTCAACTTCAGACCCAAGAACCATTTTCTTATGCTGGTCACAGATCATCAGTGGTAGACCCAGCTCTTCTATACTTGCTTGTAGCCATCTCAACTTTCGTCCTTACCCGCCTCTTTTTGTTCGTTCATCTATACCACAGTAGCACTTTGTGGCTTGCAACACCTCCTTCTTGGGGTAATTTGTCATGAGTGTCTCTTCTCCCGACGATTTACCTCTACCAGATCGATTAGAATAATTTGGATCCATTTAGGGATCAACTCTCTCGGCCAATACTGTAGTCAATACAGCTGACACTTCAACGCGGCTGGTACTGGTCCGTTGCGCAGACGCGCCGGTCAGGAGGACTGATTTGGAGACAATTAAACCCACGGATGGCTGTTTCAGAAAAGCATCCTGAAGGAGGTATCAAACCACAACCGCCATTCGCAGACTGGGCACAGAGATCACTACCAACGCTCGTTTGATATCCCTTCGATCACCATTTTACTAATTTACACTCGACCAAAAACACTGATGGTGAACTATTCACCATCATGTTCCCGTCGATTGTACCTAATTCAGTTGACCACCTCAAGGGAAGGGTCTGGGTGCTTTACCTTTGGAAGATATATCCGATCTGTCCCATAGTTTTCCAGACAACCAGAATCGACCCCAATCGACGTTGACAACCTTGACTGTGAATAGAGTTAATGGCTGTTTTCTTGTTTTATTTCACTACAACTCAGTCGAGTTTTACATCCTGTTCTAGCGACTACTTCAGCGATTCAAACTGAGTGCTCCTCTATAAAAACACTTGGAAAAAAGACGGAAAACGAGGATGCCGGAAAGTCTAGGCTGAAAGACAGAAAGAATACGAGACGGAGCGACTAGTAGGAGGTGAGATATGTAGACGGTGGACTGAGAGACACAGGGACAGAAGGAATGAGAGACGGAGGCAGCAAGATGCGGTGGGGCGATGAAAACGGGGATGAATTAAAAGAGTAGTTAACTTTAACTGAGGTAGACAGATAGGTACCGGGAACGATAGGTAGCGGGGACGAGCGAACTTTGAACAGACCTGTTGGTTGAATATTGTGATGGCGTGGTCTTTACTTCTTGCATGGTCATCCGGCCTTAAGTACTCAGCATTTGAACCAAGTTGCTTTGCAATTGCCCTCACGAGGATTTTGCCTTCTACTGAGCTATTGGACACACAGAGATTATACTCTACTGTGTTGAATGTTGATTTAATACTAGGAAAAAGGAAAAAAAACTACTCAGTTCAAGCACAAATTCCTAAGTTATTTCAAAAGACAACTGACTGTTAAATACTTCACGGGCTGGAGGCGATTTCGGACCGACTTAAAAGGTCTCTGCATAAAGCTAGCTCAGGGCGCATTTGGCTCGAAATCAAATGTCGTGTCACTCTCTGTGGTCGTCAAAGCCTTTAAAAAGTTTTGCCCATATCAAACGGGCGTTGTACACGGTAATTTATCAACAAGACTGTACCTTCCCGTAGCCAAAAACAAGTATAAATTGTTGAAATCTGGTCTTTGCGTGTGCATCACAACTAAAAAACAGTTCAAGAGATATAGAGACGTCTATATTTCTGTGCTGGTGTATCCTACATGCATAGAACAACTTTGCACCCATAATGAAAATAATAAAGACTGTTAATTCGAATTGCCGAAGTGTAACCTCAAATTGAATCTACAATCACCGCAATGCGATGTTCTTCACTTCCATAGAAATTTTTTATAGACGTAGAATTATATGCATATAAAATGCTACGTCGGAATAATCCATCAAATAGTACGAACAAATAAGGAATTCTGTGTATAGGTATTTCCTCACTTAATCCATTTATTAATCAAAATCTCTTCAACTCCTGTCATCAAAATTTTGATTGGCCAGGTCGGTCGGATCCACTGCAGTCTTTGGAGCACAACTGCTTGTGTAACTACCAGATAGTCAAAACAGACTGGGCGAGGGAGATTTATATTGAATTGGCAAGTTTCACCGAAGTACAACCAGTATGTTACATAATTGAGGAGAGGTGGTTGACAACTACGCGATTATAAGTAAAGTACTAATAATAGAAACCGTCCGTCGGATCAACCCAAAGTTTTGTCTAGACCCTATTTCTCTTGAACCAGCTTTAGAACTAGGCCTGATTCCAGATGCGACTAATGTCTCATCGATTAGAAAAAATCTCTGCATTATTTTTGAACTCATAGGCTCAGAAAAGTAAGCGGATGGTAAAACTATCAACTTTGGACGCAGCATTTAGGGTTAATTACAAATGGAAAATAATGAATGGAACACACAATCCGGGATGGAGAAACTGTTCGTGTCCTATCGCATCATGCTGCGTCACAATGAAGTTGGTTTCATCATCAAAGGTAATCAGTAGATAGCTGCGCACCATACAATATCTGCCATACAACCAGTCTCACTCCAGTCAAGACCCAAATTGATCCTCTAATTTAACATACGGACCCTAAGAATAACTTTTCTGGGTTATAAAGCGCAAGTTTGATATTTCCAACGCCGTTCATTTAGTTGATACTGGCAAACATACCAAGCACTAGAAGACTTCTAAAACGTTGCAGCACTCATAGTGGTGAGAAAAAGGCCTTATGTTCGATCTATGGCAGAAAATAAGATACAAGACATGAAAAACGTGAAAAAGCCTTCTAAGCTAAATTGAGCCTTTATTACCTTTAAAGAATATAACAATCAGTAAATGGCTCGAAAATTAAAATGAATGTCCAACTGAAAAGGAATCTGCACTACAGGCTGCTCGTGCCGTCGCAAAAGCCGAATGTGGTCCATCAAGATCAACAAGATCACAAAAACAGCTGCGAAAAAAAGTCCTCAAATGAATATGAACAGTCTATGGGAACTACTAACTCCTTTACGACTTTAACCAGATATCTTCAGTATCATTGGAGTCAGCCTCGTGATCCATGAATATATCAGATGGACGCCCATTTTACAAGTGTACAGGCTGGTAAGACGATGGTAGAGATGAAAGTGTCGTTTCATTGAAGATTTGCAAAGCAGCTGTACTAAGAAATATCATAAAGATTAACGCGATCGAACCAATATGCTTACAAGCCGTCCTTCGTTCTGATTACACTAAACAATGTTTCAATTTTTCCCTTTCCTGGACTGCCCAGCGCACTTCTCTGCATATTGCTGCAGTTCAGCTAGAACTACTAAATTTGACCTACTTTACGGCAGATTAATAAATGTAACGCAAATATCTCTTAGTTAATCTTTCATTTTTACGCCACTTACAAGTTGACACCAAGATGTTACTTCAGGTCAACCGTTGTGCCCTTTATGGTGTTGATTGCTGCCAAGCCGGGAACTCTACCACTACAATCAGTTCAGTAAACATCAATCCATAGGAATTGTACAACTGAACAGAGTCTTAGATGGAAATTGTTCGGAGGAAATCCCTATTTACTATTATCGACTGCGCATTGACTACGGAAAAGCACGTCCGGACTTGGAAAAATATCCGAACCCCTCCCTGCTCAACGCAGTCGATTAATATCAGTTTGATGAGATCTGCCGTCTACTAAAGCGCTCAATTAGAAGGGAAGAACAAATAAGATGTGAGAGACCGAGGTTCGAAGCTCGAAGATACAGTTTATAATAGCATTTATATCTTTCTCGCTGGTCTTTCTGCTGACGGCCAGCTCAAGCCTTACATACGTCCAGCTTCACAACTAGTCGGAAGAACAAAAGGAACCATTGCAGCGTTTTGTCTTAAATCCAGTCCGTTGTGGCATTTCCTATTCCAACCCTAAATCAGCGCGCCGTGAAAATACCTTCAGTATCAAAGCCAAAGTCGATAAGTTTCGCTTTAATGTAGACCTTCGTCAAATCTACAAGTGAAATCTACCACCAATTTCTGATGTTAAATTGGGAGCATGAAATAACTAAACTGGCTGGATCCGGAGTGTATGATACATTTGACTTATCGCATGGGCGTTGACAGTTTCCTTGTGAAGAGTGCAGCCAATGTACCAATAATTCATTAAAATATATTTAGTATATGTTGGGAGTGGAACGAAACAATAATAGTGATCTGTTTGAAGAAAGGCATGACACGTAGATACGTATGATGAAGTATCACCTGAGTTGGGTGTCGCAAGTTTCATATCTGTATTTTTGTATTTGAAGTATCATCGTCGATGTACAATACGAGTTCTTTGGTGCTATCTTTTGTGTCTTTGTCGATAGCAGTAACGGAGAGACAGGGAGCGGTACCAATTTTTTTTGCAAAGATACAGCCTGGAAACATACATGTGTTTTTTTATACAGGGACACAAGATTTGGCCTGGTATTTTACAGCAATGGTAGATGATTTGCCCTTTTCTCAGCGGCAGAGGTTTGAGGCAAGAGGGTGGTAAACCCTGCCAGGGGAAAGAAGTTGAAGATACCTGCTAGTGCGGTGGTGAAAATTAAGAGTAAGAATTTTAGCGAAGAAGGCTCGATCAAGATTGGGTCTTGATAGTAAAGTTCAGGATTCGAATGACCAGGGAATCCTTACTTGAGAACTGAACACGAAGAGGCAATAGAACAGTGATCAACTGTAGAGCTTTTTAGTTAAACAGTAGGAACAAATTGGAACTAAAAGAGAGCTGACTAATTGTTAAACTGCAAACACAGAGCGGTAGATCAAAGAACAAAGAGCGTTCGATGAGAGAGCAGAGAGCGTAGTAGAATAAAGAGTGAAGAGCTGTATATCAAAGGAAGAACTTGAGAAACTGGTGGATCCTGGTGTGGTAGCCAGTGATGTCGTGAAGGTCGGTGCAAGATCCTAGGTTTCCGAAAACAGACAAAAACTGGGTCAAGCACATCTGACCAAACACATAAGAGACCCTCCGGCTTGTGATGTAGCATTTTTACCGGCGAGTTTTTTAATGTGACAATTCTTATCACATTACAGATTAAAAAGAGAATGAGAAAATGGGGGTTAATTTACTGTGGTAGATATGTGGGTTGGTACCCAATAAATTTCTACCGGAGCGTAGATACCGTGTATTCGCCAAGCCATTTGCGAAACCGTTCAATGCATCGAAAACTGTAGATGTCACTCCATTAAAAAGTATGAGATAAATGTACTGTACAGTAGATATAATAAAACAATACTGTACTGTATTTCATCACATAGCAACCGGGTGTGATTCTTCTTTGACGAAAAATGAGAGAAATGGCGACAAATGTATTTGTTCGTCGATATTTTACGCAGTGGTGTTGATGAATTCTGCTGATATTACTAGATTTGGTATGTTGCGTGCTTTTCAAGTAGCTTTCCGCACCAATCTTGTTCTACAAGTACATCTATGAGTCAGTTTAGCACGAGTTGAAGGGCTGCCATGCAGCACGGAATGTAGTGGCGGTGAACAACTAAGCGAGCGATAAAAATTGAGGCGGGCTCTTGGGGGTTGCTTTATATCGCTCTGAGGCTTTCGTATGATACTGCGTTCAATCTATCGATTTTGTGAGCTTGATTTTTTGGTTTGAGCTGGACGATATCGGATAGATTACGAAAAAATCGTCAAGCGCGGTGCCGTATGTTCTACTTATTGATACAGCCAGACGATCTTACTTATTGAGGACTGGTAATAATACCATTAAGCATAACTCGTGCGTAATCTGGGATGCTTTCATTTGATAGAGTATCGGTTGGAGTCGATGATGGAATGGTTTCGATTTTTTCCTGTGTTTCTTCTGGAATGGCCGAAAATCTAAGTAATCGTCTGAATGCTCTTGTTAGGTCGAGGCAATAACAGTGCTGGTTTTGCTTCTTGCTCGGAATACCTGGGTGTAATTCGGGGTTATTACAATCTTGGCAGTACTGGGTGGTGTCGGAGGTCTTATTTCATAGCAGTCTTCTACGATGAGATTATATTTGGTGGCTTCGTCGATTGACATGTTGATCGGTTTTTGCAGCAGCCTATAAATGCACGATGAATTCTGTTATTTCCATAAATTTTCAAGAGATTCTACCGAATATAGATCGATGAACCGCTGACGGTGTTTGTGGATCTCTTCTTCACCCCGAGAGACACGGACGTGTTCGTTTAATTCTTGTGAAAATCAATCAGGGATCGTGTTTATATCTAATTTCGTAATTAGAAGAAAGTTAATGACGTCAACAATTTTAAGTCTTTCGTGAAATCAAGGCCGGGGGACTTCTTTTCAAAGATTTGATGTACCTTTGAGGAATTTCTTGATCTTCTCGACGATTATTTTGTACTGGGCTCATGATGGATTCTAGATATGGTAATAGACGACTAATTATTGTAGTACTTGGGAGGATGTCGGAGACGGGGTGTGTTTCTAGCGAAGAGATTGGCAGACTCCTTGAGCCTCTCCATTATGCGAGATTGGATAGCTTTTTCCTCAGTAGTTTCCTGAGGTGTTCTCTTGATAAGGAAGCGATGCCACCATGTAAAGGACGCTGTTTACAAATGAATGACCTGGTAGAGCACCGTTGCAGTTGACGTGGCAGAGCTACTTACACGGCCCCGAGAGTAACTGTACTGTTCTCACTGTAATTTAGCTCTTACAGTATGTCCACTTGTCACGTGTGATAATGATTCCTGGGCTGCAACGCCAATACCATCGGGAGAAATATGGTGACCCAGGACGTGCTAACGTATGTCCACGTGTCAAATGTGGTCATGAATCCCGGTATTTAAGAGCGGTCCCACCGGTTGACCCAAATACCTTTTTTGAAAAATAGGTCAAGGCCAACTCCCACCGGTACAGAAAATAGGTCAAAATAGGCGTGGTTACACAAATCCAGACACCAAATTTCTGAAATTTGGTGTCTGGATTTGTGCAAAGATACCCCAAGGGTTCGTTGACATGGCGCTTTCTCATTCGCTATATACTTGGTAGCCATCATTCCCCGGATACCTTTTTCCCGGGAAACCGGAACTGCCTGACATCCAAGACGCATAGAAGCCACCGTTTCGATATCAGGATGCCGCTCTTTCTGGAGAGAGGTTTACAAACAAGAATAGTCTCCATCTTCATCAACGGCTGGGTACTGCGCATTGCCTCACCCAGCTTTACTTCGATTTCACGTGCTCCGTCAAACAGTTGAGACATTTTCATATCAATGGACAACAGGAACCAGCGCTATCGCTCTGCTGCGTTCGTGAGCAGCGCGGTGCCAACAACCCGCCCAATATCACAGCTTTCAGCCGCCAATCACGATTCTGTACCATCAATACCGAGTGATACGACAAGATTTAATCTCGAAGAGTGTTCACGTGAGCTTCCCTCGATTCGGAGCATCGATATTTTATCTCCAAAATCTCCAACGCTCCTCTTCCAGTCCCCAACATCTAGTAGCCATGGCATAGTTACGAAGACAACAGAAGAAGCTAAAAGCACCAGCACGCAACAGAAAGATAATTTTGCAACTACTGGGAAAGGTTCACGTGGGTTTGGATTTACTAGTAAGGAAGATATAGCTGTGGTTAGGGCCTGGTTGAACGTATCGGAGGACCCTGTGGTGGGTTCGGACCAGAAAGCATCTCAGTTTTATGAGCGCGTTGCTGAAATTTATAACGATCGCTTGAAACCAAGCCATTGTAGCACCCGCAACGCGCTCTCACTACGGCGTCGATTCGATTGTATCAAAGCGAATTGCGTTCGCTTCTCCGCATGCTACAGCGCGGTAAAGCGGTTGAAGCCTACAGGAGTCTCATACTCAGATATTATCCGACTGGCGACTGCCAGCTTCAACAAGGTCAAGGTGGCGCACCCTTCGGACAATACAGGGAGAACATTCAGGTTCCTCGAGGCTTGGGAAGTCGTCAACGGACACCCGAAATTCCAGGTCCAAGTTGAGCAGATTAAAAAGAACGTGGGCGAGGAGACGGAAGGACAAAACGAGTTTGCGTCCTGTACGAACTCTAGTAAAACATTCGAGAGGCCAATGGGACGAAAGAGGGCCAAGGCGGAGCAGAAGAAGGCCGCCGGGGACAACAAAAAGATAAAGTTAATGAATGAAGCTGTGGAGCTTCAACGCAAACGGAATGACACACTGGAGCGATACACAGAAATCATGTTGTTCAAGGAAAGCGCTTCTGTTTCTAAAGATGAGGATCAGACGAAGGAGTACTTCGACCTCATGCGCAAAGAAGCAATTCTTAAGGCGAGAAAGAGGACGGCTCTCCTCTCGATGAATGAGAATTGTGAGGAACAGTAATTTGCTCCGATAATATGATGCTCTGAACTGCTTAATAAACTACGAATTCTCTTCCTTCGTGTACTGTCCCTTCCCTCGAGTTGGATTGTGATGGCGAGGCTGTTTTCTTTAACAGGTGGTTCGTTCCAAAATGTTGCTTCTTGACACTGTGCGGATGATGTTTGGCGTGCGAGAAACTCTCGCCAATTGTCTCACTCATCGCCGAACCTGGACCATACATGATCTATGATCAATCCTCGGAGGGTGTTGTACTCAGTCGGATCGTTGAAAACTGAGTGCACGGCCGTCAAAGCGGCAATTGTGCCGGGTGCAACTTCTGCACTCGTACTGTTTGCAGCTTCCCACATTGGTGCTGCTGATTCTGATCCAATTTGCATCTCGCCACCATCCTCGCCATCGCTTTCCTCCTCTTCCAGGTCTTCCCTGGACATGTTATGAAGAATGACCACACAGGTCACAATCTCCGACATGAAACTCTTCTCGAAGAAGTTTCCTGGGCGGGCAATGATGTGCCATTTGGCTTGAAGGACGCCGAATGCACGCTCGGCGTCCTTCCGTCTCGCCTCCTGCCATTTGGCAAAAAGCCGCTCCTTCCCAGTGACGGGTTGAGAAACCGTCTGCAGGAATACCATCCACCGCGGATAGATTCCGTCCGCTAGCCAATAAGGCTTGTTGCGCTCTACACCACCTACTGTATAGGTGAGTGGGGGAGGGTACACACCCTGAACAATCTTGTTCACCAGCGGCGATGCCTCCACAACGTTGATATCGTTGTGGCTACCTGGCATGCCAACAAAGAGATGCCATATCCATAACGTGCTGTCCGCAATTGCCTCGATGGTTATTGTAGGCACTCCCTCTTTTCCCGTGAACTGCCCATGCAAAGCAGTGGGACAGTTCTTCCAAACCCATTTTGTGCAGTCGATGCTACCGAGGCATCCAGGAAAGCCCTCCCTGTTGGAGCGCCCCAACAAGCGCTGTATGTCCTGCTGGTTTGGAACCCGGAGATACTCCGCACCAAAACATTCAATCACCCCTCGCACAAATCGCACTAGCGCCAGCGCAGCTGTGGACTCACCAATCCTTATGTACTCATCCACTGCATCCGCTGCGTAGCCATAAGCCAAGATTCGAATGGCTGCCGTAGCTTTTTGTAACGCGCTGAGACCCAGACGCCCAGTACAGTCGGCCCTTTGAACAAAAAAAGGGTCGTGATCCTCCATAACGTCGACAATGCTCAGAAACCGAGCGCGGGACAGTCGGAACCTTCTCCTGAATTGCGCGTCGGTGTACAGTGGCGTCTCCCCGAAGTAGTCCCGTAACAGATTTTCGTGCCCCGCTCTATGATTGCGTTCGATGTTCGGCTGCCGGCCCGGGCGCGATCCGCCGCGCTGAGCAGGCTCGTCCTCATCGCTATCTTCTACCATGTAGTTAAGCAAATCGAGTATCCCATCATCTGTCGCAATCTCCACAAAAAAATCTTGCTCCATTCGTCAGTTGTTTTGCACTCGCACTACAAAAGCAAGTAAGATAAAGCGTGTGAAGGGTGAGGGTCTCTAAAGAATATTGAAGCGGCTGATGGGGTTCGTGTTTTGCAGGAGATCTAAAAGAGAGAGAGGGAGTAAAAGTGACGCGTGGGAAACCACCAAAGCTAGAAGCACAAAACGAAGGGAGGGCTTCAAGTACGTGGTAGTTGTAGTTGAAACAAAAGGTACGGTGGCGAGCGGGATGTGACGAGAGGATAAAGGGGAAGCTGGGGTGGCATTGATGGGTGCAGGGAGAAAGAAACACGAGAAGCAGCAAACAGAACGAGAACAACAGGCACTTGCACCTATGTGAGTGACTTCGGGGGTAGATGTGCACTGTTGGAGCACAGCAGGGATAACGGCTACCAATGGTACCTAGAGTACGCAGGCATGTCGGTTGAGACATTTGTGCAAGATGTTGAGAACTGCCGGTGGGAGAGACACTTGTTCATTTTGCACAAATTGAAAATCGCACCTATTTTGTTTTCTACGGCCAATAGGAGCGCTTCACTTGGAACCTTGTTGCACGCAAAATAGGTATTTGCGTGCAACCGGTGGGAACGCTCTAAGATCAGCACCATAATGCAACAACTCACCAGCCCTCTCAAACACATGGGTACAGTGCTTCAACAACATTCCTTATTTGGGCTCTGCGAAGCATTCATGTTCAGAGGGTATCAAGAGTTCATCACCACGAATACCAGGTCACGACTCGTCCCTGTTCCAATATACTTCCATATACGTACACTCCTTGATGGTGCCAGACCGACGCCTTAGAGGTTCCTACAGACATGAGCAGACACTTGGATGTGAGAGCCATGGAGACCTTTCGAAGCGTGCAATCCGTCTTTATGTTAGGACATACCGCGTGCAGATTTCCTCCAACGAAACATGACTGATGGGTGGCCTCACGCCTGTCGTGTGATTCCGTCTGCCTCACCGCGTCTCTAATGCTGAGAATTGCCTACCACTGCTCCTGGAAGTAGTTACTCCAGATTCCTAATCAGTAAAATATCCAAAATCTCCCCATGTAGTAATTACAGGCTCGTTCAAGTTCCTATCACGACGCTCGCACGGTAGCACTCCAGTGCGTTCTCTACGATCAAGAAAGTGGCACGATCGGTTTCCAGTCGAGCCCTGAACATACACTCTTTGGTGAGGGTCATTTTTCTTTAATGACACTGTAAGTTGATCGTCTCATCCCACGCCGCCTGCTTGCTGGCTGCGCTACAAGCTACATTTTATGTGGTAGATATGCTCCTTTATTAGCACGATAGACTGTGACTCATGGATTAAACGAAAATTCATAGGACTACCAACTTTCGCACTACTCACACCAAACAAACGATCAAACTGCAGTGCTTGTGTTAGCAGAAAGTCGGTGCAAGAGGGATATCCGACGCCCCCTGTCCAAAACGGAGGTATTGCGAACGACAAAAGTGCTATGGTAACGTAGTTGCGGGACAAAAGTTCTATAATCGGACGCGAAATCTAGGGTTACCGACTTTTTCCGAAAGGGGCAGGCTGTACCTCCGCCTTACGAACAACATATCTGCTTCCGTGTACGTTGCAAGGAAAATGCAATGGGCTGAAATGGAAGAGGGCTCGGTGGATCCCCAACAATCCTAAAGGGGCAGGCTTTTCCACCTAGCTTCGAGGCTTGAGAGCCATTTATAAATTTTGATCCCGAAGATGACTACCAACTTCGTTACTACTGGAGTATCTCTTTTGAAATTGTCTGCCAACTTTCTTAACCTCCACAAGAGGAAGCAGTTTACTCAGCTTATATAGACTTTTTGGCTAACCTTAAAGTCTCAAAGAAACGTACTAAGAACCATAAAATGCATCAAATAGAATAGGGTGAACGGGAATGACTAACAGAAGATACATCAGGATAAATATCTATAATCTTCCTTAATATCTTAGTTCTATAGATCAGAGCCAAACAGTTCCCTCAAAATATCCATCCCACGCAAGCAGTCCCCACTAATATCCGCGAGCGCGCTTAGAATTCTCCATTGCTTCCTGCGAAATATCTAGACCACTGAAGATTCCCCCATCCGGTTCTAGAGTCGGGACCACCTGGTCCATATTATTCAGCCCCGCTTCACCTCAATGGCTACCTCTGCCTCATCTTCTTCACTCCCCTCCCCATTCTTCTCAACATCTTCGTCGTCTTCCATGTAATCGTTCTCGACACCCTCTTAAACTAAATCCGGGGCCACTCACGCCTCAAAAAACTTGCCGAGCTCATCCTCATCCTTCTCCGCCTCACCCTCACTGACTTCTTCTGCCTCACCTTCGACGAAGAGTTCGCGGACGAACTCTATGATCTTCTTCTTCGTATGGCGCCGCAGGTAATCTTCTGCGTCCGTCGGCCATACGCAGCGAGCACAAGGCCGTTTAAGGGTTGAGAAGGGCGATTTTTTGATGGGGGTGGAGAGGCGAAGGTTGTTCATTTTGTTGTAAATGGAGTGGGGCGATTGTGTATGGAGGATAGAGGGTTTGAGGGGAGGAGTGTGTGTAGGGGTTGGTGGATCTCAAAAAAGTTGGGTAAAATGGGTTTATGTACACATTAAAGGCGACTGAAGTCGGTACTAAAAAGTTAAATCGAAATTGCAGTGGCGCATTTGCGTGAATTTCTACATAGGAGTGATTTTGATGAAGAAGGTAGATAAAAATGACGTAAAACGCTTTTTGGAGAAGATTTGGAGGGACAGGATACAGTATTAAAATATCTATGGCGGATGGTAGACAAATTTGGAATGGACAGTAAGCGGAGTCAAGGGCGGGATCGTTGTAAGTTGCTGGTCCATTGGAGGACCATTTCTTGTATTACAGTTGCACCACCGAGGGCGAAAAGATCGTCACGTCAGCCAAGTTGCAATCATCACTTCGGACTTAGCAAAGGCCACGCGACACCCGGTTACGGGAACCGTTCCGATGGCCAATACCGCACAAGGCCAGCCATCAGGGCTATAGCGAGCGCCGAAGGGACAGAATTTTTCGATGTTATATTAGTTAGTCCACTTGCTCCTTCAAACACATGTACCCGGTGTTTCAACCCTTGGACATCTATGAATACCGCGAAAGCGTCAAATTTCAGGAGGTATCAAGACATTATCACCACGCCTGCCAAATCCCGACTGATCTCAGTACCGATATCCACCCTTGGCGGGTGGTACCCGGACGCATTCATGGCGCTGGGCACGTCGCCGTACGAGCCATGGAGACTGTCGGGCCGGTGCGATCTGTCCTTATGCAAAAAAAAGCTGCGCCGACGGTTGCGTGCAAACGCAGCTTGCCCCAGGGATGGACTTGCACCAGCACTATGAGATTGTCCCACCTCACTCTGCCTCCTCTTCAGACCCTCCCATAAACAAATGTGTCACTCCCAGTCTGGTAAAATAGCCATCCTACATATCTGATCAGTAAAAGACCCCAAATTTTACCCCTCGAAGCAAATCAACCCAATTATCCCCCTCCCCAGTTAATGCATATATTTAGTTCAAACTGTGTCTGCAAGATGCTTAAGAGTTTGTTACTACGGAACCGTGCTATTCCGCAAATTCCTGTTCCCTTCATCCAAAGATCCATTCTTAACATTTCCTTTCCCAAAGCAGTCGTCCTTCGTTTTCTTTCAACAAAAAAAATCTTATAGTCCTTTTCCATTATGAATCCAAATGCACTGTGCGACTCTGCTTTTATTTTATGTTTGAAGATTTCGTCCTCCCTTTTCGGAAAGAAATCTTCGACTCGTGATCCGCTTCGTCCTCCAAATTAAGCTCCGATATACTATGAAGCAGAATTTTTTTTATTATTACCCTGAAAAATAATAATAAAGTCTGAAACGTTGCCCTAAATTATTTATTTCGCCCGAGGTCGTGAAAGTTTCGATTTCATTATCCTATTTAAATTTCAAAAGCAACGTATTTGAAGCCAGACACCCACCATCGCCCGTTCCATCGGCTCATCAAATTTGTCCTCAACATTGTGCGCTTTCGCGCCACTTCCCCTCGCCATAGAGCTTTTTGATTGCATTGAAGTTTAATTACTTTCACACTCTGTAACAATATCTCTGTTACACGACTATGTAATAGAGACTTGTTCGCTGTCGCTATTCCAATTCTCTATTACACAGTGGTATAACTGAGAAAGTGCATCACTCTTGAAAGAATCTAGAAGCTGTATGTAACGGTAGCGGTTTTATTGCTGAGAATTTATTTTCTCTACAGTATTTTTTTTGACGTGGAGCCCCACGTCATCGTCTTGTTTATGTTCGAGATAGTACTGTTATTTAGTTACAGCTCTACTTTCTGGTTACAGCCCTACTTCTAGTGTTTTCAACTGAGCTGGCACAACTGTGAGAGTTGTTGAGAAGAGCTGCCGTACTGTCTATAAAAGGGGGCTCATCTGGATTCTCGTGGGAATTCTAGGTACACCCATACACCCTTTGCCCCCAACTTTCTGAAACCAACTACCATTGTCTCTACTTTTCCTTTAGCAGCGCCCCGGCTGCCTCTCTCTGTTTCACACTCTGTCGCATCCCTGGAGCATTTTTTATTGGTATCTCTTGAAGTATTTGCTGTTTCATAAAAATGAATTCGCCATTGAACTGAGCGCTAAAAACCCTTTAAAACGGGTAGTTCCGTTTACTAAACTCCTATATTGCCTACAAATTCTATTAAAATGGTGGGTGGGCCAACTTAACTTCTGTCGGATTGACTGATCAGTAAGTCATCCTTGCTGTTATTACCGAGAACGGGAAAGTCAAACCATATCATCTACAGCATGCCGACGTGTTTAATTTCTTTGTGTTTTGTTCACGATCACGGAATTACGAACAACAAAAAGAATGCAGGACAGCACTCCCTCTCACTATGATGCCAAGTCCGAACAGTATGATGTTGATACTCTCTGTGCATCAGCACTTATTCATCTGTACGGTAGAGATAGTCAGTACGACCGAGTACCACGCTATCTTTAGTAAGTTAGTACCGATCGGTTTAGTACTTAGTTCAGTCTAGTGGTTGAACCTTTATCTGACTCGGTCAACGGAGCGGTAAAACCAATCTTTTATCTTTGAAGATTTCGCGCTGTAGGGTGAAATTCTCACTGGCCTTTGCAGTGTGGCGGCGGCGGAGAAAAAACTACGGTGAAAATGGGCGTGCTATGGAACGGCAACTAAATAGTTGCTGCGAGCCCTGTCAGCTGACATGCGGCGTTCAAGGCAACCATTAACCCAGAATGACGCTGTAGGAGTGTGTCCCTGATTTTGGGGGATTGGTCCTTGGTACGATTAGCAATTGAGAGTGTAGGGGACTCTGGTAGCCTTTTGGATGTAGAAAGTAGAAGAAAGCAAAAGTGTAATTCCGTACAAACACCTTGGATGCTCGTAAGGAAACTGTTCCCACATTCATGTCAAGTGGGAGTGAATGGGGTGGGATAGATCGGATATATCTTCCAAGAGTAAATCACCCAAACCTTTTTTCCGTTGGTGTACTTGGGGGCGAAAAAGAAGTGGTGTACTTACTGTGGGAGCTCGGAGGGCTGAGAAGCAGGGGAATTGAGGGTTAACTCGGAGTTACATCCGGTTAGATCTCAGCCGTATAGTTAGGATGTGCGCAGTCCCCAGTAGATACTGAATGCATTAAACTTCTTTCAAGTGGTGCTAAGGTTGGGGGTATTACGAATTTTCTTTCAACGTAATGAACTTTCAGTGCAGTATTATATGGGGCTCGTAAAAGGTTCACTCACGTTAGGCAAATCTGTTCCCTTTCTCTGGAAACAAAATCATTTTACTGCTGAAGCTCGCTGCCTTCATTTGAGGGGCTTAGGCATCCGGCGACATTTGCACGTTCTATAATGCGATCAGTACAGACTTTTTTGATGTTACCTTCGTGAATCCCCTCGGCCCTCCTAAAGGATCGTGAGGACTTCAAACCGTTGAACTCTCTGAATGCGGCGCGAAAAGCGAAGAGAGGAGATATCAATCTTTTATCGCAATCTCCACCAGAGACAGGCTCATGCCTGTGCCAATCTCCACTCTTGGAGATCAGATATATCTTCCCAGAGTAAACAACCCAAACCTTTCCCTGTTGGAGGTTGGCACCCGGATGACATCCGGATGCATGCGCAGTACTGAAGGGGGCAAGGAACATGGCCGTGAAGGCAGAGGAGATGTCCGGAAAGGTTCGGGGGGGGGCTTGATCTAAAGGCACGCTGCAGAAGCTGTCATGTCCAATGCGTCCTGCTTGATGTCCTTTTAGGGTGCGTAGTTCCTCCCTACTACTGTGTCGGCATACCTTTTTGCGTCGATTGTGGTTTTCTGGAGAACATTAGGATGGATCGAGTACACTTCCCAAGAGTAAAGCACCGGACCCTTGCCCATCAGTACAGTGGGAGAAAGGTTTGGGTGTTTTACTCTTGGAAGATATATCCGATCTATCAGTACAGTGTGTCTTAACGTTGTCTAATCAGCTTCAGTAGTATTAGTCTGTATTTATTGAAACCTCGGTTCTGCTTGCTTGGGATAATCAAATCACAGTGTCACAACATTGTACCGCCACTACCGTATCGTAAGTGTATTGATGTACTAGCCTATAGATGACTTACTCATCCAACGCGCTCAGACCGCCACCTCCAGATCCGCATCTTCCCCTTCCCTTCCAAGCCCGTCCCCATCACATCCTCCATCCCAATCTCTCCTATCAGACATCCCAACCCAAACATTGTTAAACTGCCTACTAGAACCCAGATACCCACCCTCAGCAACACATCTGGAAATGAATCCCACGATCGAAATTATTACCCCCACCGCGATTACAATCATGCAATACAATCCTCGAAACTCCATCCTCATCGTCAACACAAGATCCAATACACTCACGACAAGTCATGTACACCCCGTACAACGCCCCAAGGACATTCACCCCAATCGTCACTCGACGTCTGAAATTGGAACACCGCCAACGATGCACCAAATGCGCTTCCTCAGTATCCCTGCCATCGCTTTTCGACGCATATACAGCAATGTAGCCAACATCTGAAAGAAAAGGACACGTTCAACCCAATATTCCACAATCTCGGATAAAAAATACCATCTCAAACGAGTCATTCTTAGCATCTCGAAAGACCACCAATGTCACAACTAGCGTTCCTAGTAGCCAAGGAATATAACAAGCCGCCATTAGCACTGCCACTGGCGGAAAGCACATAGACGTGCCCGCTTTTTAACGAATGGCCACCAAAGCGGAGGCTTCGTCGTCGTCTTCTAGGCACGTCATGTCGCGGTGGTGCAACGACGGCTTCGAGCTGGGTCGTGCTTCAGTATCTTGATCTCCTGCCGAATCAGTGGATGGTCCAGGGCTCACTATGTCATTCTCTTTCTTCGTACGAAAGTGCTTGCTCGGGCTAGGCGGTAATTGGGACGAAGAAGAAGCCGAAGGGGTTGGAGTCTTTCCATTTGAACTCTTTTGTGGTGCGAGAGAGGCAGTGGGAGGTGGTGAAGTGATATAAGACACGAAAATTGGAGCGCAGCGTGGGTCGGTGCAGCAATGGAGACGGATTACAGAGTTTCGCGGAGGATTAAAGCTCTGTAGCTGGAGCGACCAAACATCTTATTTGGAGTATTGTTGGCAGGGGTTCGTAACGGCTTGAGTACGCATGTCAGTAGCTGAGGTTGCGAGGATATTAGGAGTTTTTTATATTGTCCCTTGCTGGTGCAGTTTTGCAGCAGAGATACTGTAGTTCTGAGAGTGAATGAGTGTAGAGGGATTGGATGGGTTTAATAGATGAAACGATGGCATGCTGAAGGACTCAGTTGCCTACATCCTTTTCGTAACTACAAAAGGTATGGGCTAGTGTTATCATAACTGCGTGAGCAGTCAAGGAGGTGGACTAGAAAAGTGTGCAAGGCGGCTGTGGGAAATTTGGGAGCATGACTGTAGCTGCCAATGGATTGTTTTGTGCTGTGAGCTCCATCATAGCTGACTCAATCTGGCAGAGTAGTGGATATTAGAATGGATGCTTTGTACGGAATCAATTGACGAGCATCGAAAATGGGCTAGTGGCCAGAATTGACAAAGGAAGTCGTGACCAACAGTAAATGAGATGAAGGAGAGGGGTTAAGTAAAGGATGAAAGGTGCCAAAGTCCTCGTTTCGCAGATGTGAACGGGAGTACAATGTTACTTTTGACGACATGGCTGGTAGTGACTGTGTACTGGGCTGCAAACGCCTTTGGGTGCGTGGTACTTCGAGTTAAAAAATATTGGGTATCTGTTTTATTGATGAAGAATAGCGTTATGGGTCGATGGTGTGGTTGAGCAGTCTGCTTGTCGGAACAAACAGCATCGAACTGATTAGGAAGTTGGGCAAGGGGAAGTTAGCCGAATATGTTGAATGAATCCTTCTTGCATGGCCCGTGAAGAGTGTCTAAATCTAAGATTTACAGATGCAACTGTTGTAGTGTGGCATTGGCGTCGATCACCAAGGTGAATATTTGATTCTAGAGAGAGATGTTTGTGCATTGGCAAAAAAATGGTGCTGATTAAAAATTGCTCGACATGAGCTGAGAAGCGATCACACCATACAGGACAATGGCGAATTGCAGTGTACTGTACAAGTACAGATTCCATTGCTTTTTGATACACATATGCTTCTCATTAAATTATCATACTAATGTTGTTTTGTCTTTACAGATTATAATTTCATTGTGTGTGTAATCTTTACGGGATGTGGAAAAAGCATTGGCAATTCCCGCAATCAACTGCACAACCTATAAAAATAACATTTTCCGCAACCCTCTGCGGTACTCCCGCACGCTTCTGTCGACATCAACAACGCAGTAGTACAGCTTCGCTTCACGTGCAACTTTCGCAATCATTCCAACCATTTAATTCATGTTTAGATGCATCCTAAAGTAGTTACTACCATAGAGTGTGTCTAGTTTCATATAGCCCGTGCCGCATACACCCACGTCGGTTGATTGGCAGTTTTTTTTCTCGGCGTACCAGGCCCGAGGATCCTCTAGTGATTTTTATAGGTCCTGCAGACACTTGAGTGCACCTAGCCTCGTCAAGATAGGAGAAATTCACTGGTATTTAGTTTCAAATTTATATGTTGAATCGATTCAACAGGAGATCATGTGAAAAAAGTTCATAGCATTTATTCCTGGCGGCAAAAGCATTGGGCCCCGTTAACCAAATTAATTTTGAAAAAGGAAACTTAATTTGGATTCTATGCGGTGGACTCAGTCGTTTGGCTTGCCTTATACTTAACCGAAATTGAAAAGATCGCTACAGGTCTGCCAAAGCAAAAGTGTCAAAGGATAGCAGTGATACTATTGGCCCTCCTTAGTTTTGCACTTTCACAGCTTATCTGTTACAGTAAATGACCCCACCATGTTCCCACACTTCGAATGGTGCCTGTAGAGGAGTCCACCTGGCGTTTCATGCAGGAGTGTGGATGCATTCAGGGAGCGGAAGGAGCTTTAGATGCTCATTACTAAGAAAGTAGTGGGAAAATATACGAGTTAAATGTGATAGGCATTTGACAGAGGGAAACGAGATTCAAAAATCAGTGAAGCGCGAGAGAAGTCATGAGAGGGCAAGGTTGAGCACTCAACTAATAACTATTATCACTTGATGTCTAGTAGCGGCGTGAGTCAACACACGCTAGAAACTGTGAAATAGTTTCGAGAATTGTTGATTACTTTTGTAATATGTTGCTGTTTGGTCATTCAGGCCATGCCAGTAGGGATTCCTTGGGACTGGAGGCGGATCGCGGGTACACACGCCTGTGTCGTTGAATTTGGAAAGCAAGATCGCCTACTCTTTGGATATCAGGTTCGTTACTTTTGCACGAAGCAACGTTTCAAAATAGACGGTGCTCCAATAGGAGCTTTGAGAAACATACGCAGTATCTCATTGCTCTTCGGTAATGCAATATTCGTTTATCTGTATGTTTAAGGCATCAGTGCCTGTCAATATACTGTACCTGCGTGTCATACGCCTCAGGATAAAACGTACTTTGTCATGTAGAACGAATAAGAAGAGGATATAACTTCTGTGTTTTGGCTTTGAACCGTCAAGCATAATTTTCTATCCCGAAAAGCATACTATTCTCAAAAGTCGCCCGCATGGCCGTCGAGTAAGTATGCTTCGGAAAGAGGAAGGGATTGTTCCATTGTTTCCTAATAGTGATGCTGAGCGTTTTGTTGTTTGTTTCATTATATTCTATACTTTAAACACCAACCATCACATATTGCACTGCTCAGTAGTCCGTTGAATAGTAAATGGAAGCAGGGGCATAATATGGCAAGGGGGGAAAGGTTTGGGTGTTTTACTCTTGGAAGATATATCCGGTCTATCCCATGGTTTTCAAGACAACCGCAATCAACTCAAAAAGGGTATATCGACACAGTAATGGGGAAGGAACTACGCTCCCTAAAATGCTACCTTCAGGCCAGCCATCAAGCAGGCCGCATTGGACATGACGGCTGCTGCGGCGTGCCTTTGGCACAATATGGCAAGTATTTCAAAGGATTAATCTTTCTGCTTGCCTGCTTAGAGAATAAATTTCGTCCTGTTGATTCCAACCCAAAGACGGTTTTGAGCATCATCCTCATGATGCCCGTTAAATATGTATGTGCTGATCCACTGATTTACAATCTGCACACGTAAGATTGTTTAAATTTTTGAACTCCAACAGGCACTTGCTGCACTTTCTGTTTGCAGCAAATCAGCTGACCCTTTCACAAAAATATGGTTGACGGAATCAGAAAAAGGCGTAACCGCGCTCTTGCCAGAACCGACCATATCTTTAACATACATTAAATCACCCCACATTTCCCCGCTTCCAGGGATAGATCGAGTATATCTTCCAAGAGTAAAAACACACAAACCTGTCCCTTTCCAATGGCATCCCGTTTGTTGACTGGGTTACCGTCTTCGTTTTACTTGGTGGAAATGCTTATTACGTTCGTACCGTATACAGTAATACAGTATTGAATGGCAGTGCTGCATCAGGGTGACTGGCGAGCATGCTGGTCTTCTCACTAACAATCCAGCCGCTTCCATGGCGGATTGCAGCCAAGGAGAGCATATTTTCAATCAATGGTACGCTGAGTCATCATGGGGACGCTGGATGGTCTTCGGCGAATCCTGTGTCTGCTCAACCTCTGCGGCTCGTCGCTGGGACTTCTCCTCAACACGAAGAAGACACGCATTTATTGGCCACACACGACGGCCACGGACCGAGCGGCCTTCGTCGCGGAATTCCCGCTGTCGGAGTGCTCCCGAGATGGCTTTGATCTCCTGTGAGCTCTGATAGGGAACTCAACGTTCACTGAAGCCTTTCTACAGAGTAAAACCGTCGAATGCCGTCGCGTCCTGCACCTTCTCGAGCAAGTCCAGGATCCTCATTCCCGTTTTCATATAAATCGCCTGTGTGCTTCGGCGAGCCGGGTCAATCGTGCGTTCGAACTAGCGGATCCCGCACACTTCGCCGACGCTGCGGACGAATTCGAGTCTCCAGCGCTCGGTATACGCGTCCCTCCTGAAGGTCGCCCTCTCGGTTGATGGACCAAGTGTGTCTCCCATTGTGACACGGGCGCAACCCACGTCGACGAATAACACAGTAGATCAGTCTGTAAGCACCACAGTTCCTTACAGTTGCTGGAAGTTAGCCTGCAGCCAAATAAACTTGTTGATCGTCCTTGCCTTCTCCCCTGTCGGAATTGATATCTACGGCGCCTTGGGCAACGACGGCCAGAGCCTCTCCACCGCCATCTTCTTCTTGCTCTCGCCGCAGTTCCTCTCTCAACACCTCGACTTCGTTACTCGTTGTGCTTTTCATCATCAAATGATGCAGGCGCGACAGGTTTCCACCCGCCGCCTGCATTCGTAGTTAATACCTGAATACCCTTCGTGCACTCCTGCTCCTGTGTTGAGTCGATTGCGGTTGTCTGGAAAACCATGGGATAGATCGGATATATCTTCCAAGAGTAAAACACCCAACCTTTCCCCTCCTGTGCCATACTGTACACCTCGTAAAGATCTTCACCACCTCTCGTTCTCCTGGACACGGGGCATCGTCATCAGAGGCAACAATGAATTCAAGGCCAGGACGGTCCACCCATCCGCCTTGGAGCTTAAGCTTTCTCGTTGTCGCTCCGTTTACACCCACCGCTGTTGCCGCCAGTCTCCTGGATACAGTCCCGCACGCTAGTTATCGAAGGTAAAAGGAAGGCAAAGCTACATTTGAGTTAGTCCGCAAAGGCTCAATCGGAAAATTTTAGTAAACGGCTTCTAGGATTAATTTATGTTTCAGGAGACTCAAAGAAAAATTGTGTACTATTTATCCTGTTCAAATGGCCCACAAGGTATATAAGGATAGCATAGAAGGAGAAAAATTTATCGTTTTGACAGCAAGCGCACATGGCATCGCCTGCTGAAAAATTCGTGTTTCATGAGGATGAGAAAAAGTTCGTTTTTCTTGCGTATTCGAAAGAACTGCAGCGACTTTATACAATGAAGTCGTTGGCGTGCATTGGATTGCTGTAATGTGAAAATTGACCAAATATTTTAATCTCTATCCCGGTGTCCTACATTGATGCTGAATTGTGGAGCAATATTTTATTGAGGCCCACAATTTATATTTATTATGAATCATCAAGGAATAATTTTATCTATTTTACACTGGCACTATTTTATGCAACAACAACAGGCTTGAAAACCGCAATAGGCACACGACATTTCGGTGTGGCTCAAATACTATTGCCAAGCCCCGCTCTTCGAGCAAGGAACCCCATGTCCAAGAGTCGGTTGCCCGGAAACAGTGGACGTCCACGGCGACCACTTGATCCACTGCAGGTACGGAGCGCAACGGATCGTCCGCCACGATGACCAGGTCACCCTACTAAGTAACGACCTGAGCCTTGGCGCAAGGCATCCTGCCGTCGAGCCCCGGTCGCACGGGGAACACAAACAAGGCCGGACATCAGGGCAACGGGCGCCACTGGCGGCACCGATTACTTCGATGTGACCTTCGTGAACCCGCTGGCCCCTTCTCACCTCAGAATGAGAACATTAAACCCCCTTACCAGCTTGAACGCAGCCCACGCGGACAAGCTCCGAAAATACCAGGGATTCTTAGCCAGCTTACCTGGCAGGAACAGACTCGTGCCCGTTCCTATCTCCACACTCGGGGGTGGCATCCCGAAGCGTTCCGCCACATCACGGAGGTAGCCGAGCAGTCGCCAACCGAGCCCTGGACCAATACTCCAGGGTGAGGACAATTCTCCTCCAACGACACGCGGCGTTGATGGTCACTTCTAACGCAGCCTGCTTGTCAACCGGTCTACCAGCTACTTTCTAGCTGGTACACACGCTCAAGCACTTGCAATGTAGGTCCCGCCAATGGTTTGATTACAAATACAGAGGACTCTCAACCGTTCCATTACTCGCAGTAAACTAAACCAATTTTCCCCTATTTTATGCTGGATTCAGTGTGAAATAATTTTTATGTCCTACAGTTGGGTTTTTATATATACAGGCTATAACTACTACATTTATGCTACCAACAAATTATTATCTGGATGATTGCTTACCTGGAAAATACTGCAATAATTATTGCTGAGCCTAAATTATGTCTACCAAATTATTGAACGGCTCACCTGATTTTTGTAGCAGGTTCACCCTGGCGTAGAGTATAAGTAGTCTAGGTTGTTAGAAATATTTTACATCCTCGGGCTATCGAAATATCCCCCTCGATCAGATATTATTAAATTTGGTTTTCTATTCATTTTTCATTCTAAGTCCGATTGTGGCATTTATTTATTTATTCAAGTTGGAACTATTTATTATTATTTGGATCTACCATCCCAATTATTTTGCAGTTATGGGCCCAGATCGCCCCGAAATTCCTTCAAGGCCGAAATTTTCATGGGATCTTCGCACGGCTCCTTGGACGGATGGTAAAGGACCTCAAGAAAAATATTTTGATGCTGTTCAAAAATGGAAATCTGTTCATGATTTATTACCAGCATCAAATTCTAATAAGGTTCCTAAGGCAGTACAAGGTCTTGTCTTACAATCACAATTATTTGGACGAGCTCTTGATATTTGTAAGAAAATTCCAGACACAGAAATTCAGTCTGAAAATGGTGCATTAGCGATTGCTAACGCTATTCATAAGGTGGATCCTCTATCATCTATATCAGATACATTTCAAAAATTCTTAGATCTATTGCACACTACTCGTGGTGATAGTGAGTCTTTCAAAAATTTTGAATCACGGTTTGATGCTCAAATTGCCCGATTTCATTCATCTACTGGTACTTCGAAATTACCTGAAGCACTGGTATCATTTTTGCTCCTGGCTAATTCCAAAATTGATTCAAACCAGCGAGTATCTATTTTGGCTGCTGCTTCTCCGAAGCATGAAGAAGCCGATTTGGAAAAAGGAAAAATCCTAGAATTAATCAAATATTCAGAAATATCATCTATTATTCGTGCATGTGATAAACCAAAAAATACAAATCAAATATATGGAAATGCTCAAAAATATATCTCTTCAAATCAATCAAATATTTCATACGGAGAAAAGAAAAATTTCAAGAAAAATAATAAGCAAAGATTATCTCCTGAAGACTTTGCTGCGCTCAAGGCAAAATCAACTTGTGACCGATGTGGAGAAATTGGCCATTGGGCCTATGAAAAAGATAAATGCAAGAGTGCTAAAAATTATCATAAAGGTTCATCATCTAGAATGGGAAATGCAGAAAATATCAAAGACAAAAATGATTCTGGTTCCGTAACATTTCATATGGTAAAAACGGTGCTTGATTCTCCGTCAAATACGTTATACCCAGGTCCGTTACTTGATGATGGAGCACCGTATAGTGGAATGGGTATTGTTGAATTACGAGCACTTTCGAAATTTATTTTACCGAAATGGAATGGAATTCTTGATGAACTTCCTGAATGTATCAAGGACACGCCCTTCTGGCAATACGGAAATGGCGACCACTCAAGCAGCGAAAAAAAGAAGATCGGTTCAATATTTTTATCAGCTATTTCAGACAATGGAAATCAGGTTAAAATAAGGCATCTAATAATCAGTGGATCATCTCAATGGGTTATTGGAAGAAATATCACAAGAAAATCAAATATTATTCATATGACGGACAATCGCATCGAGTTCGAGTCCGCAAATAATTCAATCGATTCTATAACATTGGTGGATCATGGTCATCATTGTTATGTACCTGGAAATATATTTATACAATCATCCGAACCTATTGAAAACTCATTTCTATCAGCAATTTGTTCCAACAATATCAATACATCAAAAAATATATCTTGGGCTGAAAAGAAGAAAATAATTAATAAGGTTCACAAACATGTATGTGGTCACTCAAATTATGATGATATAAAACTATTGTTACAAAGAAATTTTATATGGGACGATGAATGCAAAAAATATTTATCAAGCATAATTGACTCCTGCAAATTTTGTGATGTCACAAAAAAACCATCTCATCCTCGTGCAGTATCTTTAAGCTCTATATCTCGCGGATTTAATGAATTGGTTTGTGTGGATCATTTTTTTGTGGAAAACTTGGATATTTTTCACATTATGGACTCAGTTACCAGGTATTCAACTGGTTCAATAGTGCCCTCTTTAAGGATGGAAAATTGCGTTGATTGTATTGAGACTCTCTGGTTAACACCATTTTGGGACCCTAATTTAATGGGAGATCAGGCGTTTGACAATGATAATTTTAGAAGCTATCTTGAGGAAAGAGGAATTTCGTTTTGTCCTATTGGTTCCCGCCGCCATAACAAAAATTATATTGAGTCAAAACATAAAATATTGAGAGACATTTATATCCGTTTAAAAATATCCGATTCTTCTGCAAGTAATACGGTTCGTATTGCTCGAATGTTTCAAATATCGAATGATTTATATGGAAATGATGTTGTTTCTTCATACGAGCTTGCCACTGGTCACACTCGACCCATCGATAATTCTGGTCCTCGAAGTCTACCAAATGATTTAAGAGAAGCTCATAATGAGCTAATAGCCAAGAGGAAATTAAATCTTATTCTAAAATCAAAGTCTGTGACCGATATTCCAATTAATGTTGGCGATATTGTGGAAATTTTTATTCATCTACCAAATCAGAAAAGGATCTTGGTCATCGCCCAAACCAGTATTGAAATTCGACAAAAAATCTCTTATCGTCACAGTACCTGGATCCAATGGAAAATTTATACATGCTGCAATTGAAGATGTCCGACATTCCGTTTCATCTAATGAACTAGCATACCAAATTCAAAAGGCAAATGATTTATTGAATCAGTCTATTGAATATTCTGTGGAAGATATTTCTGATGAAACAAATATTACCGAAGTGAAGAATGTGGGCGAAAACAATTTTGACGATCATTCTGATGATGGTAATTTTAACCAAATATGAATACTGATGTCGAAAAATATAATGAATCAGAAATTGATGGAAATTTATCAGAATCTAAAAACATATTATCTCTCGAACATGTTCCGATTGAATCTGAACTTAGTTCCCTGCACCCTGAAAATTTAATTCATATCCCTATTGATGAAAACGATGGAATTGATGCGCATGAAATTGAGTTGTTACCTGGAACGGAATTGAAATCATCTGAACAAAAAGATCTGAGTTTTTATCATAAAAGGTTTGGATCTAAAGAATTTTTACTTCATCAAGCATCTGGACTTCCATCTCATATTATTTCAAATGCGTACAATACGGAAGAAAATAATTTTCTCACTACGTGTTCAAAAATTCATGTTTCAAAAATTCCTCCCGACTCGAATGTAATATCCAGTCACGTTTTATACAAAATAAAAATTTTGGATGATGGAAAATATTATTGCAAGGCTCGAATTGCTCCGCATGGAAATGAGGACAAGGAGAAAAATAATTTGAGAACTGATTCGGAATCTTGTTCTCCGATGGCAATTAGAATTCTCTTATCAATTGCTACAATTTTTAAATGGAATTTATCAAAGGTTGATGTGAAGTCTGCATTTTTACAATCTGGATCAGCATTACGAGATGTTTATGTGAGACCTCCTCGGGAATGCTCCGAAAAATCCTTCTATTGGTTATTACTGTCTGCTTCATATGGGTTAGTCAACGCGAATGCAAAATGGCAAATACACTCTGATAATACTTTCTTTGACCTCGGATTGAAATCAGTCGTTTATATACCCCAATTATTTTTCATGAGTTTAAAAGGATCCTTAATTCTGCTTGTTGTTAAATTGGTCGATGATATACTTATTACTGGACAAAAAAATTAAGAAGCAATTTATCCAAGATCTTGGGAAAGTATATAAGCTTGGTACAATCGTACATAGTCCTGGATCTTTTTATTTCAATGGAGTTAAAATCATGCAGTTTGATGACTATAAAATTAATGTCTCAGCTGATGAAAGCTAAATGGACTGGAACCCCATTCAATATCAAGAAATCGTCGAAAACAACCTGATGAAGAAATGAACTCATTTGAAAACTTTGCTTTTAATTCGTTAAACGGATCAATTGTCTATTTGGGTATGGTTGCATCTCCAGTGTCTGCCTTTACAGCAAGTTATTTACAACAGAAAAGGTCAAATCCGTTGGTTCGTGATTTATCTATCCAATCTTCTATGCTTCGGAATTTAAAATCTTTTGGTTCTACAAGCACGTATCGGCGCCCGGAAGTTTCTGGAAATTTCAATTTATCAGTTGTTGTTTTTTTGATGCAGGAAAACCAGCCGGATCGACAAATGCTCAACTTGGATGTATTGGTGGGTTGCTAATTGGCTCCTTAAATTGTAATTCAATATTTCATACAATTTATTGGCATTCACATCTATCTCGGCGTCCTGTTAAATCTATTGCATCTGGTGAAATATTGGCTGCTGGTGAAGCTATCGAGGAAGGAAAAATTATTGCAGCAGCATACAGTACACTTCTAAATATCAATATTCCTCTTCATGTTGCTGTTGATTCAAAAGATCTATTCAGCTCTCTATCTACTTGTCGTGTGCCTGAAGATAAATCTATTAGAGCGGATGTTCAATTAATTCGATATAATTTCGAAACGAACAAAATCAAGAAAATGCTATGGATACCTGGTTCAATTAATCCTTCCGACCCGCTCACAAAAAAGGACAGTCCTGTATCTGACATGCTCAAGCTCCTTTTATTTGATGGATCTATACCTATGGATATGAGTAATATTTTATCTCGGGATTCATCTCAGTCAACAGGATAAATTTAATTCAATATTTCAAAGGGGAAGTAGTGTGAAAATTGACCAAATATTTTAATCTCTATCCCGGTGTCCTACATGATGCTGAATTGTGGAGCAATATTTTTATTGAGGCCCACAATTTATATTTATTATGAATCATCAAGGAATAATTTTATCTATTTTACACTGGCACTATTTTATGCTGAATTCAGTGTGAAATAATTTTTATGTCCTACAGTTGGGTTTTTATATTATACAGGCTATAATTACTACATTTATGCTACCAACAAATTATTATCTGGATGATTGCTTACCTGGAAAATACTGCAATAATTATTGCTGAGCCTAAATTATGTCTACCAAAATTATTGAACGGCTCACCTGATTTTTGTAGCAGGTTCACCCTGGTGTAGAGTATAAGTAGTCTAGGTTGTTAGAAATATTTTTACATCCTCGGGCTATCGAAATATTCCCCTCGATCAGATATTATTAAATTTGGTTTTCTATTCATTATTCATTCTAAGTCCGATTGTGGCATTTATTTATTTATTCAAGTTGGAACTATTTATTATTATTTGGATCTACCTATCCCAATTATTTTGCATATAAGCAATTAATTTTGAGATCATTTGGAAGCGAAATATGCACAAAAGTAAAGATTAGCGCAATGAGGGATGGATTATTTGGCATGAAGTGGATAATATATAATATTTTGGCGTATCACTTCGTTGAAAGGCTTCAGTCTGCATCTTTGACTTCTCATATTTCCATTTTAGACTATAATATGGTTAACTACTTCAAGGTGGGCCTTCCAGACCACTTTATAAATATCTAGACAGAAAAAGATACTGTATTTAGCACTCTTTGTGGTCTTTAACGAACAAAACTAACGGTACGGGGAGAGATTGTCAGGCTTGGTACTTTTACCCGTAGTAAAAATACGAATAATGCGCCTTTAGGGACATATGGCTCGAGACTGCATATAAAAGAAGATACTTATGATGCTGCGTTGCTGGGATAAAATTCCCGTAGGGAATGACAATGGAGGCCCTAAATCCCCAGCCCAAAAGTAAAACTTCACATATTGTGAAGCGAAACAAGTAGTGGAGTAATGAAGTTGTTTTTTTTCAAAAAAGCTAATTTTATGACAGGGGACGGATAGGGATAGAGAAGTGGCTGCAGCAGTCATGACCTATGATGAAGACCTAACATCAAAGCCAGATACTGAGCTTCTGTCATATGGATCGGTTCGAATTGGTTCTTGGAAAAATGGTGGGCTTTTGCACCCACCGAGTGTGGAGCATGTACTGCCGATGGTCGGGGTATAAAATTTATCGGGAAATTTAAATCGAGTCCCTGATTTTTGGGCGTACATGACACAAAAAACTTGGCGTCAATGAGCACTATCCCGGAAAAGCCATTACTGGGATGCCGTTTTTTGGCGAAATTGAAATCTCCTTTTGGACTTGGAAGTGGATAACTTGCCGTTCTTTCATGAATCAGAACTGTTTAGTTGCATGATGAAGAATAACGGAGACATGCAATCGAGTTCAAAGGTACTTATGCAGACAGGAATTGAATACTATGAGTTTGGATGTTGCTATCTATTTTGTGGACCTCTTTGAATTTTCTAGCCAGCCGTGGAATTCGAGGAAGAAAACGTGGTGTTGAATGCGATAGAGGGAAGATTTACAAGTTTCTCGGGCGCTAAAAAAACCACAAGAAACCACTTAAACCCAATGTAGAGCCCATTTGCACCCCAGTGAGGAGAAAGTCTCCCAAAGAGGAAAAGTTTGAGCGCTCGTGCATGCAATATCTTATATGTCCCGATATTCTTAAACAATCTGTATCTCCATGCGCTTCAAGCAATGTGTTTGTGAAAACGGATTCTTGTATGCGTTTCACGTCTGATTTTTGACGCCTAGATGATCCTACAGTCATAAAATCTCACCCAATAGACAAAGAAGGGATATTTGTGGTTTTTAGACAGAAAAAAGATTTCCTTAGTGTTTGAACGTAATAATTAGTTTAATCGAGTCCCGTTTCATTCAGATTCCAAGCGTTTCACCGCAGTTTAGACTATGCTGGGCTTGTATCATTACACCCGGCTTCTGATACGGTCAAGCAAATCGCCAAGTACATTTTAAGGGGTGCTGTACGATATTCTTGGTGAGAGAAAGGGATAGTACGTATTTGACCGTTATGGATTATGCAAGCATAAGCACCAGAATTGAGAAGAAGCACCATGAACTATTCGAGGCTATCCTGGAAATTCTGTTCTATGCAGAAGCAAGACTTGCGCCGTAAAAGTTGGTCCGAAATGCCGAGGATAAGAACCATGTGGTTTATAAAGATGGGCTACTGCCCTCAGAGCATTTAAGCAGCCTTCGTCGATTATTTCGCCGACAAGGATGCTTCAACCTATAAGGCGCTGCAGGGTACACGGTTCACAAAGAAAATTCGGCGTAAAGAAATACATTTTTATCCCGGAACGTAACAATAAGATGGGGGCTGCTCAGCAGAAGGATGTAGGGAGTTGAAAGAAGCCCTGAATGATCCAGAGTTTTTTTAATTCCTGGTTCACAGAGCCTGAAAGGGAAAGGGTTATGAGCGATGCATGCTCCTATGATGACCTTCTGCTATGAACTGGATCACCCATACGCGCACTTTGCGGAAGGGATATTAAGAGTGGGGTATTAAACGCACACGAGCAGATCAAGGTAGAACTGTGGTGTGAAACTTTGGCTGAGGCCGCTGGGTTAAGCCGGCCACTCCAAACGAGGGTTTGTATAGAACTGAAGATAGCTGTAAACTAAAGGAAAATGCAGTCTAACAGTAGCGAATTCAAAGGTGTTCCCGTAAAACAGCCCTGACGGTATCGTAAGTAGCGCTTTCAGAATTGTAGTCGGCACGAGTGACATACTCTGACAAGATGTAAGAAGTACATTGGTCCAGGTGGCCTGGGATAGCAAGGCGACTTTTGATTGGTAAAGCAATGATATAATATCCCAGTGCGCAACTCGCCCGTAACTATTCCAAGTGTACCAATGGGGTCAAACGCTGTGTTCAGAACTGTAAAGAAGGTGTAATGACAGCAAAGTGCCTAGTAGCCCTGGTTGCAAGGTTACCAGTGGTTTGAATCTACAGTACAGTAGATGCAGTAAATTCATGTAAAGCTGTAAGGTCTGTGAAGTGAAATACAACATCACTCCCCCTACAGAGAAGAATCGCCCCGATTCTTGAGGTTCTGCTTGTACTTATTTAAAAGTTCTTGTGAGTTCTTGAGGTATAATTCGGGAAGCCACGAGTTTTCATGATCTTCGTACTTTTTCCATTTGACAAGGAATTTATTTTTTCCACGTTCTTTCTTATGAGCGAGCATAGATTCAACTTCGTATTCCTCATGTCCATCTTGAAATTGGAGAGGTGGCGGAGGTGGAATTTGTCGGTTGAATTCATCTTCAAAGAACGGTTTCAAGAGGCTAGCGTGGAACGCATTATGAATTCTTCTGTCAATCATCAGTTGAGATAAGTGCAGACGGTACGTCACACCGTTAATATCCTCTGTTATTTCAAAGGGACCACAATACTTTGGGTTCAGTTTGCGTGATCCAGCCGCATCTTCAAGTGATAGTTCTTTGTTGATAGCCAAACCTTATCACCAATCTTGAAACGTAGACGGCTTCTTTTCTTGTTTAATAATTTAGGGGTGGACTCATTCGATTTTTCGGATCCGATCCTGGGCTTTCCTTAATGCTTCTTGATACTTCTTTAGGAAACCTGCTGCCGCTGGATTGTCTGACGCTAAAACAAGGGTACTGTTCGTGGTTGAATTCCATAATTGAGGAAAAATGGTGAGAAAGTTGTGGTTACATTCACAGAGGAGTTGTAAGCAACTTCAAAGTCTACCAGGTAATGATCCCAATCTGATTTGTCGAAGCTAACGAATGCACGGATCAATTCCTCTATTTTCCTGTTCATTACCTCCGATTGTCCATCAGTTTGTGGGTGGTATGCAGAGGAGGGGTATATCCTTGTTCCTAGTAGAGCAAAAAGTTTTGTCCAAAACTTGCTCATGAAGATGGGATCTGTCACATATGATATTCTCTGGTAATCCATGATTTCGGTATACGTGATTCTTGAACAGCTGCTGTTTCAGGTTTGGTTTCGTTGCTTATTATTCTGATCATCTTAGAAAGTCTGTCAACGACTGTTAACAGGCCGTTGTTTTCCACTTCTCGACTTTGGGAGAGGTGTGATGAAATCCATGGTTATGTGGGTCCATTTGGTTTTGGTGGTTCTAGTGGTTGTAAAATACCTGCGAGCTTCTGGGTGGTTGCTTTGGTTCTCTGGCATTGGCAGGAAGCGTACGTATCGGATTACATCCGATCTTAAATTTTTCCAATAAAACTTTGGTGATATTCTGTTGATAGTTTTGCTTATTCCTAGGTGTCCCGTGTTTAGGCGGGGAATGATAGTCATGCAGGAGCTTGACTCTGAATTTTCCTTCTGGTAAGATCTTCTTCTAAGTAGAAGCACCCCTCGACGCTCAAAGTGAGCTTTAGGATCTTGATAATGGGTTCTGAGATTCTCATCCCTACCATATTCTTCTGCCAACCCCACTAACTCAGTGTTTCGTGAATGATATGGTCGAAATGTTATTGGATTCTGAGGATGTCTTGGAAATAACTTCTTGGAGTAATGAATTGTTCGGTTATCAGGTGACGGCACATCTTGTGGTTGCCTCGATAGTGCGTCCGCCACTCATTTGATTTACTCAGATGGGGATTATCTTGAAGTCGAAAATAATTAATCTTTCCAGCCATCTCACTTGTCTCGGAGACAAATTTTCTTGGTTTCGAAGTATTTAGGGGATAGTGGTCCGAGTGAATGGTGAATGAATTACCATAAAGGTAGGATCTCCACCACTTTAGGGAATCTACAATGGCCAAAAGATCCCTTTCATGGGCCGCATAGTTTTGTTCGCATCATTAAGAGTCCTGGAAGCAAAGCGACCGGCCTTTTAGAACCTAATTCTTCCTGTTCCATCACTGCATCCAATTGCATATTGTGATGCATCTGTGGTTACGTAGATAGGCAGTGTGGCGTCGAAATTTCTGAGAACCGGTGCGCTACAAAGTGTTTACTTGAGTACTTTGAAGGCATCATCTTGAGAGCGGCTCCACTGGAAATTCACGTCTTTCGTCAACTCTGTCAGAGGTTTTGCAAGAATTGAACAGCCTTTTATGAATCTCCGGTAATAATTGACAAAACCAAGAAAAGACTGTACTTGTTGTTTATTCTTTGGTATCGGCCATTCCATGACTGCACTTATCTTATTTGGATCAACAGAAATACCTTTTTGAGAAATGATGTGTCCCTAGGTACTCCACTTCTGTAACTCAAAAAACACATTTAGATAATTTTCCAAAACAACTTTTCTTTTCTGAGGATTTCGAGTACAGTTCGAATATGATCCAGTAATCCTTCCATGTCTTACTGTAGATGAGAATATCATACACAGATAGACGATCACAAATAAGTCGAGCTGATACTTGAAAATGTCATTCATTAGGTTCATAAAAGTTGCCGGGGCATTAGTGAGTCCAAACGGCAGAAGAAGAAATTCAAAGTGCCCGTATCGTGTTCTGAAGGCGGTAAATGGAATCGAATCTTCGTGTAGTCTAATCTGGTGATAACCAGGTCTAAGATCAATTTTGCTGAAGAACTTTGCTCCTTTAAGCTGGTCGAAAATGTCGTCATTTAATGGTAACGGATAGCTGTTTTTTACAGTAAGCCGGTTTAAGGCTCTGTAATCCACACACATCCGTAGACTATCATCCTTCTTGCTCAAGAATAGAATAGGAGCCCCCCAGGGGCTTTTACTAGGTCTTATGAACTCAGCTTCCAGTAGCTCGTCCAACTGTTTTCGGAGTTCTGACATCTCTTTGCCAGAAAGTCTATAGAGACCTTTCTTTGTGGTTCTGCTCCTTCCTTTAATTCTATTTCAAAGTCTTGTTTCCTTCTCGGTGGCAAACCTCTTGGGAGCTTCTCTGGAAACACATCAGCAAATGTTTCCAGAACCTTTGTATGTCTCGAGGGTATACGGGTGCTCTTGGTTCACTAGAATGTAAAGGTCTAAGTAAAACTGCAAATAACTCTTTTTTCTCATCTAAATCACTAACTATGGTATTGAAAGATACAAAAGGACTCACTACGGCATCATCAGCAATAAATATGAATGAATTTCCCTTATGTTCGATTTTAACCTCATTATTAAGAAGAAGAAGAATGAAGCTTTAT